>CM059343.1:4583880-5217755 GCA_030340685.1 Protosalanx chinensis
ACCACCGAGGCCTCCGCCTCAGCATCCTCTCGACCCCGTTCTGGGTGCTGTCGTCTGCTTCATGTAGAGGCCGGAGGAAGACCGAAAGTGTCTCCCCCTCTCCAAGCACCTCTCTCTGGTTCTTTGAAAGTTCCATTCTGCCACTCCACTGCCCCCACAGCTGGTGTGCCCAGTAGCACCAGTCCGAATGAGGACAGAAGGGACAAGAAGTCAGCGGCCTGTGTTCCTTCTAGATGGATGTTGAAGTCACCATGGATTATCAGTGTGGTTCCTTCATCAGGGAAGGTGCTGAGGAGCATGTCCAGTTCTTTTATAAATTCTCAACAGCATAAGTTACCGTTCTTGTACGGGTGTTTTTAGGGACTCGCTTAGACCAGGTTGCTGGTTTTAATGGTATTTAGACAGGTCTTCTAGTTAGAAGTTTGAGAGCTTCTACCGAAAAGGTCAACCCACGGTACTGAAAACGTCACCAAGGCTTCCTTCTTTAACTACAACGACAATCAAGAGATCTTTATAGCAGCAAACGTTCACAGGCCCTTTTTGGGCAGAACATCATCATTTATCGATCGCTTCTTACTTTGCTGTCATCGTTATTTCGGCGTCCTAAAATTTGACAGACAAGACGGTTAAGAACTCTCGTCACGCTCTTATTCCCCTCCGCCCTTGTCGGTAAGACACAGCACCGCACCTAGAGTTATTTTGTTTTTAAAGGGAGTCTGAACAGTGGAACACTTCTAAGCCCTGTTTGTCGTGTGAAAACCAGCTGGACACCAAGCGTATGTCAGAATGACTGATCACGATTTCCAGGGACTCACCTGACTTCTGGCGCCTTTACGGCCTCCTGGGTACAACGAGGGGTTTACAGGGGAGGTCGGACAACTGCTGTTTTTTATTTTTTATTTGTAAAATGCAAAAAGTAACAGAAAAAAAGCAAACCCCCTCCATGTTTGTGCTATGATGCACGTATCCATACATCCTATACATTTCCTGTACCTTCACTAAATATCTAACCTCCTCGCCTCTTCAACCACATCCTGCCTACGAGACATACTGTCTGACAAGTCTAAAAGTTTAAAAGGTGAGAGGAAAAACAAACCTTGCCAGCATTTCTTTGTATTCATTTGCCAATGCACATTTGTCTAAATCCTTAAAATCTATAAATTAAATATATGACATGCAAAAATGTATTGTAACACATATTTATACGTATGCAAGCATTCTAAGACTTTTCCCTGCACATCTTTAATATAGGTGTTCAAGAAAGTCAAAACACATTTAAGCCAAAATGCACATTTAGTCGAAATACTTAAAACTTTAAAAATCAGTATGTCATCCAAAGGTTTAATTGTAACACATTTAATACGTATGCAAACATTCTAAGACTTCTCCATGCACATCTTAATATACAGTATATCCCTGTACTTGCTGTCAATTGAAAAATAAGACCGTCTGTGAAATGTAAATGATCTCTTCCCCTTACTTTTTTCTCCTTCACTTGCTTCTCTCCAGAGCTACACCCATCTTGACCTGTGCGTAGACCACATCCTGAGGAAGATGAGAGGGTGTGTCTCTCTCTCTCCTCCTGCCCACCACCACGTCTGCGTAGGTAACTTCCTCTCCTCCACCACCTGAGGGTTAGGACAGGGTTAGTTATAAAACTGAGGTAAGTCTAGGACAGGTTCCGGTCTTGAACATGGTTAATCATACAACTGGATTAAGTCTTGGACAGGGCTAGTTGTAGGGCGGGGTTAAGCCTAGGAGTGGGTTAGGTTGTGGACAGGGTTAGACCTAGGACAGGGCTAGTCTTTCATTACAGAGAAATAAGGGTGAATCCCAATTATCTGGTTTACCCTTACCCTTAATCTTACCCCTTATCCCTAACCCTTAAAAACCCTGGGTAATGGCTAAGGGTGGTTATGGTTAAGTAATCATACGTCGTCGCTTGCCGGCTGCTTTATCAAAGTATCGATCATAACAAACTTCCAAGATGCTGTTTGCAAGTGTGTTAATGTTGACTGCGTGGTTATTGGTGCATTAATCCATTCAAGGCTAGTCGGGTAAATGCGGGACTGTCAAATCAGCAATGTAACTTTAGCGCAGCAAACATCATTTAGAACAGGGTTTCAAATATATGTATAGGACTGTGTGGAGCAAGACTTTTGTCATTTTTTAATAATTTAGTTAAGACGAAAATACACATTTATGTGATTGGAGGATTTGTCCGCCATTGCTGCCAATTTTGCAGTGTATTCTGGGTTCCCGTTAGTTTTTAAGATAGCTCGTGAAGACCCTCTACCCTCAACCAAGATGAGTATTGGGACGACACTCACTCTCATGTGAACACGCATAAGTAAGAGTAAGGGCTAAGACACAGAATAGGGATTCACCCCAAGTCTTCTATAGTTTACCTGAGTGCACATTTTGGGACCTTGTCTTCTTCAGAAAATGTCTGACACCCAGAAACAGAGAGAGGAGAATTGCCACGGTAACAGAAACCATCACAGCCAAAGTTACGTAGCGAAACTCTGATGAGACAACTGCAAAAGTAATACAACAGACTTATTTAACAGAAATATTTAGTCTGTATTGATTTTTCATGGAATGTAACCATTCTAGTCATCTTGTAAACTGGGATTCTTCATTTCTTTCTCTGTGCTTTTCTCTTGACTGTACCTGAGCAGGCAGGAAGTTGAATAGTGCTGCTGTTGGTGATGATGTCATTCTGAACTTCACAAGTCAAACTTCCTGTCACATGACTGCGCAAGGTGATGGTGGCGTAGTGATTTGATTGGTTCGATGTTATATTGCTGGACGGTGATTGGCTGTCCAGACTCCAGCGGTACTCCACAGGTTCTCCCTCTGAAGAGCATGTGACCTGAGTCTCTCCTCCAGACAGACAGATGACAGACAGGACTGGCTCAGACACCGGAGCTGGAACACACACACAGAGAAGGACAGATACACACACAAATACAAAAGACAGGCACACACCACTCGCATGCACACCCACATACATATAAATAAATGAAAGAGGGGGGGATTTAGATAGAAGTTTAAAAACACAGTAGAATCCATGGAAGTAAACTTTAACAGGAAAACAGGAAAAGACAAAACTACAAATAACAAACATACCTTGGATCTGAAGTGTCATGTTCACGTTCTGAGTCAACCTTCCGTCAGAACTGAATATCTGCAGTTGGTACACACCTCTGTCAGTTCTAACTGCTGAGTCCAGCCAGAAGGTTCCATTGGTGAAGAACTTAGACCGATTCACATAGTCTGGATACACTTTAGACTCATTATTTCTTAATCGAAAGACACCCCTTTGTTGGTCTTTGTACAGCCTAATCTCTAGTCCAGTTGTGACTGAAGGCAGATGAAGGATGATGGGCTCTCCTACAGTTCCAGAACACTTCACAGTTCCAACAGCATCAGAAAGATTACAAGTTCTGGAACCTGACAAAAAAAGAAGGTCAAATAATTTCCTATTTGACAACTAAAATCAATCAATCAGAACTCAGACTCACAGACACTAATCACATATCACAGACACTTACCAAAAACAGTTTTAAGACAAAAAATTAATGAAATGTCTCCCCAATCAGCATGAATATCAATAGCTTGCAGAAATGTAGTCATGCTGAACTGAATGGAAGTCCAACGCTGCCTATTGATCACATAATATTTCTCGGAATCAGAATTGGTTTTTATTTGCCATGTTACAAACACGGAAGTTGCCAAGTTACAAACACAGAATTTACTGTGGCAAGATGATGCAAACAATGAACAGTTACAGAAGTACGATAAACTGATCATTTTGAAAATGAACATTGCGAAGTATAAAGGAAGATAGATCAAACAAAAAATTACTATATATAAAGCTTACTATATATACAAACTTTTAAATGTGGTTTATTTGACATTTTCTTTACACGCAAACATGTAAAGTATGTTACAATTCATTTGCTTTTGGCTTTAAAACCTTTGACTTTAAATTAAAATATGTTAAAACACACAATGCATTTGAACTGATACTGAATGAACCAGAAATAGGGGTTGCTTTTTTCTCCTCTCCTCATGTTATGCTGTTGAAACTTGATTCTTTCTAGATGGGGCCGAATACGGCTGCCTCAGTCCTGCCAAAGTACATTTCTGTGGAAAATTTAATGGCGAATAAAAAACTATTCTGATTCTGAACCTGCTATTCTTCAATATCGATAAGCGGCGTCGACAAATTTCCCCTCTTGAAAGGGCGATCAAGGGAGGGGAACTGAAAGCTCCTGTCCTCCATCTTTGGTTGTGTTGGTGTTACAGACTGTTCCCCACCTCACCTTGCTGGGTTACAGCCTGACATGTATCTTACCCTGTGTAGCTCTGAAGACCACCAGGAACACAAGCAGGAGAAAATCCATTTGTTCTGTCTGAACCTGAAGACTCCTCGTGGAACGTCAGCCGCCCAGTAGATCGTTCTGGCTTCGTGTACGATGAGCTTGGTAGCGTGAGAGTTCATTTTTCTCACCTGTGTACTGAAACCACTGAACACCAAACCACTTGTTCTTCCTGCGCACTGCAAAAAACCTTTGTCCACTTTTTATGACAGTTCATCGCTATGAAATCTAAATCTTGATAAACCAGTTTATCAGATTAGATTAGATAAACCTTGATTTGTCCTCCAGGGGGAGAAATTGCAGTTCGCACTTAATATAGAATATTGAATATAACACTTGAAATATTGCACGTAAGTAAAGTGATACTGCATGGTGGTGAGGTAGTGACGATAATAGTTATAATAATAATGGTGTAGCACATGATAGTGGCTATGGACAGCAGTGTTTAGTGATTATTGAACAGTCTGACAGCAGCAGGAAGGAAGGACCTGCGGAATCTCTCCTTCACACAAAGAGGGTGAATCAGCCTATTGCTGAAGCTGCTCTCCAGAGCGGACAGTGAGTCCTGCAGGGGGTGTGACTCGTGGACCAGCATAGTTGTCAGCTTTGCCAGGACTCGTCTGTCACCCACCACCTGCACTGAGTCCAGAGGGCAGCCCAAGACTGAGCTGGACTTCTTGATGACCTTGTCCAGCTTCTTCCTTTCCCTCTTAGTGATGCCGCTGCTCCAGCAGACCACACCGTACATGATGGCTGAGGCCACCACTGAGTCATAGAAAGACTTTAGGGGTGCCCTACGCACTCCAAAAGACCTCAGTCTCCTCAGGAGGTAGAGCAGGCTTTGACCTTTCCTGTACAGTGCGTCAGTGTGGTGAGTCCAGTCCAGTTTGTGGTTCAGGTGAACACCCAGGTACTTATAGAACTCCACTCTCTTAATATCCATTCCCTGGATGTTCACCTGTGGGGGGGAAGGTCGCCGTCTGCGGAAATCCACCACCATCTCCTTGGTCTCACCCGCCTTGATGAGGAGGTGGTTCGGCTGACACAAGTCTACGAAGTCCTGCGTCAGTTGCCTGTACTCCGTGTCATTGTCGTCGCTGATCAGGCCGACGATGGCGGAGCCATCGGAAAACTTGAGCAGGATGCAGCCCTCAGAGTTATGTCTGAAGTCAGCAGTGTAGATAGTGAAGAGGCCCTTGTGGGGCCCCCACACTGCAGGTCAGGAGATCAGACACACCAACCCTGGTTCACACAAACTGGGGTCTATTTGTGAGGTAGTCCAGGGTCCAATCGGCCAGGGGTACATCCACACCAGCCCGCACCAGCTTGTCCCTCAGAAGCACTGGCTGAAATGGTGTTGAACACGCTGGAGAAGTCAAAGAACGTAATGCGGCGGGTGCGGCATAGTCCAGGAGACGGGGCTAGAGGCAGCAGCTGGGGGGGGGGTGCAATGGTGAGTCGTTAAACCTATTGTAATACAAGTTCAAGTCGTTCGCCCACTGCAGGTCCTTCTCAGCTTGGGGGAGGGGTGCATTGAAACCAGAAATGGTCTTCAAGCCTCTCCAGACATCCCTGGTGTTATTGTGCCTCAGCTGGTCCTCCATCTTTCTCCTGTATTTGGACTTACCCCGTTTGATCATCCTCCTCAGTTCCTTTTGCACAGTCCTGAGCTCCTCTCTGTCCCCTGACTTGAAAGCTCTCTTCTTCTCCTTCAGAAGACCCTTGATGTCAGGGGTAATCCATGGCTTGTTAGCAAAGCACCATACCTTTTTGGAGGGCACGGTGTTTATGTAGCATGTAATAGTGTTGTTGATGTCCTCCCCATGTGGGTCGCAGAGTTCAGACCACGCCGTGGTGTCAAAGCAGTCCCTCAGAGCCTCCTCGCCATTCGTCTGTGCACCAAAAGTCGGTAGACAGACTGTAGGTGGACAATGTTGTGGTCAGCTCTGGCAGGGGTGGATGCAGAAAATGCCTCTTTAGTGTTGGCATTAAACAAGTCCAGAGTCTTATTGTTCCTGGTAGTGCAGGTGACGTACTGTGTGAATGTTGGTAACACAGACGAGGGTGGCGCATGGTAAAGTCCCTAGAGATGAGGAAGAGGGCCTGTGGGTGCTGTGTCTGTAGTCTGCTGGTAACTGAGAGCAGTGTGCCACAGGCAGTGTCAGCCTAAGCAGAGGGGGGAACATACACAGCTATCACTATAACCTGTGTAAACTCCCTCGGCAAGTAGAAGGGCCACATGCTAACCGCTAGCAGTTCTATGTCCTTGCTACACATCTCCGCTTTCACTGTACAGTGTCCTGGCTTGCACCATCTCTCATTAACAAACACAGCCAGGCCTCCTCCTCTCCTCTTACCACTGTCCTCCGTTCTGTCCGCCCTCAGCAGGTGAAAGTAATCCAGTGCGACTGCAGATTCTGGGATTTGAGGGGTTAACCACGTCTCAGAGAAAACTATAATTCCACACTTTCTATACTCCCGCTGGTGTTTGATCAGCGCTGCCAGCTCGTCACTCTTGTTAGGGAGCGATCTCACGTTCCCCATGATGATGGAGGGGAGAGCTGAACGTTTTGATCATGCCTTCCTCTCTTGTACCTTCCGACCGGCTTGTTTGCCTCGGCAAGTCCGTCTTCGTATTTCGGCCGGAATATGATGTACATCTCCGGGAGGGGCAGGCACGCCTTTCAGCTGCAGCAGCTGATCCCTGCTGTAGGCGATACGGACACGAGGCAGCCCAACCCCCCAACCCCCCAACCCCCCCCCCCCCTCCCCCCCGCCCTGAGCCCAACCACCCAAGCCCCCCCCCCTACAAAAGTATCTTTCTGCTCTTCCTTCGCAAAGCAGATTACCGTACTGTAGTCAGGCTGCAGAAAGTAAATGTGGGAAGAGCGATTACACCTAATATTTAAATATGTTGTTTTCCTCACTTATTTGATAATGTCATCATTATCATGAAGATTAAATCCAGTGCTACAAGAGGCTACAATCCAACTCAAATTCGGCGATGTGTCATACAATCAGATTGTCCACTACAGGAGTGTAGGAGGGGGAGATGCCTGACTGCATGGAATACAGGATAACATCGCATATATTTAGATAACTGCATAACACAGTGTATAGCTATGCATTATAATAATAATAATAATGTGCTTATAACATGGAAATACAGTCGTTAAATTCCTGTGCAATTGCTACACTAAGCAACGTCCTTGTTCCCGCTGTTTCTCCAGTTATGCCCCTGTGCGGCGCTGTCCCACTTTTTCCCGCCGTGATTCACGGTGAACAACAATCGCATGCCAAGGTTAGGAGATACAAAACTAATGCACATACTCACACGTGTGGGTAATCTGTGATTTATAAAGAGAACGGTGCAATTTTAGGCTTCTGGCGTAGAATCCCACGCGGTTTTATAAATGAGATCCCAGACCACTAAAACAGTCTTCTCTGCTATCTAAGAGGATCTGAACATCAAAGCTGTACTGTTTCACAGTGAAGCAAGGTGGCTGTCACAAGGAAAAGTCCTCCTGAGTTTTTAAACTCAGACAGCAGATAAGAATGTTTTTGGAGCAACCGAACACCTCAATATTGGAGGTGGATGTTATTAAAGCGCTTGAATTTCAAACGCTTTTTAAAGCGTTAATATGTAGTCAAGCAAACATCGTCCCATCCTGCAAAGTCTATTGCTGTCTTTCTCCATTGCCGGTGGAGATATTACCGATAGCTTACCATGGATAAATCCACCAAAAAGAAAGTTTTCAGAAGAAAATAGATATAATACTGCGCCGACAAATTAATTTGCTTTCACTGTCGACGATGCTGACTTACATGTGGGCTACACTTATGCTTGATATGTGACGAGAAATGATAAAACAGGGTTATTTATATTTGTATTAGACATGTAACATTTTAGGGATTTAATGGTTTTTGGGAGAGGGGCTAAAATGGCTCTGTTGACAGAGAAGGTTGCCGACCCCTGGGCTGGCTTCAGTGTGCCATCGTGCCATGGCTACTATTGTGGCAAGCTTGTCTCTTTTATTCTATATAACTCATTAAAGCTGACGGATCTTTTTTTTTCTCACGCAATTTCATACGCGGTCAGCCTTGATAATATAGTTTATTATTATTAAATTTTCTTCAAAGGGAGCAGTCTCTGACTTAGCTTTCATACTATGACATCATAATCGCCGCAAGTTATATACATTGGGAAGTTTCAGAAGGTAAATCATTTCCGAAGACACAGTTGAACAGACAACAACGAGCAGAGTACAACAATTATTTATTACAACCGATATTAGTAAAAAATCATGGATGAAGGTCTGTCCCCGCAGGACTGCGGGGCAGGTGAAGAGGAGGAATCACCCAATACTTCAAACCTGTAAGATATGATTCAAAGCCACCTAGTACACACACAGCATATTCTTCACAGTCTCGTCATGCAACAAATGGCAGCAGTGTATGTAGGCCAAATAAATCAATCAAATCTGTTGATGTCTGTAGGAATCCTGAGGAGGATGTGGCTGATTCTCATCCTGACGATGAGATCCGGGCCCGGGTCGCCCTGAAGATGCTGCTTTCACAGCTGAACTTAAAGCAGCAGAACGCAGATCTCTGTGAAGAGATGCTCAACCGCACCAGACAGCTGGTGGGTGTGTGGAAAGTTCAGGAGCACACAAGACGTGCTTTTGCCTCTACCGTTGGCAATCTACAACAAAACCCTCGCAGATTTCTAACTACACTGCACTATAAAACAGCATTATTGTCTCTAATCCTTTTCTGTTCTTGCAGAAGCAAGAGAACGAAGCCCTAAAAAGCGAGGTAATGCTAAATGACTACATGTGGGTATGGACAGAGCTCGTCAGCTAGCTTGTAGGAAACACTGTTTGAACTATTTCTATGAACTCTTCAGATGTATTCCATCTTATCTGAGGGGGAAAGGAAGACGGGCATCCTCGTCAAGTTGATCCACGTACAGTGGGCCCAACAGGTATCTCATCATTAACTTTTCACACACACACACGCATACATGTATTTAACATGTTTGAAAAATATGAATGATTGACTGCTTGGGGTTTGACTCTCAGGAAGAACTGGAGGAGGAATACAGACTCGCACGTGATAAGAACCATCAGGACTTGGCTGAGGTAGGATCTTTCTCTGTATGTAATATCAGACAAAGTTTCTGGTAGAACTTTCCTGCTCTGGCAGTGTCCTGCTTGTGGGTTTCTACTCTGTGTTATTACAAAATAGGGTTTGAGGTCTGTTTCTGTTTTATTTGTAGAAATCGATGATGATTGAAGATCTTCTTGCCACTATCCAGGTATAGTAGAATGTCGTATTTTATTCCTTTTCTTTCTCATTGACATTACGACAACAATGTTTGCGCTTTCATTCTTGACCTTGAGTGTGTGTTCAGGAGCTGAGGACCATCAATCAAGATCTGGCGGTCCAGCTAGGCCCAGTTCAGTGTAGCGAGAAAAGGTGGGAGCAAGAGATGGAGAAAACACACCCACGTTACAACCATCTAAACCACATTCTCAGTTGTTTTCCACTATATGTCTTCTCTTCCTGCTCCCGCGCTCCCTCACTTCCTGTGCCTTTGTCTCTGTCTCCAGCTGGTGGTGTCGGCAAGTAAAGAAGGTGGTAACAGGAATGGGCACCTTCCGCCTGCGCCTGAAGCGCTGCCTGGCGGTGAAGACGACTAAGAAACCTGTGGCCAGGCTTATTAACGTCCAGCCTGTCAACAGCACCAGCATCACTGTGAACAGCGGCAAGCTGTCTGTGTAATGCAGACATGCTTAATTTCCCCCTCTCCCAGCTCTCCTCACCGCCGTCTGACTCCCCTCTTTAATAGCTCCGTTAGTTGGGTACGATTTTGACACTAATAAACATTGTACCGAATAAAGTTTCTTGAATGACAAACTGCCATACACAAATTTAGCCACAAGAGGTCGCTCACATTATAGAGGATTTCCTTTCGAAATACAAATTTGCGTCCACATTTCCTTGATTAGATTAGATTCAACTTTAATGTAATTACACAGGTACAAGTACAGGGTAACGAAATACAGTTAGCATCCAACCAGAAGTGCAAAACAATTATTACAACAGAATATAACAAATATAAGTATACTCAGAATATACACAGTATGAACCGTATAATCAGAATATACAGGGTATGTACAGATTAAAGTGATTTAAGACAAATGTACAGCTGTATAGTACAAGATGCTACAGTATTAAACAGAAATTACAGGGTTGCATGTATGTACAGTTAGTGCAAATGATGCAATGAGCAGATGTGCAAAATGAACAAAATGAACAGATAGTGTCAACAGATAGTGTCAACAGATGTGCAAAATGAATAGATAGTGCAAATAACAACTCAATTATGCAGGTGGTGCAAAATGAACAAACAGAATGTGCAAATATAGGGCGGGGGTTCTATGGGGGGGCGGGGGTTATATAGGGGGACGGGGTCTAGTGCAGGCCCGGATTAAGGTGGGTCTGGGCCATGGGGCAGGGAGTTTGCAAGGGCCCCCCCCAACCCCCCCAACCCCCCCCCCCCCCCACCCCCCCCCCCGCCGCCGCCCTGAGCCCAACCACCCAAGCCCCCCCCTACAAAAGTCTCTTTCTGCTCTTCCTTCGTGCAAAAGCAAGAAGAGAGAGGGAGTTCAGACGATTTTGGCTCATTTTCATCCTGAGCTCATTTTTTATTCAAGCCATTCTGGAGAATGACCGTTCCCCTTCACAGTTTGTAATGGGAAGAGTCAAGAAGAGTTGAAGTGCAATGTAAAGACTTGGAAAAGTGGACTGCAAATCCAAATTTACCATGGTCTTTAGCATTGTATTTGGGCATCTTCGTTCTTCTGGAATGAACGATTTGAATTGAACAAGTTCATCTGCCAGGCTCATGGTCAGATCAGTGGATATGCTGCAGCAAGTGCTTCGGCCCTTGAAGTGAGCTCACTGATGGACATATTATCCCTGGTTGCTGTACCACATGACCCTGAGGCCCTCTGGCTCCTATGTCCTGTGGCCGAGGGCCCTCTGACTGTTGTCACTGCCCCCCCTCCCATTTCAGTTCAACCTTCTCTCTCGGTTCTCTCTTCACTTATGCCATATAACATAGACTACAGAGGTACAACTAAAGAAGATCCTAAAGAATATAGGCCTCTGATATCGCAATCGGCATCGACATCGGCATCTGCATTGTTGTTGAAGTTGATAGGCACCGTTCCTGTCAAGCATGAAGGTCAGTAAGAAGTGCATGCCTGGCCTTAAATCCCTCCTCTGAATGGCCCATTATAGATGAACAAATCTCTTTTTGAGCACTTCACAGTATATAGCTAGTTATGTGTATATTTTGTCTATCCAGGCCGCTCATACAACCTTCCTATTCAACTGTGGCTCATGGACTCCTTCCCCTTCACCCCCCCATCTGTCTGATGAGGCCCACCTCCAACATGGTCATCAGGGAGGGGAAGCATGTGGATGCCCAGGGGCGCATACACCTACCTGGCCTCCACAATTGGGACTACGTAAGACTGGGGATGGAGGAATAGATGGAGAAGGGGGGTGGGGTGGGAGGAGGTATTATGTGTAATCCTGTCTTTTCTTTACTACTCCTCTTCCCTCTCTCCTGCTTCCCTCAGCCCAAATCCTCAGTGGTTGGCCTCCTGGCTGAGATGACCTCAAAGTTTGAAGATGAGCCTCCACTGGCAACCAAACCATCAGGAGAGAGCAGAGACCCCAATGACTTGTTAGGCTTTGTGTCCAACCTCAAAGTCGACAATGGTGGGCTTGCATTATTAACAGCATTTATATACCGTATTTTTTGCACTATAGGGCGCACTTAAAAGCCTTTAATTTTCTCCCCCAAAAAACGACAGTGCTCCTTATAATCCGAAGCACCGTATATATGGATTCATTCTGGTTTCGCTTACTGACCTCTAAGAGATTTGTGTGGTACAAGGCGCTCACAGCGCCAAGTCAAAATGTTTTAGTACGACTTTGGTAAACTACAAAGCCGCACCGCTTGCAGCATTACGGCTACCGTAGCCAGGAGCGTCCGCGTTGTGGACTGACTTATCTCACTGTTTTTTTCCGCTTAATGCGCCTTATAGTCCGGTGCGCTTTATATATGAAAAAAGATAGAAAATAGACCATTCATTGAGAGTGCGCCTTATAATCTAGTGCGCCCTATTGTGCCTACAGGTTCTAATGTGCCTCCCTCACCCATGTTGCTTCTGCTAAATTAACACGTAAATATTATGTGTGTGAGAGCTGCTCGTTTGACAGCCATGGATACTTCAATGTTGTTTTCCGTGTTGCAGTGGCTGTGCTGAGTAACACTGGACAGACAGGGACAAGCCAGCATCCAGAGATTGTTCCAAGGTCCAATGCCACTAAACCAGTCCTAGACTGGTACAATCTCAGACCCTTTGGACTCCTCTGATGCTAAGTTAAATCTGCTCTTCCTCAGGACCCCGTTTGACACAAACTGGCACCCTATTGATTTATGATTATCATAAGTGAGAACTTGAGGCCAAATGGTGTTCTACTGCTGTTGTATGTTGTGATCAGGGCTTTGGAGATGGTGAGGTCGAGGCCAGCGGTCCTGGTCCATGGGTCTGTCACTTGAAGACATCACCTACAGCAGTGGTTCCCAAACTGTGTGCCGCGGCACACTGGTGTGCCGTGAGACAAGTCCAAGTGTGCCGTGGGATTTTGTGACAACCATAGCCTACTGCAATATAGTATACAACTATACAAAAATTATTATTTTAATTTACTATATACTACTTTGACTGCACTCATTCCGTAATACAGAGGCAAACTCTTTATCTGAAAACTATTTAAAAAATCCTCATAGAGGATCCCACATTTCGCTGTTCGCGCAGTTGCGCAGGTGGGCATCTCAACGAGTTAAACGCCAAGCTTCAGGGCAGGAATGAAAACATTTTATCATCCACAGACAAGATTCGGGGCTTTATGGGCAAACTGACTCTGTGGCGCGAGGCTTTGGAACAGGGCTCCATGAACATGTTCCCGCTGGCATCAGCTGCGCCACAGGCAGCCAGTGAGCGCGCTATATATGCCGAACACCTTCAGACCTTAAAAGAGAGGTTTGAGAGCTATTTTCCACGTGTGGCGGACATCGAGGACAATGACTGGATCCGAGACCCATTCAACCAGGAGTCTGAGTCCTCAACCGAGAAGCTCACTATGAAGGAGAGAGAGGAGAGCGCAGAGCTCCGTGCGGACCGCACACTGAAACTGAAATTTAGTGAGCTCACACTCGATCAGTTTTGGTTGGTTTGTGCAGAATCAGAATATCCAACTATCTCCCACCACGCTATCGACCAACTTCTTCATTTCCCCACCACCTACCTGTGTGAGTTGGCGTTCTCCACTCTTGTTTACATGAAGAACAAGGCCAGGTCACGGCTCTCTGTTGAGCAGGACTTGCGAGTGGCCCTCTCCTCCGTGCCACCAAGGATTAAAAAAATATGTGCGCCCCGACAGGCACATGTGTCCCACTGATTTGTTAGTAGGCAGAATATTGACCAAAAAAGCCTGATTCTAAATGTTACAGTTATAATTTGTGGGTCAGATTCAGGACCATGCAGCTTTCTCATGGACAGTTCTCTGCTGAATTTCAGTTTCCTTTGCCTCACCTGTCTGGTTGAAATGGGTGTGTTTGATTAAGCCCAATTTGATAAAGTTTAAATATTTTTGTGAAGTATTTTGTTAATAAATATTTCATGAGTAGAATAGTTGTCTTTGTCACATCTTATTTGGCATTAGTAAATAATTATAAACTTAACAGATAAACAGATGATATTAGTGATAACACGTGTTATAAGGCTATTTTGCACAATAGGTGTGCCTTGAAATTTTTATTTGTCCTTTGGTGTGCCTTGGGCACAAAAAGTTTGGGAACCACTGACCTACAGTATCCTAGTGAATCTGAAGAAGGTCCATTCTGTGTCTACACTGGCCCAGGTACCAAATTATAGCTAACCTTAAATCTAAGCCAGCACAGGTTTGCCACAGGTATACTATATAGAGATGTACCGAATCCAAGATTCAGGTTCGGATTTGGCCAAATTGTGGCCTTTTTGGTGGGGTTCGGATTCGGCCGAATCCTAGAGCGCCAACCGAACTGAATCCTTTTTTTCCTATTTTTTATCGAATTCTACTGCACCAGGGGTCTACTGCACGTCTACTGCACGCAACGTCATTACATCTTTAATGTTTAAGAGAAGACCTCAATTATGCTAGCAGCCGTCATCGAAGATGGAAACAATCAACAGAAAGAGTGCTGTATGGCAGTATTTTTAAGTAAAAGAGGGGGATTCAAGTCGCGCAACGTGCACAATTTGCAGTGCAGAGTTGTCTCGTGGCGGTGATGTAATAGCTGATGATCGGATTAGGTTTCGGATTTGGGCAATTTTTAAGCAGTGGATTCAGTATTCGGCAGAACCTAAAAATCAGGATTCGGTACATCTCTAATACTATAGCTTCTTAGCTCAAACACGCTAACCATGACATCCAACCACTACCCTCTTTGTAATTCTACTGGGACACTGGTTGACCAGGTGCTCAACTAAAATACCCTTGTGTGTGAGTGTGTGTGTGTTAAGGGGTTTAGAGCATAGAACACCATTTAACGTTTGTCTCTGTGTGTGCTTCAGGGCTGGGGTGGTCTAGGGTCAGAAGTGTTCCTCAGTCTTCCCTGTGTTCTGGGAGCGTCCGGCTCCACCACGCTCGCTGGCGTGTCTCGGTCAGTCCTAAGTCTATCTCTCTCCTCTCACCCTCCAGACAATTGCCCTCCTCGCTCGCCCTCTCCTCCTCTATGTGTGAGGGTTTTTCCATTCAATTATCTCACTAACGTCCTCTAAAAACTGACCACAGAGATTCTTTAGTTTCACCATCTCTCTATCCTTCACCTCCATCTGTCTGCTGAACTCTCTCTGCATCTTAGTGTAGTACATCATGATGCCACAATGTAGCTCAGGTAGGACCACCTTCATCAGGTTTCTCTCTGCTTCAACTCTGGCCTCTTCTTCATTCTTCTCCCTGAACTCCTCCATCTCCTGCCTGTGTCTCTCCTCTCTCTCCCTCCTCTCATTCTCTCTCTTCTGAGTGCCATGGGCCTTGTCCTTAATGTTGAGGATGTGGTACCTGTTCCCACATTTCTCTACAAGCTGCTGGAGGTCCTGACTTGTCTGGAGAAACTCCTCCATGCTCTGCTCTCTGAGACTGTCATCATGGGTGAACACAATGACAGTGTGTCCCCAACAACCCTCTCCAAACATGTCCTCCATTCTCTCCATGGCTCCTCTCTCCTCCCCCTCAGAGGGCTCCACTGGTACGACCAGGAGGAAGGCGTGGGGTCCCGGGGCGGACAGACGAACACACGGCCCCACATCCTGTCTCGTGTCCTCCAGAGAGAGTCCAGGGCAGAACCAGTCTGGAGTGTCCACCAGCACCAGCCGTCTCCCACACACGTCCCCCTCTCTCCTTCTACTGTGGGTGACAGCAGAGGGGCTGTCCTGGGCCCCAAACTCCTCTCTTTCCAGGATGGTGTTTCCTGCTGCCCTCCTCCCAGCCCCAGTCCTCCCCAGCAGCACCAGTCTCGGCTCAGACACACTGAGAGACACTGGGGGGTTTGGACTGCTGCTCTCTCCCCCCACTGCAACACAACACAGGGATGTGGTCAGACCACTGGTCTAGTTAGAGAGGACTGGATGATCTCCAGAGTGAGTTAACATGTCTGACAGGGGACTGTAATGGATATCAGTATGTTTGAGATAAGACATGTGAACTCCATGATCCCTATGAAACTGAACACACAGCAGGATAGAAGATGTAAGGACAGTAGAGGATGGGTTAGATGTTCAGGTGTTTGTAACAGAGTTGATGACTCACTGTTTGGACGATCTCCAATGCTATTGCTATTCCTTCTCCTCCTGACTCCAGGGACCACAGTAGAACCTTCATCCTGTTGTAGTGGAGGGTCTGGATCTGGGGTCTCTCCTCCCACTGCAACACAACACAGGACACAGCTGAAACTACTGATGTGAGGGTCACCCTGGACATTCATACCACATGTTCACCTCAACAGGTGATGGGTGATGAGGGGTCACCTCATCTGACTATGATACAGAGCCCAGAGTTAGACAGGTTCCTGTAGGTGCATGACCAGTGTATAAAGACTGGACTGGGTCAGATATTAAGGTGTTTAAACACAGTTGGTGACTCACTCTCTGGAGGGGGATCATGGCTGCGTCTCCTCCTGATTGGTGGTTTGGTACCTCCTTCTGAGATCTCTCCTCTCTCTAACACACAAGATGAAACAACCTTTCAGTGGGCATCATATGTAGAGTGAAATATTCAAACTAAAACTTCACATTATGACACTCACCAGTGGTTTTAACCGATAACTCATTTCTCTGTTTCTCTACCAAAGTGTTTAGGTCACATATCTGCTGTTCTGAAATAATAAAAAATACAAACCATAAACATACAACTTCTAAATACAAAACAATTCAAATGTATCACAGAAATGATTTGACATCCAAGTTAGTGATGAAATCTTACCAAGTTTCATGTTTTCATTTTTAACATCTTCCACATGTCTGTCTCTCTCCTTCAGCAGTTCATCTCTCTCTCCTAGTTGTTTGTTCTTCTCTTCCAGTCTCTCCTCTCTCTCTTTAACTTCACTCTCTAGTCTCACTAGTCTCAGATCTCTTTCATTTAATTGTACTTTAGATGCCTGTAACTCTTCTAATTCATCCCTCTTCATCTCTATCTCCCTGTGTTTCTCTTCCAGCCTCTTCTTCTCATCTCTAACACTTTCCAGATGTTTCTCTAACTCCTTCCTTTGACTGATCTCTCTCTCTAGTTCATTACCTCTCTTTAGTTTTTCTTCTAGTAGTTGGTTTTTCTCGCCAACTAATTTACTGAACATCTGATTCTCTAGAAGGAGTGAGAAGTTCAGTAGTTTAGTAGTACAGCAGTAGACAGGAGACTGATCATTTGCAGATATTTAATACTGTAGTTTTATTCTTACCAAGAAAACAAGCAGATTCCTCTCTTCTCCTCTTGTTCTCTGGGCTCTCACGTTGTAAATACAGTTCAGCTGAAACAATGATGGAGAACTGAAATGTTAGATATATTACACCAGAGTAATACATTCTATCAAGATACTTGAAACTTATACAGTAAAATGTATGTTACCATTAGCATAGGAAATTGTGTTGAAAACACATTCAATAAAATATAATTGCACTATTATAAATGATTTTAAGTTCCATTTCTAAACCAAACCCAGCAAACATGTAATTATTGTATTCCTGACATTTCATCCTGTTTTGATATTTTACAACAAGAATGTTTCTTCTGTTTAACAGCTCAGAGAGTGAAGTGCATTCTTTCAGACATGTTGTAGTTTGAACAACATGTTATTCTTAAGTTGGAAGGAGATGTTTGTTGTAGATCTACTACCACCACCTACTGTACTGAAGTGTGGTCCAGAGATAGACATCTAAATCCTCCCTATTGGTCTGGTTCCTCTTAGAGAAGGAGCAGTGATGATCTCGACCTCCACCGTCAGTCCTGTAATACCCTGAGCCCTTAGACCAGGGGTGGGCAAACTTTTTGACTCGCGGGCCACAATGGGTTCTAAAATTTGACAGAGGGGCCGGGCCAGGAGCATTTGGAGGGAGTGTTTGGGCCGGATATACTAAAGCATTAAATGTAGTGTGTGCAAACCTCATAGCACAGTAAGAACACTACAACCCAATTTATTAACTGTCTTTCAAATGTGAAAAATAGCCCTTATCAGTTAATACATTTGTCTCAAGGAATATGCAAGATATGGCATTTACATACTATTTCGCAGATACTGGGAGGAGGAAATGTAAATAGATTAAAATAACATACGCACTGTGATTTATCAAGATTGTGTCTGTTTTTAATAAGTTTCAATCGAAGGTGCAAAGTTAAATAAATCAACATTTATTGAAAAATGGAATCACTTTCAACATTCAAAACATATTATTACACAACGAAATACTCAAGCTCAATAATATCTACTTGTGTTAAACTCCGCAAAATCATGGATGGATTGTCCTGACCGCGCGCTCTACAAACTCGCCACGGACGCCCTCGCCTTCACGCGCAAACAGTACACGTGTATCGTTGCCAAGCACACAGACATAGGCTGTATTAAATATCCTACCTGCAGCTGAAAATTTAAATTAAGAGCGATGTGCGGCGTGTTAATTAAGCTACTGTACCGCTGCTGTGCGTAAATGCGCATTGCTCTTAATTAAAAGACGCACTTCCAAACTTTCCATATGCATTTTTTCATAACACAGCAGAAAAACTCACCATTTCAGTGGGAACAGTGTTGTTGGTCTCCATTTTTTGCCAGTGCATCAAAGTCTGGAGTTAGTTTTGTTGTGGCAATTCTCAGGACAGATCTGAGGTGTTGGTCAGTTAACTTGGATCTGTGATGGGCTTTGTTGATTTTCATGACGCTAACAGTAGCCGCCCGTTCTTGTGTTGACTGCTTGCTAGCATAGTTTGCATGCTTCGTGGCAAAGTGACGGCTGATATTGTACTCTTTGAAAACCGCAACAGTTTCTTGGCATATCAGACATACAGTCGTTGATCGGACTTCAGTGAAGAAGTATTTTGTTGTCCACTCCTTATTAAACACTCGGCATTCGCTGTCCACTTTCCTTCTCTTTGGTCCGCTCATTTTCACAGAAGGGCTTAATGGTGACGTGAAACGAAGTGAAAATTAAAGTGAAATAAAGAGAAATACGCGCCACTCCAACAACGGTCAATGTGTTTTGAGTGCGCCATCTATTGGGGAAACGTGGGCATTGCAGGGAAAGGGGAAAAATGAGTTTTTTACTATAATTTGGACAAATTCGGCGGGCCGGATTAAAAAACCTAACGGAGATATTCTGACTCCCAGCTGTTTGTTCTGCCCATTCTACACACTCTGCAATCTTAATTTCTTAATATCTGTTAAGGTATCAGAACTTGCGCATACTTTACACGCGTGGCGAAATAATGAACGGAGCTAATTCAAAGTTAGTTTTTCTTTATTCATACTTGAGCATGCCCACTCGCTGGGAAATGCTTGAACTGAGGATAAAGGTGCGTGATTACATCACACGTATATACCCACCTGATGCCACTGATTGGCTGAACAATATAAACACACAATGGACAACGTAAGAGCGTCACAGGCTCATATTTAACACCCCCACTCGCTCTTATCTCATAGAAAGCAAAATAACTCATTGAATCAAAAATAAAACATTCCATTGCATTCAAATGCCAAACATGCTGCTTGAAAACCTTCTCAACTTTAGCTTAGTAGCTGGTTTAGTCAAAAGATCAGCAATCATTTGCTCACTAGGACAATACTCTAAACTTAACCGTCCACTATTTACATTTTCCCTTATAAAGTGGTACTTAATATCAATGTGTTTACATCGCTGTCTGTTCACTGGATTTATGGCCAATGCTATGGCACCTTGGTTATCTTCATACACCTTTGTCTGTGCATATTGGTAATTGTCAACACCACTAAGCAGTTGTGCTAGGTAAATGCATTCCTGTATGGCTGATGCTAAGGCCATGTATTCTGCCTCACAGGTCGATAAAGCCACTGTTGGTTGTTTTCTTGTTTTCCAGGAAATCAAAGAGCTACCCTCACTAAGACTGGCACAATAGCCTGACGTACTCCTCCTATCGGCTGAATCTGATGCCCAGTCAGCATCACTGTAAACTTTTAGGCCTAGTTTTTCTTTGTCCTTTCTCCTGAAATACAACCCCTTTTGCATTGTACCTTTGAGGTATCTCAATACATGTTTCACTGTGTTCCACTGCTCAACAGTGGGTTCAGCAAAGTGCTGAGAGAGTTTACTGACCACAAAACTTATGTCCGGTCTAGTGCATGTGGACAAGTAAATTAAACTTCCTACTGCCTCCCTGAACATTCTTGGTAGCTGCAATTTTTCTGCATTCTCTGTATACTCAAGTTTTGGTTCACATGGTGTTTCTCTAGGTTTGCAATCCTGCATGCCAAATCTGTCAAGAACCTTTCTTACAAATTTCTCTTGCGACATTTTCACTACACCATCTGTCTGTTCAAAATTAATTCCCAGGAAATGTTTGAGTTTTCCCATGTCTTTCATTTTAAACCTTTCAGTAAGCATGCACTTGACATTCTTCATCACATTCTCATTGTTTGCAGCAATGATGATATCATCAACCCAAATTATTAGGATTGCCTTTTCACCATTTCTTTCCCATGTATACACACATGTATCAGCAGAATTTTGCACAAAATCATTTTCAACCAAGCATGTATGTAACATTTCATTCCAATTCCTGCCTGACTGTTTTAGACGGAAATTTAAATGGATCTCTGTAGTTTGCACACTAGTTTTTCACCTGTATCTGATTTCTTCTCAAAACCCTCAGGTTGCTCCATGTAAATTTCGCAATCTATTGGAGCGTGCAGATAAGCTGTCTTAACATCCATCTGGTGTAACAGTAGGTTATCCTGGACTGCTTTTTGCATCACAACCCTTACACTCGTCATGTCAGCCGTGGGTGAGAATGTTTCATCGTGGTCTATACCTTGTTTCTGACTGTAGCCTTTTGCTACAAACCTTGCCATGTATTTGTCAGACCCATCCATTTCAGTTTTCAGTGCATAAACCCATCTACCCCCCACTGTCTTCTTGCCTGGTGGCAACTGGGTCAGGGTGAAGGCTTCATTCTCCTTGAGAGATTGCACCTCGTCTCTCATAGCAGCTTTCCACTGCTTTGCTTTGGTTGACGCAATGGCATCCTGGTAGGTACTAGGCACATCGCACACTGCCCTGTAACAAAAGTCCATACAAGTGTTTAGATTGTCCTCTTTGACACCCATATCATAGTCCTGTAGGTAAGCCGGTCTCCTTCTGTCTCTTGGTGGGTTCTTTCGGCTAGCAGTCACTGTGACTTCACCTGGCTGGGTACGTTCAGTCTTTTCAGGTGTTCGGCTAGCAGTCACTGTGACTTCACCTGGCTGGGTACGTTCAGTCTTTTCAGGTGTTCGGCTAGCAGTCACTGTGACTTCACCTGGCTGGGTACGTTCAGTCTTTTCAGGTGTTCGGCTAGCAGTCACTGTGACTTCACCTGGCTGGGTACGTTCAGTCTTTTCAGGTGTTCGGCTAGCACGAGCATCCCCACTCTGACCTTGTGTACTTTCCAATTTCACATCAACACCCTCATCAGTGTTGTCAACCATGGTATGCATATCCCCATTCTCTGTGTGTGACTCAGCTGTCTGAGTGCCCTTTTCATTTATCATCTTGGTTATGAATTTCACCAACCTGTGCTTTTGGACCTTCTCTGTGTCTGAGTAATACACTAGGTATGCTGGGCTGTTTTTGTCATAACCTATGAAAACTCCTTCATTACATCGGGAATCCATCTTTCCTTTCTCTTGCTTATAAGCAAAACATGCAGATCCGAATTTCTGTAATTTAGACACATTAGGTACATTGCCTGTGAACAGTTCGTATGCTGTCTTCTTTGTGCGTCTATTGTAGCACCTATTCCTCACATATGCTGAAGTCTGAACAGCATAGTTCCACAAGTTATCAGGTAACCCGCTTTCAATCAGTAGGCATCTTCCCATCTCATAGAGTGTTCTCCAACCTCTTTCTGCAGTGCCATTTTGGTGGGGTGAGTAAGGTGCAGATGTCTCATGTCTAATCCTGTTTTTGGTCAACACTGTCTGAAAGTCACGACATGTAAACTCAGTGCCGTTGTCTGAACGGATACACTTGACTTGCCCGTAGGGGGCTACGTCTGCCAAGAATTTTTCTGTGGCCTGGACTGCATCACTCTTGATCTTTAGAAAGTACACAAACATAGTGCCCGAGTAATCATCTGTAAATGACTGCACATATCGGTGCCCTTCCATGCTTAAAGTATGCATGGGGCCTGCTAAATCAGTGTGTACTAGCTCTAGGGGCTTTTTTACTTTCCTATCTGGCTCCCTATTTCGTGTCTGTGTGAATTTTCCTTGTATGCACACCTCACATGCATGATTCAACCCAGATGAGCCTCCCTTAATCGCCATGCCCCTCACCACACCTTGCAGATTCTTCACCTCCTCAAAATTACAATGACCTAATATCTGATGCCATGTCTGTACATCATGGCACACTTTACATTGGTCATCATCACTCTCAACAGTAGGTAAGTAATACAAGTTACAACTCTCATGTGTGTCAAACCTGACACCGTCCTTGGTGAGTATGTGGCTGTCCCCTTTCTCGAAGATCACAGTTGAACCTCCGTTGGTTGCTCTTGACACCGAGAAGATGTCGTGTGGGTATGAAGGCATGTAGAGCGCATCCCGGAGCTGCGCTCGGCGTTGCTTTCCCGCGCTGTCTAGCAGGTGGATCACCGCCGTTCCTCTCTGTTGCGCCATCCCGTTGCACTTGCTTCCGTCCGCCAACTCCACGGAGTGTGTGCTGGCCTGGAACGAATGGTCGAAGCTCTCGAACTTGCTTATGTCGTTCACGATGTGCGAAGTCGATCCCGCATCCACCATAATCCCTTTAGTCTTGACGTTGTCCGGTGCTCTCTCTCGCTGGATGTACTTGGCCATGAAGAGGGAATCGTGGTCTCCATCTTGCTTCTCCGCAAACTTTCTGGCGCCATCTTGTCCATGCTTCTTCTTGCACAGAGACTCGGCATGAGTGTTGTTCTTACAGTAACTGCACCACACTTTTCTGTAGCATTTTCGCGCCCTGTGTCCCTTTGTTCCACACTTGTAGCACGTCATGTCTGCATCTTCATCTTTTCTGTAACTTTCATGTCTGCTTTGGCCTTTGCCCTGTCTTACGTGCGTCTTCATCACGTTGTCTTTCGTCGGTTCTGTCATTTTCATTTTCTCGGACTCTTCATAAACTCGCAGTCTTCTCTTTAAGTCTGCGAATGTGACATTGTCCTCGTTCTGTGTCACGTGCACAGCTAGCGGCTTGAATGAGTCTGGTAGCCCGCCTAGCGCCATTGCCACGATCAGTCCATCACTCAGGGTTTCCCCTGCCTCTCTTAATGCAGTAATGAGGCTCTCGGCCCTAATCAAATAGTCCGTCACTGTCTCCGTCTCTTTCATTTGTAGCTTCGTTAGAGACGTGTACATATTAATGATTCGCGGCTTACTTTTCCCCGCGTAATGCTCCCTCAGTATTTTGAGTGCTTTCCTGCCATCATCAGCAGCTTCATGTCTGATTAGCGAAAGGCTTTTGTCATCGATTAGCCTTACCAACTCAGCGTAGCAGTCGGCATTCATTTGGCGGTCCTCATCGTTTGACTCAGCTGGCTCTTGTAAGATAGTCCTTTTTAGCTTCAGGATATGCAGGCAACTTAAAAACCTTGTTTCCCACAGGTCGTATTTCTCCTCTGACCCATCGAACAGTAATTGCTGCGCGGGAGTTCCAGTTGCTCGGCTAACCATCTTTTCGCTTGCCAGTTCTTCTCAGTTCAAAACTTAATCGCGTGATACATCGCGCTTAACTTCTGACTTTATTTACTCACGCTCGCTCATCTTCGGCTCTGGGCCCATAACCTGTTAAGGTATCAGAACTTGCGCATACTTTACACGCGTGGCGAAATAATGAACGGAGCTAATTCAAAGTTAGTTTTTCTTTATTCATACTTGAGCATGCCCACTCGCTGGGAAATGCTTGAACTGAGGATAAAGGTGCGTGATTACATCACACGTATATACCCACCTGATGCCACTGATTGGCTGAACAATATAAACACACAATGGACAACGTAAGAGCGTTGTAAAGACCAATTTAACATATTTAAATTGTAGTAGAAGGTTTTGCTTTTATTTTGATAACTTCCTGTTCAACCGGATGTAGCAATGAAACGGAAATCTACCTGACGGAGAAAGAAAAAGGCGCAAAAGTAAAGTGAACAACGGCAAGTGGTAAAACATAAATGAAGCACGTTGAGCAATACTCAAAACACGGATTTAGCTACAGTCGAAAGGGGAACAAGGTGTGTTATGGAAATTAATGTATTTTTGTATGATTTGAAATGTTTAATTTGCAAACGGTGAATGTATTTTTGTAAGATTTGAAAGGTTTAATTTGCTAAATGGTTGCACTAATGTATTGAGCTAACAATACGGTATATGAATGTAATTGTGATGTATTTGTTTTGGTCTAGCTCTTACGTTGGTTGAATGACACGGAAGAAAGGAAATAAAACTCATTTAATCATCAGTTCTGGCCTTCTCAATACGACTGGAAGCTACAGTAAGAGCTTGACCGCCGCCACTTTGCTGGACCACGAGGGCTCAAGGTTTCAAGGTAACACCCACAACGTCCAGTAGATGGCAGAAGCTGGTCAGAAAATACAACGGTCAAAGGTGTAAAGAAGAGAAGCCAAAAATGGAGGATTTAGAAGCTGAAATTCCAACAGACATTAATGATCGGATTACAAGTTTGCAAGAAGAAATAAATGACTTAAAGGACTTGCTTCAAAATGAAAGTGAGAATAGACAAGACATAAAGGATGCAATCACAAGTAAAGAACAAATATTAAGTGAGCTGCAAGATAAAGTCCAAAGCACGTCAGGAATACCAAGGCGTTCTGAAAGAGTCAAAATACCAGACTTACCAGAAAGAAGAAACAAGCAAAAAGGAAAAAAGACTATTGACTCTATATGAACAGTGGAAGATGCAGGTGCGTGAAACAAGAGAAAGGCTAAAGTCAGACATTTCAGAAAGGGAAATGGCAGATCTTGCAGATGTACTAGAACAGAAGAGAGATGATCTGTTAAAACTGTATAAAGACATGAGAAGTTACATGGCACCTTCATCTGACATAAGGAGAAAAACTGATGCATGTGAAGCAGTGACACATGACATTGTAAGAATCATTCTGGAAAGAATAAGCGGCATTGATGGAGATTTTAATGCAGAGCGTGAAAGAAAACGTTTACGTGGACTATTAGAGCATGATTACGCCCAGTCTATATATAGCTCAACCACAGCATCAAATCACAGTCAACATTCCTCAACTTCCCTCCTAACTTCAAGACGAGCCGACGCGGCAGCCGAACTTGCAGCAGAAGAAGCGAAGTACAAGATTGTACAAGAGGAGCAAAGACAAAGGGAAAAGATAACGGCTCTTGAAGATGAACACAAGAAACAAATGGCAATTCAACGGTCAGAGTTGGAACGTCTGAGAGCCGAGAAGGATGTGGAAGCAGCTCGTGCCAGGTTGGAAGCCTACAACAGAGAGTTGTCACAGCTAGGTGATGCGCAGTCAGTTAAAAGTGAACAGGTGAGCCCAGAGCACACACCCAAACAGATCGCACCACCTTATACCGTGCCTGCGCCGACAGCTCCCCCTAGTGTTAGCCAGCTTGCACAAGCTCTACAAGATAGCATAAGAATAAACAGACTCCCCACACCAGAACCAACAATGTTTAGTGGTGAGCCAATTAAGTTTATTGAATGGAAATCCACTTTTATGTCACTCATTGAACAAAATGGCATCTCAGCAGCAGACAAACTGTACTATCTAAAAAGATATGTGACTGGCCCAGCTCGCAAATGCCTTGAAGGGACTTTCTTTAGAAACGATGAAGAGGCATATAAAGACGCCTGGGAGAAACTAAACCAAAGATACGGCCAGCCATTCGTGATACAAAGGGCATTTAGAGAGAAGTTGTCTAACTGGCCAAAAATACAATCTAAAGATGCCGATGGACTAAGGAACTTTGCAGACTTTGTAAATGCATGCACGCTTGCTATGCCACATGTAAAGGGGCTACAAATACTCAACGACTGTGAAGAAAATCAGAAACTGTTGCATAAACTACCAGACTGGATAAACGCGAGATGGAAAAGGCATGTGACAAAGACACTTATGAACGGTGGTGAGTTTCCCAGCTATGTGATTTTGCCTCCTTCCTCTCACTTGAAGCCGAAGTTGCATGTAACCCAGTCACCTCCATTTATGCGCTTCGCTCCACTGAAACTGATAAAGGAATTACAAAGGAACTCAAAAGGAACAAAGCAGGTGTATTCAACACAAACACAACTGAACAAGGCGACGATCAGGTAAAAACTAAAACGAACAGTGGCTCTTCATGCATGTTGTGCCAAGAGACTCATCCACTTATCAAATGTCCAGACTTTCTGAAGAAGACCCTAGAAAACAGAAAGAAACATGCAAGAGAAAATAAACTTTGTTATGGCTGTTTAAGACAAGGGCACAGCGCTAAGGACTGCAGACGCCGCCTCACTTGTGAAACGTGCTCTAAGAGACACCCAACCTGTCTTCATGACGAGAACTACAGTAACCGCCTGCAAAGAAGCACACAAGGTCATGTGAGTACAGACAACGCAAACCAAGGTAACACGCTAGAAGCTGCAACAGCCATGTCACTGAATGTTGCTAGATCAGAACACACTATCAGCACCTCAATGATAGTTCCAGTATGAGTGTCAACTGCCACAAACCCACAAAAGGAAAAACTAGTCTATGCACTACTAGACACTCAAAGTGACACAGTCTTTATTGATCAGGATATAACACGTGAACTGCAGGCAGAGGTGTGCCCAGTAAAACTCAAACTGACTACAATGATGGGAAAAAATGCAGTTGTAAGCAGCGGAAAAGTGTGTGATCTTCTTGTGAGAGGTTACAATTCAGCAACAGTGATAAGACTCCCCACTGCTTACACAAAGGAACACATACCTGCAAACAGAGAACACATACCAACATGTGAAACAGCCAAATTGTGGAGTCATCTGTTACCCATTGCAGATGAGGTCCCGCCGCTCCTCGATTGTGAAGTGAGTCTTCTCATTGGTTACACTTGTCCCAGAGCTTTAGCACCCAGACAAGTACTTCTTGGCAAGGACAATGAGCCAAATGCTATTCACACTGATTTAGGATGGAGCATAGTTGGTAACTCAGTGCCTTGCAGCAAAACATACACTATGAGTAGTCTTTGTCACAGAATAACTGTCAAGGAAATCCCTCCTTTCACTCCTGCGGATGCAATACGTGCTCTAGAAAAGGATTTCAAGGATACTGAAAGAAATGAGAAAACTGTGTCCCAGGAGGATCTCATGTTCCTGGAGAAACTTGAACAAGGCATAATACAAACTGAGCATGGACATTACAAAATGCCATTACCTTTTAAGGAAAGGCCGCAATTGCCAGATAACATACAACTTGCTGAAACCAGACTCAATCAGCTCAAAAGGAAACTTATGCGTGATGAAAGATACAGAAAGGACTATGTCATGTACATGAATGACATCATCAAAAGAGGTGATGCAGAAGAGACAGATGATAATGGACCAGAAGGCGAGACATGGTACATACCACATCACGGCATCTATCATCCAAAGAAGCCAGACAGGCTGCGTGTGGTGTTTGACTGCTCAGCTAAGCACAAAGGCACATGTCTTAACGAACATTTACTTAACGGCCCTGACATGATTAACAACCTAACTAGTGTACTTGTGCGTTTTAGACAACATCAAGTTGCTTTAATGTGCGACATAGAAAAGATGTTCCACCAGTTTAAAGTCAACGCAAACGATCGCAACTACTTAAGGTTCTTGTGGTGGAAAGACGGTGACATGAGTAAACCACCACAACCATACAGGATGACGGTACACCTCTTTGGCGCGGTTTCATCACCTGGGTGTGCAAACTAGGGACTCAAACATTTGGCCAAAGAGAACAGCCTTGAGTTTCCGATAGGCTCACAGTTCATTGCCAGAGACTTCTACGTTGATGACGGTGTCACAAGCGTGAAGACAGTGAAAGATGCCGTACAACTAGCAAAAGAAGCACGGGAACTTTGTGCAAAAGGTGGACTAAGGTTACACAAGTTTGTGTCCAACAACAGGGTGGTCCTCAACAGCATCCCCGCTTCAGAACATGCAGTAGACACAAAAACAAAGGACTTCACGTTCACCGAGGTACAAACAGAAAGAGCACTTGGCATTTATTGGAACATAGAAAAGGATTGCTTCACTTTTAACATTGCAGTAAAAGACCAACCCCCAACCAGGCGTGGAATCTTGTCCACAGTTGCAGCAATATACGACCCCCTGGGATTCGTTGCTCCTTATGTGCTCAATGGCAAAATAATCCTCCAGGAAATGTGTCGTCAAGGAACAAGCTGGGACGAGCCGTTACCTGAACATCTCAAGCCACGGTGGGAGAGTTGGAAAAAGGATTTGAACAATCTGAAAAGGTTACAAATAAACAGATGTTATGTTCCTGCAACATTTGGAGATGTAGTGAAAAGGGAATTGCATCATTTCTCCGATGCAAGTACTACAGGTTATGGACAATGCACTTACTTAAGACTGATGAACGAAAACAAAGACGTCCACTGTAGCTTTGTTATGGGTAAGGCACGTGTCTCTCCAACAAAGGTCACCACAATTCCAAGGTTAGAACTGACCGCAGCTACAGTATCAGTTACCGTAAGCAACATGCTAAAAGAAGAGCTACTCTATAACAACATAGAGGAGTTCTTTTGGACAGACTCAAAGGTCACTCTTGGGTACATAAATAATGAAGCAAGACGCTTCCACACGTTTGTTGCTAATAGGGTGCAAAAGATCCGCAACAATACCATCCCACGACAATGGTTTTATGTACCTACCACTGAAAACCCTGCCGATATGGCATCAAGAGGAACAACAGTAAATGAACTACTGTCATCCAACTGGCTTACAGGACCTCAGTTCTTGTGGGAAAGGGAGATACATTTACCTCCAAAAGAGACCATTGAACTCCCAATAGGGGACCCAGAGGTGAGAAAAGTGCAGTCACTAAATACACAAATTACAGAACACAAAAGTCTAAGTGACCGTATCACCAAGTTCTCATCCTGGTCCCGTGCAGTCAGCGCTGTAGCGCGTCTCAAACGATATCTGCTCAAAGACAAATCCAATACACTCAGCACTGTAACTGAAAGACAAAACGCAGAAATAGTAATCCTCAAAGACCTACAAAAACAAGTCTATTCAACTGAAATGATGTCACTAGGCAAAGGAAAAGCATTATCAAAAAACAACAAAATGCACAACTTGGATCTTTTCTTGGATGAAGACAACATGCTCAAGGTGGGAGGAAGGCTGCAAAACTCATCGCTTCCAAACTCATTCAAACATCCAACAGTCATTCCAAGAGGAACATCATATCACAAAACTGATAATTGCCCACTGTCACAAAAGAGTAAATCACCAGGGAAAAGGCTTCACTATGAATGAAATACGGTCCAGTGGCTATTGGATCCCCAAATTAAGTCAAACGGTATCATCCTACATTCGCCAGTGTGTATTTTGTCGGAGACTACGGAGACCTGTGGAAGGACAAAAAAGGTACGGTCTCCTTTTCACATGTTTCTATTCACGAGCTGTACATGTAGAAATGTTAGAAGACCTATCCACGGATGCTTTCATTAATGGACTAAGATGCTTCATTTCTCTGAGAGGCTCTGTCAGACGAATAAAATGTGATCAAGGCACTAACTTTGTTGGTGCCAAAAACGAACTAAGTGCAGCACTAAGTGAAATAGACACTGATAAACTGACAAACTTTCTAACTGAAAAACAATGTGATTTTGTACTTAACACTCCTCATGCTAGTCACGCAGGTGGAGTATGGGAACGGCAAATACGGACTGTGAGAAACGTTCTCAATGCCACACTTGCTCTCTCAATGGGACGACTCACAGATTCGTCACTCAGAACTTTCCTGTATGAAGCAGCTGCAATAGTAAACGGCCGCCCACTGACAACAGACAATCTCAATGATCCAAACAGTTTGGAACCACTAACTCCAAATCATCTTGTCACAATGAAAACCACAACGGCATTGCCTCCACCAGGACAATTTGTTAGAGAGGACCTGTATGCACCGAAACGATGGCGCCAAGTACAGTACTTAGCGGAACAATTTTGGAGCAGATGGAAGAAAGAGTATCTTCAAAACATTATGGTCCGACAGCGATGGCACACTCCTAAAAGGAATATTCAAACAGGCGACATAGTGATGGACAAGGATGAAACTCAACCACGATCCCAATGGAGACTTGGAAAAGTCTTGGACACTGTAACAGATACAGATGGACTTGTGAGAAAGGTCAAAATTGCCTTTGCAGACAGAAATCTAAACAAAAAGGGTGAACGTTTGCATAAGATGTCTATAGTAGAACGCCCAGTTCATAAGTTAGTTCTGCTATTAGAAGGTTGTGGAGAGTAAAATATATAAAAGTAAAAGGTATGGTGATGGTGTAATTATGACATGTTTATATTGTTGTTGTTGTTGTTATGGTTAAGTAACTTTAAGAAATTATTTGTGTTTTATGTTTGTTCATAACAAATAATTTGATGGGAGTGTAAAGACCAATTTAACATATTTAAATTGTAGTAGAAGGTTTTGCTTTTATTTTGATAACTTCCTGTTCAACCGGATGTAGCAATGAAACGGAAATCTACCTGACGGAGAAAGAAAAAGGCGCAAAAGTAAAGTGAACAACGGCAAGTGGTAAAACATAAATGAAGCACGTTGAGCAATACTCAAAACACGGATTTAGCTACAGTCGAAAGGGGAACAAGGTGTGTTATGGAAATTAATGTATTTTTGTATGATTTGAAATGTTTAATTTGCAAACGGTGAATGTATTTTTGTAAGATTTGAAAGGTTTAATTTGCTAAATGGTTGCACTAATGTATTGAGCTAACAATACGGTATATGAATGTAATTGTGATGTATTTGTTTTGGTCTAGCTCTTACGTTGGTTGAATGACACGGAAGAAAGGAAATAAAACTCATTTAATCATCAGTTCTGGCCTTCTCAATACGACTGGAAGCTACAAGCGTCACAGGCTCATATTTAACAATGAGAAAGCTGCATGGTCCTGAATCTGACCCACAAATTATAACTGTAACATTTAGAATCAGGCTTTTTTGGTCAATATTCTGCCTACTAACAAATCAGTGGGACACATGTGCCTGTCGGGGCGCACATATTTTTTTAATCCTTGGTGGCACGGAGGAGAGGGCCACTCGCAAGTCCTGCTCAACAGAGAGCCGTGACCTGGCCTTGTTCTTCATGTAAACAAGAGTGGAGAACGCCAACTCACACAGGTAGGTGGTGGGGAAATGAAGAAGTTGGTTGATAGCGTGGTGGGAGATAGTTGGATATTCTGATGCACAAACCAACCAAAACTGATCGAGTGTGAGCTCACTAAATTTCAGTTTCAGCGTGCGGTCCGCACGGAGCTCTGCGCTCTCCTCTCTCTCCTTCATAGTGACCTTCTCGGTTGAGGACTCAGACTCCTGGTTGAATGGGTCTCGGATCCAGTCATTGTCCTCGATGTCCGCCACACGTGGAAAATAGCTCTCAAACTGCTGTAGGTGATGTCTTCGAGTGACAGACCCATGGACCAGGACCGCTGGCCTCGACCTCTCACCATCTCCAAAGCCCTGATCACAACATACAACAGCAGTAGAACACCATTTGGCCTCAAGTTCTCACTTATGATAATCATAAATCAATAGGGTGCCAGTTTGTGTCAAACGGGGTCCTGAGGAAGAGCAGATTTAACTTAGCATCAGAGGAGTCCAAAGGGTCTGAGATTGTACCTGTCTAGGACTGGTTTAGTGGCATTGGACCTTGGAACAATCTCTGGATGCTGGCTTGTCCCTGTCTGTCCAGTGTTACTCAGCACAGCCACTGCAACACGGAAAACAACATTGAAGTATCCATGGCTGTCAAACGAGCAGCTCTCACACACATAATATTTACATGTTAATTTAGCAGAAGCAACATGGGTGAGGGAGGCACATTAGAACCTGTAGGCACAATAGGGCGCACTAGATTATAAGGCGCACTCTCAATGAATGGTCTATTTTCGATCTTTTTTCATATATAAAGCGCACCGGACTATAAGGCGCATTAAGCGGAAAAAAACAGTGAGATAAGTCAGTCCACAACGCGGACGCTCCTGGCTACGGTAGCCGTAATGCTGCAAGCGGTGCGGCTTTGTAGTTTACCAAAGTCGTACTAAAACATTTTGACTTGGCGCTGTGAGCGCCTTGTACCACACAAAATCTCTTAGAGGTCAGTAAGCGAAACCAGAATGAATCCATATGTAGCAGAGTCTCCACAACCATTCCCTCGTCAGTGAGACACACTGACGAAACCAGGGTTATGGATTTCCAAACCAGTGCTGAAAGGTCAGGCAGGCCTTGGAATAACTGGTTCACAAGTCTGAACAGAGGATTTATCCCAAAACAGACATTTAATGGATTACAAACATCTCACAAAGACAATACTGCTTATTGGACACTAAAAGGATTAGAACTGTGTGAATTTCTCTTTAAATGCTGTGTTTGATGTAATGTGATGTTTAATGTAACTCCCTTCTCCTTTGTTACAAATAACTCATTCTTGGTATCTAGATGATCGGACAAAACTAACAATGACATTTCTGAATGTTACAATTGTTAGTTATGGAATTTGAGCGCTCCCACTGACATTGATGAGATACCCACTCAAGAGACCCCGTTCACAACTACATACCAATCACAGCATGAGACCATCTTCAGATAAGGAAGCACAAACCCCCCTTTTTCTTAGCTAGTATAAAAGCCCCAACCTAGAGACATTCTCTCTCTTTCGTCTGCAACCATCCTGAGGATGGCAACCTCTGATGATCTGTCATATTGAGCAAACAAATGCTCTTTCGTCTGGACCATCCTGAGGAACCCCTCTGGATTTATCTGGAATATTGAGCAACTACCATTCAACGGAACCAAGGACCATAACGGAAGTTAAGGAACACTTCCTTTTTCTTGGACACCAAACGGAAGATCAACTACCTTTCTTCAACAGACCGTAAAGGGGAAGGAGTCCATGAGCCACAGTTGAATAGGAAGGTTGTATGAGCAGCCTGGATAGACAAAGTGCTCAAAAGGAGCATGTTCATCTATTGTTCATCTATAATGGGCCATTCAGAGGACGGATTTAAGGCCAGGCATGCACTTCTTACTGACCTTCATACTTGACAGGAACGGTGCCTATCAACTTCAGCAGGTTGGGTTCCGTCGCTGAAAGCTTGAAAGAAACTGATATTAATCATCAGAAACAATATACATTCTGTCAAGAAACAGTGATCTCTAAAGATTATACAGACAGTCTTACTGTATGTGCCAGTTACAGGTTTGATTCCGGGGTGAATTCGATGTACTTTCTGTAACTCCTCGATGGCAACATCCCGGAACTTGTACTGATGCCACAGTAATTGAGAATATTAGACAGTTGTCTAGCTAGTGACTACAATAAAAGACATGCAGACTAGTACATATGGAAGCTTGCTAAGCATTAAGAAGCCTGTCGGCATCTAAGAACAGGTTCAGCCGGCAAAATGACCTGTTTTCACAAGCTTTTTGCTAGGATGTTTCAGGACTAAGTTGACTACTTAAGATCCCCATTATTTCATAACTAGCTTGTAGCTCTAGTAGTACGCACTCAAACTAAGCTTCAATTAATACATTTTACAAACCTTCTACAGTATTCTCTGTATTTCCTCCATGTTAAGATCCATGTTTTACCATCGACTCGTTGGCTGATGATAAACATGCCTCCTTTTCACTAAACTTTCAAGAAACAAAATACAAACTTCCGCAAAGGAGGGAAAGAGGCGTGTCGCACAGGAACGCGCGCACGCACACACACACACACACACCATCATCATCATCGCAACGAATATCATTCTAATAAATTTGCTGTTTTAAGAACTAAATCGGGGTGAGCAACCCTGACCCTCAAGAGCCATAGGCATGTTTCCCTGCTCCAACACAGATCGCCCTCTGCTGGCTGTTCATGTTGTATAAAATGTTGAAATAAAATAAAATGTGAAACTGAAGGTTGGAGAAATGTTTCTGGATGGAGGGACAGAGAGGGAGGTGGAGTGAGGCCATACTGCTAAGGAGCAGGTGTATATACCTGACGAAGAACATTTCTCTCTCTCCTTCTCTCTCGCGCTCTCCCTGTCTGTCTCACTCTCTCTGTCTTCCTCCCTCCATGCTGTCGGGGGGGCTTGGGTGGGGGGGGCTTGGGTGGTTGGGCTCAGGGCGGGGGGGGTTGGAGGGGTTGGGGGGGGCCCTTGCAAACTCCCTGCCCCGGGGCCCAGACCCACCTTAATCCGGGCCTGCACTAGACCCCGTCCCCCTATATAACCCCCGCCCCCCCATAGAACCCCCGCCCTATATTTGCACATTCTGTTTGTTCATTTTGCACCACCTGCATAATTGAGTTGTTATTTGCACTATCTATTCATTTTGCACATCTGTTACTGCACTATCTGTTCATTTTGTTCATTTTGCACATCTGCTCATTGCATCATTTGCACTAACTGTACATACATGCAACCCTGTAATTTCTGTTTAATACTGTAGCATCTTGTACTATACAGCAATATTTATATTGGTTATATTCTGTTGTAATAATTGTTTTGCACTTCTGGTTGGATGCTAACTGTATTTCGTTACCCTGTACTTGTACCTGTGTAATGACAAAGTTGAATCTAATCTAATCAAGGAAATGTGGACGCAAATTTGTATTTCGAAAGGAAATCCTCTAATATGTGAGCGACCTCTTGTGGCAAAATTTGTGTATGGCAGTTTGTCATTCAAGAAACTTTATTTGGTACAATGTTTATTAGTGTCAAAATCGTACCCAACTAACGGAGCTATTAAAGAGGGGAGTCAGACGGCGGTGAGGAGAGCTGGGAGAGGAGGAAATTAAGCATGTCTGCGTTACACAGACAGCTTGCCGCTGTTCACAGTGATGCTGGTGCTGTTGACAGGCTGGACGTTAATAAGCCTGGCCACAGGTTTCTTAGTCATCTTCACCCCCAGGCAGCGCTTCAGGCGCAGGCGGAAGGTGCCCATTCCTGTTACCACCTTCTTAATCTGCCGACGCCACCAGCTGGAGACAGAGACAAAGGCACAGGAAGTGAGGGAGCGCGGGAGCAGGAAGAGAAGACATATAGTGGAAAACAACTGAGAATGTGGTTTAGATGGTTGTAACGTGGGTGTGTTTTCTCCATCTCTTGCTCCCACCTTTTCTCGCTACACTGAACTGGGCTGAGCTGGACCGCCAGATCTTGATTGATGGTCCTCAGCTCCTGAACACACACTCAAGGTCAAGAATGAAAGCGCAAACACTGTTGTCGTAATGTCAATGAGAAAGAAAAGGAATAAAATACGACATTCTACTATACCTGGATAGTGGCAAGAAGATCTTCAATCATCATCGATTTCTACAAATAAAACAGAAACAGACCTCAAACCCTATTTTGTAATAACACAGAGTAGAAACCCACAAGCAGGACACTGCCAGAGCAGGAAAGTTCTTCCAGAAACTTTGTCTGATATTACATACAGAGAAAGATCCTACCTCAGCCAAGTCCTGATGGTTCTTATCACGTGCGAGTCTGTATTCCTCCTCCAGTTCTTCCTGAGAGTCAAACCCCAAGCAGTCAATCATTCATATTTTTCAAACATGTTAAATACATGTATGTGTGTGTGTGTGTGTGTGAAAAATTTATGATGAGATACCTGTTGGGCCCACTGTACGTGGATCAACTTGACGAGGATGCCCGTCTTCCTTTCCCCCTCAGATAAGATGGAATACATCTGAAGAGTTCATAGAAATAGTTCAAACAGTGTTTCCTACAAGCTAGCTGACGAGCTCTGTCCTTACCCACATGTAGTCATTTAGCATTACCTCGCTTTTTAGGGCTTCGTTCTCTTGCTTCTGCAAGAACAGAAAAGGATTAGAGACAATAATGCTGTTTTATAGTGCAGTGTAGTTAGAAATCTGCGAGGGTTTGGTTGTAGATTGCCATCGGTAGAGGCAAAAGCACGTCTTGTGTGCTCCTGAACTTTCCACACACCCACCAGCTGTCTGGTGCGGTTGAGCATCTCTTCACAGAGATCTGCGTTCTGCTGCTTTAAGTTCAGCTGTGAAAGCAGCATCTTCAGGGCGACCCGGGCCCGGATCTCATTGTCAGGATGAGAATCAGCCACATCCTCCTCAGGATTCCTACAGACATCAACAGATTTGATTGATTTATTTGGCCTACATACACTGCTGCCATTTGTTGCATGACGAGACTGTGAAGAATATGCTGTGTGTGTACTAGGTGGCTTTGAATCATATCTTACAGGTTTGAAGATTTGGGTGATTCCTCCTCTTCACCTGCCCCGCAGTCCTGCGGAGACAGACCTTCATCCATGATTTTTTACTAATATCGGTTGTAATAAATAATTGTTGTACTCTGCTCGTTGTTGTCTGTTCAACTGTGTCTTCGGAAATGATTTACCTTCTGAAACTTCCCAATGTATATAACTTGCGGCGATTATGATGTCATAGTATGAAAGCTAAGTCAGAGACTGCTCCCTTTGAAGAAAATTTAATAATAATAAACTATATTATCAAGGCTGACCGCGTATGAAATTGCGTGAGAATTTTTTTTATTCGTCAGTTTTAATGAGCTATATAGAATAAAAGAGACAAGCTTGCCACAATAGTAGCCATGGCACGATGGCACACTGAAGCCAGCCCAGGGGTCGGCAACCTTCTCTGTCAACAGAGCCATTTCAGCCCCTCTCCCAAAAACCATTAAATCCCTAAAATTGTACATGTATAATACAAATATAAATAACCCTGTTTTATCATTTCTCGTCACATATCAAGCATAAGTGTAGCCCACATGTAAGTCAGCATCGTCGACAGTGAAAGCAAATTAATTTGTCGGCGCAGTATTATATCTATTTTCTTCTGAAAACTTTCTTTTTGGTGGATTTATCCATGGTAAGCTATCGGTAATATCTCCACCGGCAATGGAGAAAGACAGCAATAGACTTTGCAGGATGGGACGATGTTTGCTTGACTACATATTAACGCGTTAATTACATATTTAAAAAGCGTTTGAAATTCAAGCGCTTTAATAACATCCACCTCCAATATTGAGGTGTTCAGTTGCTCCAAAAACATTCTTATCTGCTGTCTGAGTTTAAAAACTCAGGAGGACTTTTCCTTGTGACAGCCACCTTGCTTCACTGTGAAACAGTACAGCTTTGATGTTCAGATCCTCTTAGATAGCAGAGAAGACTGTTTTAGTGGTCTGGGGTCTCATTTATAAAACCGCGTGGGATTCTACGCCAGAAGCCTAAAATTGCACCGTTCTCTTTATAAATCACAGATTACCCACACGTGTGAGTATGTGCATTAGTTTTGTATCTCCTAACCTTGGCATGCGATTGTTGTTCACCGTGAATCACGGCGGGAAAAAGTGGGACAGCGCCGCACAGGGGCATAACTGGAGAAACAGCGGGAACAAGGACGTTGCTTAGTGTAGCAATTGCACAGGAATTTAACGACTGTATTTCCATGTTATATGCACATTATTATTATTATTATAATGCATAGCTATACACTGTGTTATGCAGTGTTCTAAATATATGCGATGTTATCCTGTATTCCATGCAGTCAGGCATCTCCCCCTCCTACACTCCTGTAGTGGACAATCTGATTGTATGACACATCGCCGAATTTGAGTTGGATTGTAGCCTCTTGTAGCACTGGATTTAATCTTCATAATAATGATGACATTATCTGTAAGTGGCGGTGGTTGTCCACTAGTGGGGGTTACTGCCTGATGGTGTTCTTTCCTCTCAACCGGAAGTCCACCTGCGGTTTGCACACGCTCCCTTTTAAAAGGGGCAAATGTTCTTTCCTCAACAGGAAGCTCACCTGCGGTTTGCACATGCACTAAAAGCACTTGCACTTTGTGTATAGCTAAGAAATGATCTACGTGCAGCCCTCAGTAAGCGGAGCGAGGTATTTGCTATAATTCACATGTATATGTTTGGTGTTTTGTTGAGAATTGTACGGGTTTTATATGAAATGCAATTATTGTATGTTGTTAGTCTTTGACTTGTCCCTGAAAGAAATGTATTGTTTGCTCTCACTTGTACAGTTTTCACGGTGTTTAAGAAGACAAAAGTCAAATGATGTTTACACCAGTCGAGACTCCCTGCACTTTATTGAACCTGAGGGCCAGCCACATTATCAAATAAGTGAGGAAAACAACATATTTAAATATTAGGTGTAATCGCTCTTCCCACATTTACTTTCTGCAGCCTGACTACAGTACGATCATCTGCTTTGCGAAGGAAGAGCAGAAATAGACTTTTGTAGGGGGGGGGGGGCTTTGGTGTTTGGGCTCAGGGCGGGGGGGGGGGGGTTGGGGGGTACTGTACTGTACTGCACTGCACTGCCCTGCACTTTATTGAACCTGAGGGCCAGCCACAGTGAAAACTCGACCGGACCGGTCGGTCTGCGCGCCAACTAAAGAGGCTCTACGCCAGTCAAGCTGAAGCCTGAAAATCCCCAGCCACCATTCGGAGTCCAGAGCTAGTTAAAGACAAGCTAGGGCGTAGGAACCGGGGGGGACGGAGGGGACGTGTCCCCTCCAATGTTGGAGACAGGCGCATTTGTCCCCCCAAAAAATTATACTGCAAAATATTTGATTTCGAAATGTTTTACTTGTTAGCTTTTATTTTGAAAGCGCAACACAGCGTCTTGTCACCGGCCCCATGAATGGTTTTGTGTGCCCCCCGCGGAGCCTTTAAGGCAGCGCAGGGTTGGAGGTTAAGGCATTCACGTTGGAAGTGCCTTCGAATCGCTACCTAGAAGGCTAAATTAAGGGCATAAAATAATTTCGGACACCGGCCCGCCTCCGTCCCCTCAACCGCTCAGAGTGTTTGAGATGCGGGTGTCTGCCTACTAGCGACAGGTCAGAGAGCCGTGAAGATGAAAAGACAGCAGCAGCTCAGTTTAAATGATTTCTTTCTCCAGGGCACGAAAAAAAAGAAAGGAAATGTGAGTTGGTAATACTTTTGCCCAGGAGGGTAATTATAGTTTCTGTCTAACGTTAGACTTATTGATGTTAAGATGACAACATCTAACTAGTACACTCTTCTTGCTAGGTAAACGTTGTTACTATGACCGTTACTAGCCAACGGTTGCTGCTGGCGAAAATTTGGTGGACTTTCCATTAACGTAAAAGACAAAAAGAGATTTGATTTAAGTTAACTGTAAAAAGAACATTATTTTCCTATTACAGTTTGTCTTAGTTGCTTTGGTGCTTTTCTCAGATCAGAATGAACATTCTCATAACTATTAGTTCAACCTCCGCAACATTTAGTCATTTGCCAGAATTATTTACCTATATGTTCAGTTACAATATGTCCTATTATATTGTTCCCATTTGTGCACAGCTCTACCAAAAGGTGTTTTATTCTGTTTGTTCTAAATAAGCGACTGAAGTATGAATTTAAACAATAAAATTAATTACAAACATGATTTTAATATTGCACTAGCTTTCACATCAGTATTTATCTATGCCTTATTCATCTCCACTGCTTTCATATTAGAGATCAGATGAAGTTCAGCTGGACATTCACAGTGAGGGAGATGCAGGGAAAGCCAGCACTGCAGAGTTGCAGGTAGGTGCTACAGTATAAAGTGAGGTGAGGTTAGGTTGTTGATCATGAGAGGAAGGTTTTTACATGATAAGAAGTGAACAGGGTTGAATTTAAACAATAAAATTACAAACATGATTTTAATATTGCACTAGCTTTCACATCAGTATTTATCTATGCCTTATTCATCTCAACTGCTTTCATAGAGATCAGATGAATTTCAGCTGGCCACTCACAGTGAGGGAGATGCAGGGAAAGCCTGTGCAGAGTTGCAGGTAGGTGCTACAGTATAAAGCGAGGTGATGTTAGGTTGTTGATTATGAGAGGAAGGTTTTTACATGATAAGAAGTGAACAGGGTTGAATTTAAACAATAAAATAAATTACAAACATGATTTTAATATTGCACTAGCTTTCACATCAGTATTTATCTATGCCTTATTCATCTCCACTGCTTTCATATTAGAGATCAGATGAAGTTCAGCTGGACATTCACAGTGAGGGAGATGCAGGGAAAGCCAGCACTGCAGAGTTGCAGGTAGGTGCTACAGTATAAAGTGAGGTGATGTTAGGTTGTTGATCATGAGAGGAAGGTTTTAACATGATAAGAAGGGAACAGTGAAAAGTACAAACATGATTTTAATATTCCACTAGCTTTCCCATCAGTGTTTTTCTATACCTTATTCACCTAACCTTAAAGGGTTGTAGTAACTGCAGTCTTGTAGCATTGGGTGACATTGTGACTGTTTTCCTTTTAGGGTGTTCAGAGCAGGGAAAGACAGCTGAGAGACAGTGAAGTCAGGGGACAGAGGACAGAGTCATATCAGCCACATCCAAAATTAATTGACACTCAAGTTCTGTCTAACAGAACTCTCTCCTTCCAAGAGCGGTGGTACAAGGACTTTCCCTGGCTAGGCCAGTGTTTTTCAAACTTTTGTGTGCCACGGCATGTTTGACACTGAAAAAAATCACATGGCACGCAAACGTCCCCCCCAATGTTAAACTCCTTCCTACGCCCCAGAAGACAAGTATAAACAACATTGAGGTTCAAGTATTTAGATACATTAAGTTGCCACCATGTTGAACCCTGATGAAGACAGTGATAAAGCAAGATCCAGTAGCCGCGAACGTAACCTAACTGAAAAGGGCAAAGAAATGCGTGAGCAAGTAGCAAAGAAAAATGAAAGAACATTTAGTAAAGCTTTTGCTATCTGGAAACAGTCAGCTAATGAATTGAGGACACAGTTAAAAGGTCTCTGCTCTCTTGAGGAGCTTAATGCTGCAAGCCATAGCATAAGAGTCCAGCATGAATTAGTCAAACAAAGCTATGAGCCCAATCGCCGCAACCAGTCAATGACTCCAGACATTGTGAAAAGAATGGATGCGTGCACTGTGATCACAACTGATGTATGTGAGCTCATTCAAAAAAGGATTGACACTATAGAAGAAACCTTTAATGATCGGCTGGAGAAAGAAAGAGTCAGAATAATACTCAACAAAAACAATTATGGCTCAGTATTTGGAGACACAAAAACTGAAACATCAGCTACCACGATTTCAGGAGTTAAGTCAAGGATATCTGGTAACTCAAGTGGATGTGCAGAGGCTGAAGCGGAACTTGCTGTCAAAGTGGAGCAAGCTAAAGTAACAAAGCAAATACTGGCACAGGAAGCTAAGCTAACTCAAATGGAGAGTGATTGGAAACTGACAGAATATCAGGCACAGGTTGAACTGAAAAGGCAAGAATTTGAAATGAGAATAAAGTTAGAGGAGGAGAAAACCAAGCTACAACAGCTTAAGGTAGACAGTGAAGTGAAGGTGGCATCAGCGAGAGTAAATGCTTACAACAGCCTAGACGGGTCTAAAAGCATTGATGTGTCAAGTCACCATTCAGATAACCCTGTAAAAGGTAACACTGTCAATCAGCCCCCCCTGAACCTACAAGCGTCTACATTTCAGCCTTTCAACACACTCCAAAGTCAACAAGATTGTAGTTTAGCCCAAACTCTTGTAAGCGCCCTGACTTTAAACCGTCTTCCAGTGCCGGAGCCTGCTGCTTTTAGTGGTGACCCTCTAAAGTTTATGGACTGGAAAATATCCTTCACAGCACTAATCGGCAGTAAATCTTTACCTGTAAGTGAGAAAATGTTGTACCTTAAAGGTTACCTTGCAGGTGAAGCAAAGAAGGCCGTAGAAGGGTATTTCTTTCGTAACTCTGAGCAGGCATATCAGGGTATTTGGGGTGTACTACAGGAAAGGTATGGCAGCCCATTCATAATTCAGCGAGCGTTTAGAACTAAGCTTATGAAATGGCCAAAAGTAAATGCAAATGACCCATTAGCACTTAGAGAGTTTGCTGATTTCCTACAGAGCTGTGCTGAGGCCATTCCCCAAGTCAAGGGTCTAGATATTCTTAATGATTGTGAGGAAAACCACAAGCTTCTGAGGAAACTACCTGACTGGATTGTGAAAAGATGGAGCCGCATTGTAGTGGACGAGTTGGATAAAAGTCAAGAATACCCCAGCTTTGCTCAGTTTACAAACTTCGTACAAAAGGAAGCTAAAGTAGCTTGTAATCCTATGGCTTCACCATTTCTAATAAATGAAAAGATTTCAGAGGAAAGATTCATTAAGCGGGCAAAGGCACTCAACACTACGGTTCAAGCCAAGTCAAACACGCCTTGGGTAACCACTTCTAAACCTAAGCCACCTTGTTTGTTTTGCAGTGACAACTCACACGGAATAGTCAAGTGTTCCACCTTTGCAGAAAAGACTGGCGACGAGAAGACAACGTTCATTCGTGAAAATCACCTCTGCTTTGGATGTCTCAGAAAGGGCCATGTGACTAAAGAATGCAAGGCGCGCCACTCCTGTGGTAAGTGTGGCCGACGCCACCCAACATGTCTACACAGAGAAAAGTTAAATGAATCCAAATCAACAGAAACAGAGGAGAGCTCAGAAAGCGCAAACAAAGTGCATAAAGTCATGGCCCATGTATTGACCAGGAAAACATCTGCCACATCCAGCATAGTGCCAGTTTTCGTGTCAGCGGCATCACAACCCCAGAAAGAAATACTCACATACGCCTTGCTTGACACTCAAAGTGACTCATCCTTTTTTTAGAAGAGTTGGCTACTGAACTGAATGTTGACTCCACACCAACTTGAGAGTGCGTGGTTTTGACTCGGATACCCCTGTGCAAATAAATCAAGCTTACTCAAGAGACTTTATCCCAGTTGACAAATCCCATATTCCCACCAGAGAAACCGCACTCCATTGGCCCCACCTAAAATGCTTAGTTAATAATATGAAGCCATTGCAAGACTGTGATGTGGGGTTGTTAATAGGCTATGACTGCCCATCAGCTTTAGCTCCCTTAGAAGTAGTTACAGGACAAGTGAATGAGCCTTTTGCTCAGAGAACTATACTAGGTTGGAGTATAATTGGGTCAGCAAATCCCCACATAGACAGACCGGCCAACCAAAGTTTTGTGCATCGCATCACAGTAAAGGAAATGCCCACACCACTGGCTACAGATGTGCTCAAGGTATTGGAATCGGACTTTAACGAGAGGAAATATGAGGACAAGTATGTGTCTCAAGATGACATTCACTTCATACAACTGCTGAGTGACACAATAGAGCAAAGGCCGGATGGACACTACGAAATGCCCCTCCCCTTCAAAGACAACCGCTCACCCTCTCTCCCAAACAACAAGAAGCTAGCAACTGTGCGACTGCAACACCTTAAGAAAAAGCTAAAGGCTGACAAACAATACCATGAACGTTACACAGCCTTCATGAATGAAACTATAAACAGTGGTGATGCAGAACTAGTCCCCCTTGTGTCTGAAAGCGAAACTGTGTGGTACCTCCCACACCACGGGGTGTACCACCCGAAGAAGCCCACAAAGTTGAGAGTGGTTTTTGATGCATCTGCAAAGTTTCTTGGCACCAGTTTAAATGACACACTCCTCACTGGTCCTGATATGACAAACTCTTTGGTTGGCGTGCTGTGCCGCTTCAGAAGGGAAACTGTGGCTATAATTTGTGACATACAGAAAATGTTCCATCAGTTCTTTGTCAGTTCTGAAATGCGCAACTACCTGAGATTCCTGTGGTGGGAAGATGGACAGCTGGATACAGAACCTAAGGAATACAGAATGGCTGTTCACTTGTTCGGTGCTGGTTCCTCACCCGGGTGCGCTAACTTTGGCTTAAAGTATCTTGCAAAACAGCACAGATCTGAATACCCCAATGCCTCAGCCTTTGTTGAAAACAACTTTTATGTGGACGATGGGTTAATAAGTGTCCCATCAGTCAAGGAGGCCAGAGAACTCATAACCGAGTCTCAAGATCTGTGCAAACTTGCAGGTTCATGTCTGCACAAGTTCAATTCAAGCCACACAGAGGCTCTGTCCCATCTTGCACCCTCAGAGAGAGCAGATACCACAAAACCACTCAATCTCAAACCTGACACAACCTTTGGAGACCATGTGCTTGGTATACAGTGGTCCACTGAAAATGATACGTTCAGATTTGATAGTGGCACAAAGGAGCAACCTCCAACTCGCAGGAACGTATTGTCAGTTATCTCGTCCCTGTTTGACCCACTTGGATTTGTAGCTCCTTTCACTCTAAGAGGCATAAGCATACTGCAAGAGTTATGCCTCAGAGGCATTGGGTGGGATGACCCCATTCCTGAGAACTTATGTGAACGGTGGGAGGAATGGAAAAGAGGTTTGTTAAATTTGAAAACAGTCATCATCCCTAGATGTTACCACCCCCCTTATTTTGAAAGTATTGCAAGAATCGAGCTACATCATTTCAGTGATGCAAGCAATGTAGGATATGGTGCATGCTCTTACTTGAGGTACAAAGACAACAAAAACCAAGTCCACTGTAGTCTAGTGATTGCTAAGGCAAGAGTCGCACCCACAAAAGTCATAAGTATACCGCGACTAGAACTATCAGCTGCAGTCACTTCAGCTAAACTTAGTGTAATGCTTACCTTGGAACTTGAAATGCCTATTGACGAAGAACACTTCTGGACTGACTCCCAAGTGGTCCTCGCTTACATTAACAACGAAGCGCGAAGGTTCCATGTATTTGTCTCAAACCGTGTCCAGTTAATAAGACAAACAACGAATCCCAAACAGTGGCATTACATTAGCACAGTGCAAAACCCTGCTGATCATGCCTCTAGAGGGCTCAATGCATCAGAAATCACTTCAACTAACTGGCTATTAGGTCCGAAGTTCCTTTGGGAACCAGATATCTTGTTCCCGTCAAATGCATCAGTTGAACTATTAGTTGGAGATCCTGAAGTCAAAAATGTCAGGACACTTGCAACCCACATAAACGAGCAAACCAACTTTCTAAGTCGGTTCACAAAGTTCTCAAGTTGGTCAACACTCCTCAAAGTAATAGCAAGACTAAAAAGACTCAGACCAAACAAAAAACAGCATCCCAGTTTTGTGACTGTTGAGGAAAGAAAGGAAGCCGCTAACACAGTTATCAAACTTTTACAGCAACAAACCTTTTCTCCAGAGCGGGAAAGGTTGAAGGCGGGAGAAAACCTTCCCAGTACAAGTCCACTTTTCAAGCTAGACCCCATGTTGGACCAGGAGCTCCTCCGTGTTGGTGGCAGATTAAAGAAATCTACTCTTAGCCAAGGTCTGAAACACCCCATTATTCTTCCTAAAGATCACCACGTAACAAGATTGATAATATCACATTTTCACTCCAAGATATGCCATCAGGGCAGAAGCCAAACAATGATGGAGCTGAGGATAAATGGATTTTGGGTGATTGGTGGAAGTAAAGAGGTGGCAAGGTTAATCAGTAAATGTGTGCAATGTCGAAAGCTAAGACGCCCAATGGAGGAACAACGCATGGCAGAGCTACCAAAGGAACGAGTGGAAATCTCAGAGCCATTTATGTTCTGTGGAATGGATTGTTTTGGCCCATTCATCACAAAGCAAGGCCGTAAAGAGCAAAAAAGGTATGGGCTACTCCTTACTTGTCTCTCTTCCCGTTCAGTGCACATAGAAATGCTCGAGGATTTGTCCACAGACTCATTCATTAACAGCTTGAGATGCTTCATTAGTCTGAGAGGAGCTGTTTGTAAACTGTACTGTGACCAAGGAACAAACTTTGTCGGGGCAAAAAATGTACTTAAGGCAGCTCTCAGAGAATGTGACACAAATGCCCTGGGAGCATTTCTAGCTGACAAACAGTGCGAGTTTGTGTTTAATGCTCCATCTGCAAGTCATGCTGGAGGTGTTTGGGAGCGCCAGATCCGAACTATTCGCAATGTTCTCAATGCCACAATCTCTCCATTCTCTGGCAGATTGGACGACCCCTCCTTCAGAACACTTTTCTATGATGCAATGTCGATAATCAATGGACGACCACTTAATGTTGATGGAATCAATGACCCAAAGTCACTGGAACCTCTTACTCCGAACCACCTCATATTGATGAAATCCCAAGTTGCTTTGCCACCACCTGGAAAGTTCGTAAAAGAGGATTTATACGCAAGGAAAAGGTGGCGTAGAGTACAATATCTCACGGAACAGTTTTGGAGTAGGTGGAAAAAAGAATACCTTCTGAACAATTCAACAAGACAAAAATGGCACATACCGCGTCGCAATCTCAAAATTAATAACATTGTAATCATCAAGGATGAAATGCTTCAAAGAAGCCAGTGGCAACTAGGACGAATTGTGGAAGCTCCTGAAGAAGGCGACGGATTAGTGCGCAGAGTGAAGATTCAACTAGGCAATAGAAACAGGCCAATGAAACAAAGCATGCCACATAAGCCTCATTTTATTGAACGGCCTGTTCAAAAACTAGTCGTTCTTGTAGAAAGTCATTGATGGTTTGCTGTGCTATTTGTCTGTTTTTTTTTTTGTTACATGCTATGGTCTAAAATAACTGCAATTTGTAAGTTGGTCTCCTTTAAAGGTTTTGTTTATGTTGATGTTTATTAACTTTGCTGGAAATCATGTTTGTTCTGGTAATTGGGGGGAGTCAGATGTTCTCAATGGGTTAAGGCGTTGGCATCATGAACGGAAGGTTGTGAGATCGAGCCCCCGCTGTGGCTATATGACTTTGTGTCCTTGGGCAAGGCACTTCACCCTACTTGCCTCAGGGAGAATGTCCCTGTACTTACTGTAAGTCGCTTTGGATAAAAGCATCTGCTAAATGAATAAATGTAAATGTAAATGTAATTGTACATGATTTGGTGGGAGTGTAAGTGGCGGTGGTTGTCCACTAGTGGGGGCCACTGCCTGATGGTGTTCTTTCCTCTCAACCGGAAGTCCACATGCGGTTTGCACACGCTCCCTTTTAAAAGGGGCAAATGTTCTTTCCTCAACAGGAAGCTCACCTGCGGTTTGCACATGCACTAAAAGCACTTGCACTTTGTGTATAGCTAAGAAATGATCTACGTGCAGCCCTCAGTAAGCGGAGCGAGGTATTTGCTATAATTCACATGTATATGTTTGGTGTTTTGTTGAGAATTGTACGGGTTTTATATGAAATGCAATTATTGTATGTTGTTAGTCTTTGACTTGTCCCTGAAAGAAATGTATTGTTTGCTCTCACTTGTACAGTTTTCACGGTGTTTAAGAAGACAAAAGTAAAATGATGTTTACACCAGTCGAGACTCCCTGCACTTTATTGAACCTGAGGGCCAGCCACATTATCAAATAAGTGAGGAAAACAACATATTTAAATATTAGGTGTAATCGCTCTTCCCACATTTACTTTCTGCAGCCTGACTACAGTACGATCATCTGCTTTGCGAAGGAAGAGCAGAAATAGACTTTTGTAGGGGGGGGGGGGTGTTTGGGCTCAGGGCGGGGGGGGGGTTGGGGGGTTGGGGGGGGGCCCTTGCAAACTCCCTGCCCCGGGGCCCAGACCCACCTTAATCCGGGCCTGCACTAGACCCCGTCCCCCTATATAACCCCCGCCCCCCCATAGAACCCCCGCCCTATATTTGCACATTCTGTTTGTTCATTTTGCACCACCTGCATAATTGAGTTGTTATTTGCACTATCTATTCATTTTGCACATCTGTTGACACTATCTGTTGACACTATCTGTTGACACTATCTGTTGACACTATCTGTTGACACTATCTGTTGACACTATCTGTTGACACTATCTGTTCATTTTGTTCATTTTGCACATCTGCTCATTGCATCATTTGCACTAACTGTACATACATGCAACCCTGTAATTTCTGTTTAATACTGTAGCATCTTGTACTATACAGCTGTACATTTGTCTTAAATCATTTTAATCTGTACATACCCTGTATATTCTGATTATACTGTTCATACTGTGTATATTCTGAGTATACTTATATTTGTTATACTCTGTTGTAATAATTGTTTTGCACTTCTGGTTGGATGCTAACTGTATTTCGTTACCCTGTACTTGTACCTGTGTAATGACATTAAAGTTGAATCTAATCTAATCAAGGAAATGTGGACGCAAATTTGTATTTCGAAAGGAAATCCTCTAATATGTGAGCGACCTCTTGTGGCAAAATTTGTGTATGGCAGTTTGTCATTCAAGAAACTTTATTTGGTACAATGTTTATTAGTGTCAAAATCGTACCCAACTAACGGAGCTATTAAAGAGGGGAGTCAGACGGCGGTGAGGAGAGCTGGGAGAGGAGGAAATTAAGCATGTCTGCGTTACACAGACAGCTTGCCGCTGTTCACAGTGATGCTGGTGCTGTTGACAGGCTGGACGTTAATAAGCCTGGCCACAGGTTTCTTAGTCATCTTCACCCCCAGGCAGCGCTTCAGGCGCAGGCGGAAGGTGCCCATTCCTGTTACCACCTTCTTAATCTGCCGACGCCACCAGCTGGAGACAGAGACAAAGGCACAGGAAGTGAGGGAGCGCGGGAGCAGGAAGAGAAGACATATAGTGGAAAACAACTGAGAATGTGGTTTAGATGGTTGTAACGTGGGTGTGTTTTCTCCATCTCTTGCTCCCACCTTTTCTCGCTACACTGAACTGGGCTGAGCTGGACCGCCAGATCTTGATTGATGGTCCTCAGCTCCTGAACACACACTCAAGGTCAAGAATGAAAGCGCAAACACTGTTGTCGTAATGTCAATGAGAAAGAAAAGGAATAAAATACGACATTCTACTATACCTGGATAGTGGCAAGAAGATCTTCAATCATCATCGATTTCTACAAATAAAACAGAAACAGACCTCAAACCCTATTTTGTAATAACACAGAGTAGAAACCCACAAGCAGGACACTGCCAGAGCAGGAAAGTTCTTCCAGAAACTTTGTCTGATATTACATACAGAGAAAGATCCTACCTCAGCCAAGTCCTGATGGTTCTTATCACGTGCGAGTCTGTATTCCTCCTCCAGTTCTTCCTGAGAGTCAAACCCCAAGCAGTCAATCATTCATATTTTTCAAACATGTTAAATACATGTATGTGTGTGTGTGTGTGTGAAAAATTTATGATGAGATACCTGTTGGGCCCACTGTACGTGGATCAACTTGACGAGGATGCCCGTCTTCCTTTCCCCCTCAGATAAGATGGAATATATCTGAAGAGTTCATAGAAATAGTTCAAACAGTGTTTCCTACAAGCTAGCTGACGAGCTCTGTCCATACCCACATGTAGTCATTTAGCATTACCTCGCTTTTTAGGGCTTCGTTCTCTTGCTTCTGCAAGAACAGAAAAGGATTAGAGACAATAATGCTGTTTTATAGTGCAGTGTAGTTAGAAATCTGCGAGGGTTTTGTTGTAGATTGCCATCGGTAGAGGCAAAAGCACGTCTTGTGTGCTCCTGAACTTTCCACACACCCACCAGCTGTCTGGTGCGGTTGAGCATCTCTTCACAGAGATCTGCGTTCTGCTGCTTTAAGTTCAGCTGTGAAAGCAGCATCTTCAGGGCGACCCGGGCCCGGATCTCATTGTCAGGATGAGAATCAGCCACATCCTCCTCAGGATTCCTACAGACATCAACAGATTTGATTGATTTATTTGGCCTACATACACTGCTGCCATTTGTTGCATGACGAGACTGTGAAGAATATGCTGTGTGTGTACTAGGTGGGTTTGAATCATATCTTACAGGTTTGAAGATTTGGGTGATTCCTCCTCTTCACCTGCCCCGCAGTCCTGCGGAGACAGACCTTCATCCATGATTTTTTACTAATATCGGTTGTAATAAATAATTGTTGTACTCTGCTCGTTGTTGTCTGTTCAACTGTGTCTTCGGAAATGATTTACCTTCTGAAACTTCCCAATGTATATAACTTGCGGCGATTATGATGTCATAGTATGAAAGCTAAGTCAGAGACTGCTCCCTTTGAAGAAAATGTAATAATAATAAACTATATTATCAAGGCTGACCGCGTATGAAATTGCGTGAGAAATTTTTTTATTCGTCAGTTTTAATGAGCTATATAGAATAAAAGAGACAAGCTTGCCACAATAGTAGCCATGGCACGATGGCACACTGAAGCCAGCCCAGGGGTCGGCAACCTTCTCTGTCAACAGAGCCATTTTAGCCCCTCTCCCAAAAACCATTAAATCCCTAAAATGTTACATGTCTAATACAAATATAAATAACCCTGTTTTATCATTTCTCGTCACATATCAAGCATAAGTGTAGCCCACATGTAAGTCAGCATCGTCGACAGTGAAAGCAAATTAATTTGTCGGCGCAGTATTATATCTATTTTCTTCTGAAAACTTTCTTTTTGGTGGATTTATCCATGGTAAGCTATCGGTAATATCTCCACCGGCAATGGAGAAAGACAGCAGCAGACTTTGCAGGATGGGACGATGTTTGCTTGACTACATATTAACGCTTTAAAAAGCGTTTGAAATTCAAGCGCTTTAATAACATCCACCTCCAATATTGAGGTGTTCAGTTGCTCCAAAAACATTCTTATCTGCTGTCTGAGTTTAAAAACTCAGGAGGACTTTTCCTTGTGACAGCCACCTTGCTTCACTGTGAAACAGTACAGCTTTGATGTTCAGATCCTCTTAGATAGCAGAGAAGACTGTTTTAGTGGTCTGGGATCTCATTTATAAAACCGCGTGGGATTCTACGCCAGAAGCCTAAAATTGCACCGTTCTCTTTATAAATCACAGATTACCCACACGTGTGAGTATGTGCATTAGTTTTGTATCTCCTAACCTTGGCATGCGATTGTTGTTCACCGTGAATCACGGCGGGAAAAAGTGGGACAGCGCCGCACAGGGGCATAACTGGAGAAACAGCGGGAACAAGGACGTTGCTTAGTGTAGCAATTGCACAGGAATTTAACGACTGTATTTCCATGTTATAAGCACATTATTATTATTATTATAATGCATAGCTATACACTGTGTTATGCAGTTATCTAAATATATGCGATGTTATCCTGTATTCCATGCAGTCAGGCATCTCCCCCTCCTACACTCCTGTAGTGGACAATCTGATTGTATGACACATCGCCGAATTTGAGTTGGATTGTAGCCTCTTGTAGCACTGGATTTAATCTTCATGATAATGATGACATTATCAAATAAGTGAGGAAAACAACATATTTAAATATTAGGTGTAATCGCTCTTCCCACATTTATTTTCTGCAGCCTGACTACAGTACGGTAATCTGCTTTGCGAAGGAAGAGCAGAAAGAGACTTTTGTAGGGGGGGGGGGCTTGGGTGGTTGGGCTCAGGGCGGGGGGGGGGGGGGGGGGGGGGGGGGGGGTTGGGGGGTTGGGCTGCCTCGTGTCCGTATCGCCTACAGCAGGGATCAGCTGCTGCAGCTGAAAGGCGTGCCTGCCCCTCCCGGAGATGTACATCATATTCCGGCCGAAATACGAAGACGGACTTGCCGAGGCAAACAAGCCGGTCGGAAGGTACAAGAGAGGAAGGCATGATCAAAACGTTCAGCTCTCCCCTCCATCATCATGGGGAACGTGAGATCGCTCCCTAACAAGAGTGACGAGCTGGCAGCGCTGATCAAACACCAGCGGGAGTATAGAAAGTGTGGAATTATAGTTTTCTCTGAGACGTGGTTAACCCCTCAAATCCCAGAATCTGCAGTCGCACTGGATTACTTTCACCTGCTGAGGGCGGACAGAACGGAGGACAGTGGTAAGAGGAGAGGAGGAGGCCTGGCTGTGTTTGTTAATGAGAGATGGTGCAAGCCAGGACACTGTACAGTGAAAGCGGAGATGTGTAGCAAGGACATAGAACTGCTAGCGGTTAGCATGTGGCCCTTCTACTTGCCGAGGGAGTTTACACAGGTTATAGTGATAGCTGTGTATGTTCCCCCCTCTGCTAAGGCTGACACTGCTCTCAGTTACCAGCAGACTACAGACACAGCACCCACAGGCCCTCTTCCTCATCTCTAGGGACTTTACCATGCACCACCCTCGTCCGTGTTACCAACATTAACACAGTACGTCACCTGCACTACCAGGAACAATAAGACTCTGGACTTGTTTAATGCCAACACTAAAGAGGCATTTTCTGCATCCCCCCCTGCCAGAGCTGACCACAACATTGTCCACCTACAGCCTGTCTACCGACTTTTGGTGCACATACGCATGGTGAAGAGGTGGACTACTGAGAGCGAGGAGGCTCTGAGGGACTGCTTTGACACCACGGCGTGGTCTGAACTCTGCGACCCACATGGGAAGGACATCAATGACACTATTACATGCTACATAAACTTCTGTTTTGAGAACACCGTGTCCTCCTAAAAGGTATGGTGCTTTGCTAACAAGCCATGGATTACCCCTGACATCAAGGGTCTTCTGAAGGAGAAGAAGAGAGCTTTCAAGTCAGGGGACAGAGAGGAGCTCAGGACTGTGCAAAAGGAACTGAGGAGGATGATCAAACGGGGTAAGTCCAAATACAGGAGAAAGATGGAGGACCAGCTGAGGCACAATAACACCAGGGATGTCTGGAAAGGCTTGAAGACCATTTCTGGTTTCAATGCACCCCTCCCCCAAGCTGAGAAGGACCTGCAGTGGGCGAACGACTTGAACTTGTATTACAATAGGTTTAACGACTCACCATTGCCCCCCCCCCCCCCAGCTGCTGCCTCTAGCCCCGTCTCCTGGACTATGCCGCACCCGCCGCATTACATTTTTTGACTTCTCCAGCGTGTTCAACACCATTTCAGCCAGTGCTTCTGAGGGACAAGCTGGTGCGGGCTGGTGTGGATGTACCCCTGGCCGATTGGACCCTGGACTACCTCACAAATAGACCCCAGTTTGTGTGAACCAGGGTTGGTGTGTCTGATCTCCTGACCTGCAGTGTGGGGGCCCCACAAGGGCCTCTTCACTATCTACACTGCTGACTTCAGACATAACTCTGAGGGCTGCATCCTGCTCAAGTTTTCCGATGGCTCCGCCATCGTCGGCCTGATCAGCGACGACGATGACACGGAGTACAGGCAACTGACGCAGGACTTCGTAGACTTGTGTCAGCCGAACCACCTCCTCATCAAGGCGGGCGAGACCAAGGAGATGGTGGTGGATTTCCGCAGACGGCGACCTTCCCCCCCACCGGTGAACATCCAGGGAATGGACATTAAGAGAGTGGAGTTCTATAAGTACCTGGGTGTTCACCTGAACCACAAACTGGACTCACCACACTGACGCACTGTACAGGAAAGGTCAAAGCCTGCTCTACCTCCTGAGGAGACTGAGGTCTTTTGGAGTGCATAGGGCACCCCTAAAGTCTTTCTATGACTCAGTGGTGGCCTCAGCCATCATGTACGGTGTGGTCTGCTGGAGCAGCGGCATCACTAAGAGGGAAAGGAAGAAGCTGGACAAGGTCATCAAGAAGTCCAGCTCAGTCTTGGGCTGCCCTCTGGACTCAGTGCAGGTGGTGGGTGACAGACGAGTCCTGGCAAAGCTGACAACTATGCTGGTCCACGAGTCACACCCCCTGCTGGACTCACTGTCCGCTCTGGAGAGCAGCTTCAGCAATAGGCTGATTCACCCTCGGTGTGTGAAGGAGAGATTCCGCAGGTCCTTCCTTCCTGCTGCTGTCAGACTGTTCAATAATCACTAAACACTGCTGTCCATAGCCACTATCATGTGCTACACCATTATTATTATAATTATTATCGTCACTACCTCACCACCATGCAGTATCACTTTACTTACGTGCAATATTTCAAGTGTTATATTCAATATTCTATATTAAGTGCGAACTGCAATTTCTCCCCCTGGAGGACAAATAAAGGTTTATCTAATCTAATCTGATAAACTGGTTTATCAAGATTTAGATTTCATAGCGATGAACTGTCATACAAAGTGGACAAAGGTTTTTGTAGTGCGCAGGAAGAACACGTGGTTTGGTGTTCAGTGGTTTCAGTACACAGGTGAGAAAAATGAACTCTCACGCTACCAAGCTCATCGTACACGAAGCCAGAACGATCTACTGGGCGGCTGACGTTCCACGAGGAGTCTTCAGGTTCAGACAGAACAAATTGATTTTCTTCTGCTTGGGTTCCTGGTGGTCTTCAGAGCTACACAGGGTAAGATACATGTCAGGCTGTAACCCAGCAAGGTGAGGTGGGGAACACTCTGTAACACCAACACAACCAAAGATGGAGGACAGGAGCTTTCAGTTCCCCTCCCTTGATCGCCCTTTCAAGAGGGGAAATTTGTCGACGCTGCTTATCGATGTTGAAGAATAGCACGTTCAGAATCAGAATTGTTTTTTATTCACCATGACATTTTCCACAGAAATGTACTTTGGCAGGACTGAGGCAGCCGTATTCGGCGCCATCTAGAAAGAATCAGAAGTTTCAACAGCATAACATGAGGAGAGGAGAAAAAAGCAAACCCCTATTTCTGGTTCATTCAGTATCAGTTCAAATGCATTGTGTGTTTTAACATATTTTAATTTAATGTTAAAGGTTTTAAAGCCAAAAGCAAATGAATTGTAACATACTTTACATGTTTGCGTGTAAAGAAAATGTCAAATAAACCACATTTAAAAGTTTGTATATATAGTAAGCTTCTTCTATCTATCTTCCTTTATACTTCGGATTGTTCATTTTCAAAATGATCAGTTTATCGTACTTGACAAATTTTTTATTTAAGTTCTGTAACTGTTCATTGTTTGCATCACCTTACCACAGTAAATTCCGTGTTTGTAACTTGGCAACTTCCGTGTTTGTAACATGGCAACTTCCGTGTTTGTAACATGGCAACTTCCGTGTTTGTAACATGGCAAATAAAAACCAATTCTGATTTCGATAAATATTATGTGATCAACAGGCAGTGTTGGACTTCCATTCAGTTCAGCGTGACTACATTTCTGCAAGCTATTGATATTCATGCCAATTGAGGAGACATTTAAATACTTGTTTGTCTTAAAACAGTTTTTAGTACGTGTCTGTGACATGTGATTAGTGTCTGTGAATCTGTGAGTGTCTGTGAGTTATGATTGGTCGATTTTAGTTGTCAAAGAGGAAGTTATTTACTTTTTACTTTTTTGTCAGGTTCCAGAACCTGTAATCTTTCTGATGCTGTTGGAACTGTGGAGTGTTCTGGAACTGTAGGAGAGCCCATCATCCTTCATCTGACTTCAAACACAACTGGACTAGATATTAGACTGTATAAAGGCCAACAAAGCTTTATCTTTCGATTAAGAAATAATGAGTCTAAAGTGTATCCAGACTATGTGAATCGGTCTAACTTCTTCACCAATGGAACCTTCTGGCTGGACTCAGCAGTGGGAACCGACAGAGGTTTGTACCAACTGCAGATATTCAGTTCTGACGGAAGGTTGACTCAGAACGTGAACATGACACTTCAGATCCAAGGTATGTTTGTTATTTGTAGTTTTGCCTTTTCCTGTTTTTCTGTTAAAGTTTACTTCCATGGATTCTACTGTGTTTTTAAACTAGCTAAATCCCCCCTCTGTCATTTATTTATATGTATGTGGGTGTGCATGCGAGTGGTGTGTGCCTGTCTTTTGTATTTGTGTGTGTATTTGTCCTTCTCTGTGTGTGTGTGTGTTCCAGCTCCGGTGTCTGAGCCAGTCCTGTCTGTCATCTGTCTGTCTGGAGGAGAGACTCAGGTCACATGCTCTTCAGAGGGAGAACCTGTGGAGTACCACTGGAGTCTGGACAGCCAATCACTGACCAGCATTGGGATATTGAACCAATCACATCACTACGCCACCATCACCTTGCACAGTCATGTGATAGGAAGTTTGACTTGTGAAGTTCAGAATGACATCATCACCAACAGCAGCACTATTCAACTTCCTGCCTGCTCAGGTACAGTCAAGAGAAAAGCACAGAGAAAGAAATGAAGAATCCAAGTTTACAAGATGACTAGAATGGTTACATTCCATGACAAATCAATACAGACTAAATATTTCTGTTAAATAATTCCATTGTATTACTTTTGCAGCTGTCCCATCAGAGTTTCCCGGCAAAATTTTGACTGTGAGATTTTTTGTTATCGTGGCAGTTCTCCTCTCTCTGTTTCTGACTGTCAGACATTTTCAGAAGAAGACAAGGTCCCAAAATGTGCACTCAGGTAAACTATAGAAGACTTGAGGTGAATCCCTATTCTCTGTCTTAGCCCTTACTCTTACTTTTGCATGTTCACATGAGAGAGAGTGTCGTCCCAATACTCATTTCAGCTATCTTTAAAAACTAAGGGGAACCCAGAATACACTGCAACAATTGCTGACAAATCCTCCAGTCACATAAATCTTGCAAACAGCATCTTGGAAGTTTGTTATGATTGATACTTAAATAAAGCAGCCGGCAAGCGACGACGTATGATTACGTAACCATTACCACCTCAGCCATTACCCAGGGTTTTTAAGGGTTAGGGCTAAGGGGTGTGGAGGAAATGAGATTTCCTGTGTACTTATATTTATCACTACTGAACACACCTTCTATGAAGACTGTTGTAACGTCATTACCGCCTGACTGTCACTATCTATGTTTACATTCTTGTGCCCTATAAAAGAATGCTCTCTTGCCTTCGTCAGGGAGAGAGCCATGTTTGAGACCTAAGCTTTGTACTGTCTTCATTTTGTTGCCAGAGGTCTGGTCATTTCTCTCCCAATCTGCAGGTTGTTAAATACTTATTTAACCCAGAACTCAACTGAACTGTCACTCCGTTTATGAGGAGACGGACAAAACACTTTCTTCAACAGGGGTAACATTAAGGGTAAGGGGTAACACATATAATTGGGATTCACCCTTATTTCTCTCTAATGAAATACAAGCCTACTGTCCTAGGTCTAACCTTGTTCACAACCTAACCCACTCCTAGGTTTAACCCAGTCCTACAAATAATTAATCCTGTCCTAGACTTAATCCAGTTTTATAAATAACCCTGTCCAAGACCTGACCCTGTCCTAGGCTTACCTCAGTTCTATAATTAACCCTGTCCAAGACTTGACCCTGTCCTAGGCTTACCTCAGTTCTATAACTAACCCTGTCCAAGACCTGACCCTGTCCTAGGCTTACCTCAGTTTTATAACTAACCCTGTCCTAACCCTCAGGTGGGGGAGTTACCTACGCAGACATGGGAGTGGACATGGGAGTCTTCCTCAGGCGGTGTTGTACAGACAGGTCAAGATAGGTGCAGCTCTGGAGAGAAGCACGTGAAGGAGAAAAAAAGTACGGGGAAGAGATTATATACATTTAGTCCAGTAGCAGACGCTCTTATCCAGAGCAATTTACAGCAAGTACAAGGACATTCCCCCGAGGCAAGTGAAGTGCCTTCCCCAAGAACACAATGTCATTGCCAGGAATCGTACTTGAGCCCAACACCTTAACTGCTCAGCCTCCTGACTCCCTACACTTTATAGAGGCTCCACCCTGCAGGCAGATGAGCTGCACACAGACTGAATGAATTTGTGAATAAATACATTCATCACTGTAATTTGTGTTCTACCTTCATTCAACCCTTATTGGAAATCATTACTTTCTGTCATTTGTTTCTTACTGTAATCAGTTCATTTTTGTCATTCATTCTTTTGCATCATTCCTTGTGCACCATCTTGTCTAGTAAAGTTTATAGACATCATGTATTCTGTGTTGTCATGTATTGTGAACTGCAATGTCCACCCCTGGAGGACAAATAAAGGTTTATCTAATCTAATCTATTAGTGCGGTTTTTGAATTTGTTGGGTTGATTAAAGCTATGATGCACGCATACACAGACACAAACACACTCTAGCCCTGACCCTGTCCAAGACCTGACCCTGTCCTAGCCCTAACCCTGTCCTAGCCTTAACCTTGTCTTAGGCCTAACCAAGTCCAAGACCTGACCCTGTCCTAGCCTTAACCTTGTCTTAGGCCTATCCAAGTCCAAGACCTGACCCTGTCCTAGGCTTGACCCTGTCCAAGGCCTGACCCTGTCCTAGCCTTAACCTTGTCTTAGGCCTAACCAAGTCCAAGACCTGACCCTGTCCTAGGCCTGACCCTGTCCAAGGCCTGACCCTGTCCTAGCCTTAACCTTGTCCTAGGCCTAACCAAGTCCAAGACCTGACCCTGACCAAGACCTGACCCTGTCCAAGGCCTGACCCTGTCCTAGCCTTAACTTTGTCCTAGGCCTAACCAAATCCAAGGCCTGACCCTGTCCTAGCCCTAACCCTGTCCTAGCCCTAACCCTATCCTACAACTAATCTTGTTCTAGACCAGGGATCACCAATCCTGGTCCTCAAGGTCTGCTGTCCTGACAGTTTTCGATGTTTCCCTGCTCCAGCACACCTGATTCTAATGAAGGGTTATCAAGCTCTTTGGAAGCCTCATAATGACCCTTTTATTTGAATCAGGTGTGCTGGAGCAGGGAAACATCTAAAACTGTCATGACAGCGGAGCTCGAGGACCAGGATTGGTGACCCCTGTTCTACACACTGCCTGACCCACTATGGAAGACAAAGCCTACTTCTTACTGATAGATCTCACTGCGAATAATATGAGCGGATTCATTCTCATCTGTCTTGAAAATAATATTGAGTGCTACAACATGTGATTTTACTCACATTTTATTAATAAAATACGATATAAACAGGTTTCATTTATGTTTCACCTGGGAACGTGACAGCTGGCTTCTCTGCAGAAAAGCTTTGGGTAGCAGGGAGATGGGTGAAGTTGTGCTTTTTCACTTGTTCCAAAACCAGCGCTAGTTTCACATCAAATGCTTTTATGTGGGAATACATGTCGCAAATGAGTTTCCCCTTCCCTTGTAGTTTGAAGTTAAGGCCGCTCAGAAGTTCTGTCACGACTGTAAAAAATGCTAGGTGCCATTTCCATGCTGGGTCGATCAGCTCTGGGACCGTTTTGCCTTTTGATTGAAGAAATGCATCAACTTCAGGTAGCAGCTTGTAGAAACGCCTCAAAACTTTGCCGCGGCTCAACCATCGGATCTCTGTGTAGTACAGCACATCTCCGTACGCAGACTCCAGTTCTGACAGGAATTGTTGGAACTGCCTGTGTTTAAGACTATTTGTTCTGATGAAGTTTATGCAGGACACCACAACCTTCATGACAGAATCCCACTTCAAAACTTTGCAGCACAGCGCTTGCTGGTGAATTAGGCAGTGTACTTGTAGCGGGGCGGTGAGACCCCGTGCTTCCATCTCCCGGTTCATGCGTCCTATTAAACCCCGAGACGCGCCCACCATACTATGGGCCCCGTCAGCGCCATCTGCTGGAGGGGCGTTGCCAAGCGTCTGCTGGCAAAAATTATTGCGATCGCTGTAAGTTTAGCTGAGTTTTGCGCTCCCTGCAATGCTTCGGGTCAGTTGTTCAGGGGGCCGGGTCAAATGTGGAGGCGGGCAGGGTGCAGCCCGCGGGCCGTAGTTTGGGGACCCCTGTTATACAACAATCATAGGGCCTATGTTACGTCCGGCCTAGGGGAACCGGACGAACAAAAAACAAAGAAAACCCCCTCTTCCCGCTACCAAACAAACAAATGACCAGAGATAGACAGAATACGCAATGTTTAATTAATTAGGGTAGTGCAGGGCTTCAGGGTGAGTATCGCCCAAAACAACAAACAAAACACGCTAACCAAAACAAAAAATACAGGGTGCTAACCTGCCTCCCTACCAAAAACACAAAGGCAAAAGAACAGAGCTTTAAACCAAAAGAGCTACTCACCCCTACCACTACCAGCGGTAACCAGCTAACACAAAATTCTAACATAAACTATCAACACCACTTCACCGTGTCACAGTTTCACAAGCAATGTCACTCTGGGAGTGGGAAGGATAAGAGACCGCATGTCTCCAGCCGCACCCCATTTCATGACTCCAGTCTCCGTCCATCACCCAATCGGCCTGCGGCACCTGGAAAGAAAAAGAGAGAGACCCAGAGGGGGGTAGCACCACCATTAGGCGGGGATGAACATCTGCACCACACCAATAACCCCAACTCTTCAACTTATGACCCCGGGTCATAACACCCCCCCCACCTAAGAACAACCCTGTCCCCCCACCGGACCCCCAAGATCTAGACAGTGCATCGGCCATGACATTGTCTAAGCCTTTTTTGTACCGAATGTCAATGTTAAAGTCCTGAAGCAGCAAGGACCAGCGCATAAGGCGCTGATTGTTATTTTGCATTCTAGTTAGGAACACGAGGGGGTTGTGGTCGGAGAAAACAAGGGTCGGTGCAGGATTAGACCCAAGGTACACCTCAAAGTGTTGCAACGCTAACAGTAGGGCCAAAGCCTCCTTTTCAATGGTGCTGTAGTTTAGCTGGCGTCTGTTGAGCTTTTTGGAAAAGTAGCAGACTGGATGGTCGATGCCACGTTCATCCTCCTGGAGGAGGAGCGCACTGGCATCTACCTCTAGTTTAAAGGGACGCACAAAATTTGGAGCAGCAAGGACAGGTGCACTACAGAGAAGAGCTTTAACGGCCTCAAAAGCAAACTGACATCTGTCTGACCACAGAAACGTAACTTTAGGGCTTGCTAAACTTGTCAGTGGAACCACCACATCCGAAAAGTTCTTACAGAATCCACGATAAAACCCAGCCATCCCCAGAAAACGGCGGAGCTCACGGCGTGTTTGGGGAGCAGGGAAATCCATGATGGCCTGCACCTTAGCAGTCACAGGACAGACCCAACCTTGTCCCACCACCTTCCCTAAATAGGTGACAACAGCCTTCCCAAACTCACATTTGGCCAGATTGAGGGTTAGGGACGCCTTACACAGGTTCTCAAAAATCTCAGAAAGAGTTTTCACATGTTCAGACCAGCTAGAGGAATAAGCCACAATTTCATCAAGGTAAACCTCGCAGTTACTCACACCATGAAGAACTGTGTTCATGAGCCTCTGGAAAGTGGCCGGAGCGTTTCTCAGAGCAAAGGGCATGACTGTATACTGTAAGAAATGGTCCGGGGTGACGAAGGCACTTATCTCAGAGGCGCGTGGGGTCAAGGGGACTTGCCAATAACCTTTCAGGAGATCTAGTTTAGTGACGAATTTTGCTGAACCCACCCGATCGACACAGTCGTCCATGCGCGGAAGCGGGAAAGAGTCCGGTTTAGTAATGGCATTTACCTTGCGATAATCATTACAAAAGCGTGGAGTCTGGTCAGGTTTTGGAACAAAAAGCGAAGGAGAGCTCCATGGACTGGTACTCGGCACAGCAAAACCATTTTCAAGTAGATATCCTGCCTCCTGGTGCATCATGGCACGTTTTGTCGGATTAACTCTGTATGCGTGTTGTTTTATCGGGTGATGATCCTGCACGTCGATATCATGATATAGTACATTGGTTTGTGTAGGAATGTCACCAAAGAGTGTTGGATAACTTTGTATGAGCCTGCCAATATCAGACTTGGCAGAATCAGACAAGTGCGCCAGGTGGGCATCCAGGTTTGCCAGGATTTCTCAATTTCGGAGGCGTGCACATGACAGGGAGCTGCGTTTGTCATGCAGTCCATCTTCACTGGGCTCATACGGGGGCTGCGCAGTAGACACCATAGCAACAGGCACAACTACAAGAGATGGAGCACTCCCCTCCCGGTCAACATATGTCTTCAGCATGTTAATATGGCACAAGCGAGTTTTCTTCCTGCGATCAGGAGTGTGGATCACATAGTTGGTCTCACTGAGCTTACGGTCCACTACATAGGGCCCACAAAACCTTGCCTGCAGACTAGAACCAACCTGGGGCAGAAGAACTAGTACACGGTCACCAGGCATGAAGGTCCGTACCATAGAATTCTTGTCAAAATCCACTTTCATTTTGGCCTGAACAGTGGCGAGGGAATCACGGGCCACACGGCATGCATGATGCAGCCTTTCCTTAAAGGAACTAACGTAGTCCAGAATATTGTCACTCGAACTAGTTTTGTTTGCGAGAAGTTTCTCCCGTAACAGGCGTAGAGGGCCACGCACGGTGTGACCAAACACTAAATCAGCTGGACTGAAACCTAAAGACTCCTGCACAGTTTCCCTTACAGCGAACAACAATAGCGGTAATCCCTCATCCCACTCACGACTTGTCTCAGCACAGTACTTGCGGAGCATACTTTTCAGAGTTTGGTGAAATCTCTCTAACGCCCCCTGACTCTCAGGGTGATAAGCACTGGAAGTGCGGTGGGTCACATTTTGCTCCCCCATGACTTGGGCAAAAACCTTAGATGTGAAATTTGTTCCTTGGTCGCTTTGAATGCGCCTCGGAAGGCCAAATGTGGAGAAGAATTTGACAAGCGCTTTTACAATGGCGCAGGCTTTTAAGGTGCGCAACGGAACAGCCTCAGGGTAACGGGTCGCCACACACATCACCGTGAGGATGTACTGGTTTCCAGACTTGGTTTTTGGCAAAGGGCCCACACAGTCAACGATTACATGTTCAAATGGCTCTCCAACAGCAGGAATTGGTTTCAACGGAGCTACAGGGATTACTTGGTTCGGTTTACCCGAGACCTGACAGGTGCTGCATGAACGGCAAAACTTCACAACATCTGACTTAAGGCCAGGCCAAACTAAATATCGGAGGATGCGATCATAGGTCTTTCTAATGCCCAAATTACCAGACATGTTATGGTCGTGAGCCAAACTAAGCACCTGTAAACGAAACTGTTGTGGCACTACTACCTGAGTGACAGACTCATAGGCTGGACCAGCACGAGGGGACCAGCGGCGCATCAGAACCCCATCCGCTATGAGGTAGGATCCAGACTTATTACCTGTCTGATCTGTAACAGGGAAACAAGGAGATAAAGTGGCATCAGTTTTCTGTGCATTCATTAGTTGCTCCTTGTCCACTACGAGAGTCAGAGTTCTGTCATCAGGCTGAAGGTCCACCAAAACAGTCTCTTTGGCATCTGAGAGAGGGATCAGAGGCAGTCAGGAATGAGTCACTGAGATCCACCACGTCTCCAAGTTTCCGGGCTTGAGCACGGGTTACAGCGCACACAGGGAACAAAGGCGGTGAGCCGGGCGCAACAGAACTGGGAATACCGAAGTCTGTAATTAGGTCTTCAATTACCTCAGGGGACGGAAAAACCTTACCACCGGCTAGGTCGTTCCCAAGGATCAAGTCAATCCCGACTATCGGCAATTTTGGTCTCACAGCAATTTTGAATTTACCCGACACAATCTTGGACTCTAACTGGCCAAAATGCAAAGGCGCACGTACAGCACTGAGCTTCACTCCCCATACTAGGATGTCGGAACCACAGTATGACTGAGCCGAAAAGGGAAGAACCCCTTCAGACATTATGGACTGTTTTGCACCGGTGTCCCGCAGAATAGTGATTGGAACTGGTTTATCTAAACCTTCAAGAGAAACACAACCCTGTGTAATGAACGGCTTGAAATCTTGGTCATATTCATCTACCCCATCCACACCTTGCTGGAGTTGTGGCTCAGTGTGGATGAAGCCGATTGAAGATGGTGGTTTGACCGTCTTAGATTGTTCTCTTTTCTTAAGAGTGGGACAGACGGCGATGAGGTGACCCTGCTCATGGCAATAGAAACACTCCCGTCTCTCAATGTTACCGGTTGCAGCAGCGCGGTCACGATGGGAGTTTGGGGGTGATCTAGGACTCCGGCCAATGAAGTCTGAAGCACGGCACACTGGGGATGAAAATACATTTTTGTGGGTCAAAGAAAATTCATCAGCAAGGACAGCAGCATCAGTGAGACAGGTGACTTTTTGCTCATTCAGGTAAATTACAATTTTCTCTGGCAGACAGTTTTTGAATTCCTCTAACAAAACGAGTTCCCGCAAGGGGTCAAATGTGGCTACTTTACTGGCTTGGCACCACCGGTCAAACAGAGTGCTCTTCTCCCTGGCAAACTCAACAAACGTCTGATTGGCAGTTTTCCCACAATTCCTAAACTTCTGTCTGTATGCCTCTGGCACCAACTCATGAGCTCTAAGAACAGTGGCATTCACTGTTTCATAGCTAAGACTGTCCTCAATGGAGAGAGAATTGCACACGTCCTGTGCTTTCCCAACTAACTTGCACTGGAGCAACAGGGACCACACACTCTGGGGCCATCGCAGGGCAGCAGCGATGCGCTCAAATGCACTGAAATACGAGTCCATTTCAGACTCTCTGAACGGAGGAACCAGTGCAATGTGCCTGCTCACATCAAAGCCATCGTGAGGAATGGGTGCGGATGTCTGCACGGAAAAAGGGCCAGCAGCTCCCCGCTCCAACTCCAACTTTAATTTGAGGTGCATGGCTTCCACCTCTAACTCCCGCTGCCTCACCTCCACCTCCCTTATACGGAGGGTGAGCCTCAGTTCCTCGGCACTCATGCCAGGTTGGGGTGAGGTTAGGAGTGTGCTAGGAACACCAGCTAGATCCCCCACCTCAACCCCATCCGTGGGAGACGGCTCACCAACCCATCCCCTGTCCGAAAACATTTCACTGAGCTGAACATACAACTCTTCCTTCTTTGTGCCAGAAGACACATGAACCCCAAACGACCCAGCAACAAGGACCAAATCAGCCCTTTTACACTGACGTAACCCTGCTACAAGCAGCAAACTAAGAACCAACAGACTCCAAACAGAGAGATCCCGGACGAGCCCCCACTTTGTTACGTCCGGCCTAGGGGAACCGGATGAACAAAAAACAAAGAAAACCTTCCCCTCTTCCCCTCCGCTACCAAACAAACAAATGACCAGAGATAGACAGACAGAATTACAAGAAAATTACAAAAACATATACTTTACATGTTTGCGTGTAAAGAAAATTTCAAATAAACCAAATTAAAAAGTTTTTATATATAGTAAGCTTTATATTTAGTAATTTTTGTTTTGATCTATCTTCCTTTATACTTCAGATTGTTCATTTTCAAAATTATCAGTTTATCGTACTTGACTACTTTTTTATTTAAGTTCTGTAACTGTTGCATCATCTTGCCACAGTAAATTCCGTGTTTGTAACTTGCCAACTTCCGTGTTTGTAACTTGGCAAATAAAAATCAATTCTGATTCCAATAAATATATGTGATCAATAGGCAGTGTTGGACTTCCATTCAGTTCAGCATGACTACATTTCTGCAAGCTATTGATATTCATGCTGATTGGGGAGACATTTAATTAATTGTTTGGCTTAAAACAGTTAACTAGGTATAAAGACCAACAAAGCTTAATCTTTCAATTAAGAAATAATGAGTCTAAAGTGTATCCAGACTATGTGAATCGGTCTAAGTTATTCACCAATGGAACCTTCTGGCTGGACTCAGCAGTGGGAACCGACAGAGGTTTGTACCAACTGGAGATATTCAGTTCAGATGGAACGTCGACTCGGAACGTGAACATGACACTTCAGATCCAAGGTATGTTTGTTATTTGTAGTTTTGCCTTTTCCTGTTTTCCTGTTAAAGTTTACTTCAATGGATTCTACTGTGTTTTGAAATTATCTAAATCCCCCCTCTGTCATTTATATGTATGTGTGTGTGCATGCGAGTGGTGTGTGCCTGTCTTTTGTATTTGTGTGTGTATCTGTCCCTTCTCTGTGTGTGTGTGTGTGTTCCAGCTCCGGTGTCTGAGCCAGTCCTGTCTGTCATCTGTCTGTCTGGAGGAGAGACTCAGGTCACATGCTCTTCAGAGGGAGAACCTGTGGAGTACCGCTGGAGTCTGGACAGCCAATCACCGTCCAGCAATATAACATCGAACCAATCAAATCACTACGCCACCATCACCTTGCACAGTCATGTGACAGGAAGTTTGACTTGTAAAGTTCAGAATGACATCATCACCAACAGCAGCACTATTCAACTTCCTGCCTGCTCAGGTACAGTCAAGAGAAAAGCACAGAGAAAGAAATGAAGAATCCCAGTTTACAAGCTGACTAGAATGGTTACATTCCATGAAAAATCAATACAGACAAAATATTTCTGTTAAATAAGTCTGTTGTATTACTTTTGCAGTTGTCCCATCAGAGTTTCGCTACGTAACTTTGGCTGTGATGGTTTCTGTTACCGTGGCAATTCTCCTCGCTCTGTTCCTGGGTGTTGGACGTTTTCTGAAGAAGACAAGGTCCCAAAATGTGCACTCAGGTAAACTATAGAAGACTTGAGGTGAATCCCTATTCTCTGTCTTAGCCCTTACTCTTACTTTTGCATGTTCACATGAGAGAGCGTCGTCCCAATACTCATCTCAGCTATCTTTAAAAACTAAGGGGAACCCAGAATACACTGCAAAACTTGTAACAACCGGCAACAATGGTGGACAAATCCTCCAGAGTCTCATAAATGTGTATTTTCATCTTAAATAATTGATTTAGAAATGACAAAAGTCTTGCTCCACACAGTCCTATACATATATTTGAAACCCTGTTCTAAATGATGTTTGCTGCGCTAAAGTTACATTGCTGATTTGACAGTCCCGCATTCATCCCACTAACCTTGAATGGATTAATGCACCAATAACCACGCAGTCAACATTAACACACTTGCAAACAGCATCTTGGGAGTTTGTTATGATCGATACTTTGATAAAGCAGCCGGCAAGCGACGACGTATGATTATTTAACCATAACCTCCCTTAGCCATTACCCTGGGTTTTTAAAGGTTAGGGATAAGGGGTAACATTAAGGGTAAGGGGTAAACCAGATAATTGGGATTCACCCTTATTTCTCTGTAACGAAAGACTAGCCCTGTCCTAGGTCTAACCCTGTCCACAACCTAACCCACTCCTAGGCTTAACCCCGTCCTACAAATAATTAATCCTGTCCTAGACTTGATCCAGTTGTATAACTAACCCTGCCCAAGACCTGAACCTGTCCTAGACTTAACCCAGTTTTTTAACTAACCCTGTCCAAGACCTGACCCTGTCCTAGACTTAACCCAGTTCTATAACTAACCCTGTCCAAGACCTGACCCTGTCCTAGGCTTAACCCAGTTTTATAACTAACCCTGTCCAAGACCTGACCCTGTCCTAGACTTAACCCAGTTTTATAACTAACCCTGTCCAAGACCTGACCCTGTCCTAGGCTTAACCCAGTTTTATAACTAACCCTGTCCAAGACCTGACCCTGTCCTAGGCTTAACCCAGTTTTATAACTAACCCTGTCCAAGACCTGACCCTGTCCTAGGCTTAACCCAGTTTTATAACTAACCCCGTCCAAGACCTGACCCTGTCATAGGCTTAACCCAGTTTTATAACTAACCCTGTCCAAGACCTGACCCTGTCATAGACTTAACCCAGTTTTATAACTAACCCTGTCCAAGACCTGACCCTGTCCTAGGCTTAACCCAGTTTTATAACTAACCCTGTCCAAGACCTGACCCTGTCCTAGGCTTAACCCAGTTTTATAACTAACCCTGTCCAAGACCTGACCCTGTCATAGGCTTAACCCAGTTTTATAACTAACCCTGTCCAAGACCTGACCCTGTCCTAGACTTAACCCAGTTTTATAACTAACCCTGTCCAATACCTGACCCTGTCATAGGCTTAACCCAGTTTTATAACTAACCCTGTCCTAACCCTTAGGTGGAGGAGGAGAGGAAGTTACCTACGTAGGGCGAAGTGCATTGCCCAAGGACACAAAATGACATAGCCACAGCCAGGATTTGAACTCGTAACCTTCTGCTTATAAGGCAGACACCTTAACCCCCCTGAGCCTCAAGGTAGGTGTAGCTCTGGAGAGAAAGTGGAGGAAGCGAAGGAGAAAAAAAGTAAGGGGAAAAGATCCTTTACATTTAGTAAACGCTCTTATTTTTCTATTTACAGCAAGCACAGGGATATTCCCCCTGAGACAAGTAGGGTGAAGTGCCTTGCCCAAGAACACAATGTCATTGCCAGAAATCAAACTTGCAACGTTCCGATCACTAGCCTAACACCTTAACTGTTCAGCCACCTGACTCCCCACAGTTTATAGAGGCTCCACCCTGCAGGAAGACCAGCACCTCTCCTGACCAGACAGGCTGCACAAAGTTGAATTAATTTGTGAAAATTGTGACTTACTGTAATCAATTAATTTTTGTCATTCACAATTTAGCATAATTCCTTGTGCCCCATCTTGTCTAGTAAACTTTACAGACATCATGTAATATGTTAGTGTGTTTTTTTTTATTTGTTGGGTTGGTTAAAGCTATGATGCACACATACACCAACACACTCTAGCCCTAACCCTGTCCTAGCCCTAACCCTGTCCTTATCCTGTTTTAGCCCTAATCCGGTTCTGCAATTTTGTTCTAGACACAACTAGCTCTAGTCCTAGGACTAGTCCTAGCCCTGACCCTGTCCAAGACCTGACCGAGCCCTAGCCTTAACCTTATCCTAGGCCTGACCCAGTCCAAGACCTGACCATGTCTTAGCCCTAACCCTGTCCTACAACTAATCAGGGGACGGAGCAGGCCGGCAGGAGCCTGATGGGAAGCCTTACTCTGGTCGCAGACAGTGCAGGCGGAAATGAACAGCTTAGTGTCCGCAGCCATCGAGGGCCACCAAAACCGTTGCTGTATCAGGGTCAAAGTCTGGTGGGAACCAGGGTGGCAGGAAATCCTTTAGGAATGCCCCCACTGGAGAACTGCGGATCTGGCAGCTGGAGGGACAAACAGACGATTGGGTGGACACCCCTGAAGAAATGGTTAGTCATTCTGGGCTCCCTGGACCACACTCTCGATGTCCCACGCAGCTGCTCTGACCACACAGGAGGAAGGCAAGATGGTACTCCCAGCTGAATCTTCCACAGGAGGAGCGAACTGACGAGACAAGGCATCCGGTTTGACGTTCTTGGTGCCGGGTCTGAAGGTGAGAGCAAAATTAAAACGTCCCAGGAACAAGGCCCACCGAGCCTGCCGTGAGTTCAGCCTGCGGGCAGAGCGGAAGTAAGAGAGATTCTTGTGGTCTGACCAGACTATGAACGAATGAGTAGAGCCCTCAAGCCAGTGCCTCCACTCCTGGAGGGCCAGGACGACCGCCAATAACTCCCGGTTTCCCACATCATAGTTCTTCTCCGCAGAGGAGAGCTGGCGGGAGAAAAAGGCACAGGGGTGCAGCTTCTGGTCGGAGGAGGTTCGCTGCGAAAGAACCGCCCCCACACCGGAATCCGAAGCGTCCACCTCCACCATGAACTGAACTGCAGGGTCAGGATGAGTTAGCACAGGTGCAGAGGAGGAAAAACAAAACTTCAACTTAGAAAACGCAGCCTCTGCTGCCGTCGACCATCCAAAGGGGATCTTAGAGGAAGTTAACTTGGTCAGAGGTGCGGCAACTTTGCTATAGTCCCGGATAAACCTACGATAAAAGTTATCAAAACCTAAAAACCTCTGAAGTTGCTTCCTTGATGTAGGAGTAGGCCATTCAGCCACTGCCTGAACCTTGGCAGGGTCGGTCTTAATTTGCCCCTTCTCTAAAATAAAAACCTAGAAAAATGACAGATTAAACATGAAAAGAACACTTCTCTGCCTTAACATAAAGCTTGTTCTCAAGCAGTCTCTGAAGCACAAGAGAAACGTGCTGAACATGTTCTTTGACATTGCGTGAAAAAATCTAAATATCATCTAAATAAACAAAAACAAACCTATTCAACATGTCCTGCAACACATCATTAATATGTGTTTGGAACACAGCCGGTGCATTGGTGAGACCGAAAGGCATTACCAAATACTCAAAATGTCCTAAAGGAGTGTTAAAACCAGTCTTCCACTCATCCCCCTCCTTGATCCTGACCAAATGATACGCATTACGAAGATCCAATTTGGAGAAGATGGTGGCTTGGTGTAAGGGCCCGAAGGCTGAGTCAATCAAAGGGATAGGACTTGTTCTTAACAGTTATGTCATTTAATCCTCGGTAGTCAATAAAGGGGCGAAGCGACTTGTCCTTCTTAGCAACAAAAAAGAAGCCCACTCCCATAGGTGAAGAGGAGGGTCGAATGAGACCGGTCTTGAAAGAGTCTGAGATATAGGCCTCCATGGCATCTCTCTCAGGCTTGGACAGATTGTACAATTTACTGGAAGGATAGGGAGCGCCAGGGAGCAAATTATACAACAAACATAGGGCCTATGAAGGGGAAGGGACAAGGCACGATCCTTACTAAAAACCTCTTGGAGATGATGGTAAACTGAGGGAACAGAGGTAAGGTCGACCGGTTTGGGTGGAGATGGTGTGGTAACTTCCCTGGAGGGAATGGAAGAGTGTAAACAGTGGGAGGGACAAAAAAAGACTCCAATTAGTTAAGGAGAAGGTAGACCAGTCGATGTGTGAGTTATGATATGTTCGTTACAGAACACAGTGTAGGCAGGATGTGGAGGCAGGGTGCTGGCAGACCGAATGCTCGAAGGGAAAACCAAAAACCAAAACGAGGAACAGGGGAGGTCAGATGGCTCAACGGGTTAAGGCGTTGGCCTCATGATCGGAAGGTTGTGCGATCGAGCCCCCGCTGTGGCTATATGACGTTGTTCACCCTACTTGCCTCAGGGGAAAATGTCCCTGTACTTACTGTAAGTCGCTTTGGATAAAAGCGTCTGCTAAATGAATACATGTAAAATGTAAATGTAAACAGGAACTAGGCACGCCATGGAGTCTGTGTACAAAAAGCAAAACAACAACGGTTAAGAAATGAAATGAAAATGAAGCCAACTAGAGGTAAGTATCCAAGGTTAAACATCGAGCCGTATTACCGACCGGGCAAGTGTGGCGGGCGCCCCGGGGCCCATGGCCAATGTCGATGCCGATTGCGATATCAGAGGCCTATATTCTTTAGGATCTTCTTTAGTTGTGCCTCTGTAGTCTATGTTATATGGCATAAGTGAAGAGAGAACCGAGAGAGAAGGTTGAACTGAAATGGGAGGGGGGGCAGTGACAACAGTCAGAGGGCCCTCGGCCACAGGACATAGGAGCCAGAGGGCCTCAGGGTCATGTGGTACAGCAACCAGTAATAATAAGTCCATCAGTGAGCTCACTTCAAGGGCCGAAGCACTTGCTGCAGCATATCCCACTGATCTGACCATGAGCCTGGCAAATGAACTTGTTCAATTCAAATCTTTCATTCCAGAAGAACGAAGATGCCCAAATACAATGCTAAAGACCATGGTAAATTTGGATTTGCAGTCCACTTTTCCAAGTCTTTACATTGCACATCAACTCTTCTTGACTCTTCCCATTACAAACTGTGAAGGGGAACGGTCATTCTCCAGAATGGCTTGAATAAAAAATGAGCTCAGGATGAAAATGAGCCAAAATCGTCTGAACTCCCTCTCTCTTCTTGCAATTGAATCACAGTTTGTGCAACAGCTGAACTTTGATGAGTTGGTAGATGATTTTGCACGAAGGAAGAGCAGAAAGAGACTTTTGTAGGGGGGGGGGCTTGGGTGGTTGGGCTCAGGGCGGGGGGGGGTGGTTGGGGGGGTTGGGGGGGGCCCTTGCAAACTCCCTGCCCCGGGGCCCAGACCCACCTTAATCCGGGCCTGCACTAGACCCCGTCCCCCTATATAACCCCCGCCCCCCCATAGAACCCCCGCCCTATATTTGCACATTCTGTTTGTTCATTCTGATTATACTGTTCATACTGTGTATATTCTGAGTATACTTATATTTGTTATATTCTGTTGTAATAATTGTTTTGCACTTCTGGTTGCATGCTGACTGTATTTCGTTACCCTGTACTTGTACCTGTGTAATTACATTAAAGTTGAATCTAATCTAATCAAGGAAATGTGGACGCAAATTTGTATTTCGAAAGGAAATCCTCTATAATGTGAGCGACCTCTTGTGGCTAAATTTGTGTATGGCAGTTTGTCATTCAAGAAACTTTATTCGGTACAATGTTTATTAGTGTCAAAATCGTACCCAACTAACGGAGCTATTAAAGAGGGGAGTCAGACGGCGGTGAGGAGAGCTGGGAGAGGGGGAAATTAAGCATGTCTGCATTACACAGACAGCTTGCCGCTGTTCACAGTGATGCTGGTGCTGTTGACAGGCTGGACGTTAATAAGCCTGGCCACAGGTTTCTTAGCCGTCTTCACCCCCAGGCAGCGCTTCAGGCGCAGGCGGAAGGTGCCCATTCCTGTTACCACCTTCTTTACTTGCCGACGCCACCAGCTGGAGACAGAGACAAAGGCACAGGAAGTGAGGGAACGCGGGAGCAGGAAGAGAAGACATATAGTGGAAAACAACTGAGAATGTGGTTTAGATGGTTGTAACGTGGGTGTGTTTTCTCCATCTCTTGCTCCCACCTTTTCTCGCTACACTGAACTGGGCCTAGCTGGACCGCCAGATCTTGATTGATGGTCCTCAGCTCCTGAACACACACTCAAGGTCAAGAATGAAAGCGCAAACACTGTTGTCGTAATGTCAATGAGAAAGAAAAGGAATAAAATACGACATTCTACTATACCTGGATAGTGGCAAGAAGATCTTCAATCATCATCGATTTCTACAAATAAAATAGAAACAGACCTCAAACCCTATTTTGTAATAACACAGAGTAGAAACCCACAAGCAGGACACTGCCAGAGCAGGAAAGTTCTTCCAGAAACTTTGTCTGATATTACATACAGAGAAAGATCCTACCTCAGCCAAGTCCTGATGGTTCTTATCACGTGCGAGTCTGTATTCCTCCTCCAGTTCTTCCTGAGAGTCAAACCCCAAGCAGTCAATCATTCATATTTTTCAAACATGTTAAATACATGTATGTGTGTGTGTGTGTGAAAAGTTAATGATGAGATACCTGTTGGGCCCACTGTACGTGGATCAACTTTACGAGGATGCCCGTCTTCCTTTCCCCCTCAGATAAGATGGAATACATCTGAAGAGTTCATAGAAATAGTTCAAACAGTGTTTCCTACAAGCTAGCTGACGAGCTCTGTCCATACCCACATGTAGTCATTTAGCATTACCTCGCTTTTTAGGGCTTCGTTCTCTTGCTTCTGCAAGAACAGAAAAGGATTAGAGACAATAATGCTGTTTTATAGTGCAGTGTAGTTAGAAATCTGCGAGGGTTTTGTTGTAGATTGCCAACGGTAGAGGCAAAAGCACGTCTTGTGTGCTCCTGAACTTTCCACACACCCACCAGCTGTCTGGTGCGGTTGAGCATCTCTTCACAGAGATCTGCGTTCTGCTGCTTTAAGTTCAGCTGTGAAAGCAGCATCTTCAGGGCGACCCGGGCCCGGATCTCATTGTCAGGATGAGAATCAGCCACATCCTCCTCAGGATTCCTACAGACATCAACAGATTTGATTGATTTATTTGGCCTACATACACTGCTGCCATTTGTTGCATGACGAGACTGTGAAGAATATGCTGTGTGTGTACTAGGTGGCTTTGAATCATATCTTACAGGTTTGAAGTATTGGGTGATTCCTCCTCTTCACCTGCCCCGCAGTCCTGCTGGGACAGACCTTCATCCATGATTTTTTACTAATATCGGTTGTAATAAATAATTGTTGTACTCTGCTCGTTGTTGTCTGTTCAACTGTGTCTTCGGAAATGATTTACCTTCTGAAACTTCCCAATGTATATAACTTGCGGCGATTATGATGTCATAGTATGAAAGCTAAGTCAGAGACTGCTCCCTTTGAAGAAAATTTAATAATAATAAACTATATTATCAAGGCTGACCGCGTATGAAATTGCGTGAGAAAAAAAATGATCCGTCAGCTTTAATGAGTTATATAGAATAAAAGAGACAAGCTTGCCACAATAGTAGCCATGGCACGATGGCACACTGAAGCCAGCCCAGGGGTCGGCAACCTTCTCTGTCAACAGAGCCATTTTAGCCCCTCTCCCAAAAACCCTTAAATCCCTAAAATGTTACATGTCTAATACAAATATAAATAACCCTGTTTTATCATTTCTCGTCACATATCAAGCATAAGTGTAGCCCACATGTAAGTCAGCATCGTCGACAGTGAAAGCAAATTAATTTGTCGGCGCAGTATTATATCTATTTTCTTCTGAAAACTTTCTTTTTGGTGGATTTATCCATGGTAAGCTATCGGTAATATCTCCACCGGCAATGGAGAAAGACAGCAATAGACTTTGCAGGATGGGACGATGTTTGCTTGACTACATATTAACGCTTTAAAAAGCGTTTGAAATTCAAGCGCTTTAATAACATCCACCTCCAATATTGAGGTGTTCAGTTGCTCCAAAAACATTCTTATCTGCTGTCTGAGTTTAAAAACTCAGGAGGACTTTTCCTTGTGACAGCCACCTTGCTTCACTGTGAAACAGTACAGCTTTGATGTTCAGATCCTCTTAGATAGCAGAGAAGACTGTTTTAGTGGTCTGGGATCTCATTTATAAAACCGCGTGGGATTCTACGCCAGAAGCCTAAAATTGCACCGTTCTCTTTATAAATCACAGATTACCCACACGTGTGAGTATGTGCATTAGTTTTGTATCTCCTAACCTTGGCATGCGATTGTTGTTCACCGTGAATCACGGCGGGAAAAAGTGGGACAGCGCCGCACAGGGGCATAACTGGAGAAACAGCGGGAACAAGGACGTTGCTTAGTGTAGCAATTGCACAGGAATTTAACGACTGTATTTCCATGTTATAAGCACATTATTATTATTATTATAATGCATAGCTATACACTGTGTTATGCAGTTATCTAAATATATGCGATGTTATCCTGTATTCCATGCAGTCAGGCATCTCCCCCTCCTATACTCCTGTAGTGGACAATCTGATTGTATGACACATCGCCGAATTTGAGTTGGATTGTAGCCTCTTGTAGCACTGGATTTAATCTTCATGATAATGATGACATTATCAAATAAGTGAGGAAAACAACATATTTAAATATTAGGTGTAATCGCTCTTCCCACATTTATTTTCTGCAGCCTGACTACAGTACGGTAATCTGCTTTGCGAAGGAAGAGCAGAAAGAGACTTTTGTAGGGGGGGGGGGGCTTGGGTGGTTGGGCTCAGGGCGGGGGGGGGGGGGGGGGGGGGGGGGGGGGGGGGGGGGGGTTGGGGGGTTGGGCTGCCTCGTGTCCGTATCGCCTACAGCAGGGATCAGCTGCTGCAGCTGAAAGGCGTGCCTGCCCCTCCCGGAGATGTACATCATATTCCGGCCGAAATACGAAGACGGACTTGCCGAGGCAAACAAGCCGGTCAGAAGGTACAAGAGAGGAAGGCATGATCAAAACGTTCAGCTCTCCCCTCCATCATCATGGGGAACGTGAGATCGCTCCCTAACAAGAGTGACGAGCTGGCAGCGCTGATCAAACACCAGCGGGAGTATAGAAAGTGTGGAATTATAGTTTTCTCTGAGACGTGGTTAACCCCTCAAATCCCAGAATCTGCAGTCGCACTGGATTACTTTCACCTGCTGAGGGCGGACAGAACGGAGGACAGTGGTAAGAGGAGAGGAGGAGGCCTGGCTGTGTTTGTTAATGAGAGATGGTGCAAGCCAGGACACTGTACAGTGAAAGCGGAGATGTGTAGCAAGGACATAGAACTGCTAGCGGTTAGCATGTGGCCCTTCTACTTGCCGAGGGAGTTTACACAGGTTATAGTGATAGCTGTGTATGTTCCCCCCTCTGCTTAGGCTGACACTGCCTGTGGCACACTGCTCTCAGTTACCAGCACACTACAGACACAGCACCCACAGGCCCTCTTCCTCATCTCTAGGGACTTTACCATGCGCCACCCTCGTCTGTGTTACCAACATTCACACAGTACGTCACCTGCACTACCAGGAACAATAAGACTCTGGACTTGTTTAATGCCAACACTAAAGAGGCATTTTCTGCATCCCCCCCTGCCAGAGCTGACCACAACATTGTCCACCTACAGTCTGTCTACCGACTTTTGGTGCACAGACGCATGGCGAGGAGGCTCTGAGGGACTGCTTTGACACCACGGCGTGGTCTGAACTCTGCGACCCACATGGGGAGGACATCAACAACACTATTACATGCTACATAAACACCGTGCCCTCCAAAAAGGTATGGTGCTTTGCTAACAAGCCATGGATTACCCCTGACATCAAGGGTCTTCTGAAGGAGAAGAAGAGAGCTTTCAAGTCAGGGGACAGAGAGGAGCTCAGGACTGTGCAAAAGGAACTGAGGAGGATGATCAAACGGGGTAAGTCCAAATACAGGAGAAAGATGGAGGACCAGCTGAGGCACAATAACACCAGGGATGTCTGGAGAGGCTTGAAGACCATTTCTGGTTTCAATGCACCCCTCCCCCAAGCTGAGAAGGACCTGCGTGGGCGAACGACTTGAACTTGTATTACAATAGGTTTAACGACTCACCATTGCACCCCCCCCCCCAGCTGCTGCCTCTAGCCCCGTCTCCTGGACTATGCCGCACCCGCCGCATTACGTTCTTTGACTTCTCCAGCGTGTTCAACACCATTTCAGCCAGTGCTTCTGAGGGACAAGCTGGTGCGGGCTGGTGTGGATGTACCCCTGGCCGATTGGACCCTGGACTACCTCACAAATAGACCCCAGTTTGTGTGAACCAGGGTTGGTGTGTCTGATCTCCTGACCTGCAGTGTGGGGGCCCCACAAGGGCCTCTTCACTATCTACACTGCTGACTTCAGACATAACTCTGAGGGCTGCATCCTGCTCAAGTTTTCCGATGGCTCCGCCATCGTCGGCCTGATCAGCGACGACAATGACACGGAGTACAGGCAACTGACGCAGGACTTCGTAGACTTGTGTCAGCCGAACCACCTCCTCATCAAGGCGGGCGAGACCAAGGAGATGGTGGTGGATTTCCGCAGACGGCGACCTTCCCCCCCACCGGTGAACATCCAGGGAATGGACATTAAGAGAGTGGAGTTCTATAAGTACCTGGGTGTTCACCTGAACCACAAACTGGACTGGACTCACCACACTGACGCACTGTACAGGAAAGGTCAAAGCCTGCTCTACCTCCTGAGGAGACTGAGGTCTTTTGGAGTGCGTAGGGCACCCCTAAAGTCTTTCTATGACTCAGTGGTGGCCTCAGCCATCATGTACGGTGTGGTCTGCTGGAGCAGCGGCATCACTAAGAGGGAAAGGAAGAAGCTGGACAAGGTCATCAAGAAGTCCAGCTCAGTCTTGGGCTGCCCTCTGGACTCAGTGCAGGTGGTGGGTGACAGACGAGTCCTGGCAAAGCTGACAACTATGCTGGTCCACGAGTCACACCCCCTGCAGGACTCACTGTCCGCTCTGGAGAGCAGCTTCAGCAATAGGCTGATTCACCCTCGGTGTGTGAAGGAGAGATTCCGCAGGTCCTTCCTTCCTGCTGCTGTCAGACTGTTCAATAATCACTAAACACTGCTGTCCATAGCCACTATCATGTGCTACACCATTATTATTATAACTATTATCGTCACTACCTCACCACCATGCAGTATCACTTTACTTACGTGCAATATTTCAAGTGTTATATTCAATATTCTATATTAAGTGCGAACTGCAATTTCTCCCCCTGGAAGACAAATAAAGGTTTATCTAATCTAATCTGATAATCTGGTTTATCAATATTTAGATTTCATAGCGATGAACTGTCATACAAAGTGGACAAAGGTTTTTGTAGTGCGCAGGAAGAACACGTGGTTTGGTGTTCAGTGGTTTCAGTACACAGGTGAGAAAAATGAACTCTCACGCTACCAAGCTCATCGTACACGAAGCCAGAACGATCTACTGGGCGGCTGACGTTCCACGAGGAGTCTTCAGGTTCAGACAGAACAAATGGATTTTCTTCTGCTTGGGTTCCTGGTGGTCTTCAGAGCTACACAGGGTAAGATACATGTCAGGCTGTAACCCAGCAAGGTGAGGTGGGGAACACTCTGTAACACCAACACAACCAAAGATGGAGGACAGGAGCTTTCAGTTCCCCTCCCTTGATCGCCCTTTCAAGAGGGGAAATTTGTCGACGCTGCTTATCGATGTTGAAGAATAGCACGTTCAGAATCAGAATTGTTTTTTATTCACCATGACATTTTCCACAGAAATGTACTTTGGCAGGACTGAGGCAGCCGTATTCGGCGCCATCTAGAAAGAATCAGAAGTTTCAACAGCATAACATGAGGAGAGGAGAAAAAAGCAAACCCCTATTTCTGGTTCATTCAGTATCAGTTCAAATGCATTGTGTGTTTTAACATATTTTAATTTAATGTTAAAGGTTTTAAAGCCAAAAGCAAATGAATTGTAACATACTTTACATGTTTGCGTGTAAAGAAAATGTCAAATAAACCACATTTAAAAGTTTGTATATATAGTAAGCTTCTTCTATCTATCTTCCTTTATACTTCGGATTGTTCATTTTCAAAATGATCAGTTTATCGTACTTGACAAATTTTTTATTTAAGTTCTGTAACTGTTCATTGTTTGCATCACCTTACCACAGTAAATTCCGTGTTTGTAACTTGGCAACTTCCGTGTTTGTAACATGGCAACTTCCGTGTTTGTAACATGGCAACTTCCGTGTTTGTAACTTGGCAAATAAAAACCAATTCTGAATTCGATAAATATTATGTGATCAACAGGCAGTGTTGGACTTCCATTCAGTTCAGCGTGACTACATTTCTGCAAGCTATTGATATTCATGCCAATTGAGGAGACATTTAAATACTTGTTTGTCTTAAAACAGTTTTTAGTACGTGTTTGTGACATGTGATTAGTGTCTGTGAATCTGTGAGTGTCTGTGAGTTATGATTGGTCGATTTTAGTTGTCAAAGAGGAAGTTATTTACTTTTTACTTTTTTGTCAGGTTCCAGAACCTGTAATCTTTCTGATGCTGTTGGAACTGTGAAGTGTTCTGGAACTGTAGGAGAGCCCATCATCCTTCATCTGACTTCAAACACAACTGGACTAGATATTAGACTGTATAAAGGCCAACAAAGCTTTATCTTTCGATTAAGAAATAATGAGTCTAAAGTGTATCCAGACTATGTGAATCGGTCTAACTTCTTCACCAATGGAACCTTCTGGCTGGACTCAGCAGTGGGAACCGACAGAGGTTTGTACCAACTGCAGATATTCAGTTCTGACGGAACGTTGACTCAGAACGTGACCATGACACTTCAGATCCAAGGTATGTTTGTTATTTGTAGTTTTGCCTTTTCCTGTTTTTCTGTTAAAGTTTACTTCCATGGATTCTACTGTGTTTTTAAACTAGCTAAATCCCCCCTCTGTCATTTATTTATATGTATGTGGGTGTGCATGCGAGTGGTGTGTGCCTGTCTTTTGTATTTGTGTGTGTATTTGTCCTTCTCTGTGTGTGTGTGTGTTCCAGCTCCGGTGTCTGAGCCAGTCCTGTCTGTCATCTGTCTGTCTGGAGGAGAGACTCAGGTCACATGCTCTTCAGAGGGAGAACCTGTGGAGTACCACTGGAGTCTGGACAGCCAATCACTGACCAGCATTGGGATATTGAACCAATCACATCACTACGCCACCATCACCTTGCACAGTCATGTGATAGGAAGTTTGACTTGTGAAGTTCAGAATGACATCATCACCAACAGCAGCAGTATTCAACTTCCTGCCTGCTCAGGTACAGTCAAGAGAAAAGCACAGAGAAAGAAATGAAGAATCCAAGTTTACAAGATGACTAGAATGGTTACATTCCATGAAAAATCAATACAGACTAAATATTTCTGTTAAATAATTCCATTGTATTACTTTTGCAGCTGTCCCATCAGAGTTTCCCGGCAAAATTTTGACTGTGAGATTTTTTGTTATCGTGGCAGTTCTCCTCTCTCTGTTTCTGACTGTCAGACATTTTCAGAAGAAGACAAGGTCCCAAAATGTGCACTCAGGTAAACTATAGAAGACTGGAGGTGAATCCCTATTCTCTGTCTTAGCCCTTACTCTTACTTTTGCATGTTCACATGAGAGAGAGTGTCGTCCCAATACTCATTTCAGCTATCTTTAAAAACTAAGGGGAACCCAGAATACACTGCAACAATTGCTGACAAATCCTCCAGCAGCATCTTGGAAGTTTGTTATGATTGATACTTAAATAAAGCAGCCGGCAAGCGACGACGTATGATTACGTAACCATTACCACCTCAGCCATTACCCAGGGTTTTTAAGGGTTAGGGCTAAGGGGTGTGGAGGAAATGAGATTTCCTGTGTACTTATATTTATCACTACTGAACACACCTTCTATGAAGACTGTTGTAACGTCATTACCGCCTGACTGTCACTATCTATGTTTACATTCTTGTGCCCTATAAAAGAATGCTCTCTTGCCTTCGTCAGGGAGAGAGCCATGTTTGAGACCTAAGCTTTGTACTGTCTTCATTTTGTTGCCAGAGGTCTGGTCATTTCTCTCCCAATCTGCAGGTTGTTAAATACTTATTTAACCCAGAACTCAACTGAACTGTCACTCCGTTTATGAAGAGACGGACAAAACACTTTCTTCAACAGGGGTAACATTAAGGGTAAGGGGTAACACATATAATTGGGATTCACCCTTATTTCTCTCTAATGAAATACAAGCCTACTGTCCTAGGTCTAACCTTGTTCACAACCTAACCCACTCCTAGGTTTAACCCAGTCCTACAAATAATTAATCCTGTCTTAGACTTAATCCAGTTTTATAAATAACCCTGTCCAAGACCTGACCCTGTCCTAGGCTTACCTCAGTTCTATAACTAACCCTGTCCAAGACCTGACCCTGTCCTAGGCTTACCTCAGTTCTATAACTAACCCTGTCCAAGACCTGACCCTGTCCTAGGCTTACCTCAGTTCTATAACTAACCCTGTCCAAGACCTGACCCTGTCCTAGGCTTACCTCAGTTCTATAACTAACCCTGTCCTAACCCTCAGGTGGGGGAGTTACCTACGCAGACATGGGAGTGGACATGGGAGTCTTCCTCAGGCGGTGTTGTACAGACAGGTCAAGATAGGTGCAGCTCTGGAGAGAAGCACGTGAAGGAGAAAAAAAGTACGGGGAAGAGATTATATACATTTAGTCCTGTAGCAGACGCTCTTATCCAGAGCAATTTACAGCAAGTACAAGGACATTCCCCCGAGGCAAGTGAAGTGCCTTCCCCAAGAACACAATGTCATTGCCAGGAATCGTACTTGAGCCCAACACCTTAACTGCTCAGCCTCCTGACTCCCTACACTTTATAGAGGCTCCACCCTGCAGGCAGATGAGCTGCACACAGACTGAATGAATTTGTGAATAAATACATTCATCACTGTAATTTGTGTTCTACCTTCATTCAACCCTTATTGGAAATCATTACTTTCTGTCATTTGTTTCTTACTGTAATCAGTTCATTTTTGTCATTCATTCTTTTGCATCATTCCTTGTGCACCATCTTGTCTAGTAAAGTTTATAGACATCATGTATTCTGTATTGTCATGTATTGTGAACTGCAATGTCCACCCCTGGAGGACAAATAAAGGTTTATCTAATCTAATCTATTAGTGCGGTTTTTGAATTTGTTGGGTTGATTTAAGCTATGATGCACGCATACACAGACACAAACACACTCTAGCCCTGACCCTGTCCAAGACCTGACCCTGTCCTAGCCCTAACCCTGTCCTAGCCTTAACCGTGTCTTAGGCCTAACCAAGTCCAAGACCTGACCCTGTCCTAGGCTTGACCCTGTCCAAGGCCTGACCCTGTCCTAGCCTTAACCTTGTCTTAGGCCTAACCAAGTCCAAGACCTGACCCTGTCCTAGGCCTGACCCTGTCCAAGGCCTGACCCTGTCCTAGCCTTAACCTTGTCCTAGGCCTAACCAAGTCCAAGACCTGACCCTGACCAAGACCTGACCCTGTCCAAGGCCTGACCCTGTCCTAGCCTTAACTTTGTCCTAGGCCTAACCAAATCCAAGGCCTGACCCTGTCCTAGCCCTAACCCTGTCCTAGCCCTAACCCTATCCTACAACTAATCTTGTTCTAGACCAGGGATCACCAATCCTGGTCCTCAAGGTCTGCTGTCCTGACAGTTTTCGACGTTTCCCTGCTCCAGCACACCTGATTCTAATGAATCGGTCGTTATCAAGCTCTTTGGAAGCCTCATAATGACCCTTTTATTTGAATCAGGTGTGCTGGAGCAGGGAAACATCTAAAACTGTCATGACAGCGGAGCTCGAGGACCAGGATTGGTGACCCCTGTTCTACACACTGCCTGACCCACTATGGAAGACAAAGCCTACTTCTTACTGATAGATCTCACTGCGAATAATATGAGCGGATTCATTCTCATCTGTCTTGAAAATAATATTGAGTGCTACAACATGTGATTTTACTCACATTTTATTAATAAAATACGATATAAACAGGTTTCATTTATGTTTCACCTGGGAACGTGACAGCTGGCTTCTCTGCAGAAAAGCTTTGGGTAGCAGGGAGATGGTGAAGTTGTGCTTTTTCACTTGTTCCAAAACCAGCGCTAGTTTCACATCAAATGCTTTTATGTGGGAATACATGTCGCAAATGAGTTTCCCCTTCCCTTGTAGTTTGAAGTTAAGGCCGCTCAGAAGTTCTGTCACGACTGTTAAAAATGCTAGGTGCCATTTCCATGCTGGGTCGATCAGCTCTGGGACCGTTTTGCCTTTTGATTGAAGAAATGCGTCAACTTCAGGTAGCAGCTTGTAGAAACGCCTCAAAACTTTGCCGCGGCTCAACCATCGGATCTCTGTGTAGTACAGCACATCTCCGTACGCAGACTCCAGTTCTGACAGGAATTGTTGGAACTGCCTGTGTTTAAGACTATTTGTTCTGATGAAGTTTATGCAGGACACCACAACCTTCATGACAGAATCCCACTTCAAAACTTTGCAGCACAGCGCTTGCTGGTGAATTAGGCAGTGTACTTGTAGCGGGGCGGTGAGACCCCGTGCTTCCATCTCCCGGTTCATGCGTCCTATTAAACCCCGAGACGCGCCCACCATAGAACCCCCGCCTACCTATATTTGCACATTTCTGTTTGTACATTTTGCACCACTTGCATATGTGAGTTGTTATTGCTGTTCTCTGTTCTTTTTGCACATCTGTTACTGCCCACCTGTACATTTTGTTCACTTTGTACATCTGTTCATTTTGCACATCTGCTCATTGCATCATTTGCACTAACTGTATATACATGCTACCCGATAATTTCTGCTTTGCATAAAACCACTTGAATCTGTACATACCTTGTATATTCTGATTATTCTGTTCATAATATGTATATTCTGAGTGTACCCATATTTATTATATTCTGTTATTATAACTGTTTTGCACTTCTGGTTGGATGCTAACTGTATTTCGTTGCCCTGTACTTGTACCTGTGTAATGACAATAAAGTTGAATCTAATCTAATCTAATACTAGGGGCCCCGTCAGCGCCATCTGCTGGAGGGGCGTTGCCAAGCGTCTGCTGGCAAAGATTCTTGCGATCGCTGTAAATTTAGCTGAGTTTTGCGCTCCCTGCAATGCTTCGGGTCAGTTGTTCAGGGGGCCGGGTCAAATGTGGAGGCGGGCAGGGTGCGGCCCGCGGGCCGTAGTTTGAGTACCCCTGTTATACAACAATCATAGGGCCTATGAGGGGGAAGGGACAAGGCACGATCCTTACTAAAAACCTCTTGGAGATTGTGGTAAACTGAGGGAACAGAAGTAAGGTCGACCAGTTTGGGTGGAGATGGTGTGGTAACTTCCCTGGAGGGAATGGAAGAGTGTAAACAGTGGGAGTGACAAAACAGACTCCAATTGGTTATGGAGAAGGTAGACCAGTCGATGTGTGGGTTATGGAGTTTTAGCCAGGGAAGACCTAACACCAGTGGAGACGGGATTATGTACAGGGATAAAGTCTCGTGATGGTTACCGAAGAGTATTAGAGAAATAGAACACAGTAGTAACACGTGCCAGAAGTCTACCATCAAGGGCAAACACATCCTTAGGAAGGGGCTCAGAGGGAATGTTGGATTGAACAATAAAGTCAATGAAATTGTCATCTGCACTGGAGTCAATAAGGACGGACAGGGGTAGGGAAACCTGCGACCAGGACACGGTGCCCTTGAGTTGCAGGCGAGGAGGAGACAACATCTGGGCAGAGAGGGGAAGAAGCTGTCCGCGGAGGAGTCCCGTGGGGAGGAGAAGGGGGACGAGAAGAGTCCGGAGCACCCCGATAACACGGCTTCAAAAAGATCCCCACCCATTGGTGCGCCTTGCAGACTCTTCAGATCGAGCAGCTCCTCCGTCACCCCGAAGTCGTCGTCCACTCCCCGCAGAAAAACGAGCAGCTGCGCTGCGTCCACGGCATCCGTGCTCCTATAGCAAGCGATGGAGTAAAAATCCAATCCGCAAACTTTATCAGCCAGTTGCAGTTTAATGTTGGCCGACAAGTCTTTGATGCGTCGCACGACTGTATTTCTATGGCGTCAGGTAGCTGAATGGTTAAGGTGTTGGCCTCGTGATCGGAAGGTTGTGAGATCAAGCCCCGGCTGTGGCTATGTGCTGTTGTGTCCTTGGGCAAGGCACTTCACCCTACTTGCCTCAGGGAGAATGTCCCTGTACTTACTGTAAGTCGCTTTGGATAAAAGGGTCTTCTAAATGTAATGTAATTTCTGGACAAGTTGACGCTGTTGAAGTCCCGCACATTCTCTGGGCACAAGATTTCGGTGACTTGAACCAGGCAGTGTTTGATGAGTTCTCCGTCCGAAAAAGGCTTGCCATGTCTTGCGATGAGCCGGGCGACATCGTAGCCTTTTCCTGGGCTTTTTGCGCACGAAAGGAGCGCTGTTGCGGACCCTGCGGGGTGGCGCCCGTGCTCTTTCCTTTCTGCTCTCGCTCGGCACCGGTGTAGGGCGCAAAGGGCTGATGTTTGGTTTGGTAATGCCGTCGTACGTTATACTCTTTCATGACCGCCACCGTTTCATTGCAGATCGAACAGACGCACTCGCCCTTGATTTCTTTGAAGAAGTATTCACTTTCCCACCGTGTCTGAAATGTTCTGCCCTCCCGATCCACCTTTCGCTTCTTCGGTTCCGCCATGTTTAGTAACATGTGGGTAACATGTGGAGCAACTGCCCTGATCAACATTAGCTTCCCCTGGTGTTAAAACTAAGAAGTGCAATACACGCCGGCCAAAGTTGAAGTGAGGGCCATATTCTATTCTATTTATAACATTTCTTGAGGGCCAATTAAAAATGTAGCTTGTAGTTTGGGCACCACTGGAGTCGAGTGATCGATCCTCCTTGCTATAGAGTTGGGAGATTCTCCATATGCAGTGCCTCCAGTGCGTAATAAAGGGATGATTTATGTTTCGCCCCCCAAAAATTGTGAACACAAACTCTTTGAAAAACTGTTTAGCAATCCCACTAGACCAGGGGTCAGCAACCTTCTCCATCAACAGAGCCATTTTAGCCCATTAAATGTATCTGGAGCTGCAAAGCCTTTTTTTTTTGTATGTATAATAATATAATATATATTTATATAAATATCTATAGTTTGTTGCACTTGTTGCATAGATACCTAAAAAGAGAAAACGGGTTACATTTTGTTGTTGGTTATACCTGTCATTATAAAGGGCAACAATAAACTAACTGCCACTAAACTACCAGCAGGAGTTAGTTCACTGCGTGAAAGTATTTGCTCCGCTTAAGTTCCGAAGTCGCTCTTTTTCATTCGTGTCCAGCCGTGTACTTTTCAGCGTAAACTGCGTGTTTGTTCTGGAAATGTATTTGAGCATTATTGTATGTTGATTTATCATTTCTCGTCACATATATCAAGCGTAGTGTGTAACCCACATCTAAGTCAGCATAATCGAAAGTGAAGGTAAATGCGCAGAAGAGTTGAGGTTGGTTCACAAAGTCCAACTGGCTGTCTGTCCCTGACCCAGCATATTTATTACACGCAATTTCATACTAGGGAATGGTCCTTGCAGATAACATCCGTGTGATAAGCTGAGAACTGGAAACTTATCTGTCCTTCACACAGCTGCAGCCCCTCATGTTCCTGGTACACACAAGACAGAGAAAGAACAACTCAACACAGTTCTGCTTGCAAAGTTCAAATTCCTGCATATCGGCACAAAATATGTATCATAAGCAATAATACGTTAGCTTTAAGCATGCTTTTCCCCACAGTTGGTGTATTTCATTACCTCCTGTGACGATGTGGTGCAATCGGTCCATAAATGCGAACCCCATGCTGTGAAATGGCAGCGCAATTACAGTCAATGTAAATAAGTCATGTGTAGAGTATGCAGGGCTAAAGTGAATAATACAAACCCCACACATACTCATGCTGCAGCCGTTTGACCCTCTCTGAATTCCCCTCAAAAGGCACTCAAAGTTGTTTCATTTGAACTGGATGTCTTTTCGGGATGTATGAAGAAGAGGGGAGGCACGCACAACCCCATTCTCATCAATGGGATGGCTGTTGAGCGTGTCTCCAGCTCTACGTTCCTGGGGATCCACATCTCAGATGACCTGTCCTGGATTACCAACACCTCTGGCCTGATCAAGAAGGCTCAGCAGCGTCTCTTTTTCCTGAGAACACAGAGGAAACACCACCTGTCCTCAGCTGTCATGGTGAACTTCTACCGCTGTGCGATCGATAGCATCCTGACCAGCTGTGTTACAGTGTGGTATGTAAACTGCACAGTCGCAGAGCGCAAGGCACTGCAGCAGGTGGTGAAAACTGCACAACGCATCACTGGGACTCCTCTTCCAACCAATTGGAGTTGGTTACTTTGTTTGTGGCACTTACGGTTACCGGTGGATAATTGTTCAGTTCCGGATGTAATGCTACATTATGCCAGTAGTGGTGGCGGCGCAACAAGCAGAGACTGACTGCTGTGCTTGGCCCGGAAGTAGTGCAGTTCCGTTAGAAGTTGCGTGCAGCCAGTTATACTGAACATATTTTCACCAGAACGTTTTTATATCTGTCCACAGGTGAGTTAAGTGCACAAGTATTAGATAGTTCATAGGTTAAGTAGTACATTTCTGTGTAAGGTAGTGAGTGTTCTGTTCGGCAGGATTACACTTGTTCATCAAAGTGAAGTGAAGTAAAGTGTTTGGTTCTGTACTCAAATGTTCGCTACCTTAAGAGCTAACGACAGTTAGCTTCTCCCCTACGGAGGGCGTAGTTCAAAGGTACTTAGGCAATACTGCTATTAATATGTGTGTTCCAAGTTAAAAGCTATTTTCATGAAACTGTTTTTCTTTTGTAAAATATATGTAACAGATGTGACTGTTTAGAGCACTGATACTCATTGCGCAGCTCGCGAGCCACATGCGGCTCGTCAAGCTTTAATTGGTGGCTCGCACTGGCATACTAGCTTATAACAATATGGTAACACAGCCACAAAAAAAAAGAGTAATAACTATAAATTAAGTAATTTTCTGCGGTCTCGCGTGAATACGGCCGCCAAACCCGCGCGCCGTTACGCACCAAGCGGGGATTGACGACGGACAGAGGATGGAGCAAGCCAGCTTGAGATGCGGGCACAATGGGTCGTTTTTTTATTAAAAAAAGGGCGAAAACCAGAAGTAACACCAAACGAAAATCCGCATGAAGACGACGAAGAGGGGGCGAGCAGGACAGACGAATTCTTATTTATTCTTCATGGCATGAAGCATCTGTGCTTAATATGCAAACAAACCCGCGCCTGTTTCAGACGAAGCAACTTGGAGCACCATTTCAAAACTGCGCATCCGCCTGGCAGTTAAATAAGAAAGAGTAAATTAGCGCAGCTCACTGCTTCACTTTGTGAACAGCAAAATCTTATCCACATAACAACCTCCACTGCAGAGCGTTGCAGAGGCATCTTTTGAGATGGCTTGGATTTTTGCGCGGGCCAAAACACCATTCTCAGACTCAGAAATAGTAATAGTTAATAGTGGGGGTGCGACCCAGCCAGCCAGCGATTCCCAAAGATGTCCGTTTTTTTACTAGTTTTTCGAACTTGTGGGTTACATTTTTGACGCTCAAGTGACCGACATTTAACCGAGAGCATCCGGTAATTTTTCGAAAATAAAATATTGTTATTAATTAGCGTATTTCTTCGGAGGCCCGATAATAATCCCGATAATTATTTAGGGGGGCTGAAGAACATTTTAGGGGGGATCCCTAAAACAGGGCTAACGCCCCTGGAGCAGGTGTTGTCCACTTCTGGAGTTTGGTTTTTGAAGCAGACTTTCCCAGTTTGAAACCACTTGCACAGAAAGTGATGTCTTTCTTCATGAGCACATACACCTGTGAGTCAACATTTTCAACCGTGAACCCTATCAAGAGGAAACAGAAAAACGGACTGACCCATGCTCATCTTGAATGCCTCACTGTGATTGCAACAACAAACTACAAATACAACATGAAGAAAGTCAAGGACATGCATGCCAGTTTCCGCTCATCCCAGTATTAAGATAAATATGGTCTTAATTGAAAATGTATTGGCTGTGTTGTTTCTTTTTTTTGTGGGATATGGAATTTATATGTAGAAATTAACATTTGCAAAAGGGGGTGTGTCTTTTGCAAAAGGGGGTGTGTCTTAAAGGTGGCTCTTCCCTTGATTTTGCTCGGCCAATGTGGCTCTTGTGAAAGAGTGTGATAGTACGGAGACTGACTGCTGTGCTTGGCCCGGAGGTAGCGCAGTTCCGTTGGAAGTTGCGTGCAGCCAGTTATACTGAACATGTTTTCACCAGAACGTTTTTATATCTGTCCACAGAAATAAAAAGGTGAACCTGTTGCACACAAGTCGTGGCCTTCCTCATCACGTGTGTTACAATGAGTTCTCCGTCCGAAAAAGGCTTGCCATGTCTTGCGATGAGCCGGGCGACCACGTAGCTTGCGATCGTAGCCTTTTCCTGGGCTTTTTGCGCACGAAAGGAGCGCTGTTGCGCACCCTGCAGGGTGGCGCCCGTGCTCTTTACTTTCTGCTCTCGCTCGGCACCGGTGTAGGGCGCAAAGGGCTGATGTTTGGTTTGGTAATGCCGTCGTACGTTATACTCTTTCATGACCGCCACCGTTTCATTGCAGATCGAACAGACGCAGTTGCCCTTGATTTCTTTGAAGAAGTATTCACTTTTCTTGCGGGCCAATTTAAAATGTACCTTGTAGTTTGGGTACCACAGAAGTAGAGTGATCGATCCTCATTGCTATAGAGTTAGGAAATTCTCCATATGCAGTGCCTCCAATGCATAATCAAGGGATGATTTCCGTTTCGCCTCCCAAAAATCGTGTACACAAACTGTTAGGTTCAGACCTAAATGTAGATCACGAAAGTACATAAAAGCAATAAATCAATAATAATGGCTACAAACAATGAAACAAGGATACAATGGTTATAGTTTTACACAGGGACAAAGACACACTTGGAGAGAACAGACACAGGGAAAGCCCTCCTTGACCTCCCCCCTGCTCTCCCAAAGTCCATCTCTGAGGCTCCTCTTTTATTAGAAAAGCTCACAGTTCATTTACATAGTTCAGCATCTGATAAGGTGCTGAAACACTTCCTAAGTCCACCAATCAACACAAATGTAATTTAAGAATGTGCTTTGTGGAAGCTTTATGGCCTGTCTGTGTTGGACCCAGGTTATCAGGACACGACCCCCATCCTGCAGATAATAAACCAATCTCGTTTTTTTCCACTCCAAATCATTCTCTTTCTGCAACACAAACTCCAAAAGCACATACACAAGCTAACAATTGTATCAATTATATGAACGTTGTAACAGCAAATATGAGTGAATATGATTATTAAAAATGATTTGAACACAAACACTGTGAAAAACTGTTTAGCAATCACACTAGACCAGGGGTTGGCAACCTTCTCCATCAACAGAGCCATTTTAGCCCCTTAAATGTATCTGGAGCTGCAAAGCCATTTGACCTCTAAAATATTTTTTTTTTTTTTTGCATGTATAATACATGGATATAAATAAATATAGTTGGTTGCATTTGTTGCCTAGATACCTAAAAAGAGAAAACGGGTTACATTTTGTTGTTGGTTATACCTGTCATTATAAAGGGCAACAATAAACTAACTGCCACAAAACTACCAGCAGGAGTTAGTACACTGCGTGAAAGTATTTGCTCCGCTTAAGTTCCGAAGCCGCTCTTTTTCATTCATGTCCAGCCGTGTACTTTTCAGCGTAAACTGCGTGTTTGTTCTGGAAATGTATTTGAGCATTATTGTATGTTGATTTATCATTTCTCGTCACATATATCAAGCATAGTGTGTAACCCACATCTAAGTCAGCATAATCGAAAGTGAAGGTAAATGCGCAGAAGAGTTGAGGTTGGTTCACAAAGTCCAACTGGCTGTCTGTCCCTGACCCAGCATATTTATTACACGCAATTTCATACTAGGGAATGGTCCTTGCAGATAACATCCGTGTGATAAGCTGAGAACTGGAAACTTCTCTGTCCTTCACACAGCTGCAGCCCCTCATGTTCCTGGTACACATATGTCTGTCTGCTAGTCCACCTGTCTGTCTGGTAATCCATATGTCTGTCTGCCTTTTTCTGTCTGTCTCTCTGACTCTCTCTTTGTTTCTTTCTCTCCCCCCCCCCTTCCCTTCTCTTTAGTCTACTGAGGCTGGATAACTAGGTTGTGTAACTGTGACCAGCACCACACTCAGAAGACAAGAAATATCTACGTGTGACGAGAAACTAAGTAACTAACTTGGGTGTTTCATCAGCAGTTCCTCACCTGACCTCCAGGGATGGAGGAGGGGTCATACACACCTGTTCCCCACCCAGGTTAAAGTACAAGTGGTTCTACATCAGACCACACAACCACGGAAAGGTACGAATTATAGGTGGAGTTAAACATCCGTCTGATGAAGTAGTAATTCAAGTTCAGAAAAGGTAAGAAAATATCTTAATGTTTATGAACACACAAAAACAGCAGATTTTGTAGATAGTATGTTTCGTTTGGGTTTGTATCCTTTAATATCAAAACCTAGTAGAATAACTAAAGATAGCACTACTTTGATTGATAATATCTTTGTTAATATAATAGATAGAAAGGTTAATAGTGGATTATTATTGACAGATATAAGTGATCATCTGCCGGTTTTTGTGACGTTTGACGTTAAGTTAAAGACAAAAAAAATCAGTTGCACATAAATTACAGAGAATGAGACAGCCAGAGGCAATTGAGGCTCTTAAAGCCGAATTTAGTAATCATGACTGGAACAAGGTCTATGTTGAAGATGTAAATGATTCTTATAATGCATTTCTTGACACATTTATGGCACTTTATGATTATTATTGTCCAGTGAGGGAAGTTGAATATAAAAGTAGACAAAATCCATGGATGACAAGTGGCCTTGAAAAATCATGTCGAAAGAAAAATCAGCTATACAAAACATTTATAAAACATCCTATAAAGGAAAACGAAGAACGGTACAAGCAGTACAGAAATAGATTGACAACCATTATAAGAGAACAGAAGCAGAATTATTATAGTATGCGATTACAAAAGTACAAAACAAACATCAAGGCAACCTGGAATGTAATTAAGGAAGTCATTGACCAGCATCACTCCAAACAATCAGTAACACAGATAATGAAAAATGATGGTAAAGTAACTGATCATGCACAAGAAATTGCAAATGAATTCAATACTTTCTTTACTAATGTGGGCCCGGACTTAGCTAAACAAATACAACAAACACACCTTGGAGATAAAAAATTGGACATTGACATTAATCAAAATTCAATGTTCGTCTGGGCAGTTTGCGAGAGTGACATATTAGAGGTTGTCAGACACTGTAAAAGTAAGACATCTACAGATTGTAACAATATTGACATGTTAGTGATCAAGGAGGTGATAAATTGTTTGGTTAAGCCTTTGACTCACATTTGTAACAGATCTTTTTGCAATGGGAATATTTCCTGAGAAAATGAAGCTGGCCAAAGTGCTCCCAATATATAAAGGTGGTGAAAAGCAACTACTAACTAACTACAGGCCTATCTCATTATTGGATCAATTTTCAAAAATACTAGAGAAACTGTTTGTTAAACAACTGGACAGTTTTCTCGAAAAATACAGTATATTATGTGACCAACAATATGGGTTTCGTGGGAAAAGATCAACATCCCTGGCAGTGATGGATTTTGTGGAAAATGTTACATCAGCCCTTGACAACAAAGACAATACAATAGGTATATTCATAGATCTGCGTAAAGCATTTGACACTATTGATCATAATCTACTATTACAAAAGTGTGACTGTTACGGGATCAGAGGTGTGGGTAATAGTTGGATAAAGAGCTACTTGATTAATAGACTCCAATATGTAGACATCAATGGAACCATCTCACAACAAAATACATTATCCTGTGGTATACCACAAGGCTCTGTTTTGGGGCCAAAATTATTTATTCTTTATTTGAACGATATTTGTAGAGTATCTAATATATTGAAGATGGTCATCTTTGCAGATGATACTACTTTATTTTGTTCAGGACATGATATTAAGCAGTTAATCTCACAAGTTGAGACAGAGTTAATACTATTTAAAAAATTGTTTGATCTGAATAAGTTATCGCTGAATGAAAATAAAACCAAATTTATGATTTTTGGGTATGGTAAGGCAAATTCAAATGTAAAATTGTGTTGGAATGGTTCTGAAATAGAACGAGTTTACGAGACCAGGTTCCTGGGAGTGATTATTGACCATCAGATTTGTTGGAAACCACATATACAGTACATCAAGAGTAAAATATCTAAAACAGTTGGTATACTTTATAAAACAAAACCGTTTTTAAATAAGAAATGTCTGCATATATTATATTCATCACTTGTGCTTCCTTATCTATTTTATTGCTCAGAAATCTGGGGAAATGCCTGTAAAACATACTTAGATGCAATAATTAAACTTCAAAAAAGGGCAATAAGAATAATTAATAAAGCTGGATTTCGTGACCCCACCAGTAAACTTTTTATAAAATCAAATATATTAAGGTTTACGGACATAGTTAAGTTAAAAATATTGGAAATTTTGTTTCGTGCTGTGAGAAATGACCTTCCCATAGGGATTCAGTCCTTCTTCAAATTAAGAAACACCTACTATAACCTCCGAGGTTTACTCCAGTTTGAAATAAAAAAGGTAAGAATCAATCCTAGGCAAAGATGTGTGTCTGTTTAGGAATCAAACTCTGGAATGATCTCAGTGATGAATTTAAGTTAATACATACTCTGTCAAAATTCAAAAAAACTTTAAAACATGAAATTATTAACACTTACAAATTGCCATTATAAACTACAGGACCATGAACGACGGAAAATATTTATGCTTTTGGGACGATAATGAATAAAAAAGCATATCTTTATGTTGTTGTTTTGAGTATTGATTATGTAGTATGTCAGGATGGGCTTATATAAGCAAGCTGCTTCAGCCCATTCCTTTTTGGTTGCAACCATACATTAACAAAAGTAATTTATGAATGTATATATGTAAATATACAAAAATTAATATATGTTAAGTCTGTATATATGTGTATGTATATATATGTAATTGTATAATGGTATTTGTATGGACAACCAAATAAACGTATTCATTCATTCATTCATGACTGTATTGAGGAAACAGCAGCAGTTTGTCTCTGACTCAAAGGTCAAAGATTAAAGTACTTGTCGAACAATTAAACCGTCATGTTTTGTGATGTTTTAGCCTGCTAACGTTGTGTAACTGTCTCTCTGCAGGACATGGCAGAGGCCGGACAACACAGTAAGTGGACACAAGTAGTCAGTGCTTGCATTGAAACATGAAGTACACATGGACAGACATGCACACATATGTTCATAATCTGACATCCCTCTCATCATTTAATGAGGAAATTCAATAATAATGAATATATTCAGTTTACTAATATTATATTTGATTGTATAGTACCATTCTGCTGTGTTGTGTGTAACCCTTTCTACAACCACCGATGCTGCTGTGTTGTACATAACCTCTCTATACTGGTTACATTATCATCCGTGCTGCTGTGTTGTACATAACCTCTCTATACTGGTTACATTATCATCCATGCTGCTGTGTTGTACATAACCTCTCCATACTGGTTACATTATCATCCATGCTGCTGTGTTGTACATAACCTCCCTATACTGGTTACATTATCATCCATGCTGCTGTGTTGTACATAACCTCTCTATACTGGTTACATTATCATCCATACTGCTGTGTTGTACATAACCTCTCTATACTGGTTACATTATCATCCATGCTGCTGTGTTGTACATAACCTTTCTATACTGGTTACATTCAGTGTTGGGCAGTAACGTCACTACAAGTAGCGGCGTTACTAGTTTAACTACATTTCTCAGTAGCGTGGTGGTAGCGTCGCTGTTTTCTGAATCAAATAGCTTTTCAGTAGCTTAGCTCTTTTATTAACCAAGTAGTGCTGTAGCGTCCACATAAGCTACATTTTTACAAACATGTCTGAAACTCAGCGCAGCGGAGCTTTCTGCTGCAGTCTGAAATAAAAGCAGGAGTCAGTGACGCTACCGCCATACAAGGCAGTGTAGGTGGAGCCGACAGAAGCACTTCTGTATGACGGTGACATCACGGACCAATCCTTGGGCTGTCTACGTCTCTGATGCAGGGGAATACAGACAAGCTAGCTTGCTTGAGTGAGTTACGTTACTTGGTGGAAAGATGGCAGAGGGTGAGGAGGACGTTGAGTTAGTTGCACATTGTCTTTAATGGCATAGTTCAAAATAAACATAATAGAGCAGTTTAGAGAAGGTTTTTCTACTTTTTGTTACTAATGTAGCACGTTTTGTCTTCTGATTTTGGAGCAGTGAGAGCACAGGTTAATAATTGTTTAATAAAACAATTGAATGTAACATTTTTGCCTGCTTATTTGTCTGATTGACAGTTGTATTGATCACTGAGATAGCTTTGCTTTGGAATGAAGTTATATAAAATAATAAAAAAATAGCTTCGATGTAGTTAAACTACTTTTGCCATGTTTCTGTAGCTTAGCTTGCTACATTTCTCTGGGGGGTAGCTTCGGTGTAGTGAAGCTTAATTTCATGCAGAGTAGCTGGTAGTTTAGCTCACTACATTTTCCAAGTAGCTTGCCCAACACTGGTTACATTATCATCCATGCTGCTGTGTTGTACATAACCTCTCTATACTGGTTACATTATCATCCATGCTGCTGTGTTGTATATAACCTTTCTATACTGGTTACATTATCATCCATGCTGTCATTCATGTTTGCTGGTGATGTGAGTTTAGATTCTTCCTCCTTGTCTCTCTAGGTTGAGTGTGTATGGAGCGTATAGAGTCTGTGTGTGGTTGTTACTTCATAGATGCAGACTGTGTACTTGTCAGGCACCTGCAGAGATGTCAGTACTGTTTCTCTTCTCCCCAACAGATGAGTTTAAACTCAGGGTACCACAGAGGTATGTGAAGGCTGATGTGGGAAAGGATGTTACCATCTCATGTCACCTCTCTACTGAGACCAGCGCTGTTGCCATGACGATCAGGTGGTTTAAGAAGACAGAGTGTATTTACCTGTATAAGAATGGCCAGGTGATGGAGGGGAGGGTCTATGAGGGCAGAGTGAGTCTGGTCACCCAGGAGCTGGAGAGAGGCAACTTGTCTCTGAGGCTGAGAGACTACAGGTGGTCGGATAAAGGAGTGTACATCTGTCAGGTCATCTATGGAGGACAGAAGAAGGAGGATGCTCTGCTTGTATATGGTAGGTGTTCTACTGCTACACAACATGACTCTGAACATCTCTACATGAACTATGACAACACAGTCTCTCTGTCAAGATACAATTGTTCTTTCACATTCAAATAAGAGTTAGAGCATCATATGTGCCATTATTTAAATGTGTGAAAACCCTCCCTTCATGGTCAAACCTGTGAGCAGAGATACACTCACAGTAATATTCAGATGTATCCCATCATAAGCTTTGCTCCTAAGCTGCACTTAAACCTGTTCAGGTTTAAGTGCATTAAATTACTCACTAAATAAATCACTCATTATTAAACAGGATTTAATAATGAGTGACAGAGTGCAGAGTGAGTCTGGTCACCCAGGAGCTGGAGAGAGGCAACTTGTCTCTGAGGCTGAGAGACTACAGGAGGTCATATAGAGGAGGGGGCATTTGTCTGGTCATCTACGTGTCATTGTCATGTCACACACGGTAACATTGATACATGTTGATGCTGATGACTGCTAACATAGAGCCTTTGTATATCATAGAGCAGCATTATATCCTTACTGTCTGTCCATCTGGTTACTGACATAATCATGTTATTCATCATGATTGATGAACAACAACACACACTGATGCTTTACTGATATGTTCTGTTGTGATGATGTTTTAACTTTTTATTCTCTGCCCTTCAACACAGATCTCGGAGGTGAGTAATTTAATTGTTTCCCATCATTTGAATTTATGTTAGTTCTAAATTTCAAAGATGACACTGCTACTATTTTCTTTGATATTTCATGTGGCCATTGTTTAAATATCTCCCAAACACGTACATTTAATCAGTCATGTTTCCCAGTTCTCAGGTGAAAAGGTAAAGACTGTGTTCCTTAAAAGGAGTGAGGTAGGGGAGGAGGTCTGCATGATGTAGTCTGAGAAAGGTTTGGAAAAAATACATTCAGGTTTCTGGAGTCTAAGTGGTTGTCAGGTGCTAGAAGGTGATCAGTGACATGTTTACATTTACATTCATTCATTTAGCAGACGCTTTTATTCAAAGAGGCTTCCAAGAGAGAGCTTTACAAAAGAGCATCTGTCACTGATCATAGCACCGTGATAGACCCCAAACATAGCAGGTTTATAGATTATAAAACATACATTGTAAGAAACCAAACAAGTTCCAAAGGGAAGAGTCATAAGAGCATTTAGCCAAACAAGTTACAGTTATATGACAGCATCTCCAATGGGCACTAGTGTACCTGTAGGAAAGAAAGCAACAATAACAATGTACCTCACTGTTTGAACCAAACATTCAAAGCAGGTTTAGGACCAGGAAAAAAGGGCAACAGGTCCCCCAGAAGGAGTCATTATGATTAATGATGTGTTTCCAGGAAGGTGTGGACAGAGGACCCACCAGAGCTTCCATGAAGATGTATGAGATTCTGGTTAGAGCAGGAATATATTATGGATGCAGCAACTGTGTTACAGCAGCTCTGCTCTGATCAAGCTAGACACAGCTATAGTGGTTTGATGGACAGAGTGTTTTAACCTGTATGAGAATGGCCAGGTGATAGAGGGGAGGGGCTATGAGGGCAGAGTGAGTCTGGTCACCCAGGAGCTGGAGAGAGGCAACTTGTCTCTGAGGCTGAGAGACTACAGGAGGTCACATAGAGGAGGGGGCATTTGTCTGGTCATCTACGTGTCATTGTCATGTCACACACTGTAACACTGATACATGTTGATGCTGATGACTGCTAACATAGAGCCTTTGTATATCATAGAGCAGCATTATATCCTATCCTGTCCATCTGGTTACTGACATAATCATGTTATTCATCATTATTGATGAACAACAACACACACTGATGCTTTACTGATATGTTCTGTTGTGATGATGTTTTAACTTTTTATTCTCTGCCCTTCAACACAGATCTCGGAGGTGAGTAATTTCATTGTTTCCCATCATTTGAATTTATGTTAGTTCTAAATTTCAAAGATGACACTGCTACTATTTTCTTTGATATTTCATGTAGCCATTGTTTAAATATCCCCCAAACACGTACATTTAATCAGTCATGTTTCCGAGTTCTCAGGTGAAAAGGTAAAGACTGTGTTCTTCATTAGGAGGGAGGTAGGGGAGGAGGTCTGCATGATGTAGTCTGGGAATGGTTTGGAAAACGAGCAGTGTGGGTTCATGAGATGAGTGATAGATGAGATGAGATACATTTTATTTGTCATTATACAAGTACAGGTACAACGAAATTGCAGACACAGAGCCTCGCCTATACACAAGCCGCCACTGACTTCTGAAATTTCTGATAACATGAGGGTAGGAGAGATTCAGGGTAAGCAACAGTAACAAATCCATGTGTGTGCGCCTATGTGTATAACAAAACAGTATAACAACCACAAGCTGGCGAAGGCGTTGGATGGTCTACCTCAGGGAGTCATTGTTCTGCATGTATCAAACTTGATTACAAATCTTTCTACAATAATTATGATAACCGTTTTTCTGTCAGCACAGATACAATTATTAAATGAACATTTAGTTGGAGTTTAAACATTCAATATTCTGCTGCCTATTTTCACCACTCTCTGATGTCAGAAACATGCTAGTGGGAGGTGACAAAGAGTCCAGTGAATCAGTACTGTATGGAATGGATTTGTGAATGTTTGAATGTAGGGTGGTGTAAGGTGTGAACACAGATTAAGGGTTGACAAAAACAATGATCAATGTTGTGATCAAGGTGAGAGATCTCCTGGAGAGACACAGCTTATATAGGTGCATCATGGCTCCTCCCCCTGCCTGCCATCCTGCTACTGAAACAAACACACAGAAACAGCAGACAGGAAGAGGAGACCGTAACACTGATACATGTTGATGCTGAAGACTGCTAACATAGAGCCTTTGTATATCATAGAGCAGCATTATATCCTTACTGTCTGTCCATCTGGTTACTGACATAATCATGTTATTCATCATTATTGATGAACTACAACACACACTGATGCTTTACTGATATGTTCTGTTGTGATGATGTTTTAACTTTTTATTCTCTGCCCTTCAACACAGGTTTATATGGTGAGTAATTTCCTTGTTTCATGTACTTTAACATCATGTTTGTTTTAGATTTCAGTTTAAACAGAATTTACTGAGTTACATGTATGTACAGTTAGTGCAAATGATGCAATGAGCAGATGTGCAAAATGGACAGATAGTGCAAATAACAACCGAATGATGCAGGTGGTGCAAAATGAACAAACAGAAATGATAGTGCAAATATAGGGTGGCGGGGGTTCTATGGGGGGGCGGGGGTTATATAGGGGGACGGGGGTCATATAGGGGGGCGGGGTCTAGTGCGGAGTTCAGGAGTGTCACAGTTCTGGGGAAAAAGCTGTTCCTCAGTCTGCTGGATATATCCCCCAAACACGTACATTTAATCAGTCATGTTAACGAGTTCTCAGGTGAAAAGGTAAAGACTGTGTTCTTCATAAAGAGGGAGGTAGGGGAGGAGGTCTGCATGATGTAGTCTGGGAGGGGCTATGAGGGCAGAGTGAGTCTGGTCACCCAGGAGCTGGAGAGAGGCAACTTGTCTCTGAGGCTGAGAGACTACAGGAGGTCACATAGAGGAGGGGGCATTTGTCAGGTCATCTAGGAGTGGTTTATGACTCTGGGAGTCATTGTTCTGCATACAGTATAATAATAAAATAATAACTCCCTCCCATCCCACCCAACCTGTGCTACTCAAGTCGTCCTATGTCTTGTTTCAATAAATAAATAATCGGTTGCCATATCCTTTTAAAGTCTTCCAACCTACCATGAATAGAGTAACGAATCCTTTCAAGGTGTAACATATCAGTCAGTGCCATTAACCATTCTTTGAAAGTAGGTGCCTCCGTTTTCTTCCAGTGGAGGAGAACAAGTTTTTTCCCGCAGAGTAGACCATAGGATAGAAGGCGGTGCTGCACATTTTGCAGATTCCCGGTATTCCCTGACGTCCCTAGTATGACCGAGAGTGGATCTGGTTGTAATGTAGTCTTGAAGACTTGAAAAATTGAAAATGAAAGCACTGCTGTCCAGAAATTTTCCAGTTTGGGACATGATGTATAGCTGTTTAGTAGATTTGTCTCCGCTTGGTTACAGTTTTCACAGATGGGTGATATTTCTGGGAATATTTTATGTAATTTTACCTTTGAATAATGCAGCCTATGCAGAATTTTAAACTGGATCAGACAGTGTCCAGCATTTAGGGAGCAAGTGTTGATATATCTCAGGCTTTCCGTCCATATCTCCTCTGTTATGCCCATACCCAATTATTTTTCCCAGCCGTCCTTTATGTATTCTGTATTCAACTGGTCTAGCTCCTGAAATGCATCATATATAACTGAAAATACATTCCTCTCCGTCGTGAAATCTATGAGACTCTTGTCTAGTTTGTCAGGGTTGGCGCTTTCAAAATGGTCCAGGTGAGTCCTTACAAAATGTCTGAATTGGAGATATCTAAAAAAATCTCTTTTTGACAGACCATATTTCTCCTGTAGTTGTTAAAATGACGCAAATGAACCACTAATATACAGATCACCTACAGTGTGCAGTCCGAGTTCCTTCTATCTGTCAAAGCCTCCATTTATAATAGAAGGAATGAATGATGGGCTTGCTGATATTGGGAGCGTGAAGGATAGTTTCCTTAGTCTGAATTGTTTTGATATTTGCATCTAGTATGGAATAGTGCTGGGTATAATTGGGTTGTAGCTATAGAATGATTTTTTTAAGATGGATGGGGGACATTACAATAGCACCAATTGAATAGGGAAAACAGTCCTCTCGTTCTATGTCCAGCCAGCTGGCGAGTAAAACTGTCTAATTTAGCCTGTAGGTGATGCATCGGATATTTGCTGCGCAATAGTACCTAATAAAATCCGGGAGGGCCAGCCCACTTGTTTTACTTTTGCCCAAATGTCCCTTTCTGATTCTATGTGTTTTGTAGTTCCAAATAAAATTAGCATAGAATCTAGTTTTTTAAAGTAGGTTTTACTAAGGAAGATGAGTATGTTTTGAAAGAGGTACAGTAACTGAGGGAGACAGACCATTTTGACCGTGTTCACTCCACCTATCAAGGAAATAGGGAGGTTTTTCCAGTTTTTTATTTTATTTATTTAATATAGCCTCAAAAAGTTCATTATATTTCTTTGTAATCTCTAACCCCAAGTATGTGAATTTCTCCTGTGCCAATCTGAATGGGGTTTGTTCTAGTGCACCTGGGTTGCTGCATCGGATTGGCATCAGCTCACTCTTTGTCCAGTTCACTCTGTATCCAGAAAAGGAGCTAAATAAATCATTTGTCTCTAATAGAACAGGCATTGAAGTGTTTGGCTCTGTGATAAAGGTCAAAATTTCATCCGCGTAAAGTGATATTTTATTTGTGGTGTAGTCTGTGTCATAACCATTAATCTCTTTGTTTGTACGAATGGTCGCCGCTAATGGCTTCAGTGCTAATGCAAACAACAAGGGGCTAAGAGGGCACCCCTGTCTAGTGCTTCTATATAGGTTAATTGTCTCTGACATTGTCTGATTGGTGAGAACTCTGGCAGTAGGGTTGGAGTAAAGTAAGTTTATCCACGAGACAAATCCTGTTCCAAGGCCAAATTTGTCTAATATAGCATATAAATATGGGAGTTATACGCAGTCAAAAGCCTTTTTGGCATTCAAACTCAGGATGAAAAGATCTTCCTTTAGATGCCTGGTGGAATACAAAGTATTAAGTCTAACATTATGAAATAAGTGTCTGCCTGGGATAAACCTGGTCTGATTTGGATGTATCAGGGTGGTTACAAGAGGACTGAGTCTGGAGGCCGGCGTTTTAGTCAAGATTTTTAAGTCAGAATTCAGTAGTGACACTGGTCTATATGAGCCCACTTGCTCTAAGTCCTTCCTCTTCTTTGGGATAAGTGTTATTGTAGCCTCATTCAGTGTTGCTGGTAATTTGCCATCTTCCAAGAATTTTGCATACATCCTGAGAAGAAATGGGGATAGTTTATTACCAAACTTTTTATAGAACTCGTTACATATCCCGTCTGGTCCCGGACTCTTTCTATTCTTCAGGGAATTCATTGTTTTCTTTACATTTACATTTATTCATTTAGCAGACGCTTTTATCCAAAGCGACTTACAAGAGAGAGCTTTTACAAAGAGCATCAGTCATTGAGCATAGCAACGATCAAGATCGTGAATCATACATCATGAGAACCAATAAGTGCCAAGGGAAGAACTATAAATGCATAACACAACAATTGTGAACATAAAGCAAGAGATACAACAAACAACACTGGAAAGTCACCATATGGGGACCAACAGATTGTTCTAAAGCACATTAGATTATGTGAAGTGCCATACTATTCCTAAGTGCCATTCAATTCTTTAAATAGGTGAGTTTTAAGCCTTCTCTTGAAGGGGAGAAGGCAGTCTGTGCTTCTGATGGCGGTGGGGAATTGATTCCACCATTGGGGAGCCAGGCAGTGGAAGAGTTTGTGTTGCGCTCGGGCGCTCTTGAGGGGGGGTACCACTAGACGGTTGTCAGCAGATGACCGTAGGTGACGGGTGGGGGTGTAGGGCTGGAGGAGAGAGTTGATATAGGTCGGGGCAGTCCCGTTTACAGCCCGGAAAGTCAGCACCAGGGTATTGAATCTGATGCGGGCCATGACGGGAAGCCAGTGGAGGGCGATGAGGAGTGGGGTGACATGACAGCGTCTGGGTAGGTTGAAAACCAGACGAGCGGCTGCATTCTGTATCCTCTGAAGGGGACGGATTGCATTTGCAGGAAGGCCGGCTAGTAGCGAGTTGCAGTAATCCAGCTTTGTGAGGACAAGGGCTTGGACTAGCAGTTGGGTGGAATGTTGAGAGAGGTATTTTCTGATTTTCCTGATGTTGTAGAGGGTGAATCTACATGACCGAGAGACTGCGGCAATGTGAGCTGTGAGGGAGAGCTTGTCGTCCAAGGTGACCCCCAGGTTCCTGGCAGAGGATGAAGGGGTCACTGTTGCAGATCCCATAGTGATGGAGAGATTGTGGGTGATTGAGGGTTTGGCAGGGATGATGAGGAGTTCTGTTTTGGTGAGGTTCAGCGTGAGGTGATGTCTGGTCATCCAGGCTGAGATGTCAGAGAGGCAGGCCTCGATTCTGGTCGATATCCCTTGATCAGTTGGGGGAAAGGATAGATATAGCTGCGTGTCGTCAGCGTAGCAGTGATAGGAGAAGCCATGGGAGGCGATGATTGGCCCAAGTGAGGTGGTGTATAGGGAGAATAGGAGCGGACCAAGGACGGACCGCTGTGGGACCCCTGTGGGACCCCAGTGGAAAGCAATGTCCTCTTTATGTGTCCTTCTGTAATTTCCATTCCTAAGGAATTCTGATCACTCTCTGACAATGTTGGCAATTGACATGTATTTAGGAACTGTGTCATAGGTTCAGGGGCATGTGCTTGGGAGCTGTATAAAACCTCATAATAATGGTGAAACACATTATTAATATCTTTGTGCGAAGTGACAGGGGTGCCGGTTTCCAAACTTATCTTATGAATAGCTCTATCACTTTCCCTTTTCCGCAACTGTCTTGCCAACAGCTTATGAGGTTTATCCCCAAATTCAAAAAAACGCTTTCTAAATTTGTATCAGACAGAAGTGTATTGAGCTGATATTTGAGGACTGAGATGTTATTGTTTTCTCTGCAGAGGGCTGGGCATTTTCTGCATCTGCATCTAGTTTTGTATCTGCTCCTCTAGGTCTGTCTGTTTCTGATTGTTGCCTTTCTTTTGTGAGGGCTGATAATCATCCCATCATGTTAAATATGATTTAAAAGATTCCCACAAAAGAACCGGGGAGATGTCATCCTTATCGTTTGCTTCAAAAAATATTTATATCTGAGTTTCCAAATATTTGCAGAAATGTTGTCTTGTTAGCAACTGTGGATCCAGCCTCCAGGATCTAAAGTTTCTCCTCAGCTCAAGCAGTTTCAGCGAGACAGAAACCGGGCAATGATCTGAGATTATTATATTGTGATATTTAACATTATTTACCCCAGAAATAAGTTTGCTGTCTAACATAAAAAAAATATTCTAGAGTACACATTATGAGCTTGAGAATGAAACGAATCCTCTCTACCGGTTGCATTCAAAATTCTCCACACATCTAACAAATTGGTATTTTTAATAAATTAATAAAAAAAAAAGAGGCATTGGATTGAGGTGAACAATGGTTTGATGATCTGTCCAGATAGGTATCCAAAACCAGATTGAAATCCCCACAAATAATGAGATTTGTGCTTGAGATATCTGGGATCATACTAAAAGTCTTCCTAAAAAATTCTGGATCATCCCAGTTTGGTCCATTCAACAATGTAATTGATATGGAATGTATCTCCCCTACGACCATGATGAATCTCCCATCTTTGTCAGCTATGGTAGATTTGTGCAAAAAGGGAACATTTTTACGGATTACTATGGCTGTTCCCCTTGCTTTGGCATTCAATTTGGAGTGGTATACTTGGTTTATCAAACTGGCTCTAATTAATATTGTGTGCTTCATTTTTCATATGTGTCTCTTGTAGGAAAGTCACATCCGCTTGGGTCCGTCTCAAATGAGCCAGTACCTTCCTTCGTTTTACCGGTTCATTAATTCAGTTTACATTCCACAAGCAAAATGTTCGATTTCCTCCTGTTCTCGTGTCTCCCCCTGTCATGTCAGTATGTGTAGTCATAGTGACACATCCGCTCCATCTGTGATCTCTGACCTGGCATCTTTATTCCTGTGTATTTTGTCCTAAGTAGCACTTTTGCCCACCCTACCCTTATCCCGCTGCTCCCCTAAAATAAAAATCCCCGCAAAAACAAAGGGTCATCCTACAGTCAAAAACCTGGGAGTGAAACCCGGCCTCCTCCCCAAAGGTCCGGTCTCCCCAACTCTTATCAAAAAACCTGTTCTTAATCATCATCCTAAACCTACATTAACTGTGTAGCTAAGCAGTAATGTAAACAACCAATAACCCGAATGAACTGTGTTTACATTGATTCTAATGATAACTGGGGAATATTCATGTTAAAATGGTGAACAGAGAATCTTAGAACACATTCTTTAGTTCCTCTCCTGATGCTGCCTCCTAATCCGGGTTAAATGGGCACATGAACATGAAAAGTTTTATGAAACATGGAGTAGGGAGAGGTTCAAACCGTGTTGTTCTTTCGACAAGAGAGCTATGTCTTAGTTTATCAAACCAAAATGTGAAAGGGACGTCTTACACCACACCAAGACTAATAATACTGATTGTGGCTTTAACTGTTAACAAAACGCTGATGACCCGAAATGGCGAGTTGCGTACTGGTGCGCTTCTTCTGGATCTGTGAAGAGCCTCTCTGACTCGTTGTGTGTCACCCGTATCTTAGCAGGATACAGGAGTCAAAATCTGACCCCAGGTTTGTCGCATAGTATCTTCCTGACTGGGGTGAAGGCAGCTCGGCATCTTGCAGCTTCATGTGGCAGGTCTCTGAAGATCTGTATCCGCTGGCCCCGAAACGTTAGATCTCTGGTGGACATCGCCTTCTGCATTATATCTTCAAAAGCGTGGCGGTAATGCAGCCTTGCAATAAAGTGCCGAGGGGGTTCATCATTGTCAGATCGTTTCCTCAGGGCTCTGTGCTCGGTCTATACCTGGTGCATCTGCAAGATTTAACACTTCTTTTAACAGCTGAGCCACAAACTCTCTCGACTTTTGACCATTTTCACTCCACTCTTTAATTCCGGCCACTCTCAGATTCTGCCGCTTCGAGCGGCCTTCCAGGTCGAGGCATTTCTCTGATAGTACTTCAACTTGCCCAGAGAGTTTCTTAACCTTGTCTTCCAGCTCTTGTATTGTGTCTGAAGTGTCGGCTAGCTCCTTCAGAACTTGGTGTTGTGCGCACACTTGGGTATTAAGCGTTGATATTGCTGGGTACATTTCTGTTCACTATTTCCCCTCTCAAGGTGGACTTTACCTCGGAGATCTCCGCCTCAATCTTGTTGCAAATGTTCGCCTCACGTGTGCCAGCTCTGTGTGGAGTGATGATAAGGCCTTTAGCACATCGTTGCTATCCGCACGCTGGGCGCTCTCACCGGCTCTCTTCTCGGTAGCTGGGCTCGAGGCTTCATGCAGGCCAAGGCCTCCTCGTCCAAATCCTGTTTCGCGTAATTTTTTCTCAAAATTTTTCTAATAAATAACATTTAGTTGGAGTCAAACATTCAATATTCTGCTGCCTATTTTCACCACTCTCTGATGTCAGAAACATGCTAGTGGGAGGTGACAAAGAGTCCAGGGAATCAGTACTTTATGGAATGGATTTGTGAATGTTTGCATGTAGGGTGGTGTAAAGTGTGAACACAGATTAAGGGTTGACAAAAACAATGATCAATGTTGTGATCAAGGTGAGAGATCTCCTGGAGAGACACAGCTTATATAGGTGCATCATGGCTCCTCCCCCTGCCTGCCATCCTGCTACTGAAACAAACACACAGAAACAGCAGACAGGAAGAGGAGACCGTAACACTGATACATGTTGATGCTGAAGACTGCTAACATAGAGCCTTTGTATATCATAGAGCAGCATTATATCCTTACTGTCTGTCCATCTGGTTACTGACATAATCATGTTATTCATCATTATTGATGAACAACAACACACACTGATGCTTTACTGATATGTTCTGTTGTGATGATGTTTTAACTTTTTATTCTCTGCCCTTCAACACAGTTTTTAGAGGTGAGTAATTTCCTTGTTTCATGTACTTTAACATCATGTTTGTTTTAGACTTCAAAGACGACACTGCTACTATTTTCTTTGATATTTCATGTATCCATTGTTAAAATATCCCCCAAACACATACATTAAATCAGTCATGTTTCCGAGTTCTCAGGTGAAAAGTTAAAGACTGTGTTCTTCATAAGGAGGGAGGTAGGGGAGGAGGTCTGCATGATGTAGTCTGGGAATGGTCTGGAAAACGAGCAGACATTCAGGTTTCTGGAGTCTAAGTGGTTGTCAGGTGATAGAAGGTGATCAGTGACATGTTAATATTTACATTTATTCATTCAATAAATTTAAAAGGAGATTTGATCAAGCTGTAGTTTGATGGACAGAGTGTATTAACCTGTATGAGAATGGCCAGGTGATAGAGGGGAGGGGCTATGAGGGCAGAGTGAGTCTGGTCACCCAGGAGCTGGAGAGGCAACTTGTCTCTGAGGCTGAGAGACTACAGGAGGTCACATAGAGGAGGGGGCATTTGTCAGGTCATCTACGTGTGGGTTTATGACTCAGGGAGTCATTGTTCTGCATATATCGAACTTGATTATGAATCTTTCAACAATAATTATGATAACAGTTTTTCTGTCTGCACAGATACAATTATAACATTAAAATTGACTTAGAGTTTAAACATTCAATATTATGCTGCCTATTTTCACCACTCTCTGATGTCAGAAACATGCTAGTGGGAGGTGACAAAGAGTCCAGTGAATCAGTACTGTATGGAATGGATTTGTGAATGTTTGCATGTAGGGTGGTGTAAGGTGTGAACACAGATTAAGGGTTGACAAAAACAATGATCAATGTTGTGATCAAGGTGAGAGATCTCCTGGAGAGACACAGCTTATATAGGTGCATCATGGCTCCTCCCCCTGCCTGCCATCCTGCTACTGAAACAAACACACAGAAACAGCAGACAGGAAGAGGAGACCGTAACACTGATACATGTTGATGCTGAAGACTGCTAACATAGAGCCTTTGTATATCATAGAGCAGCATTATATCCTTACTGTCTGTCCATCTGGTTACTGACATAATCATGTTATTCATCATTATTGATGAACAACAACACACACTGATGCTTTACTGATATGTTCTGTTGTGATGATGTTTTAACTTTTTATTCTCTGCCCTTCAACACAGAACTTGGATGTAAGTAGTTTCCTTGTTTCATGTAATTTAACACCATGTTTGTTCTAGATTTCAAAGATGACACTGCTACTATGTTCTTTGATATTTCATGTAGCTATTGTTTAAATATCCCCCAAACACGTACATTTAATCAGTCGTGTTTCGGAGTTCTCAGGTGAAAAGGTAAAGACTGTGTTCTTCATAAGGAGGGAGGTAGGGGAGGAGGTCTGCATGATGTAGTCTGGGAATGGTCTGGAAAACGAGCAGACATTCAGGTTTCGGGAGTCTAAGTGGTTGTCAGGTGCTAGAAGGTGATCAGTGACATGTTTACATTTACATTCATTCATTTAGCAGACGCTTTTATCCAAAGGGACTTCCAAGAGAGAGCTTTACAAAAGAGCATCGGTCACTGATCATAGTAATGTGATAGTCCCCAAACATAGCTGGTTTATAGATTATGAAACATATATTGTAAGAAACCAAACAAGTGCCAAAGGGAAGAGCTATAAGAGCATTCAGCCAAACAAGTTACATTTATAAGACAGCATCTCCAACAGGCACTAGTGTACCTGTAGGAAAGCAAGCAACAATAACAATGTACCTCACTGTTTGAACCAAACATTCAAAGCAGGTTAGCACCAGGAAAAAAGGCCAACAGGTCCCCCAGAAGGAGTCATTATGATTCATGATGTGTTTCCAGGAAGGTGTGGACAGAGGACCCACCAGAGCTTCCATGAAGATGTATGAGATTCTGGTTAGAGCAGGAATATATTATGGATGCAGCAGCTGTGTTACAGCAGCTCTGCTCTGATCAAGCTAGACACAATGCAAGCCCAGGCCCTAAGACTGTGCAGTGGGGCTGTATGAGGACAGGGTGGGAGCCAACTTGGCTCAGATGTTGTGTAGTCTTTTCTGTGTACAATAGATGTGTAAAAATATTCACTAGTGGGATGGAGGGAAAGAGAGAGGTTAGAGGTGAGTCTGAGGGCTCAGGGTATTACAGGACTGACGGTGGAGGTTGAGATCATCACTGCTCCTTCTCTAAGAGAAACCAGACCAATAGGGAGGATTTATATGTCTATCTCTGGACCACACTCCAGTACAGTAGGTGGTGGTAGTAGATCTACAACAAACATCTCCTTCCAACTTAAGAATAACATGTTGTTCAAACTACAACATGTCTGAAAGAATGCACTTCACTCTTTGACCTGTTAAACAGAAGAAACATTCTTGTTGTAAAATATCAAAACAGGATGACATGTCAGGAATACATTCAATAAATGTTTATTTCTCATAAAATGTTATGAAGTTATATTTTATTAAATGTTTTTTCAACACAATTTACTATGCTGATGGTAACATAAGTTTAACTGTATACGTTTCAAGTATCTTGATAGAATGTACTACTGCAGTGTAATATATCTAACATGTCTGTTCTCCATCATTGTTTCAGTTGAAGCGTATTTACAACGTGAGAACCAAGAATACAAGAGGAGAAGAGAGGAAGCTGCTTGTTTTCTTGGTGAGAATAAAACTACAGTATTAAATATCTGCAAATGATCAGTCTCCTGTCTACTGCTGTACTACTAAACTACTGTACTTCTCACTCATTCTAGATGATCAGATGATCAGTAAACTAGTAGGTGAGAAAGACCAACTACTAGAAGAAAAACAAAAGAGAGACAAGGAACTAGAGAAAGAGATCAGTCAAAGGAAGGAGTTAGAGAAACATCTGGAAAGTGTTAGAGATGAGAAGAAGAGGCTGGAAGAGAAACAGAGAAATGGGTTATCGGTTAAAACCACTGGTGAGTGTCATAATGTGAAGTTTTTGTTTGAATATTTGACTCTACATATGATGCCCACTGAAAGGTTGTTTCATCTTGTGTGTTAGAGAGAGGAGAGATCTCAGAAGGAGGTGCCAAACCACCAATCAGGAGGAGACGCAGCAAGGATGCGGGTGGGGAGGGTTGTTGGGGACACACTGTCATTGTGTTCACCCATGATGACAGTCTCAGAGAGCAGAGCATGGAGGAGTTTCTCCAGACAGGAAGTCAGGACCTCCAGCAGCTTGTAGAGAAATGTGGGAACAGGTACCACGTCCTCAACATTAAGGAGGCCCATGGCACTCAGGTCCCAGAGCTGCTGCTGCACCAGGTAGAGGAGATGGTGGCAGGAAACAGAGAGAGCTTCTACAGCAGTCAGACCTACCAGGAGGCAGAGGCCCAGGTCAGAGAGATGGAGGGAAAGATTCAGAGGGAGAAAGAGGAGAAGAAACACAGGGAGGAGACAGAGAGGAAAGAGGAGTTTGAGAAAGAGTTGCAGAACTCTCTGAAGAAGATAGAGGGAGTGATCCAGGAGCACGAGGGAGACATCAGAACACTCAGCCATCGAACAACTGAACTGGAGAGACAGGTGAAGGAAGACAGGTATGAGGAGAGGAAGAGAGAGCTGGAGAGAGAGCTAAAGAGAGAAATGGACCGGAGGGAGGAGATGGAGAGAAAGCTGGAGAGATTTAGAGAGAAGAGAGAGAATGAGAGGAGGGAGAGAGAGGAGAGACACAGGCAGGAGATGGAGGAGTTCAGGGAGAAGAATGAAGAAGAGGCCAGAGTTGAAGCAGAGAGAAACCTGATGAAGGTGGTCCTACCTGAGCTACAGAGGAGCATCATGATCTCACACACCAGGATGCAGAGAGAGTTCAGCAGACAGATGGAGGAGAAGGATAGAGAGATGGAGGTGAAGAATAGAGAGATGGAGGTGAAGGATAGAGAGATGGAGGTGAAGAACAGAGAGATAGAGAGACTCAGACAGGACGTCAGGGAAGCAAACATCTTACTGGAGGAGAGACAAGTCAGAGAGAGGAGAGATCGGAAGGTACTGGTAGTTTTGACTTGGCTCAGGAGAAACACTTCAGGTTGGCTTCTGCACAGCCTCAGATGTACTGCTGACCCTGGTCTGTTAGCAGCCCTGAGTGACTTCTGAACAGCAGAGTTTAGGAGCGCAAAGAAGATGGGAAGAGAAATGAAGGGTGAGGAGATTGGAGGATGGGGATTGTAGAAGAGTAGAGGATACGACACGTCAATGATTGATTTGAAGCTGCCAGTGTTTATTGTTTACAGCAGTGATCACAGCATCCGTTACCAACAGTGGATGATGTCGTACAGTAGAATAATAGCTGAAACTTCACAAGCCCTGACCTTTGCTAACTTGCCTGTGATACTTGATTGTGATTTAGCTGCTGTCATGCATCAATGTTTTCCTACGTGGATATCAGTTTCTTATGTCTGTGATGTTTTATAAAATGTATTTTCTTTTATAAAAACACTTCAAACTGATGTCTTTCTAAATATAAATTAATTTATTTTCTTTCAAGGACGTTAAAAGTATCTGTACTTCTACTAAAAGCTTTGCTGTTGACCAACCTCTCTGATCTTGAACCACGATACAGTAACTGGCAGCAGTTTGTCCTGAGTTTGACCTCCCAGAGTCACTGGTCTCTTGAGAACTTCTGCTCCCTCTAGAAACTTCCTCAGTAGAACTGTGCTGCTCTCTGCTGGCCTCAACCTCTCCTGCAGGGAGCTGAGTTTCTGCCTCCAGCCAGCCTCAGAAGACAGGAAATGTCTGAATGTGTGAAGAATATCTTCAGCACCGGGTGTTGTGATTGGAGGGCAGCGTCAGGGGGAGAGCCTGACCTGGGAGGGAGAGTCTGACCTGGGAGAAGGGAGCCAGGGTCCAGATGATGTTGAGTCTGGACAGGGGGCTCATGGTGAAGAAGGAGCAGGGCAGGGTCACCGAGTTCCCCTGGACGATCTCCACACTCTCCTCCCTCATGGTGACCCTCACTGCATCTGGGGGACAGGACAAAGTGGGCGAGGGTCAGTGGGGGAAGAAAACGAGACGGTCCGAAAGAGAAACCGACCAATTAGTTGATTTGTTGCTTTGGCGACAAATCAGTATTCTTCTGTATTCGTTGCCTTGACAACAAATCAGCCCTTGAGAACAGTTTTGTACGTTACTCAAGTTCAGGTCTGCTATATTGACAATTCTTCCACATATACATACAAGAATTGAAACTGTGTTACTGTCTAACCCAGGGTGCATACAGATCATCTAAATCTTGTCTGATGTGAGGTCACTCCAGGTTTTCCATTTGTTTTGACCCATTCTGTTTCTGCCCTCCCTCTGTGCTCATTAGACATCTTCCGGCTGCCATTGAACTGGATAATCTGGTTACCTGTAATACAGTAACTATACACATTAGACACAAACATACACACCCCGTGTTCAGGGTGATGAGCTGTGTTGCTTTTACACCAAACATAACGTTTTGCATTGTTGCCAAAAAGATTGATTTTGGTTTCATCTGACCAGAGCACCTTCTTCCACATGTTTGGTGTCTCCCAGGTGGCTTGTGGCAAACTTTAAACCTAGACTCTTTTTATAGATATCTTTAAGAAATGGCTTTCTTCTTGCCACTCTTCCATAAAGGCCAGATTTGTGCAGTATCCGACTGAGTGTTGTCCTATGGACAGACTCTCCCACTTCAGCTGTAGATCTCTGCAGTTCATCCAGAGTGATCATGGGCCTCTTGGCTGCATCTCTGATCAATCTTCTCCTTGTTTGAGCTGAAAGTTTAGACGGACGGCCGAGTCTTGCAGTGGTCTGATACTACTTCCATTTTCTTCCATATATATAATATATATTATCCTTGGGATGTTTATTATTATTTATATTAATATTACTATATATTTTTTTCAGACATACACAGACAGAAATAAAGACAAACATAGGGTGTATAGTTATAACTCAACAAATACAGTCAACAGTAACAGGATCAGACATACTCTGGCCGTCTTAGAAGGATATAAGTGTTCCACTTCTGCCATGTTTCATCAAATTTCTCCCTCTGGTGTCTGTTGTTGAGTGTTATCCGTTCCATGACAAATATTGAATACACAAGCTTGTGCCAATCATCCAGGGTCGTGGCATCCGGCTTAAACCATTTTTTGGTGACAGATTTCTGTGTTGCTAAACTTAACATGCCAAACAGAAGCCTTATCTCAGAGATTGTGTCCACTGAATATAAAAAGCCAAATAGCAGTTCGTCCCATTGTAAAGGTGTCTTCAAATTCAACATTACCCTCAATTCTGTGGTGATTCTTGTTTAGGGATTGTTTCTGTCTCCCTCTTCTGTTTTGTTCCGTTCCTGCAGGGGTGTGGCTGGCTTTCTCTCCACAGGTAACTAGGCACACCTGCAACCATTCACCACTCATCTCCTCCATAAACGCCTGGTCCTGACTCCACTACTCTGCCAGTTAATTCCGTCCAGTCTGGTAGAGACCTCGACAGGCCCGGATTAAGGTGGGTCTGGGCCCCGGGGCAGGGAGTTTGCAAGGGCCCCCCCCAACCCCCCCAACCCCCCCCCCCCCCCCCCCCCCTGCCCTGAGCCCAACAACCCAAGCCCCCCCCCCCTACAAAAGTCTATTTCTGCTCTTCCTTCGTGCAAAATCATCTACCAACTCATCAAAGTTCAGCTGTTGCACAAACTGTGATTCAATTGCAAGAAGAGAGAGGGAGTTCAGACGATTTTGGCTCATTTTCATCCTGAGCTCATTTTTTCAATTGAATCATGTGAATCACCATGTCGTTTTGTGTGCAAACAATATTGTGCAGGAGCGAACTCATTTCCCAGGGGCCCTCTGATTGCCGTCCCCCGTGGCCCAGGGGCCCTTTCATTGCCGTGGACCAGAGGCCCTCTAGTCACTGTACCGTATGGCCCAGAAGCCCTTTGATTGCCGTTTCTCGTGGCCCAGGGGCCCTCTGGTTGCCATATCCCGTGGCCCAGGGGCCATCTGATTGCCGTCCCCCCTCTGGTTGCTGTACCACATGACCCTGAGGCCCTCTGGCTCCTATGTCCTGTGGCCGAGGGCCCTCTGACTGTTGTCACTGCCCCCCCTCCCATTTCAGTTCAACCTTCTCTCTCGGTTCTCTCTTCACTTATGCCATATAACATAGACTACAGAGGTACAACTAAAGAAGATCCTAAAGAATATAGGCCTCTGATATCGCAATCGGCATCGACATTGGCCATGGGCCCCGGGGCGCCCGCCACACTTGCCCGGTCGGTAATACGGCTCGATGTTTAACCTTGGATACTTACCTCTAGTTGGCTTCATTTTCATTTCATTTCTTAACCGTTGTTGTTTTGCTTTTTGTACACAGACTCCATGGAGTGCCTAGTTCCTGTTTACATTTACATTTTACATGTATTCATTTAGCAGACGCTTTTATCCAAAGCGACTTACAGTAAGTACAGGGACATTTTCCCCTGAGGCAAGTAGGGTGAACAACGTCATATAGCCACAGCGGGGGCTCGATCTCACAACCTTCCGATCATGAGGCCAACGCCTTAACCCGTTGAGCCATCTGACCTCCCCTGTTCCTCGTTTTGGTTTTTGGTTTTCCCTTCGAGCATTCGGTCTGCCAGCACCCTGCCTCCACATCCTGCCTACACTGTGTTCTGTAACGAACATAACATAACTCACACATCGACTGGTCTACCTTCTCCTTAACTAATTGGAGTCTTTTTTTGTCCCTCCCACTGTTTACACTCTTCCATTCCCTCCAGGGAAGTTACCACACCATCTCCACCCAAACCGGTCGACCTTACCTCTGTTCCCTCAGTTTACCATCATCTCCAAGAGGTTTTTAGTAAGGATCGTGCCTTGTCCCTTCCCCTTCATAGGCCCTATGTTTGTTGTATAATTTGCTCCCTGGCGCTCCCTATCCTTCCAGTAAATTGTACAATCTGTCCAAGCCTGAGAGAGATGCCATGGAGGCCTATATCTCAGACTCTTTCAAGACCGGTCTCATTCGACCCTCCTCTTCACCTATGGGAGTGGGCTTCGTTTTTGTTGCTAAGAAGGACAAGTCGCTTCGCCCCTTTATTGACTACCGAGGATTAAATGACATAACTGTTAAGAACAAGTCCTCTCCCTTTGATTGACTCAGCCTTCGGGCCCTTACACCAAGCCACCATCTTCTCCAAATTGGATCTTCGTAATGCGTATCATTTGGTCAGGATCAAGGAGGGGGATGAGTGGAAGACTGGTTTTAACACTCCTTTAGGACATTTTGAGTATTTGGTAATGCCTTTCGGTCTCACCAATGCACCGGCTGTGTTCCAAACACATATTAATGATGTGTTGCAGGACATGTTGAATAGGTTTGTTTTTGTTTATTTAGATGATATTTAGATTTTTTCACGCAATGTCAAAGAACATGTTCAGCACGTTTCTCTTGTGCTTCAGAGACTGCTTGAGAACAAGCTTTATGTTAAGGCAGAGAAGTGTTCTTTTCATGTTTAATCTGTCATTTTTCTAGGTTTTTATTTTAGAGAAGGGGCAAATTAAGACCGACCCTGCCAAGGTTCAGGCAGTGGCTGAATGGCCTACTCCTACATCAAGGAAGCAACTTCAGAGGTTTTTAGGTTTTGATAACTTTTATCGTAGGTTTATCCGGGACTATAGCAAAGTTGCCGCACCTCTGACCAAGTTAACTTCCTCTAAGATCCCCTTTGGATGGTCGACGGCAGCAGAGGCTGCGTTTTCTAAGTTGAAGTTTTGTTTTTCCTCCTCTGCACCTGTGCTAACTCATCCTGACCCTGCAGTTCAGTTCATGGTGGAGGTGGACGCTTCGGATTCCGGTGTGGGGGCGGTTCTTTCGCAGCGAACCTCCTCCGACCAGAAGCTGCACCCCTGTGCCTTTTTCTCCCGCCAGCTCTCCTCTGCGGAGAAGAACTATGATGTGGGAAACCGGGAGTTATTGGCGGTCGTCCTGGCCCTCCAGGAGTGGAGGCACTGGCTTGAGGGCTCTACTCATTCGTTCATAGTCTGGTCAGACCACAAGAATCTCTCTTACTTCCGCTCTGCCCGCAGGCTGAACTCACGGCAGGCTCGGTGGGCCTTGTTCCTGGGACGTTTTAATTTTGCTCTCACCTTCAGACCCGGCACCAAGAACGTCAAACCGGATGCCTTGTCTCGTCAGTTCGCTCCTCCTGTGGAAGATTCAGCTGGGAGTACCATCTTGCCTTCCTCCTGTGTGGTCAGAGCAGCTGCGTGGGACATCGAGAGTGTGGTCCAGGGAGCCCAGAATGACTAACCATTTCTTCAGGGGTGTCCACCCAATCGTCTGTTTGTCCCTCCAGCTGCCAGATCCGCAGTTCTCCAGTGGGGGCATTCCTAAAGGATTTCCTGCCACCCTGGTTCCCACCAGACTTTGACCCTGATACAGCAACGGTTTTGGTGGCCCTCGATGGCTGCGGACACTAAGCTGTTCGTTTCCGCCTGCACTGTCTGCGACCAGAGTAAGGCTTCCCATCAGGCTCCTGCCGGCCTGCTCCGTCCCCTGATTAGTTGTAGGACAGGGTTAGGGCTAAGACATGGTCAGGTCTTGGACTGGGTCAGGCCTAGGATAAGGTTAAGGCTAGGGCTCGGTCAGGTCTTGGACAGGGTCAGGGCTAGGACTAGTCCTAGGACTAGAGCTAGTTGTGTCTAGAACAAAATTGCAGAACCGGATTAGGGCTAAAACAGGATAAGGACAGGGTTAGGGCTAGGACAGGGTTAGGGCTAGAGTGTGTTGGTGTATGTGTGCATCATAGCTTTAACCAACCCAACAAATAAAAAAAAACACACTAACATATTACATGATGTCTGTAAAGTTAACTAGACAAGATGGGGCACAAGGAATTATGCTAAATTGTGAATGACAAAAATTAATTGATTACAGTAAGTCACAATTTTCACAAATTAATTCAACTTTGTGCAGCCTGTCTGGTCAGGAGAGGTGCTGGTCTTCCTGCAGGGTGGAGCCTCTATAAACTGTGGGGAGTCAGGTGGCTGAACAGTTAAGGTGTTAGGCTAGTGATCGGAAAGTTGCAAGTTTGATTTCTGGCAATGACATTGTGTTCTTGGGCAAGGCACTTCACCCTACTTGTCTCAGGGGGAATATCCCTGTGCTTGCTGTAAATAGAAAAATAAGAGCGTTTACTAAATGTAAAGGATCTTTTCCCCTTACTTTTTTTCTCCTTCGCTTCCTCCACTTTCTCTCCAGAGCTACACCTACCTTGAGGCTCAGGGGGGTTAAGGTGTCTGCCTTATAAGCAGAAGGTTACGAGTTCAAATCCTGGCTGTGGCTATGTCATTTTGTATCCTTGGGCAATGCACTTCGCCCTACTTGTGTCAGGGGGAATGTCCCTGTACTTACAGTAAGTCGCTTTGGATAAAAGTGTCTGCGAAATGAGTATTTATTCATTCCTCTTGACCTGTGCGTAGACCACTTCCTGATGAAGAGGAGAGGGTGTGTCTCTCTCTCTCCTCCTGCCCACCACCACGTCTGCGTAGGTAACTTCCTCTCCTCCTCCACCTAAGGGTTAGGACAGGGTTAGTTATAAAACTGGGTTAAGCCTATGACAGGGTCAGGTATTGGACAGGGTTAGTTATAAAACTGGGTTAAGTCTAGGACAGGGTCAGGTCTTGGACAGGGTTAGTTATAAAACTGGGTTAAGCCTAGGACAGGGTCAGGTCTTGGACAGGGTTAGTTATAAAACTGGGTTAAGCCTAGGACAGGGTCAGGTCTTGGACAGGGTTAGTTATAAAACTGGGTTAAGTCTATGACAGGGTCAGGTCTTGGACAGGGTTAGTTATAAAACTGGGTTAAGCCTATGACAGGGTCAGGTCTTGGACAGGGTTAGTTATAAAACTGGGTTAAGCCTAGGACAGGGTCAGGTCTTGGACAGGGTTAGTTATAAAACTGGGTTAAGCCTAGGACAGGGTCAGGTCTTGGACAGGGTTAGTTATAAAACTGGGTTAAGCCTAGGACAGGGTCAGGTCTTGGACAGGGTTAGTTATAAAACTGGGTTAAGTCTAGGACAGGGTCAGGTCTTGGACAGGGTTAGTTATAAAACTGGGTTAAGTCTAGGACAGGGTCAGGTCTTGGACAGGGTTAGTTATAAAACTGGGTTAAGCCTAGGACAGGGTCAGGTCTTGGACAGGGTTAGTTATAGAACTGGGTTAAGTCTAGGACAGGGTCAGGTCTTGGACAGGGTTAGTTAAAAAACTGGGTTAAGTCTAGGACAGGTTCAGGTCTTGGGCAGGGTTAGTTATACAACTGGATCAAGTCTAGGACAGGATTAATTATTTGTAGGACGGGGTTAAGCCTAGGAGTGGGTTAGGTTGTGGACAGGGTTAGACCTAGGACAGGGCTAGTCTTTCGTTACAGAGAAATAAGGGTGAATCCCAATTATCTGGTTTACCCCTTACCCTTAATGTTACCCCTTATCCCTAACCTTTAAAAACCCAGGGTAATGGCTAAGGGAGGTTATGGTTAAATAATCATACGTCGTCGCTTGCCGGCTGCTTTATCAAAGTATCGATCATAACAAACTCCCAAGATGCTGTTTGCAAGTGTGTTAATGTTGACTGCGTGGTTATTGGTGCATTAATCCATTCAAGGTTAGTGGGATGAATGCGGGACTGTCAAATCAGCAATGTAACTTTAGCGCAGCAAACATCATTTAGAACAGGGTTTCAAATATATGTATAGGACTGTGTGGAGCAAGACTTTTGTCATTTCTAAATCAATTATTTAAGATGAAAATACACATTTATGAGACTCTGGAGGATTTGTCCACCATTGTTGCCGGTTGTTACAAGTTTTGCAGTGTATTCTGGGTTCCCCTTAGTTTTTAAAGATAGCTGAGATGAGTATTGGGACGACACTCACTCTCATGTGAACATGCAAAAGTAAGAGTAAGGGCTAAGACAGAGAATAGGGATTCCCCCCAAGTCTTCTATAGTTTACCTGAGTGCACATTTTGGGACCTTGTCTTCTTCAGAAAACGTCCAACACCCAGGAACAGAGCGAGGAGAATTGCCACGGTAACAGAAACCATCACAGCCAAAGTTACGTAGCGAAACTCTGATGAGACAACTGCAAAAGTAATACAACAGACTTATTTAACAGAAATATTTAGTCTGTATAGATTTTTCATGGAATGTAACCATTCTAGTCAGCTTGTAAACTGGGATTCTTCATTTCTTTCTCTGTGCTTTTCTCTTGACTGTACCTGAGCAGGCAGGAAGTTGAATAGTGCTGCTGTTGGTGATGATGTCATTCTGAACTTCACAAGTCAAACTTCCTGTCACATGACTGTGCAAGGTGATGGTGGCGTAGTGATTTGATTGGTTCGATGTTATATTGCTGGACGGTGATTGGCTGTCCAGACTCCAGCGGTACTCCACAGGTTCTCCCTCTGAAGAGCATGTGACCTGAGTCTCTCCTCCAGACAGACAGATGACAGACAGGACTGGCTCAGACACCGGAGCTGGAACACACACACACACAGAGAAGGACAGATACACACACACACACACACAGAGAAGGGACAGATACACACACAAATACAAAAGACAGGCACACACCACTCGCATGCACACCCACATACATATAAATAAATGACAGAGGGGGGAATTAGATAGTTTAAAAACACAGTAGAATCCATTGAAGTAAACTTTAACAGGAAAAGACAAAACTACAAATAACACACATACCTTGGAACTGAAGTGTCATGTTCACGTTCTGAGTCAACGTTCCATCTGAACTGAATATCTGCAGTTGGTACAAACCTCTGTCGGTTCCCACTGCTGAGTCCAGCCTGAAGGTTCCATTGGTGAATAAGTTAGACCGATTCACATACTCTGGATACACTTTAGACTCATTATTTCTTAACCGAAAGATAAAGCTTTGTTGGCCTTTATACAGCCTAATCTCTAGTCCAGTTGTGTTTGAAGTCAGATGAAGGATGATGGGCTCTCCTACAGTTCCAGAACACTTCACAGTTCCAACAGCATCAGAAAGATTACAGGTTCTGGAACCTGACAAAAAAAGAAGGTCAAACAACTTCCTCTTTGACAACAAAAATTGACCACTCGGAATTCACATCACATATCACACACTTACTAAAAACTCTTTAAGCCAAAAATTTATAAAACGTTGTCCCCAATCGGCATGAATACCAATAGCTTGCAGAAATGTAGTCATGCTTAACTGAATGGACGTCCAACACATTTTCTTAACACTCAAACATGTAAAGTATGTTACAATCCATTTGCTTTTCGATTTAAAACCTTCATATTTAATGAAAATACGTTAAAACACAATGCACTTGAAGTGATACTGATACTGCTTTTCTTCAATATCGATAAGCGGCGTCGACAAATTTCCCCTTTTGAAAGGGCGAGCAAGGGAGGGGAACTGAAAGCTCCTGTCCTCCATCTTTGGTTGTGTTGGTGTTACAGAGTGTTCCCCACCTCACCTTGCTGGGTTACAGCCTGACATGTATCTTACCCTGTGTAGCTCTGAAGACCACCAGGAACACAAGCAGAAGAAAATCCATTTGTTCTGTCTGAACCTGAAGACTTCTCGTGGAACGTCAGCCGCCCAGTAGATCGTTCTGGCTTCGTGTACGATGAGCTTGGTAGCGTGGGAGTTCGTTTTTCTCTCCTGTGTACTGAAACCACTGAACACCAAACCACTTGTTCTTCCTGCGCACTACAAAAACCTTTGTCCACTTTGTATGACAGTTCATCGCTATGAAATCTAAAGCTTGATAAATCAGTTTATCTCTGACAAAAAACACCTCCTGATGGTAAAGCGTATTAGGACAGTGCAGTAACATCGATTCTAAGGTTTATCTAGTGAAGCAATATTTTCTAACTCACTTAAAACAGCAGTACTTCTAAAAGACTAGAAGCTGTTTCTGTGCTGCTTTTGTGGGGCTGTGTAGAAACCAAGATTAAAGGGTTGATGATGTGTATAGACATGGGTTGCTGTTAGTCATTTATTGTCCAGGGCTGCCAATATTGGCTACAGAACTGCATTGAAAAGTAGATTCTCTGTCACTGTGTTTTAGTGATGTTGCTGTTTAATGACATTAATTGTTTTATGCCCTTTTTAGATATGTTTTTATTCGACCCTATCTGTGACATACAGATGTGTGGCCTGCGAGCAAAATATCTGGCATGCCACACTATTTTGAGTCAAATTCTATTTCTGACTTCTGCCCCAGAGCCAGCGGCCCCAGAGCCAGCGGCCCCAGAGCCAGCGGCCCCAGAGCCAGCGGCCCCAGAGCCAGCGGCCCCAGAGCCAGCGGCCCCAGAGCCAGCGGCCCCAGAGCCAGCGGCCCCAGAGCCAGCGGCCCCAGAGCCAGCGGCCCCAGAGCCAGCGGCCCCAGAGCCAGCGGCCCCAGAGCCAGCGGCCCCAGAGCCAGCGGCCCCAGAGCCAGCGGCCCCAGAATGTTTTATGAAGATAACTTTATTATTTGATTATGTGATTGATTGAATAAGCACATGAGCAAAAAAAGTCGACTTGTATTGTACATCAACAGTTTATGATAAAATCGGTGAATATGGACGGAGGGAGAAGGTACGGGTCAGTTTTTAAGCTAGCGATCTCGACTTTCTCCAAATATCGCGCTTTGTGAACGCCTAAAAGATTATTTACTTCCACTGACAACCGAACTAAACATGCCCTAGAAAAAGTAATGCTTGCTGACAAAAATAATTGCTATCGCTGTAAGTTTAGAGAGACTAAATTTACAGTTTTGTAAGTTTTGCGCTCCCTGCAATGCTTCGTTCACTCACTCTTGCAGTCCAGCATGGCACACCCACGTGATCATGTGACGTAGGTGCAAAGGGTCAATATGTTGTTTTATTCTTCTTTTAGCATATTTAGTATTCATTGTGTTTTTAGTATATGTTTATTTTTTATTTTAGTACACTTTTAATGTCTCAGGTATATTTATTCTAGTTATTTTAACGTATTAGTTATTTTAGCACTTTCAATTTCGTTGTACCTTGTGACAATGACAAATAAAGATCTATCTTATTGCTATCTACTCAGTATGGCCTGCAAAGGCATCACTTTGAAAAATGACATTTTGAAGTATGGTCTGTGGCGCCACCTATAGGCCCACATGGCTTATTTTTGGTACACTAGTTAGGATCTTCAGTATCAAAATGCCAAACTTTACTACTTTTTACATTACTGGTCTAGGGAATTCCGTTGACTTCCATTGCGACATAATAATTGAACGTACCGGAGGAAACCTAATAAATAAGTTTTATCAAGCTGATCTATATATAGATGGGGTCAGGTGGCTCAGTGGGTTAAAGGTGTTGGCCTCATAATCAGAAGGATGTGAGATCAAATCCTGGCTGTGGCAATATGACGTTGTGTCCTTGGGCAAGGATTTTCACCCTACTAGTCTCAGGGAGAGTTTCCCTGTACTTACTTTAAATTGCTGTGGATGAAGTGTCTGCTAAATGAATAAATTAAATATATATGCATCTCCTTTTAGAGATTTAATACATTTGTTTTACAAAAAATCTGTTTATTTTCAAACAACATTTAAAAGGTATACAAAAGATAGTCAAAAATATATATTTTTAAAGATGCATATAAAAGAAATTGTACTAAAGGCTCAAAAATAAATAGATCCCAGTCATTGCCTTAAAAAATACATGAATTAATTTGTCAATACATTTTTTGTTTTCGTTCACACAATGAACATATGATCGCAATTCTGTTCACTGTTAACATGGAATATCATATAAAACAAATTTACAGTACATCACTCCACAATGATCAGTTTCATTACCCAATTCAAGATTATGTTGTGTATTACAGTATGTCGTGGGGCCTTGGGTTTTGTGATACATCACAAAATAATAAAAAAACAAATTCATTCATTATCTACGGCTTATTATTTGAGGTGCTGCTTATTCCTGCTCGGGGTCAGGGGTGACTGGAGTCTATCCCAGTTACCTTGAGGCCTTAGGCAGGGTACACCCTGGACTGGGGCCAGCTAGTCATGGGGCTATTAACATATACAATATGACCCAAAAAAACTGAAGGGAAAATACAGAGAGTTTGATCCCAAAGTGACAAATGGAAAGGGGGGGGGTGTAATCAAACCTATCCCTGTAGAGTCAGGGATCTGGCTACAACAGCGCCCCCAGCAGGAAGGAACAAGCCGCGCCCACAGAGAGCCCCAGCGCCAAAAAGAACGTCATCAGAGCCCCGGCCGTCTCGCAGTCCTTTGACCTGACCAACCTGCAGAGGAGAGAGCAACGGTCACACACAGCGTCCGCATGATAACCACATAGGACGCCTCAAGACCAAGGGGCCTGTACTACTGAATCACCATTTGCCGTTAAAAAGAGGTAACTTCAGGTTTAACCCAGGGGTTTGTGTACTGGGTTAAACCGTTGAGGGGAAGTCAGATGGCTCAGCGGGTTAATGTGGTGGCCTGATGATCGGAAGGGTGTGAGATCGAACCCCGGCTGTGGCTATGTGACGTTGTGTCCTTGGGCAAGGCACTTCACCCTGCTTGCCTCAGGGAGAATGTCCCTGTACTTACTGTAAATCGCTTTGGATAAAAGCGTCTGCTAAATGAATAACTGTAAAAGTTTACCTGGTTAATGCCAAATCTTAATTCGTAGTACAGACCCCAGGCCTGCTTTGACCTCAAATATATAAATCAACTCTCAGCATCGACGAATGAACTCGTTCGAAAAGCTCGGACTAACTGTGGAGCGTAGGTCATGCAGAGGCAGATGCAGTATCCGTTGGAGACGGCGAATAAGGTCATGATGCAGACGAAGGCCACGTCGTGGGAGAAGAGCACCGGCAGGCGGGAGTGTTCCACGTTGCAGAGCATGATGAGAGGCACGAAGACCAGGCGCGACAACACCAGGACAGGGAACCAACGGCTTTCCTTCGAGGGCTGTAGAACCCCCCACCGCCACCACCCCCACCACACCCCCACAAAAATGTTTACATTAATACATTGAGACGTCACATCAATGGTTCTATCACTTTCGGTATTTTGATGAGTTTACGGATGAGAGTTTTCAAACCAGGGTTGCCAAGATGGATGAACTTGGTTACTTTTTTATACTTTAAGATCCTTATCTTAATATTTGATAGGTGTATATATATAAAATATATATTTATATCTATATAGAGATATATATTTTAAACTGTCACTGAGTGCTGTACTGTTGCTGTTGCAAACTGCAATTTGCCCACTGCGGACAAATAAAGGATTATTTTAATCTAAATTAAGGATTATTTTAATCTAAATTAAGGATTATTTTAATCTAAATTAAGGATTATTTTAATCTAAATTAAGGATTATCTTAATCTAAATTAAGGATTATCTTATTCTAAATTAAGGATTATGTTAATCTAAATGAACGATTATGTTAATCTAAATGAACGATTATGTTAATCTAAATGAACGATTATGTTAATCTAAACGAACGATTATCTTAATCTAAATTAAAGATTATCTTAATCTAAATGAACGATTATCTTAATCTAAATGAACGATTATCTTAATCTAAATTAACGATTATCTTAATCTAAATTAACGATTATCTTAATCTAAACTAACGATTATTTAATTTTAAGACCGGCACGTATTCTGACTCACCCACTGAGCAAGAGATGTGGCACTGCGGCCAATCAGATCCATGACGTTAAACACGATGAAGCAGCACACGCAGAGGAAGTAGGGTTCTGATGGAGGGGAGAAGGGGGGAAGGGAGAGGACCAGCCAGGGTTTAGTCTTTCAGCCTTGACCCCAAGATCCGTCTGAACCCGGTGGACCTTTGGAGGCCGCTAACTCACCCCAGTTCTCGCTTTCCTTATATATAGTCTTCACTTTGACCGTCACCGCCGGAAACACGGAGAGCGTCACAGCCAGCACGGACGTCACGCAAAGGGCCATCACCCAGATCTGTACGGGACACAGGAGACATGATACACATGACTGTCACACGCACGTTTACATGTAGTCATTTATCAGACGCTCTTATCCAGAGCGACTTACAGCAAGTACAGGGACATTCCCCCCTGAGGGAACTAGGGTGAAGTGCCTTGCCCAAGGACACAACATCATGTTGACACAGCCGGGATTTGAACCAGGTACCTTCTGATTAGTAGTCTGACCCCCAACCAACTGCGTCACATGACTCCCGCATATTTACACGTACATACCTACAGCATGTACGCAGACCCTGAGGTGCTCGAACGTTATGACCACCTGTCTAAGACGCTGCTGCTCCAACTCATCAAGGCACGAATCTGACTCCGCCCAAAGGTTTCCTGACTAGTACTTCCCACGGATTTTTGATCAGATTGACACTAATCTACCCAGACCAGGGGCCCTGTACCACCAATCAAGATTTGCCGTTAACGAGGTAACGAACCACAAATCAAGATTTGGCGTTAACAAGGTAACGAACTACGAATCAAGATTTGGCTTTAACAAGGTAACTTCATGTTCATTTCCTCGTTAACGCCAAATCTTGATTTGTGGTTCGTTACCTCGTTAACGCCAAATCTTGATTCGTGGTTTTTACCTCGTTAACGTCAAATCTTGATTCCTGCGTTTCTACCTCGTTAACGCCAAATCTTGATACATAGTTCAGGCCCCTGGAAATGTGTTTTAGAGAGGATCATCTTTATTAGCTTCACCTGTGAGTGGTCGTCATGGCTTAGCTGTGTGTTTACATGGATTGATGCATAGATGGATAAAGATAGGGAACCTTTTTGAAGACAGCCCGCACTGATGACCTTCTCTGCAACCCGGCGTTCTCCACGACGACCTGGTTCATCTCTGTCCCGTTGACTTTGTCGAGGAGCCCTTTTTCTTTCATAGATGAAAAACAAGGTAATTGCCAAATTGGTACAGGCAAGTGTTATATGGATATTATGTGAAACTTAATTATTGAATGTGCCCTTCCCTAAATTATTGTATCATGTACCTTTACACTGTGTTATACATTATAAACCTTGCCATTATTAACATTGACATTATTAACCCTGACATTATTAACCCTGACATTATTAATCTTGACATTATTAATCTTGACATTATTAACCTTGACATTATTAACCTTGACATTGGTAATCTTGACATTATTAACCTTGACATTGGTAACCTTGACATTATTAACCTTGACATTATTAACCTTGACTTACCAGCAGGTTTGATGAGCTCACTGCTTGTCTCCAGCTGACTGTGACTTTTCTCTAAATAGAACTGGGCAAACTCCTAGGGTCACAAAGAACATTTACAAGATTAATCAAAACTCAAAAGTCTCTATACCAAAAAAGAAAGTGATTTCATCCAAAATAACCGAAATACTTGCAACTTTTTAAACAAAAACTGCCCTTGGTCTAACATCCAAACAGTAATTCAATTTAAAAACTACTAATGTTTTATTTTGTTGCAACGACTTCACCCCTAGCAGACAAACAGGTGTTCTTACCAGGTGTGGAAGCAGAAGGTAGCAGAGAAAAGTGAGCAGGGTGGCCACACAGGGGGTTATGAAGTACCCCAGGGCAGCCGTTTCCTTATCTGCATTACCTACATGCCGCAAACAGACATTCGGCAGATTCAGGGAATGTCCCTTAACTTACTGTAATTTGCTTTGGATAAGAGCTTGAGCTAAATGACTAAATGTAAATAGAACATTCTAGAACAGGAAATACTCAGAAAGGACAGTGTAGGGGTCGGACAGAGTGGTACTCACTGAAGATGGACAGCAGCATGGCCAGGGCTGAGAAGATGCCAGCCAGTCCTTGACCGCTCATGAACAGGGTGCTGTACCTCGGAGGGAGCAGTCCCACCAAGCCAAACAGGCTCCCCTGTAGCACAGCTCCGAACACTGGCCCGGCAGGAGAGGTTACACGGTTACAGGGCGTTGGGATCGGTCATATACATATACTAATAATCATGCGGATTATTCCGGAAGCTTTGCCGTGTCATTTTCTTTGCATTTTTTAGCATTTTTTTTTCTCTTCCAAATGCGGGAACTCACTGTTGATGAACCAGATGGTTGCCATGGTGACGGAGAAGAACAGCTGCGGCGCCATGGGTACCTTGACCAGACAGGCGGTGACGATGAAGAGCAGCAGGATGGAGGTCATGCTGACGGCTATGCGCACCTTCTCCGTGACCCTGTCGGAACGCGTCGGGTTACGCAATACGTTTGGCGGCGGGGGTCAACGAACGTCGGGAAAAAAATCGCAAGGGGAGTTGCTTACCACTGATAGAGGAACGAGTTGAGCAAGGTGAAGAGCAACAGGGGAAGCTGGGATACTAGAGTCATCCAGTTGTCGTAGTGGTAGTCCTCCGCGGTTTCACTCGTGGCGTTGACTTTGAGGCGGTCGTTGAAGTACTTCATGAAACACCAGCACAAAGCACACCTTAACAGCATGCTCCAACAGTCCAACTGTACAATATGACTGTTCCTCGGTAAACATCAATACAATGATAATAAAAGAAATACACTGAAGGAACATCTTCACGTATCCAGTCATTACAGTAGTTTCTATAAAATACTGTAACATCTTGTACAATACAGCTGTACATTTGTCGCCACCAAATCACTTTAATCTCTCTAACACCTGTACATACTGTGTACTGTATTTTCTGATTATACTGTACATACTGTGTATATTCTGATTATACTGTACATACTGTGTATATTCTGATTATACTGTATATACTGTGTATATTCTGATTATACTGTACATACTGTGTATATTCTGATTATACTGTACATACTGTGTATATTCTGATTATACTGTACATACTGTGTATATTCTGAGTATACTGTTATATTCTGTTGTAATAACTGTTTTGCACTTCTGATTGGATGCTAACTGTATTTCGTTACCCTGTACTTGTACCTGTGTAATGACAATAAAGTTGAATCTAATCTCATCTAAAAATGTCACGTTGAATACTAATACAGGTACACTGAATTACCCAGCAGTTGTAATGATATGATTTGTCGTAACAATGACCAGCCAATGGGAGGGCACATGTGCATGAGGCATCTGACCAATACCTGTGTGGCGGTAATAAAGAAATTCCACGGCAACAGAGTTCCCAGTCCCAGGATGAAGATGATGACGGCCACAGCGCAACCTCTAAAAACATGGAGGTGGGGTTATTGTTATGCTTTAACATGACATTACGCTGGAGCAGCATTATCATTGGCTGGAACAGACGGGTGACAGTCCCTGTCACAGTTGGTGACAGGTGACAGTCCCTTTGAACGTATACATCTCCACACACAACACAAATAATGGTACATTTTTACATTTAGCAGACGCTCTTATCCAGAGCGACTTACAGTAATTACAGGGACATTCTCCCTGAGGCAAGTAGGGTGAAGTGCCTTGCCCAAAGACACAACATCATGCCGACACAGCCGGGGTTCGAACCAGGAACCTTCTGATTACTAGCTGGTCATTACTAGCTAGTCAATATTAGCTCAGAATAAAGTTAATGGCAGCTTTTTTTTTAAGAAGATCACATACCTGTCCAAAGGTGAGGTCTTATGGAGAACCATCTTGATGTTTCAGTCTGGAAATGTAGAGTGAATAGTTATTGAATAGTGTGTAGTGTAAATACATTCACAGCTATGCCCTTTTGTTTGTTTTTGCAATGTAATTGGTGAAGACTTTAGTCTTACAAATGTCATACTATTATTCTTATAATATTGCCTACCTTTGCAGCATAGTTAATGCATTCTTTTTTTTTTTTCAGAGTTCATTGATGTAGACACGATGCGCAGAAATGATAAGGAAATAAAATAAAATAAAACAATGAAAAAATAACTACAACGATTGTTTCAACTTTTTGGTGAACAGCAATACCAAATATTCCCACACCAAACAAAAAAAAAAAAACAGCCCAAAGGCATTAGCCACCTTGATCTTCATAGTGTGTGTCAGATTCTAGGCACACATTTTTGCTGCTAATTTGGGATGATTTAACTTATTATTAAATGATTTGTTTAAGTGTTTAAGGCCACGGAATTGTTTAAGGCCAATGACAGCCGGGGGAGGCTAATAAACTACAGTGATGTTTTGTGAATGACAGGCAGGCCCGCCAATTCATCCAATCACGAAGGCCGTTTACATTTGACCAATGACAGCGGGTCTACACAGTCACGTGCTAGTAGTGGATATACACATAAACGTGGTCATTGTTGACATGGCCGGTGTAAAGCATCATTTTAGATCAAGCCGTTCAGCCGTTTGTCATCCGTTTTCTTCATTTTCTTAGAAGAAAGAAAAGTAAAAGCGCCGTGAGTCACCATACTGTTCTTCTAAGAGCGTATAGTACGACATTTTCTTCTAAGAGCTTCCTAAACTTCCTAAAACAAGGTAGGCTAGTATAGTACGACATTTTGTCACAGTTTGTATCTCAGATGTAATAATGTATTGGCTGCAGCGTGAACTATTATTGAGTGAACGATTATTGAATAGCCGTAGTTTTAACCCACCCACCATCACCAGCAGCCACTGTAAAAATAAAAAATAAAGTATGTAAAGTATGTAATAAGTAAGATTACACTCATATCAACTGATTAGTTCTCAGTCAGACGAATGTAAATAATGTTATTTTTCTATTTTGTATATTGTGTTGTATATCCCCTTGTATACATGTCTAGTTCATTGATGTGTTACTACTGTCTGCAGATTTGTTATGTTTACTCTGACATTAATTTAATAAAAAATACAATAATAATAATTTGAAGTGATTGGCGCGTAATAATGGCGCAGAAAGGAGAAACTGCTTCCGGTTACGCCAACACGTGGTCAAGTTGCCTCGTGCTATAAAGTCCATTAATACTACTTAAAACCTACTCGGAAATCAGTTTAATGCAGATTACGCCTAGGTATTTTACGAAATGTCAGTAATTTACTAAGTTTCTACTCGTTTACCAAATGCTAAACCGAATGCTGTTTAGCCAAAATGAAGTGTTGTCACGAAATTAAGATGTTAGACTACCGCCTAAACGATTTAAGACGCTATTAACGATAATTGAATTGTAAATAAATCGATTTAATCAATTTAAGATGCTATTATAATACATTCCGCCGAAATAATAAATACAATTGACTGAATTTAATTATCAAAATAAATACATTTCTGGAAATAAATCGATTTAAGATGCTACTAACGACAATCGCTTCGTCTTTACCTTCGACTTTGGACTCTCCGTATTTCCTTTACGACAGACAGACACCGATGCTTTCCCACTCTTGTACTAATAATACTACACTGACACTACACAATACCACACCAAAAATGACACGTTGATAACACGTGCAACAGCCTCATCTGTTCCATTCACGTCAGATACTTTGATCCTATACTGCACTTCTGTGTCCGTAAAACAATATTCATATTCTATCCTAATGTATTGTTATTGCCTACTTTTTATTTAAGCTCCGTATATTTTGGTTGGCGCCATCCTGCCAAATGGCGGATAAAACTTCAGAAAGCTCTATCGTGTTCAGACACTGAACGGTTGTCTAGTTGATACCTCATGAATGTGGTGGAAGCGCAGTAAAAGTCATACAATTGAATTCACGTTCGTTTTTTACTTACCGGGTGATCCAGCTCGGTTACGGATGAAGTTGTCTTCAAATGTTGGCGCGATCAAGCTGTTCCTGCTGAAGGCGGGTTATGTTGAGTTCGATTCCCGACCATTGCTAGATGACGTTTGGGCAAGGCACTTCACCCTACTTCCCTAAAGGGGAATGTCCCAGTACTTGCTGTAAATCGCGGTCTCCGCTAAATGACTAGATCTAAATGTCTAGGCTATTGCATGTGTATTTATGCCATCATTTCAGGCGAATTATTTGGCTGTACAGTAGGTTATATCGCAAATACTTTCCCAATGTAGTACAATGAGTTGCAATTTCTGCAATAAAACAAACAGACACAATCTACAGGCAAAGACATAGGATCGGTAGCCTTAATCCAAAAATACACCTGTCATGTTTTACTGCTATGAATTTACTCTTTGGGTGAAAGCCGGATACTGGCACTGAAATTGTTGTGTATTTGGATTGGAATCGTTAAACACGCAAATTAAGCTTTTAATGTCAAACACTGGTCCATATGCTCTTGACCTGTGCCATAAGGACAGGTAGAAATATAGTTTAGGGGGAATTTGAATGGATTTTAGAATCTTTGATGCCCACCATGAACTAAAATGTCGCGTCCAAAATGTGCGTATTACTTAAGCAAGCCACTAGATGGCAGGGTGTTAACTGATATGAGATAAATGCAATGTGAAGGTTTTATTTTTTATCATATATGTATTATTTTTTTAAACACACTGAATAAAACAACTAAGTTGCCCAATTAATTCAATGTGTTCATGTTATTAATGTATCGAAATCCACTGCACCATTTTCAAGTTATACAGTAGCCTATTTATTTATAGTCTCTATATTTATAGGTTATCAAACTGCCACCTAAAGATAATGACTGGTCCAATGTGGTCACCTACTGTTGGTCTTCCCCATACAACGAGCTGGGTCAAACAACAAACCCCCTTCACTAACAGAAACCCCAGCCTCTAGCACTAACACTGCACGTTTTTTCATAGTATTCGTTTATTTAAGTATTAAATCGTTGTAGGCCTATTGTATTGCTAAATAATTTTATATATATATATGTAAATTTCATAAATGGCAAGGTAATGATGATAATGAAACAAATAAGTGTTGTTATAATGGTAAATATGTATTACGTTAAGGCAGACATCTCCATGTACAAACATTCAATGTACTGTTCTATAGTATAACAGGATATGTTATTATGTTAAGGATTGGTTATGAAACCCATAGTTTATCTCAATTGTTTACACACAAATACTGGTAGACACAATGAGCACATCACGTACTAATGCACCCACCCCCTGAACCAATTGCTTTAGACTCAAATTGCAGTTCTTAAACATCCTTTTTTCAGAACACTACAGACAATTGTCTGCATTTGTTACTTTAACTTTTTACAGTAATTTCTTCTGTTTTGTATGTAGACCACTGTAAGTGCAACTTTGTGTTGGTTGGGATGTACACTGTTTACATTGTTTTTGTGGGGAAAAGGAAATGTATTTGATACCATGCATTTCTGTGTTCAGAGTATAAAAAATTATAATTTGCAACACACTTGTGTGTGTACTGTCTGAAGTAAGTGCAACACTGAACCGTAAACAGACCTAAATCATTCTGATGAATGGCAATGAAGTATTTTCCATTCAACATAATGTTTTCCATTGAACACACCAGTGTTCAGCTGGCTCTTATGAATGTCTATTATTATCATTATTATTTTAACAAAATACAATTAGAGAAGAAGTAACATTGTTTATAATGTAATTTTATTAAAAAAAATCAGGAGAATTGAAGGGTTTTGCCCATTTTTTGGGTGTGTGTGTTTTGATTTGGAGGTACTATGTCTCTCGGCTGGCCTGGGAATGCCTCGGGTTCCCCCCGGAGGAGCTGGAGGAGGTGTGTGCGGTGAGGGAAGTCTGGGCCTCCCTGCTCAGACTGCTGCCCCCGCGACCCGGCCCCGGATAAGCGGTAGAAAAGAAAATGGATAGATGAATGTTTTGATTTGTGTGGATGAGCATGCTTTTAGAAAATGTGTCCAAACGATTGAGGACAAACTGTAACTCATCAATCATGAAAAAAAATCTACAATAACTACATTTGTTTGCCCAAACAATCAAAGAAGGATTTAGAAGGAGTTTACACCATCAAATAAAATATAGAAAAAGGAACAAGGCACAGATCAAATGTCATTATTAATTTAGGAATGTCATTTCTGAACCCAAATGTTCCTTGAGAAAAGGGAGGATTTTAAAGAGATTTATGTGGAAGTCCCTGGAGTCTCCTTTTGAAGTCTGCATCCTGTCACTTTGGCCAAAGCACAAATCCTTGGTTCCCCAGCTGACAAGTCCAACCTATACAGAGATGGAGGAAGTGCAAAGAGCAATTAAGTCACTTTTATCAACCAAGATATTTTGGCAAAGAATTCCCTTTAAAAGCCCATCAATACATGTTGCAATACATGTTGTGAAATGCAGTTTTATATGAATGGTAAAACCATCTGCAGCGGGTAGTGAAAAGCGTCACAGGGACTACTCTTCCATCCATCGAAGACATCCAGAGGAAGCGCTGTCTGCCTAGAGCTCACAGCATCCAGAAGGACTCCTCACACCCTGCACACAAACTGTTTGCCCTCCTGCCCTCCGGCAGGCGCTTCAAGAGCCTCCGGTCAAAGACCAGCAGACTGAGGAACAGCTTCTTCCCCAGAACTGTGTCATTTTTTACCTCCACCCCGCGCTAACACCCACCCCCCTATATAACCCCCCACCTTTCCATATTTGCACAATCTGTATCATTTCTGTATCATCTCCCTATATCTGTTTCATTTTGCACATCTGCATAAAGTATAATTTTGCACTATCCGTACATACAATGTAAACTTTTTTAAAATACTGTAACATTTTGTACAATACAGTTGTATATTTGTTGCTACCAAATCACTTCAATACCCTGTACATACTCTGTATATTCTCCTTATACTAACTGAAATATACTGTTTTGCACTTCTGGTTGGATGCTAACTGTATTTAGTTACCCTGTACTTGTACCTGTGTAATGACAAAGTTGAATCTAATCTAATAATTTGCGTGTCCGTACATATCATGGGTTTAAATCTCGAAATGGCATTGTTGCTGTGTCTACTCTACGTTTGCATCACATACGTAGTCTTTCTTTTTTAATCAGACAACTTTCCAGTTAGGAAATAAGGAATGCAAACAATTTCACAATACCTGGATAATTCGAAATTCATATTCCTTGAAGACGGCACCACCAGAATCACCTGTAGAGAAGCATCTCTCATTTAATGCTCAGTCTTGGCAGTATGATTCTTCTTTTTATATATATATATATATATACACCTAAACATACCTTTACAGGCGATGTGCTCAACTCGTCGGTCGGATCCTCCTGTGCACAGGAAGTTGTCTGTCACAGCTTCTTTCGGCTGATCTGTATCAACACCCGCAGTCTTGGTGGCAGCAGAAATGCAGTTGTCTCTCTGTCAAAGGGGGAGATTTGGTTTTGGGATGACAAATCAACAGTCAAACAATCAAAACACTCACTCTAGTCCAAAAAACACATCAACTAGCAAACAGAACGTATATGGACTTACATAAGATGCAATATGGATAAAAAAATTATTGAAATAAGAGTAAAAGTGGGCACTAGCTCTACAGGTGTGTGTGTGTGTGGGGGGGGGGGGGGGGGGGGCATATAACTAACTGTAGTAGGTACCAGTATAAAATATTAAATACAGTATATAATATGGAGAAACTTGGATATATACAGTAGTGCAAAATAAGAGATACGTTTAAAGTGGTCTTGTGCGAAAGTGTCATGTGCAGAGATCAGTGGGATTGCTGGATGGGGGTGTGGGGTGTTAATCGTTAGTGGCAATGTCATTCCTTGGCCCTGGCAATTGCAGAAGGGTAGAAGCTATTTCTGTGGCGAGAGGTTTTGGTCCTGATGGACCGCAGCCTCCTGCCAGAGGGGAGCATCTGAAACAGAGAGTGACCAGGGTGGGAGGAGTCGACCACAATCTTCCTCACTCACCTCAAAGACCTTGAGTCAACTTCAACTTAAGTTGAAACAAGCAAGAACTCACCAAATTACCAAGGAGAGCGTATGCTGTTTTCTCCTTAAACGCGATTTCGTCATAGGTTAGGAAATGGACTTCCTCAACCTCTTTGGGGAAAAGGAGCTGTTCTAATGGAAGATAAAAGACAGAGACAAAACCTTTCAATGCTTTTTCAACTTTTGAATGAACTTCAACTAAACAAAATCTGACTTGCTGGCTGCCGCTGATTTTCAACACATTTCTTTTGTGGTTAAAAAGTATCTTGGTATAGGGTTTCAATTTGTAAATGATAGGCGCCAAGATACTTCCAGGTGGCAGAACACAATCAGCTTCCCACATTTACATTACATTTATCAGACTCTTCTATCCAAAGCGACTTACAGTAAGTACAGGGACATTCTCCCTGAGGCAAGTAGGGTGAAGTGCCTTGCCCAAGGACACAACGTCACATGGCCGTAGCCGGGGCTCGATCTCACAACCTTCCGATCACGAGGCCAACGCCTTAACCATTGAGGCTATCTGACGCCCCCTTCCCAACTGCACTGACTGATTCATGGGGCTACAGTAAAGTCCCATTATTTTAAACGGGTTCTGGTAAAGTGTAAAATAATTACGAAAACATGTTGTGTTTGGGGTTGCACGGCCAGATCTGCGGCGAAAGTGTGGGGTTCTTTTGGTTTCCTTTAAAAAAAAAGAAAAGAAATGTATCCAGCGGAACCTGTGGGTGAGGAGGTTAAAGCGAGTGGACACTACAGAGAAGATACCAAGACCATGTTATGTAGGCTACTGATCAAATGTCAATGGAAGAAATAGCAAAAGCAAAACAAAGTTTTAAGCTTCTGCTAAAGAATGACGGATATGTAGGCTACGCCTGTAGCATCCATCCATTCATAGACAGTCCATTTAGCTTTTGCCACCCGGAAGAACGCATGTTATGGTTGTGACGTCATGGGAAATTGGTCTATTGCAATGCTGCTTAAAGTCCTACTATACTGTATAAAGACCAATTTACCATGACGTTTTTTTTTTTTTTTTTAAGGAAACCGAAAGAACCCCACACTTTTTGGTGCAACTCTGTCCGTGCAACCTCAAACACAACATGTTTTCATCATTGTTTTCCTTTACCTAGAACCCGTAAAATGATGGGACAGTCAGTGCAGTGGGAATCTGATCGCGTTCTGCCACCCCGAAGTATCTTGGCGTCTATCGTTTACAAACATTTTGAAATGGTCTATAGTAGCTAGCTATACTGTACCTTGTTCTTTGCAGGTAAGGTGTAGCTGTTTGCCTAGTGCTCTACTAGTTTCCTCTGTGCAGGGAATACAAATACTTCTGTAACAGACAAGGAGAAATGTAGCAATTGATTAAAGGATTTGATGATCTCAGTTAACATTCTCTGTAACCAGTTCATGCACATCATCTTAAATTAAAATCGTTCAATTTTCACTGAATTAAGTAGTCTATGTCATTTGTGTGTGCAACATTGACCAAAATGTCTTGGTAAAGTTTTGGTGAGGATAAAGCCAATCTATTGGGTATTGTCAGCACAAAACCCAGTGATGAATTATAACCAGTAGCCATTTGACACCTGATTATAGGTATGTTATAGCAATGTTGTTTCCCTGTTCTAAGAGTTTCTCACCTTATGCTCATTGAGTACCTCACCTCCTCTTTCAGTTCAATGATAGCCACATCAAAGTCATAGAACTCTTTTATTTTCGGACGTTTAGCCATGATATTATATTGTTTGTGTAGTACGAAATTTTTTACTTTTAGGCCTGTAAAGACAAATAACAAAGAACTGTATGAGTCTGTACTGTAGAAATAAGACTTGAGACTATCAGTATAACATACCCCCATGTCTGATTTAACCTTATTTGTAAATTAGACTATTTTGACACATACATGACACACAACAAACAAACTTGCGTGTAGAACTGGCAAAAGCGAACTGTTTAAAAACACTAAATATTGAACTTCTCTATAAAGGGAATTATCTATACATTTCCTCTAAAAAATGGTTGTCTTATTTGGAAACATCAAACAGTCAAAACCACCAAGACTACCCTGCAACTCTGTTTACCCTGCAACTCTGTTTACCCTGCAACTCTGTTTACCCTGCAACTCTGTTTACCCTGCAACTCTGTGTGCTGTACTTTACCCTGCTGCTACTGTTGTGAACTGCAATTCCCCCCCCTGGAGGACAAATAAAGGTTTATCAGTACCTCTTTTAGGTCCAATATCAATCTGGATGTCCTCTGGTTTGTCGTTGAACTTGATGCAGTGGGCTGCTGTCAAGACGAATTTACTAGCAACCAAAGATCCAATACAGTAGTGACTCTTGTCGAGATTCTAATACGGAGAGACTTACTTGAAATTCAAAGGCTCTTAACATATAACACAATTTTGCAACTACAATTATAGATGTTGTTCCAAATACAGACATTGATCTGTCCCATTAGTCATGACTTTCTGATAAGTGAAATGATTCAAATCAAACTTTCAGTCCGATTCAGCAGGTGTTGATTTAGCAGGTGTTGATTACCGTGAAAATAATGTTTACTGCCCATGGGTATCGTCTATTTGATTTGGATTCGCTCTGGTTGTATACGCCACATAAATTCAAAAGTTGATCGGCATCTAAAAACATAAGACAACAAAAACAGGAATGTGTAAATGTAACATTTCCTTTAAAGGATAATGTAGCTTCTATAGAAAATGGTTGATTTTTTCATTGCTAGTCAACTGGTTTTATCAACAAGACAGAAGAACAAGATGTCTTTCTTACCTATGATTTGATCAAATGTTTGTATCAGCCCATCCAAACCTCCTTGCACCGTGAAATAGTGCTGTTCATTTGGTTTCATAGTTACTAAATCCTTGATGTTAGTCGGGAATAGGATGTTTCCAACACCGAAGATATAGATATCTGTCAGGTGGGTGTTGAAAAAGCATTGATGACATAGTGTGATTATTGAACTATTTAACTCATTATTTAAGTCAACGTACTGCATTCCTGTACTTTATAACATGCATTGCTTTGGTGTGTCCAGACAATGTGGAACTATTTAAGGTTTCCAAACCCAGTATATTCTAAAGTATATTGTCCAATAAAGGCAAGATGGGTCATGTGTTTGAGACACACTATTGTCATGTTTGCTGAAATAAACGTCAATGAAATACCCCGACAGTAAAACAAAAATAAATCCTATATCATACGTGGAACTGTAATAAACAAAACCACTGGTAATATTGGACAGGATGGGAGCCGGTCAACTCCCAACCTGCTTGCACTCTCCCCATGTAGTCAATACAGTATTCAGTTTTTTATGTGTTTTGGGGGAACTCCAGCCAATATCACTAGTTTAGCAAAATATACCTTACTCTATATATATATAATATAATATAACTTATTCTGCCTGTAAAGGCGGATTTATTTCATGGATATCAGTCAAAACTTTTGATGTTTTGGTTCCTATCTGGATGATTTTTTTTTTATACATGCCACAAAGTTATTCTTATCAACATGACCTATCCTGCCTTTAAGATGACCAATTATGTTTCATCGGTTACACGGTAACAATCCTTACATTACAAAAATAAAAGTTTCTGGGCTCACCAAGATGGGAGTCTCTCTCGTTCTTTTTACCCATATACACTTTTTCCTTGATAATGTTGACCTGTGATACAGGGTCCCCTCCCGTGTTTACTTGACCTACAAGTGAGAGACGCAAAGAATTTATTGTAGTTTCACAACATGGTTTTCTCATGATATAAACAGTGTATGTCCGAAGTAATGACGTCATCAATATCCCTACAACGATGCGAAACTAACATGCATGCATCCATAGTCGACAATACAATTACCGTCAGTGAACATAATGATCACATGTTTCACATCTTCAAAGCTCTTTCTGTCGTTTTTTTGTATAGCTTGAGCTTCTAACAGGTTGATTTGTTCGCCGATAGCCTTGAAGGCCAGACTGAGATCCGTCCCATGGCTCTCCATCAGATCACCGTCTGGTACAGAAACCACAGAGAGAGGTTTTTAATTCGCTTTGACAACAGTTATTCAGGTAAGAAAACAGGGTATTCGTATTCAACGTGTTGCCTCACCTTCAATTGTGTCTAATTTTTGCAAGATGTCAATCTTGGCATTGGAATCTCCTATATCTACAAGCGTCTTCACTTCAGATGCAAAAAACAAAATGTGATATTTTGGAGTGATTTCAAAGGAGGCAATCTGTGAAAAGATCAGTCGGTGAGAGTGGATATGAAAGGCAATTTGAATTGTTTTCAGGTAATAAATGCAATGTTTGGATTGGGTCATTTCACCTTAGTGATAAGAAGCTTAATGGCATTTTTTGCAGAAATGATGTCCTCTTTTTTTAAGCTCAGAGAGACATCCATGGCTATGTAGATGTTAAGAAGGCCTTGGGCATCAAGAGCTATTTTCTTTCCCTCTTTCCCTTGACTGCCATCTGAAAGGAATTTCAGGGGTTATTTTCACTTTTAAAAGCAAAACAATTGTTGTCTAACCCTAAAAGAAACGCTGTTGGAATATTCACTTTAAATAAATATTAAAAAATAAATTTACCAAAGCATGAGTTACACACAGACCTTATTTTGGTGCTGTTTCTAATTAAAGATCAGACATGCATTAGCCTTTGTTGCATACAGTATGACATGATTTTTGGTGAACATGTCTAACTCACCGTCCAGCTGGTTCAGGGTCTCGCTAATGGAAGATCCAAATGCCTGGGCAATCTCCAATGGTGTGTCGTAACTATGTTCGACTTTAGCGTAGAAAGAATGCACACGAAAAAAACTCACGATAAATAAATAAAAATTAAAACGAACAACAACAAACCTTAATGTTCATTATACATTTCGGAGTGTGTTTGTAGAAACTTACAGTAACATTTAGGCTCGGTCCCAGTCCACTGGTGTGACTCTAAACATTTTCGCTCCGGTGACCCAATCATATATAATCTACCGTCACATCTGTAAGTCACTTTTTCATCGATCCCAAATGAATTCCCTGAGCGGGTGGCTCCTGCTGGTATGCCTGGGTTCGGACAATACTCCTCAGCTGTACATGGTAGAAAGTGAAGTTACGATTCAGCAGAAACAGGAGATACAGATAGAAGTATAGATGCTCTAGATAGGACCATCTATGGATAGGACCGTTGGCAGCATCACAACACGTGACATAATTTAACCGTTGTGCTCTCTTCATATTCTGCAAGTCCCCCCTACTGTCCTAAGGGTGAAAAAGGGCCCCCACTTTTAACCTTAAAAATGAAGCAGGATAATGAAGGTTTTATTGCCATTGCCATGATTGCCATGTTTTATGGCCATTGAAATGTGCAGCCATGGATTCGGGTCATCCTGGATCTTTTTTCGTTTTCCGTTTTCTTCTGAAGAGTGCACAAGGGTAACAAATAAATGAATAAATGTACAAATGTGAGGGGGGTGGGGGTGGGGGGGGAGTGTTCTTTAAAAGACTCACAACTGCTGCCACAAATCGGTGTACTTCCACTCCACTTCCCACTTGACGTGCAGACACGTGTAGATGACCCGCGCATCGTGTAACCAGAATAACATTCGTAAGTGGTCACATCGCTCACCAAGTACGTTTCTTTGGAAAGCATGAAATATCCGTTTTCTATTTTAGGTTGTGGGCATTCGACAACTGTAAAAGTTGAAAAGTAAAACATAAAAAATGCTTTATTTTATTTGGGGGAGGTTGAATTTATTGTAAACCGTAAACACCCCAAAGGCAAACGTTTCTGCAGTCCAAGCTTGCTGCCCCCTCCACCCCACCCCCATGGACCGACCCATGCTAACGTCGTATACGGTCACTGCGTCGTACGAACCCTTGCATTTTGGAGTTTTTTCTCGAGGAGGCTTCCATCTCCCACTCGCTAGGCACTTACGAGCCTTATCCGGGTAGGGATAATGATTTTCAGGACAATGGTAGAGCAATACACTTCCTTGTTCCTGCCCCTTGGTTAGGGAGTAAGTACCTCCCGCAATGTCCATGTTATCCAAAGAACATTCACAAGAAACTCCTGTAAAGTAAAAAAAAAAAAAAAAAAAAAAAGGATTAGTGACGAAGGATTTACAAAAAGTCTTAACAGTGTCTGTCTATTGTATGATTTTGGAGTGATGCATTTTAACTTTGTAATAACAACTGTACTTTTACTAAGTTTTATTGTGTTTAGGGTGACATTTTCACATATGTCCAGGGACTACAAATGAAAAATTGCCTGATGGCTAATTCTGGCATGTAAATGTGGATGAATATGCACTGTCCCTGAAATAAATAAAAAATAATAAAAGTTCACAGGCGTGCTGTCTTTTAGATGCCTCGTTTTCCAGGATTTGTGATCACGTGTTACTTCAGTTGGAACTATATATCTCTATATATATATATATATATTATGGCATGCCGTTCAGGAAATTTATCCTTTGAATATATATACAGAAAACTTGAATATATATATACAGAAACCTTGAATATATATACAGAAACCTTGAATATATATACAGAAAACTTGAATATATATACAGAAACCTTTAATATATATAAAGAAACCTTGAATATATATAAATAAATCTTGAATATATATATATAAAGAAAGCTTGAATATATATACAGAAACCTCGAATATATATATACAGAAACCTTGAATATATATAAAGAAACCTTGAATATATATACAGAAACCTTGAATATATATAAAGAAACCTTGAATATATATATATACAGAAACCTTGAATATAAAGAAACTTTGAATATATGGAATGAAACTTGACTGATGTCAGACTTCACCGCAGTGTATGCGCTGTTATGTAACGTATGGATGTTACAGCAAAAAGTGAATGACAATGAGTTAGTCCGATTACAATCTCGATACAGCAATATTAAACTGAGGACATCACACTGGCGAAAGCGTGTACGGCCCAAAATCACCCTGATAGCCTGCCCAATACAGTTCAACTGACAAGGTAGTTTGCTCCGTTTTTAATCGTGGCAGATCTACTACAACAGGCAGCTGTTTATCAGGCCAACATCAGCATGTCTTCAGCCTCACAGGAGAGCCCCACAACACCCCGTGTACAATCGACACCCGTTAACTTGATATCGTTTTCAGGTGATTTAATAAAGGTGAAACACAGTGAATGGCCGTGCGTAGTGGCACTGCGCTCTGACGCGGCACTTCTCCGGGGCACTCCTGAGATAGGGCATGCTCAGGTTGGCCCGATAGGCAGCTGCCTGGGCTGTTGGCCTGCCACGGTTAAAAATTGAGCGAACTTCTTCGTCAGAAGAACGGGCAGGGTATTGGGCAGGGATATCGGGAGGATTTTGACAGGCACAGCCAGTGTATTTATCATTTGTTCATTGTTTAAATATGCTGCAACTAGATTGCGTGCAGCCTGACTCATTGTCTCTTATACACTGTCGCACACAAGATGGCCACAGGCACTGGCGCGAAGTGGAAGGGTTTCTGTATATATATATATATTCAGGGTTTCTGTATATATATATTCAGGGTTTCTGTATATATGTATATATATATATATATATATATATATATATTCAGGGTTTCTGTATATATATATATTCAAGGTTTCTTTATATATATTCGAGGTTTCTGTATATATATTCTAGGTTTCTGTATATATATATATTCGAGGTTTCTGTATATATATTCAAGCTTTCTTTATATATATTCAAGGTTTCTTTATATATATATATTCAAGGTTTCTGTATATATATTCAAGTTTTCTGTATATATATTCAAGGTTTCTGTATATATATTCAAGATTTCTGTATATATATTCAAAGGATTAATTTCCTGAACGGCATGCCATAATATATATATATATATATATATATATATATATATCAGTTGTAATATAATCTGTTTAAAAGTATTATGGTACCGTCAGTAAAGCACCCTAAAACTTTAAAGATCGCCTTAACAGTTGATTTGGTAGTACAAACACAGCATAAGGCTGCGCATGCAGAAATGCAAATTTAATGATAATTTGATGAACATCTACAGTTAGTCACTTGGAGCGGAGACAATGACACTGTTATATTACATAAGGTGTCAGAGCTTTCCTGGTGAGAATACAGTGGAAAAGTAATGGTGCGGTCAACTTGAATTTACTTCCAATTAAATCATGTATGTAAGTATTGATTTAATATAATTGTATAATGTATTGAGATTACAATGAAAAAAACTGTAATCAAAACTGTATCTTTAATCCCAGTTGACTACAACTAGCATATTCTGAAACAATAATAAATAGGAGGCCAGACATAGTTTAGAGGTTGGTCACAACAATGGCCGCTTTTGTTGGCATGCATGTGTAGATTCAGTTAAATATAACTAAATAAGAATATATAACATTGTTTTTGTAAGTGGAATGGAACCTTAAAAAAAAAAAAAAAGGAATCCTTATTATCACAAATACATACTGCAGTTTCATTTAACCTGCTTTTTTTGTGGGGAGAGAACTTCAGGATTGTGTGCTTTGAATTCAACAATCAAAATATCTCTATATATAGTATACGATTCTGAGAAATTATGTTTGATAACCTACAAGATTATGCAGTTATGAGATTATCAGATAAACATGCCTTAATGTGTTTGCCTTAATGTGTTTGCCTCAAATTAAACAGATCATTTAGGAATGTTTGTGATGTGATTTTTTTTTAAACATTAAGTCCAAATTCCAAATTCATTCACTTGTTGCTGATACTTCTATTGATAAGGTGCATTGCTGATTTAACACTTGTAGCCATTTTAGAAGAATGGAATAGTAATTTGTGGATGACGCAGAGGGACACTCACACATTTGTAAGTCAACGCATAGAATAAATTATTTGCCAAGTATCAAGCAGAACTACTTGAATGTCTATGGGTTTAAGGGATGACAGTATGGACATGCATTCATTAATTTTCTACAACTTAATATTAGCAGTGCTGCTTATTCCCGTTAGGGGTCACAGGTGACTGGAGCCTATCCCAGTTACTTCAGGCCTTAGGCGGGGAACACCCTGGACTGGGGCCAGCTAGACGCACAGACAGGTACAGACAACCATTCACTCTCATAGTCATTCCCTAGGGGCAATTTGTGTCCAATTAACGCATGTCTTTGCAAGGTGGGAGGAAGCCGGAGTGCCCAGAGTGAACCCACGAAAACACAGAGATGACTAGCAGACTCCACCCAGAGAGATCATGGTTGAGCCCAAGATTTGAACTAATTATCTCCTTGTTGGGAGGCAAGAGCGCTAACCGCACTGCCACCATGCACCCCCAGTATGGACATATCCCTGCCAATGTTGAGAGACCATTGAAACCCCCAAGTAACAAAGACAGAGCAAGAATTGGGTTAACACATGGGTGACAAAAATTGTTTGCACCTCAATAATGCTATGCTCAGTGACCGAAGCACTTTTGTAAGGCTCTCTTTAAGTCGCTTTGGATAAAAGCGTCTGCTAAATGAATACATGTAAATGTAATCAGGAGGAGTCAGGTGGCTGAACTGTTAAGGAAGTTTTGCTAGTATCAGAATGTTGCTGGTTCGAAACACTGGCTCTGCCAACATGACGTTGTGTCCTTGGGCAAAGCACTTCACCCTACTTGCTGTGAATCACTCTGGATAAGTGCGTCTGCTGAATGGCTAAATGTGAATGTAATGTTCAAAGCAAACCTACACCAATGACTACATTATTGTAAAGGACGGTTTCACAAGCTTTATGAACATAAGATACTGAGTTTTCTGAGTTGGACCTGAATCTCCTGAGGTACAACATATTTCCCCTTTCCAACACTACATTGCCAGTAAAAAAAAAATTCTACAAGTTTCACTTACAAACAAGTCTATCATGAAAAGCATACCAGCATACTGTTTTGAGCAGTGATTGGTCGAATACACATGGACAGCAATTACTGCTGTATCTTTCACGCTTACCTCTATAAAAAGAAGAGAAAACCAGCACAGCGAACCAACTCAAGTGCAATTTACAACCCATATTGAAGGCCAGCGGTCAGTAACAATTCCAAAAGTACGATGGCTTCTAAATAAAGCACATTTATAGAGTATAAGACTAGGAGGAGGGGCCAACTTCTGCTGTCATTGTTTAACTGCTGTTCAAATAAACCAAGAGCAATGCCCAATTCAGAGATAACGCATGTTGTTTCATCCTAATAATTATGTGTTCAGTTAACTTGAAAGACACAAACTATATACCAGTCCATGGTGCATCTATGGCAACAAAAAGGAAGAAAAAAAAATCTTATATACAGTATCTTAAAGGAAGTTAACTCTAAATGCCCTTGGGAAAAGGTCAGCCTTTCTGGGTTGCAACGTGGGATTTTGCTGTTTCTTGATGATGTCATGTCATAAGAAATAGTTATGAAATAGGCGTCTTGACAAGGTCCGCCGTTTATTTCACAACATTAGACAAAGCTGTGTGTCGTCTTTGTACTGTGTTGTACTTTCTTAATCCAGCCTGGAGAGCGGAACTGTTTGGAGAGTGAAGTGTTCGAGGGGGAACACTATCCTCGACGCAAATCTTTCGCTGCCATGGTTACGGGAAAGCTAATCAGGGAATTAAACAGGAGAAGCTGTTTAAGGCTTGGCTAGTAATCTAACCAAGAACACGTTTTTTTTGTATTCATTTCGAATAGATTGTTGCTCTTTGAGCATGTCGTCTGTCCCGGAGATGCGAGAAAAGTAAGTCACGTTATCTTGCGACGTCGATGCTAGCTGAATACTAGCTAATACTGTACCGAGTGAAATGCAGGTCAGCTTGTTCACCTAAACATGACACTTGACCTTTGGTGGCAATATTTAATCGTTTACCGACTTCATTCAACATCTCAAATGTTGCTGCTTGCATGAGCGACAGGTCGTCGATGGCTGATATTTGAAAGTGAACCCAGCTATTGTACACTGTACTAGTGACCTGTGTAGCAATAGTATTGCATACAGGATACAGGACGCTTTATTGCCATTTTATGTAAACGCATATAGGAACTTGTTGTAGCATTACAGTGTTTTAAAACATGTAGTGCGGTTAGACAAAGACAGTGATGACAAGACATGTTTTATTTTTTTATTTACTTTTTATTTGTTATAGAGGGACAGTATACATGAATTGACATTTTACAGATAAAATGTAAATGCGCCCAATTATAGCCAAAAGGCTACTTTCCATTGGTAGTCCCCCTGACAGAAGGAGAATGGAAAAGTTACCTATCAATTAAAAAAATTATTACAAGCAAAAGCAGGCAACAATAAAACAATTACAATTTCCCCTTTCCCAAAAAATTGAATATCATGGAAATGTTCATTCATTTCCATAATTACTTTTAAAAAGTTAACCTTTCATAGATTATATATTCAGGGCCCACAATGTAAACGATTTCAAGTACTCATTTGTTTATTTTTTACATAATTTGGGCTTCCAGCTCATAAAACCCATGAAAACAGGAATTCAAAAAATTAGAATAATGTGCAGAAATCTGCCCAAATTCTGCAGGGCACGAATGTTTTAAACTGAGTGTCACACACTAATCATCTTCTAAACTCAAAGCACCTGCACAGGTTTCCCCAGGTGTCATTAAATTGTCTCAGTTCAGTTCAATATGGGGAAGACTGCAGACTTGACAACTGGCCAGAAGACCATCATTGATACCCTCCATAGCACTGATACTCATTGCGCGGCTCGCGAGCCACATGCGGCTCGTCAAGCTTTAATTGGTGGCTCGCACTGGCATACTATCTTATAACAATATGGTAACACAGCCCAAAAAAACAAAAACGATAAATTAAGTAATTTTCCGCGGTCTCGCGTGAATACGGCCACCAAACCCGCGCGCCTTTAAGCACCAAGCGGGGATTGACGAGGGACAGAGTATGGAGCAAGCCAGCTTGAGCTGCGGGCACAATGGGTCGTTTTTTAATGGAAAAAGGGCGAAAACCAGCAGTAACACCAAACGAAAATCCGCATGAAGACGACGAAGAGGGGGCGAGCAGGACAGACGAATTCTTATTTTTTCTTCATGGCATGAAGCATCTGTGCTTAATATGCAAACAAACCCGCGCCTGTTTCAGACGAAGCAACTTGGAGCACCATTTCAAAACTGCGCATCCGCCTGGCAGTTAAATAAGAAAGAGTAAATTAGCGCAGCTCACTGCTTCACTATGTGAACAGCAAAATCTTATCCACATGACCTCCACTGCAGAGCGTTGCAGAGGCATCTTTTGAGATGGCTTGGATTTTGGCGCGGGCCAAAACACCGTTCTCAGACTCAGAAATAGTAATAGTTAATAGTGGGGGTGCGAGCCAGCCAGCCAGCGATTCCCAAAGACGTCCGTTTTTTTGCTAGTTTTTCGAACTTGTGGGTTAGATTTTTGATGCTCAAGTGACCGACATTTAACCGAGAGCATCCGGTAATTTTTCGAAAGAAAATATTTTTATTAATTAGCGTATTTCTTTGGCGGCCCGATAATAATCCCGATAATTATTTAGGGGGGCTGAAGAACATTTTAGGGGGGCGCCCCTGGAGCAGGTGTTGTCCACTTCTGGAGTTTGGTTTCTGAAGCAGACTTTCCCAGTTTGAAACCACTTGCACAGAAAGTGATGTCTTTCTTCATGAGCACATACGCCTGTGAGTCAACATTTTCAACCGTGAACACTATCAAGAGGAAACAGAAAAACGGACTGACCCATGCTCATCTTGAATGCCTCACTGTGATTGCAACAACAAACTACAAATACAACATTAAGAAAGTCAAGGACATGCATGCCAGTTTCCGCTCATCCCAGTATTAAGATAAATATGGTCTTAATTGAAAATGTATTGGCTGTGTTTTTTCTTTTTTGTGGGATATGGAATTTATATGTAGAAATTAACATTTGCAAAAGGGGGTGTGTCTTTTGCAAAAGGGGGTGTGTCTTTTGCAAAAGGGCGTGTGTCTTAAAGGTGGCTCTTCCCTTGATTTTGCTCGGCCAATGTGGCTCTTGTGAAAAAAAAATTGAGTTTCACTGCTCCATAGGATGGGTAAGCCACAAAAGTTCATAGCTAAGGAGGCTGGCTGTTCACAGAGTGCTGTGTCCAAGCATATCAATGGAAAGACCAGCGGAAGGGCAAAATGTAGCAGGAGAAGATGCACCAGCAGAAGAGATGACCGTGGGCTTCAGCGGATTAGCAAACAGAGAAGATTCAAGAATCTGGCAGAGATTCAGAAAGAGTGGAATGAGGCAGGAGTCACAGCTTCAAAAACCACCACATTCAGACGCATCCGGGAGATGGGCTACAACTGTCGGGTTCCTCGGGTCAAGCCACTTCTGAGCCTGAGCCAACGTAGGAAGCGTCTCAACTGGGCCAAGGAGAAGAAGGACTGGACTGTTGGCCAGTGGTCCAAGGTCCTCTTTTCTGATGAAAGTAAAGTGTGCCTTTCATTCGGGAATCAAGGTCCAAGGGTTTGGAGGAAGACTGGTGAGGAACAGAACCCAAGCTGCTTGAGGTCAAGTGTGAAATTTCCACAGTCAGTCATGATTTGAGTGGAATGTCCAGTGCAGGTGTTGGTAAACTCTGTTTTCTGAGATCTATTTAGCGAATGATGGATAATAACGACTACCTGCGCCTGTTTGCAAATATTTCAGCGTAATGAAGGTTGGGAACGTACGGACCCTCTATATATATATATATATATATATATATTAAATTTTTTCAAAACTTGGCATGTCTAATTTGATAGTCTATCAATGGTCTGCCAATTAAAATACCGTCCATTTGAATCCAGTGTCGTAAACTGATTTCACTACAGCCTTCGTCATGGTTACAGCTGTGTACGACCGCAAACTGATAACGCCTGCTGCACCTCAACTCCAGGAAGCAATAACCAAACCAGAGACTCTGTACCCAAAGTCTGACAAAGATGACAAGACCAAACGGAAGTGCTTCGTACAGCAGCACAGATACCACTTGGCAGGGCCCTCAAACCATCACTGAGTACAATCAGAGGTCAATGGGAGTTGCTGCAGCCAACCAATTCCTCCAGGAAGAGCTCGACACATTCAACGCGAGGCTGTGACGCTCAACAATGGAAAAAACAGCAGTGCGGAGATCCCAGGGAACTTGACGACTGCGTCCTCCGATCGTCTGAGGCCGAGGTGCGACACGCTTCCAGAAAGGCAAACGCTCGCCAGGGCCCAAGTCCAACATAACATCGCCTCAAGTCATGGAAACCACGCGCTACGCAGCTGGCTCCCTTATGCTTCGAGATCCATCCATCCATCCATTATCTTCCGCTTATCCGGGGCCGGGTCGCGGGGGCAGCAGTCTGAGCAGGGAAGCCCAGACTTCCCTCACCGCACACACCTCCTCCAGCTCCTCCGGGGGGATCCCGAGGCGTTCCCAGGCCAGCCGAGAGACATAGTCCCTCCAGCGTGTCCTAGGTCTTCCCCGGGGCCGCCTCCCGGTGGGACATGCCTGGAACACCTCCCGGGGGAGGCGTCCAGGAGGCATCCTAAACAGATGCCCGAGCCACCTCAACTGGCTCCTCTCGACGTGGAGGAGTAGCGGTTCTACTCCGAGCTCCTCCCGTGTGACCGAGCTCCTCACCCTATCTCTAAGGGAGCGCCCAGCCACCCTGCGGAGGAAACTCATTTCGACCGCTTGTATCCGCGATCTTGTCCTTTCGGTCATGACCCAAAGCTCATGACCATAGGTGAGAGTAGGAATGTAGATTGACCGGTAAATGCTTCGAGATGTCTACGGTAAAACCAGTCTCCCAGAATAACCCAGGATGACCATCCGCCCTGTGGGTTGTCTTGAAGAAGCTAGCGGAGGCACACGTCAACACAGTTTTCCTGTAGAGCAGACCTGACAGGTGGACGATGCCATGGCCCAAGCCCTACATTTGGCACTGGAGCATCTTGGTGAAAGCGGGACTCAAGCCAGGATTCGATGCATCTCCTCAAGCTCTGCCTTTCACAGCATTCCGTCTGCCAAACCGGGACGTTTGAAGACATTTCCATGTGGTCATTTAGCAGACGCTCTTATCCAGAGCGGCATACAGCAAGTACAGGGATAGACCCCCAAGGCAAGTAGGGTGAAGTGCCTCGCCCAAAGGCAAAAGGTGATGTTGGGATTTGAACCGGCAACCTCCTGATTCTAGCAAGATTCTCTAACAGCTCAGCCTATCTCACTGCAGCCAGGTCACGTGATGAGGATCTGTAACGGCCGCCTCATCCAACGAGCATCTCGGAATGGGAGGTTCCACACACCTGCTGCTTCAGCCATTGGTTGTCCTTGCTGTACTTCATACAGTCAGACACCCTACTAGTAGCTATTAACTACATTTAAATGTAGTCATTCAGCAGTTGCTCTTATCCAGATCGACGTACAGCAAGTACAGGGACATTCCCTCTCAGGCAAGTAGGGTGAAGTGCCTTGCCCAAGGACACAACGTCATGTTGGGACAGATGGGGTTCGAACCGGGTACCTTCTGATTACCAGCCCGACTTCCTAACCGCTCAGCCACATGACTCCCTAGCATCTACTAGCATCCACATTAACAATGTAAAACCGTATCCCCTAGACAACTTGGCTTTCAATGTTTGTTTTGTTTGTTTGTTTGTTTTACAGTACGGAGACCAGCAAATGGTTAGATGCACATTACGATCCCGTGGCCAATCTTTATACTTTTTCTTCATGTATCGGTAAGATACTCCAGTGAGACAGATGGTTCCTTTTCTCTTCTTTCTTCCTTAAAACTCCTTCAAAAAAATCTTTCCTTGACAATCCACATACAGACGTTTTCATCTTGACCTTTCATTTAGAGATTAATCACGTATGCACGCTATTTTCAACGTCCTTTCTTAGATTTTCAAGTATTTGCCCCACTTCAACAAGTTTTTTCCACGCACGTAATGTTTTATTGGTCACGGTTAATAGTCTTCTACCTTTACTTTTCTTTTTAGCTAAATGGACGTGTTCTGTGTGTTTTGTCTTATTCAGCTCTGGCAGATCTTCATGGAGATGGTGAAAACAAGGTAACTAAAGGCTTTCTCCTGAGAGAAATTCTTGCTGGACAGTTGTGTTTGTTTTGGAGGGGGGAGGGGGTGGTTTGTCCACGGATGTCCAAGTGGTGAAGGTTCGAGAAGTCGGTTACAGCAGTATGAGGAATAAAGGGGCCACAACTAAATAAATGGATAAATAATGATATCATTGGTCATTTACTTAGTCTTTGTGATATAGATTCATTTATTTATTCCATTATTTATTTATCCATGGATGTATATATTTCGTTGTGGACCCTTTTTTCCCGCCATATTATGGTTTCATAGAGTTCAAACAGTTCCTGTTTTCTCTGTAGCTGGTGGTGGGGGACTTGGGCACAGGTTCCAGTAACATGAAGCTGAAGGTGTACCGAGGGACGGGTCTCATGAGTGAGAACACGCTGCTGGACCTGCCTGTAGGCTTGGTGTCTTTCCTCATGGACCAGCACGAGCCTCGGACCCCGGCCATAGCTGTGGCGTCAGGCCCCTTCATCTACGTGTACAAAAACCTCCGGCCCTACTTCAAGTTTACTCTCCCCCCGCTGGAAGTGAACTCCTTGGAGCAGGATGTCTGGGACCAAGCCAGAGAGGTATGGAAATGGGTCAGGTTCTTGGAAGAAAAAAAAGGTTATCAAATTAAATTAATCTGTTGTTTTTTTTGGGGGGGGGGGGGGGGGGGGTGTATATAATACCTCATCTAGCAGACGCTTTTATCCAAAGCGACTTACAGCAAGTACAGGGACATTCTCTCTGAGTCAAGTAGGGTGAAGTGCCTTCCCCAAGGACACAACATCACATAGCCACAGCCAGGGTTCGAACTCACAACCTTCCGATCATTCCTTAACCCATTGAGCCATCTGACTCCCCCTCTCTATGTTTATTGTTTGCACCATCCTGCCACATTTGTGCAAATTACCCTGGCGGATAAAACCGATTCGGGTTTGGGAACGAGTTAAATCAAAACCCAATGAATTTTGTAGGGGACTTGAGCAAAGTGAGTTCCATTTAAAAAAAGACCCCTAGCAAGATTGATTTGTGCATTGAATTATTTCATAAGGAAAACAGTGTTTTGAATTGTCTGCGCTTAAATCAAATTCGTATTCGTATTACATTTACTTATATTCATTTAGCCGACGCTTTCATCCAAAGCGACTTCCAAGAAAGAGCTTTACAAAAGAACATCGGTCACTGACCATACCAAGGAGATAGCTCCAAACATTACAAGTAGTCAGATTATTAGATTAGATAAACCTTTATCTGCCCTCCAGGGGGTGGAAATTGCAGTTCACAACAGCAGCAGGGTAAAGTACAGCGCACAGAGTTGCAGGGTAATATAAAAATAATGACAATAACTATAGCAATAGGCGGGCACGATAAAGTCCAAAATAAAAAAATAAGAAAGTAAGTTAAGTAGTCCAGTATAAAAAATACGTAAGTTAAGTAGACATATAGACAGTTATGGAGAATTATGGCATTACAGTATTGCAAAAAAGTAAGTAAGTTAAGTAGAAATATTGCACTTAATACAGAATGAAGCAGGCATTGTGGGAAACCAAACAAGTGCCAAAGGGAAGAACCACAAGAGCATTCGGTTAAACCCATTGCAATTAAATAACATGAATCTCAAACATGCAATAGTGTACCTGTAGGAAAGCACGTAGTAATAATATACCTCACAGCGTGTACAATCATTTCAAATCAAGCAACAAGTCCCTCAATAGGAGTCATCTTGATCCTGGGGGAAACTGACATTATGTCTAGCAAACCATTCCTAAGTATAATGTTGACGTAGATGAGTGTCTCGTTTGTTGGTATAAGAAGAGAACCTTGATATGTGTTTCCTCTTCTAATTGAAGGACATGATTGACCACATGACCTTAAAGGAAATGTTGGAGGGCATAAGGTACGATTTTGTGCCCCCCCCCCCCCCCCCCCCACAGTTGCATCTTGGTCTTTGTAGTCCGTCCAGCGTGTACAGGATGAGGAGGTCATCAGTGCTTTATGTGTTTGCTTACAGAGACAAGGCTGATGTTCCACTGTCTGTCAGATCCTTGAGGTATGGAGCTCGTCATGATGTAGCCAGTATCCCAGTGCAGGTTCCGCACATCTCTGACGGCGTTATCCTTTCTCTTTGCGAAGGTTCCTCATGTTGGACCCACAGGAAATGGAGCCGTTTGTGAATCTTCACAAGCAGCAACCAATCAGAAGACAGGTGCTCTGGTTCACGTTCATCTTATTCTAAAATCACGCACACCTCCCAAAACACACACTGACGCGTGTCTTTTTTTTTAGACCGTCATCACTTGCATCGCGACGCTGAAGAAGAACATGGCGGACGAGGATGCCGTCAGCTGCCTCGTGATTGGCACAGAGAGCAACGACGTTTACATCCTGGATCCGGAGGCCTTCACCATCCTCTCCAAGGTCGGCTCTCTTCAACCGGGCCCATCTTTCGCTCGTTAATCGCCCACGTCGTTTACGACTCCATTGTTGGCGATAACGTGTCTAGATGTACAGCTCAAGCTTTTTACATTTACGTTTAGTCATTTAGCAGACGCTCTTATCCAGAGCGACTTAATAAAATAACAAATACAAATTTAGCAGACGCTTTTATCCAAAGCGACTTACAGTGAATACAGGGACATTCTCCCTGAGGCAAGTAGGGTGAAGTGCCTTGCCTAAGGACACAACATCACATAGCCACAGCCGGGATTCAAACTCACAACCATGAGGCCAACGCCTTAACCCGCTGAGCCATCTGAGTCCTGCCCAAGGACACAATGTCATGTTGGCCCAGGCGGGGTTCCAACCAGATATAAATGTAGACACATGCTGTTGCCATTCTCCACCCCCCTTCCCTCAGATGACCCTGCCCAGCGCCCCCACTCTGATGGACGTCACCGGGCAGTTTGACGTGGAGTTTCGCATCACAGTTGCGTGTCGCAACGGGAACATCTATATCCTACGTCGGTAAGACCGTCCAACAGGATACCGTCCAGCCTGATACTCTCAAAACTCTCAAAATATCTCTTTAAAAAGAAAGAAAAAAAAAAGTATAAGTAGGGTGCAGGTTTAAAGCTTTGGTTCATGGTGTAACATGTACAAGTATCCATTTAGCAGACACTTTTATCCAAAGCGACTTCCGAGAGAGCTTTACAAAGGAGCATCGGTCACTGATCATAACAACGAGATAGTCCCCGAACATTGCAGGCAGTCAAGAATACATACAAGCAGACATTCGCCAGCAAAGAAGCACATACAGAGATATGGGCCAGTTTAGGTTTTGAGACCATCCATACCCCTATAAAAAAAAAAATGTAAACTATGGCTCAATTGATATTGAACACCTGGTAAGATGGTCATTTTTAGAATTTTTTTAAATAATTTACATTTACATTTATAAAAATACAATATATATCTACAGGTTGACTAAATAGCATTACACTGCTCATTCATTTTTCATTTGACCTTTCCTTTCTATTCTATTCGCACACGCATTTCATTTTCAGACCCAGAAAGAGTTCAAACAGGAGGTTTATTTCACGCACCTCTTTTGACTAAATATGTAGATACATTATCCATCCTGAGGTAAATTGTGCAGCAGTGTGGCTCACATACTCACTTCACAAAAATATACAAGTTGTCAGTAAGTTAAAGAATGTTAAATTGTAAAAAATAAAATGAAAATAAATTGTAAATGTACAGGTGTATAAGGCACTAAAAAGTAATAAAGATTACAAGGTAAGCTCATTGTTGTGTTCTACAGGGACTCTCCCAAGCCCAAGTACTGCATAGAGTTGTCATCTCACCCAGTGGGTATGGTGAGAATGGGAAAGAACGTTGTTGTGGGCTGTGCTGAAGAAACTCTACAAGGCTTCACCCAGAAGGTACATCACTGGAAGACATGGAAGACCAGTGGTTCTCTACCCTGGTCCTCAGGGCCCACTGTCCTGCATATTTTAGATGTTTCCCCCTTCCAACACACCTGATTCAAATAAAATTGTCGTTATCAGGCTTCTGCTGAGCTTCATAATGACTCATTCATTTGAATAAGGTGTGTTGGAGCAGGGAAACATCAAAAACATGCAGGACAGTGGACCCTGAGGACCAGGGTTGAGAATCACTGTTGTAGACGAAGGCATTGTAGAAAAGGTTTCAGAAGTAGTCATCTGGACACACTTTTCAAAATCAAGACATTTCCAATCCCCCTCCGTAAGTAATTCTCAGTCAAGACAAGTACCTCCAGACGGAAGTCGGAACATCTTGAATTTTGAAAACAGTGTCCAGATGACTACCTTAAAGCAGTGCTTCTCAACTCCGGTCCTCAGTACACCCCTGTCCTGCACTTTTTAGATGTTTCCCCCCCCCCCTACAAACCTGATTCAAATAAATGGTCATTATCAGGCTTCTGCTGAGCTTCAATCAGGTGTGTTGGAGCAGGGAAACATTGAAAACATGCAGGTCAGGGGTTCCTGAGGACCGGAGTTGAGAACCACTGGGATCTACCCTTACCTGTGCCGTCCGCTTTTTGGCTCTCAGGGGAAAAAGCTGTGGACGGCCGCCCTGCCTGCTCCTGTCACCACCATGGGTGTGATGGAGCTGCCCGCTAGAGGCTTCCAGGCCGTCCTTGTGGGCCTGGCTAACTGTGAGGTCCACCTCTACAGAGACAAGAACCTCCTGAGCACCGTCAAAGCCCCAGTATGGAAGCATGTTGTACAGTCCAGCTTGAATTGAACTGTTGAACTGTACGGTATTGATTTGGCATTTCCCTTTCGTCAGCCTGCTATTTCTTCTGCAAAGGGAGCCTAACGACGCAGTTCTAATGTTGAACATGAATTGTTAGGCAGACGATTTTTACGCTGCGCTCAAAAAACTGAGCTGTGAATCCGTCAAACCCCATTTTCTAGGATGTGGTGACCAGCATTTGCTTTGGAAGGTACGGTCGAGAAGATGGAACTCTGATCATGACCACAAAAGGTGAGGGAGAAATATTGTCCCTTATTAGTCCCACAGTGGGGAAATGTTGCAGGCACACTCATGTTCAATGCATTGGCCAGGAATTAAACCCCCACTGGGAATCGAACCCAGGCCTCGCACATGGTAGGCAAGAATCTTACCACTGAACCACTGGTGCTAACCTTGAACCTTGAACCTTAACTTTTTTTGACATTCGAAATGGAAAAAAAATCCATGCAGTTTAACTAGGAATTCCAATCGACCTGGTTTCATACAACCTCACCTCTGTCCTGGTTGTCCTGCAGGAGGAGGTCTGATGGTCAAGATTCTAAAGAGGACCGCTGTATTCGACGACCGGGACAGCGCCCCGGGTCCCCCTCTCGCTCAAAGCATCCGCCTGAACGTCCCCAAGAAGACCAAGCTGTATGTGGACCAAACCATGAGGGAACGGGAGAACGCTGTGGGTACGGAGGTCATAACCCTCTGACCTCTGTCCTAGACGGGGTCAGAGGGACCGTTGGGTTTCTTTTCCCGCCTTTTTTCTGAAGGCGGGAAAATAAGCTTTCTGAAGCCGTTTGAACTGAAGGCGTTTGAGCTAGAAACCAGAACCATTTGAACTAAAAATTTCTCACACTATTGGTAAAGACTAATAAGACTACATTACTTAGTAACCCCTCCCCCAAAACCCCCGCCAAAATGACGTAGATCGGTTTGCATTTCTTATCTTAAAATTTCGGGTGGTGTTTGCCTGAGTGTAGCCATGCACAGGGCCTTCCAGATGGATTTGAGCCGCCTGCGTCTGGCTGCAGCGCGGGCCTACGTCAAAGCCCTGGAGTCCAGCCTCACCCCCATGTCTGCCAGCCTGTCAGAGCCACTGAAGATGAACGCGGTGGTAAGTCTGGGAGGCAGGCAAAGTAGACTGCTTAGTTTGTTTAAATGAGATATTCCACAACAGGCTCAAAGAGGTTATTTCACAACTCGCTAATACTCTCTGGCCTTCTGGCCTTCTGTCCTTCTGTTCTGTTGTAGGTTCAGGGTCTGGGCCCGTCCTTTAAACTGACTCTGAACATCCAGAATACAGCAGCCAGTCGCCCTGTCATGAACCTGGCCATCAGCTTCCTGTATGACGAGAACCTCTATAGTATGAGGACAGCTTTCTTTAAGGTTCATACCTCGTGTTCTTTCTCACACCTTTTTTTATCATGTATATCAGGGGTGGGCTACCCTGGTCCTCAGGAGCCTCAGGAGCCACTATCCTAAAGGTTTTAGATGTTTCCCTGCTCTAGCACACCTGATTCAAATGAACGGGTCGTTATGAGGCTTCCACAGAGCTTGATAATGACCCATTTATTTGAATCAAGTGTGCTGGAGCATGGAAACATCTAAAACCTTTAGAACTATGGCTCTCGAGGACCAGGGTTGCCAGTGTGGTTGCTCACTCTGCCTCACCACTGATGGGTATCTCTGGATGAGAACAATTCCAGTTTCGGGAGCCAATGAACCAGCAAAGCACTACATTGGATTTGTTTGAAAATATCAATCATGATTATTCTGATCTAATTATATCAAAACTTCTGCACAGATCCCACTCCTGGTTCCAGGCCTTAACTACCCCATTGACACGTTCGTAGAGTGCATGAGCGACAAGGGAATCTCTGACATCATCAAAGTATGTACTCTTTAACATGGAGAACGTTCTAGAAAGCTAGCTATACTGTGAATCACAGCATAATCGGTCTTGCAATACTTCGGAATCGGAAAGTGTTGTAATTTTTAGCGACTAAAACAACTAAAACTAAAACTGTACAATGTACCTGCTTTATAGATGCAATCCCTTTGAACCCAATTATCAAACTTTTGGGGAAAAACCCAAATACTCAAATAAAACTTTGCTCCTCCAATATGTTTTGCCTCCCGTCGAGATAAAGATTGACCTTGTTTGCTGTTCCCAATGCCAACTGCCGGGAAGCCTCATGATTGTCCGTCACTGGAGGTTTGCTTCTGATACACATTGTGTAACCGCAGGTGTTTGTTCTGCGAGAGGGGAAGAGTGCACCTCTGCTGACTGCCCACATCAACATGCCCGTCAGCGAGGGACTGGCTCTAAACTGAGAGAAACCTGAAAGACCCATCCAGGCATCGACACGCTCCCCCCCCCCCCCCCCCCTGCGGTGCGCACAGCACCCCCCGGTGGCAGAAACCAACTGGGACGTAAACGTTGCTTTCGCTGGCTGCGGAGCAGAGGAAAAGCTCTCTAGCGTAGGACTGTTGTACCTAGATAGAAGGCCGGAGAGAGTTTTGGTTGTTGGTGCTAGGTTCAAACTGCGAACGGTGCGTAGTTCTCTACGGAACGTCCAAACCAGGGATGTTTATTTAGAAAGAACGGACAGGTTGGATGATTATTTATGTGAAGTTAAAGGAGTTTATTGCTCCAGAAAGCCTATTGTACATAGAGAAAGTCATTCAAGGGATACTCATTTCAAAGAAATTCCTCAAAGCTCATCATCGCTAGATCAAGTGCTTGATCAAGTGCTATCAACAAAACAGTTTGAAAAACCAAAGTAAACAAATGGCCATTCAGGTGCAGAAGGAACTAGATATTTAATGTAATAAAAGCCTAAACGTGTAAAAAAAAAAGAAGCGTGAACAGTCAAGAAGGCATAACATGCATTTTCTTTGTCTTGTCACGTGCGTGGCTCTGTTGAAGACAATGTAACTTGTTGAAAACCGATAAAATATTCTCACAGTGTATCCCTTCTACTTGTATTTATTTTGTTACCCACAAAATCGGCCAACGCAGTGGTGAAGGCACTTTCATTTTCAACTGCGACATGCGACAATGCACGACATGTACCAAAGTGCCAGCTGCCAAACCCATGGCGGTAACATCCAGTCCAGGCTCTTTGCGTTGTGAAGCGGAGGCGAGTCACTCGTAGGAGATGGCAGAGATGAGAGGGTGCTTTCAGGGATATTTAAGTCCTCCTAGGCAAACATGGTGAGGGAGATCCACTGGAGAGAGGGAAGGAAACGTAACTGTCAGGAATAGAGACTGTCAAGTCTGTTTAATCACACCTTAGGGACTTTTTTTCGACTGGGACTTGACCTTCAAGAAAAGGCTCAAGACTCACGTGTTCTGCGAATTTACTGGCACTTCGAAATATCAGCGGTTGTTCAGAATCAGAATTACTTTGTTGATCGCCGAGCAGAAACTCGTTAGTGTTGACAGTGTTGTTGCTTTATTGTTCGCGTTCTACAGGTAGACAAGTGTCCGTCGTCGAACTATTCGGCTGTATGCACTTACAGCTCTTCCCTTGGCACTTACTGGTTATCACGATGTATGTTTCATAATCTATAAACTCGCTATGTTCGGGGTCTATCACGTTGCTATGCTCAGTGACTGATGGTCTTTTGTAAAGCTCTCTCTTGGAAGTCGCTTTGGATAAAAGCGTCTGCTAAATGAAAATGTTCAGTTTTCAGGCATTTCTTTTCAGTTCTTCTTACCGTTTGACTGTAAGAACGTAAAGTTTTACTTTTACAACTACAAACCGGTGACCTACCTGGAAGAAACTGAAGGACACCACTCCATCTGTATCCGTGTCCATCTCCTTAAATGTTTCTGCAAGGTGACGAAACAAAATTCGTCTGGGCATGTTCATACATTTCAGCATTTGAGGAAGCGCTCACCACCATTTCGTTATTCACATTTACATTATTCATTTTGTCTTGGTGTAACAGTTCTAACTTGAGAAAGGAATTTAACAATAATCATAGATATTCTAAAACGATTTGTGTACACTTGTTGTAAAGATCATTTTACACTTGACTGTACACTTAAAGGCCCTGTTTCCTCAGACATGGATTAAGCCTGGCCTAAAAGCCTTACCAGTGGCAAGCTTCTCTGAATTGTTCTCATTTTATAACTGGGCTTAATCCATGTTTGGGAACCTTCCACCCGAACGTGCTGTGACCACATCTTGGTCCAGCCCTAGTAGTCTTCTCTGTGTTGAGGCAGGAGGAGGAAACTCAACTGAACAAAGTCTCCAAGCGGATAAGGCAGGTCACGAAGTTGTCAAAGTCGATGCTCAGGTCATCCTTGGCGTAGCGCAGGATAATCAGCTGGAACAGGTGGTTGCTGAGCTTGAAGCCTGTCGTAAAACCCGGAACGAGCGTTGTCAGTCTAATTCTGAGGTAGTGTGGTCTTATTCATTGACATTTTCGAAGGTTGTCAGTGAACTTTGGTGGGTTATGACTAAGCAACTGCAAAGCAACCCATCGTACAGTATACATGCTGCAACTAAGAGGCCATTACATGTAACGTTTTTATAGTTAATTATAGTTGAGCTGCGTTGCAGCTGCTATCGTGAGGTAAACAGGAAATGAATGCTCTGTAGGGGGGTCAGATGGCTCAACGGGGTTAAGGCGTTGGCCTCGTGGCTATGTGACATTGTGTCCTTGGGCAAGGTACTTTACCCTACTTGCCTCAGGGAAAAATGTCCCTGTACTTACTGTAAGTCGCTTTGGATAAAAGCGTCTGCTAAATGAATAAATGTAAATAAATGTAGGATGTTTCTGGGGCAAACAGGAATCTAACGCTCGTGTCGTCACAATGTCATTATCACCTTCTGTAGGCGAGAACTCTTTCCCTAGTTCTTTTTTGCAGGTTTTGTCTCAGTCTCAGATTTATGCACGTTGTGATAATAGACGTTGTATGACGTGAGAAATGTTGGGAGGAAAAGGATGTCGGTCGACCGTAACACATTACCGGCAGCTTCCAGGGCCAATCGCATTTCATAGGAGCTCATGGTGCCTGACTTGTCCAGATCGAACTTCCTAAACACGGTCTGGAAAAGGGGGGGCAACAGGGCGGGTTTTGAGGGGAGGGAGGGAGGTGGGGAGGGAGGGAGGTGGAAAGGGAGGTGGGGAGGGAGGTGGAAAGGGAGGTGGGGAGGGAGGTGGAAAGGGAGGTGGGGAGGAAGGTGGAAGGGGAGGTGGGGAGGGAGGGAGGTGGCAGGAAGAACGGCGATGCAGATGTTCTAACAAAGTGAAGGGTGGAGATGGTCTAGAGAGGGCTTTCCGGAGGCCATTTTGGGACTCACCAGGTAGCGTTTGATTTTCTCCCACAGGACGTGAAACTCAGTCAATCCCAGCGTTCCGGTGCCTGTGGTCTGGCAGGATTGTCAAGGACAGGGACGATGGAGGAGAGGGGAAACAGGCAAACGGACAAGCAGGCACAGGGAGAGCATGTAGTGTAGAGAGGTACCATGTATATTTATCGGCGACTTAAACTTTGATTTAAGTCCTGTGTATGTACTTTGTTTGCTCCATTCTGCCACAGTAAATTCTACGCTTGTGGAATTTACATGGCGAATAAAAACAAATTCTGAATTCTGATTCAGAGAGGGGATGACATGCAAGAAAGGGGCTGGACTAACGCATGCACCTAATGTAGACTGAGCCCTCACTAAGGCAGCATGGGTTCGAATCCAGCCCAGATCCTTCGTCTTCTGGTTTGCTCTTGACGGAGGCGGTCGCATTTTTATCTGCTCCCTACACTCCCCGTTTTTCCCTGCTTGCTATCGTCTTGTCTATTGTCTAGTGTCTGTCGGGACTGTTGGAGAGGCTTAACTTGAATCACCCTTCCAAGCAGAAACATGGATTTGATTAGCTGGTCACTTAGCGCTATTGACACGATTTTTTCGAAGAGACCTCAGGGGTCGGGGGAACCCAAGTGTCCTGGTGGATCGTCTCCAGCTGGATATACGATGGACGCGTATGAGAAATGGCGTGTCGTTTGCCTGACTGAGCTATCCGTCGAGGACGTGGAGGACATCTTCATAATGGGATTCATGATTACCATGATTTGTGCTAATTGGATTGGGCATATTTCTGGGTTATCGACAAATTACTAAAGCGGTTGCAGCTGTTAAAGGCCCCTTTAAGCTGCCCCACTTGATTGATGTGATGGGTAGGGCTGTTGGAGGCCAAAGCGAGACTTTAAAGCGCGTGGAGGCTGAACTGGTAGCCCTTAAAAGAACGGTGGATCGCATGGACCAACAAATTGGAAAAGGCAAGGACATTGAGAGACATTTGGATGAGAGAGAGAACCTGAATGGTTGGAGAGGGCGGGAGAGAGACTTTGCTAGTGGGGTGTAAATTCTCCTACCCTACGTGCTTTTCTTTTCTGCCTCTGCTCTTTTCGGCTCCAAATTCCTGCACCCAGCGGTGCCGAGCGCGGGTGCAAGGGCACCCCTCCCCCACCTTGGAAGATTGATGAGAGAGCCTCTACAGAGCCTCTACAGACACCTCACCCCCCCCCCCCCCCCCCCCCCGCGCCTCACTCGCAGGCACAAGACGTCCTGGACCCAAGGCCATACACCATGGACGGGTGTGAGAAAGGACTGATTAGGCCTGTGCTGAGGCGCCAACATAGATTATACCAACACAACAAAGTCTCATCTACACCGATAACTCCACACACACAATTGATCGCCTCCAACCGCTTTTTCCCGGGTTGGCTGGTGGGTCTATTGGCTGGCGCCCAGGGCTTTTTAAAATGACCGGGCTGCAGGCCAAGGATGCTGCTGGTCTACCCCACCCATATTCCTTGTGCACGCTACCCTGTTGAATCATGTGTCTCTGTGTTGTACAATTTATGTGCTCATGCTGAGGAGTTTTTTGTTTTGCTGTTCCCAAATCTGGGGGCGGCTTCTCTTTTTTTTCTCCTCTTCTCTCCTCATGTCATGTGATGTTTTTGAAACCTTGAGTTGGCGCTGTTATAGTTCCATGGCATGTAATGTCGAAGTAAATTCCTTGTATGTGTAAACATTCATGGCGAATAAAAACCGATTCTGATTCTGATTCTGATTGTCAGCATGTCATGCCTTCTCACTCTCTTCCCACATTTACTGTCCTCGTCAGAAAACAAAACGTCATGGCAGAATAAACATGTAAACAACAACAAGAATAGTGGAGTCAGATGGCTCAGTGGGTTAGGGCGATGGTCTCATGAGTAGAAGGTTGTGAGTTCGAAACCCAGCTGTGGCTATGTGATGTTGTGTCCTTGGGCAAGGCACTTCACCCTACTTGTCTCTGAGAGAATGTCCCTGTATTTACTGTAAATTGCTTTGGATGAAAGCGTCTGCTAAATTAGTATTTATTTATTATTATTTTACTATTATTTATTTAGGAATGTGAGAAAGTAAGGATGGTCACGCCTGTATGGCCCAGTAAAAGATACATCCATAAGGGAAATCATGCAGCGACACGCCTCCTTGGCAAAGCCATCAGTCTTTAGGTCCTTATCTGTTGCAGGGAGGTGGGAAAAGATACAGAATCAAACCTGCACTGTCTTGTAGCGCTTCATGGATCAGACTGAGATGGACCTGTACATAGACAAGATTTAGACCAGTGGTTCTTAACCTGGGTTCAATCGAACCCCAGGGGTTCGGTGAGTCAGTCTCAGGGGTTCGGCGGAGGTCAAGACACACGTCCGACTCGTATGATTCGTGATGACACGACCAATTAAGAAGGGTCCGATGAATGCGCATTTGAAACTGGTGGGGTTTAGTACCTCCAACAAGGTTAAAAACCAACTGATTTCGAATCTGTGGACTTACGCTTGCTGATAATCCGGTTGAGGATCGTCCCGAGCTTGGACACAGTGATTTCCATCTCCTACGACACATAAGATGGTCAGAAAAGACTCAAAATCCCACGAGCAGGAAGCAGTTCCGCCACCATGTCGCTCACCGGTCCAGCTAGCTTCCTGAAGAGATCCTTGAAACTGGCGTCAATCTGGCTCTCGTCCAGTTCTACCTGCAGCCCTCGGCACACAGGACAAGTTTAAAGTTAGTGGCTTCGTCTAATCAACCTTTGTGTCATTTTCTATTTCTATGCAGTTTGCAGAACTTGATGATATGATATTGCATTACTCAGGGGTGTCCAATCCTGGTCCTTAAGAGCCACTGTCCTGAAAGTTTGTGATGTTTTCCGGCTCCAGCACACCTGATTCTAATGAATGGTCATTATTACATTTAAACGTATTCCTTTAGCAGATGCTTTTATCCAAAGCGATTACAAGAGAGAGCTTTACAAAAGAGCATCGGTCACTGAGCATAGCAACGTGATAGACGCCAAAACATAGCGGTTTTATAGATTATGAAACATACATCGTGAGAACCAATAAGTGCCAAGGGAAGAGCTATAACAGCGTTCAGCCGAATAGATTACAAATTTAAGGCAGGCACCTCCAACAGGCAGTAGTCTACTTGTAGGAAGCGAACAACAAAGCAACAACACTAAAGAGTTTCCCCTCGGGGATCAATAAGTAATTCTGATTCTGAACAACAACAGCCAATGTTTCTAAGTGCCATTAAACATGAGCCTTTTCTTGAAGTTGAGGAGACAGTCTGTGTTTCTGACGGAGGTGGGGAGTTGATTCCACCATTGGGGAGCCAGACAGGGGAAGAGCTTGTGCTAGGCCCTGGCACTCTTGAGAGGGGGGACCACTAGACGATTGTCCGAGGAGGACCGCAGGTGGCGGGCAGGGGTGTAAGGCCGGATTATTAGGCTTCCACAGAGCTTGATAACAACCCATTCATTGGAATCAGGTGTGCTGGAGCATGGAAAAACCTAGAACCTTCAGGCCAGTGGCCCTCGAGGACCAGGACTGGACACCCCTGGTCTTACTTATCGTTGCTTACCTCTTCTGGAAGGTCAGCTTCTATGTCGTCATCTAATTCCCTGTCAAAACACATCAACGAACTTCTTAAACATTTTCACTGGATTTGACTCGCTTGAGGACACCCATCCACTAATTACACCCACCTTCATTAGCAGGTTTACACCGACCACACCCTACAACCACTCAGTCCACCACAACAACACAATCACATTTAGTAATTTAGCAGACACTCTTATCTAGAGCGACTTACAGTAAGTACAGGGACATTCCCCACCCCAAGTAGGGTGAAGTGCCTTGCCCAAGGACACAACATCACATTGACACAACCGGGGTTCGAACCGGGGACCTTCTAGCCTGACACCTTAACTGACTGCGCCACATGGATCTCTTACTCACTGGGAGTCAGCCGGTCTCTCTGAGAAGACCCGCAGCACAAAGTCTCCATCTTTCTGGGGCTCGAAGGTGGAGGGAACGATGATGTACTCTCCGGCGGGAAGACAGAAGCGAGAGCTGACTTCGCGCAGGTTGATGAACAGCTCCGAGCGAGCCCTGGATTCGTGAGTCAGGAAGAAGTCTCGCTTAAGGTGCACCCCGACCCTACCTGCGCACTGCTCAGGAGGGGAGAGACAAGAACAAACAGGAAAAGAGACAGGAAGGGGGGGAGGGGGTTACCGACAAGAGAGGATGGGGAAAAGAAATGAACGTGAGACCAGAACGAGAGAGAAGGAGAGTCATGGCGGAGAGACCAAGAATGACTTTAGAACAGCAGGAGGAGCGAGATTCATAGAGAAGAAAAGAGAGTAACAGCAAATCCACGATAGAACAACAGGGACGGCTTCATCCCGGAACATTTCATACCTCCTGTGGAACCTGTGGAACAGAGACAAACGCAAAAGAGATGAAATTAGATCATTTTTTTAGAATAAAAGTCTTTACACATTGTATAATGGCTCAATGTGGATTTACATTTAGTCATTTAGCAGACGCTCTTATCCAGAGCGACTTACAGTAAGTACAGGGACGTTCCCCCCTGAGGCAAGTAGGGTGAAGTGCCTTGCCCAAGGACACAACATCATGTTGACACAGCCAGGACTCAATTCTGGGACTTTCTGATTACTAACCCGACACCCTAACCGACTGCGCCACATGACTTCCTAGGTTCATACTGTATGATCGTTTGGGTTTTAGGATCCATACCTCATACACAGCGAATCCAATTGTTTCCATGTCCTTCCCTTCCCGCCTTTGTCTCCGACGATCCTTCTGCATCAACGCAACCAGGAAGCTGCAACCTGATTGGCCTTCTGTGTCCGGTTCCTGCAGAGCCACTTTGAACTGAGGGTTGAGCCAAAACGTAGCTGTGGAAAATCAATTAAAGTAGAGGCATCCTCTTATATAGCTGTATCATGGATGACATATATGACAGCTGACTGATTGGAAGTAAACACAGATGTATCTTGTATCTTGTATCTCTCTCTGTCACTCTCTGTCTGTCTGTCTGTTTCTCTCTCTGTGTCTCTCTGTCTGTCTCTGTCTCTCTCTGTCTGTCTCTGTCTGTCTCTCTGTCTCTGTCTGTCTGTCTGTCTCTCTCTCTGTCACTCTCTCTTTCTTTCTCTCTACCTGGGTAGTTTCTGCAGCCCCCTGCTGTGCTCCCTCTCCTCCACTCCCCGGGGTAGAGGGCTGCACTCCACTTCTTCACCTGGCTGGCTTGCAGCGCGTCCGCCGTCAGGTTGCAGATCTCCAGACGGCTGAACTCGCGCAGGAAGTCACTGAATGACATCCTGTTGCGGGGGGGGGGGGGGGGGGGGGGGGGGGAGCGACGTACCTGTTTACGCCTGTGGTCGCCGTGTTTGTCCAATGATAAAGGTACCGAGTAGCAACAGTAAGCTTGGCTCACCAGAACTCTCCATCCTCGCTGCGGTTATAGAGTCTCCTTCTGACCGAGGCCTCCACACCTGACCACTCTTTCGAGCTAAACGGAACCATCCGGAAAAAAAATAAGACCAGAAGTCCCCCCCCAAAAAAAATATTGTAAGAAATTTCGAATTCTAAATTAAAATAATACTATATAAATAAAAGAATCAACCCCAAAAAAGGACAACATTAAAAGTCTTCCACACCCTCCCCTGCCCCGGATTTTAAACACCCTCACTTGTCGCTCCAGGGGCCGGTCCACTCCACCTCCCCCCAGGGGTTCCGGATTCGCAGCAACTTGACAGGACTGCCCCGATACTCTACCTGGTCGATGGACAGTCACGGATGATCAGCTTACATGTACAGTGAATGTTAAAACTCTGTAGGATACACGTAAGGATAGGGTGCAGTTTGAGTGTTAGGGTGCTGTAGAGTACATGTTAGGGTGCTGTAGGGTACATGTTAGGGTGCTGTAGAGTACATGTTAGGGTGCTGTAGGGTACATGTTAGGGTGCTGTAGAGTACATGTTAGGGTGCTGTAGAGTACATGTTAGGGTGCTGTAGGGTACATGTTAGGGTGCTGTAGAGTACATGTTAGGGTGCTGTAGGGTACATGTTAGGGTGCTGTAGAGCAGTGGTTCTTAACCTGGGGTGCGCGCACCCCCTGGGGGGCCGTTGGAGATCGCAGGGGGTGCGCAGAATTTTGTCTGCTGTGAGGTTTTGACGTCACGTTACCAAAATTATATTTCTTAAGTTACATTACAGAATCCTAACAACACATCCAAATGGTGTGCGCAAAATTAAAACATTAAAAAATTCATTGCAAACAAGTTAAGTCTCCATCATGCAATTTCATGAACGTATTTTTCGAGGAAGAGCTAGTTGTAGGCATGCGTGTATTGTTACCATGACGATGAGCCGTTCACAGTGCAGCCATGGGCGTCGTTAGCCCTGTAGGGCTGAAGCCCCCCTAAAATGTTCTTCAGCCCCCCTAAAATGTTCTTCAGCCCCCCTAAAATGTTCTTCAGCCCCCCCTAAATAATTATCGGGATTATTATTATCGGGCCGCCGAAGAAATACTGTAATTAATAACAATATTTTATTTCGAAAAATTACCGGATGCTCTCGGTTAAATGTCGGTAACTGGAGCGTCAAACATGTAACCCACAAGTTCGAAAAACGAGTAAAAAACGGACGTCTTTGGGAATCGCTGGCTAGCTCACTCGCGCACCCCCCCCCCCCCCCCAGGCGGGGTGGGGTGGGGGTGCGCGGCTTGTCTTGGTCATAGCTAAGGGGGGCCTTCGGGGGGAAAAGGTTAAGAACCACTGCTGTAGAGTACATGTTAGGGTGCTGTAGGGTACATGTTAGGGTGCTGTAGGGTACATGTTAGAGTGCTGTAGGGTACATGTTAGGGTGCTGTAGGGTACATGTTAGAGTGCTGTAGGGTACATGTTAGAGTGCTGTAGGGTACATGTTAGGGTGCTGTAGGGTACATGTTAAGGTGCTGTAGGGTACATGTTAGGGTGCTGTAGGGTACATGTTAGAGTGCTGTAGGGTACATGTTACGGTGCTGTAGGGTACATGTTAGAGTGCTGTAGGGTACATGTTAGAGTGCTGTAGAGTACATGTTAGAGTGCTGTAGGGTACAAGTTAGGGTGCTGTAGGGTACATGTTAGAGTGCTGTAGGGTACATGTTAGGGTGCTGTAGGGTACATGTTAAGGTGCAGTAGGGTACATGTTAAGGTGCAGTAGGGTACATGTTAGGGTGCAGTAGGGTACATGTTAAGGTGCAGTAGGGTACATGTTAAGGTGCAGTAAGGTACATGTTAAGGTGCAGTAGTGTACATGTTAAGGTGCAGTAGTGTACATGTTAAGGTGCAGTAGGGTACATGTTAAGGTGCAGTAGGGTACATGTTAAGGTGCAGTAGGGTACATGTTAAGGTGCAGTAGGGTACATGTTAGGGTTCAGTAGGGTACATGTTAAGGTGCAGTAGGGTACATGTTAAGGTGCAGTAGGGTACATGTTAAGGTGCAGTAGGGTACATGTTAAGGTGCAGTAGGGTACATGTTAAGGTGCAGTAGTGTACATGTTAAGGTGCAGTAGGGTACATGTTAAGGTGCAGTAGGGTACATGTTAAGGTGCAGTAGGGTACATGTTAAGGTGCAGTAGGGTACATGTTAGGGTGCAGTAGGGTCCTTGTTAAGGTGCAGTAGTGTACATGTTAAGGTGCAGTAGGGTACATGTTAAGGTGCAGTAGGGTACATGTTAAGGTGCAGTAGGGTACATGTTAAGGTGCAGTAGTGTACATGTTAAGGTGCAGTAGGGTACATGTTAAGGTGCAGTAGGGTACATGTTAGGGTGCAGTAGGGTACATGTTAGGGTGCAGTAGGGTACATGTTAAGGTGCAGTAGTGTACATGTTAAGGTGCAGTAGGGTACATGTTAAGGTGCAGTAGGGTACATGTTAAGGTGCAGTAGGGTACATGTTAAGGTGCAGTAGTGTACATGTTAAGGTGCAGTAGGGTAAATGTTAAGGTGCAGTAGGGTACATGTTAAGGTGCAGTAGGGTACATGTTAGGGTGCAGTGAGGTCTAAGTCTACTCACCTCATCCACGCCAGTCACAGAATAAGCATGACCTTTGACCAGTTTCTTGAAGGTCATGGCTTCCATTTCAAAGAAGCCAGATATCTGAGCAGAAAAGGAGGGACAGACCATAATAATAAGGTTTCTGTTGTATAAGTGTGAGGTGGTGTTAGTGTGCTGACCTGTGCGTGCTGAAGACATTTGCGTGGACAGTAGAGTTGAGTTAGAAGATAAAATGGCTGCTGCCTATATAAAAACATATGTTAAAGTCAATAAAATGAAATAGCATCAAGCTCTAGCCCTCCTGACCACACCCCAAATTGAGTGTGCACAGTATCCAAGGTAGTCTAGAACAGGGGTAGGCAACCCTGGTCCTTTGGGGCCACTGTCCTGAAGGTTTTAGATGTTTCCCTGCTTCAGCGCACCTAATCCTAAAGAATGGGTCATTATGAGGCTTCCACAGAGCTTGATAACAACACATTCATTAGAATCAGGTGAGCTGGAGCAGGGAATACTATTTTTTTAATTTTTTTTTTATTACTTTTTATTCTATTTCTTTTTAAAACCTTCAGGACAGTGCCCCCCCACCCCGAGGACCAGTATTGGACACCCCTGGTCCAGAATCCTCTCCGGCCCTTAACGCTTGCGGCCTGAAGTCAAATAGCGAGTGTGCACGGATGCGCGTGTTGTATCTCACGTCTATGGAGCAGCCAAGCAGGGAGCCTCTCTCCACCGCTCGGCAGATGATGCTGTACAGCTCCGCTGGGGGTTTCTTCAGCTCGAACATTTCCGTCACGCCTCCGGTGAAGTCCTCGAAGCCCTCGGAGGTGCTGCCGCCCGACAGGGCCTCGTAACAGCCGTTCAGCCTGAGGGAAAGAGAGCAGTCAGGTGGCTCAGCGGGTTAAGGCACTGGCCTTGTGATCAGAAGGTTGTGAGTTAGAGCCCCGGCTGTGGCTATGTGATGTTGTGTCCTTGGGCAAGGCACTTCACCCTACTTGCCTCAGGTCTTATCCAGAGCGACTTACAGCAAGTATAGGGACATTCCCCCCTGAGGCAAGTAGGGTGAAGTGCCTTACCCAAGGACACAACATCACACAGCCACAGCCGGGAATCGCACTCACAACCTTCCGATCATGATGCCAACACCTTAACCCGCTGAGCCACCGGAGTCCCGCAGGATTAGAAACGTTTCCAATGTTTAAGCAGCATTTTTGTTTGTGTATGTGAGCAACAGATTTCTGCAGAATTTCCCCCTGAAGTATGTGTGTGTGTGTGTGTGTGTATGTAAATACAATGCAACTGTATTATACAACTGAAGCAATGGCCCCTTGTGACTTCCACTACAACACAGAATAATGATACCTTCTACCGGAGGAACCCTAATTACGGTGTCTGTGTTTGTTGTAAACTCTGTCCAGAATAATAATGGATCTGTGCAGAATAATTATGGATCTTACTTGGCATAGGCTTTCTCCAGGAGGGCACTCCAGAACTCTGCCCCCTCTGCTGAATGTAGGAACAGCAGCTTTCCCTCTCTCACCGGAAGCCTGTCATCGATCACCACGTCAACCCACTCCCCGTACTGCCAGATCTTCATGAAAAAGGAGGGACACAGCACAGTCAGACACACAGAAATGCAGACATTGGCCTCCAAATGTCACAAAATGTGAACTACAGACGACAAGTAGTCGTTAACAGGCAAATGGATTATTAGCTAATGAAGGTATACCTTATTATTCTTTATTGAGAAGTTGTAGACATAACTCTTTATTTAGACTGAACCGGTCCCTTTCTTTGTAAGATAACGAGGTGAATGCCTAGTCTGGAAGAGGGAAATGGTCAGTTGCAGGCAGACCTGTATGCTTAATGCTCTATCTGCTGAGTCTGGGTGCCAGACATTTACATTTAGTCATTTATCAGACGCTCTTATCCAGAGTGACTTACAGTAAGTACAGGGACATTCCCCCTGAGGCAAGTAGGGTGAAGTGCCTTGCCCAAGAACACAACGTCATTTTGTCACAGCCAGGATTTGAATCAGGTACCTTCTGATTACTAGCCCGTCTCCCCAACCGCTCAGACTGCCCCACAGCAACAAAACAGGCAACTTTGCAATTTGAGACAACCGTAGCTTCCCTGGAACATTCTGCTGACTTCCTGTCTTACATTCTTCTTAACTCAAACATCTCGATCGCAAAGGACTATTAGCAGGAATAAGACACTTATGTAGAGGCCAGGGTGGTCGCCATAGACAATAGCTGAGTGATTGGAAGTAAACACAAGTGTATCTGGAACCAACAGAGAGACAAAACCAGACAAAAGCCCTCACTGAATTGCTCCTCCCAAGGTTTCTTCCATTTTCTTCTCCTCTGGTGTGTTGGGAGTCAGGTGACTGAGTGATTAGGGTGTCTGACTAGTGATCAGAAGGTTGCCAGTTCAATTCCTGGCTGAGGCAACATGATGTTTGGTGCTTGGGCAAGGCACTTCACCTTACTTGCCTCAGGAGAATGTCCCGAATGTCACTGTTCATTAAGCTACACAAACCTGGACTAACAACAACATCAGCCCGGAGCTATATCGCTGTGTTCTTGAACAGGCTCTATTTGATCTTCCCAAGAAATCACAGCGCGGAGATCATTACTGTACAGTGGCGTGTGAAAAGTCTGAGCTGAGCAAGAAAAGCGTCACATACACAGGGTGTCAGATGGCTCAGCGGGTTAAGGCGTTGGCCTCATGAGCGGAAGGTTGTGAGTTTGAACACCGGCTGTGGCTATGTGATGTTGTGTCCTTGGGCAAGGCACTTCACCCTACTTGCCTCAGGGAGATTGTCCCTGTACTTGCTCTAAGTTGCATTGGATAAAAGCATCTGCTAAATGAGTATTCATTTATTTTACATACAGCTTCATTCAAATCCGGTCTTGACGACACTCCTAAATAGAACGCACGGTCCAAGTCTGCTAGACTGGGTTGGAATCTAACAGCGGTGTTCTACTCGCCCTACCCTTAGCATGGCTAAAACAGTGTTCATGTCCATCTATTAATACTGCCTGTATATATAGCTGTTCACTGCGTGATCACAGCCCATAGAGGCAGGGTTGGGTGGGGTTTGGGGGTACACAAATATTCTTCAAGGAATGATTTAGGGGAACGCTTGCTTTATTCCAACTGAAACAAAGTGATTTGGCACTGTGGAAGAAATTGGATTTCCTGTGTACTTATATTAATCACTACTGAACACACTTTCTCTGAAGAATGTTGTAACGTCATTACCGCCTGACTGTCACTATCTATGTTTACATTTTTGCGCCCTATAAAAGAAGGTCCTCTCGCCTTCAGACGGGAGAGAGACATGTTTGACACCTAAGCCTTGTACTGTCTTCATTTTGTTGTCAGAGGTCTGGCCATTTCTCTCCCAATCTGCAGGTTGTTAAATACTTATTAAATCCAGAACTCAACTGAACTGTCACTCTGTTTATGAAGAGACGGACAAACCCCTTTCTTCATCAGCGCACAAAAAAATACATGGATTTCCTTCATTAGCTACGGAGCTGAAAAGGCACAGCAGTTGTTGGACTTGTTGTCCAGAGACAACAAGCATTTGAGGCTAACGTTTGCAGACTTTTAACAGGATGTCAAAGACCCTCGATGAGAGAGGGCAGCGCCTGTTCCAGTACCTGGAAGTGAAAGATCCCAGCATACAGCTGGTGGAAGCTCTGACCATGGGGGACCACTCTGTGCAGAAGGGTCTCATTTAAGGTTAGACTGGCTATAGCAGCCAGAAGCCAACAGTCACCTGTGCCAATGACAAGGAATTAAAAAGTCACTTTCCATGACATTTTATAATAAAAATAATAATGATGATAGTAATAACTTACATTTCTGAAGGGAAATTTTCAGAAGACACAAATACTATTTACACATCATAAGACAACAATGCAAATCTAACAATATATTTGTAACAATGTTAGTATGTTTTGTCTTCCCCTTTGACAATTGGAAGACACCCAAATGGACCACAACCACACACACACAACCACACACACACACACCTACACACACAACCACACACATATATATATACACACACACACGCCCACACACACACAACCACACACACACACACACATAGGTGACGCGGCTCACCTAGAGATCCTTGGCAAACATCTGTGCGAGTGGCTCCGTCCACGATGAAGTGGGGATCCGAACAGAACTCCTGGGGGGACCACAGAGAGTCATGGAGTAAGGCAAAGGGGGCTATAGGTGGGCTTAGAGCCCCCCGAGTAAAGCGAGGCACGATGCGGTACAGGAGCTTGTCTCACCGTCGGTCTCATCCAGCGGACCCCTTGTGTTTTGGCGGATCGCGGTCCGAGCTCCTTAAAGCCCAGCGAGGACACTTGAGGAGGGAACGTGTCGTCTTCAAACAGACGGCCAGCCTTCAGACACTGGGCTCGGAGAGACTCGAAGTCTTGGCCGAGGAAGCGGAGGGCTCTGTCGTTTCGGCCCAATCCCTCGCTGCGGTCCCACTGGCTCCGCAGACGAGCGGCCACCCCGGAGGCAAACACCCTCTCGATCACCTGCTCCATAGCGGATTTCGAATCTAGTCCCGACGCAGAGATGGCGTTAAAAAAAGTTTGCAGCTTGCATTCTCATGCTCACATCATTTTCAGGATTTTCAGGAGCCCAAATCGTTTTTTCACTCACTTATTTGCGCCTTTAGATCACCAACGTGACATGCCTACGCCTTTAACGCTTGTCCATCGTCCCCCTGCAAGTTACCGCAGTCTTCAGCCGCTCCCATCTCGCCATTGATAGCGCTACCCCCAGCCCCGTCCCCCCCCCTCTAACCCCTCGTGCCGCTGAGAATGACATGCCTGCGCACATTTCAATCCGTGTTGGTCAGCACAGCTCGCTGCCAAGTCTGGGAAACACACGCTCAGTACTCCCCCGAACCGTTTACTGTGACTAGGTTCTAATAGAAGTAACGGGTGTACTGCTGTAGTGAGGTTCATTTGTTGTAGGCTATAGCCCAATTAAATGTAAACAAACAAACAAACAAACAAAAAGAAAACACAGATCTAGGTCCCGAATCTCCAGGGTGTGTGTGTGTGTGGGGGGGGGGGGTCTACCATCATGGTAGACTATAGAATATGTATACTGTGAAAGAAATTGGATTTCCTGTGTACTTAAATTAATCACTACTGAACACACTTTCTCTGAAGACTGTTGTAACGTCAATACTGCCTGACTGTCACTATCTATGTTTACATTCTTGTGCCCTACAAAAGAAGGTCCTCTCGCCTTCAGACGTGGGAGAGACATGATTGAGACCTAAGCCTTGAACTGTCTTCATTTTGTGGTCAGAGGTCTGGTCATTTATCTCCCAATCTGCAGGTTGTTAAATACTTATTTAATCCAGAACTCAACTGAACTGTCACTTCGTTTATGAAGAGATGGACAAAACACCTTCTTCATCAATACCGACTGCATGGCAGACTGTAGACTAGAGTATATACTCTCCATGATATACCAGATATACATATATGTATAGTATGTGAAGAGTATGTCTCAATGTTATCAGGGTAGAGCTAACCTAACATTTGATCGATAATGTACTTCAATACAGGGTCATAAAGTGATAGTGTAAGATGTTTAGGGTTGTACAGTCTCTCTACTGTGTGAGTGCATGACAGATTGTATATGTGCGTGCCTGCGTGCTTGTGTGTGTTTGTGTATGTTTGTGTGTGTACGCACAGATCCTGAGCAGCAACACATTGCACATTGAAAATCAAGTTTCACAAAAGAGGAATATCATTTTCTTATTTTTATTCTCCAGCAAACATCTACATTCCTACTACAGAGACTATATGGCCTGTTACAAACCCCTTCCTGCCCATCACAACACCCTGGAATCAAACTCCTATCTGCAGTTCACATGAACAATAAACACTGTTAAACTACACAGGCAAATAAGGGGATGACACGGGTGGATTCCTTAACCAGGGCAGTCATGAATAAGGGGTTCACATCTGAACTACAGTCAACTCTGCTGGTATCTACACAACCATGAGCTCGTTCCACGTTAAGCAGCTTAATATATTTTGTTGCATCGCTCTTGACATTTTTGTTTTAGATTTATTCTTCAGATTCTTTTAAAATAAGGTATGGAAAAAAACTAAAATCTAATAATCTGGCCCCAAAAAGTGCAATGAATTAATGGCCAAGTGTCCTCAAAACCAGAATCCAATCTAGTTCATGGGTTAACATGTTTAGTCTGGGAATAAAAAACCTAGTCAGGGATTAACAAGGTTTAGTGTTGAGTTCCTTTATAACAGGGGTCTCCAATCCTGGTCCTCCAGGGCCGCTGTCCTGAAGGTTTTAGATGTTTCCCTGCTCCAGCACACCTCCACAGAGCTTGATAACAACCCTTCATTAGAATCAGGTGTGCTGGAGCAGGGAAACATCTAAAACCTTCAGGACGGCGGCCCTGGAGGACCAGGATTGGAGACCCCTCCTTTGTAGATTGATTGAAGTTCTGGATGGTGGGCTCGGATCTGCAGAGACCTCTGGTGGTCAGAGAAAGTGCCGGAAGAAGAACGCGGAAACGCAGAACAGCGTGTTGGACCGCTGAGCAAACAACGACATGTTTACAGAACACAACGCACTATTCACCACGGTAACAACAAGGTCTTCATGGTAAAAAATAAAAATAAAATAAAAATTCAATTCATCCTGTTACACTTGTATGTACAAATCAGTATCTTTAGGCACTTGTTCAAACAGTAGACAGCCCTCAATACATCACCCTTGTTCTGGTCACAAACTATAGCTTGGGTGTAGCCTGGGTGTAGCCTGGGTGTAGCCTGGGTATAGCTTGGGTGTAGCCTGGGTGTAGCCTGGGTTAGCTTGGGTATAGCTTGGGTGTAGCCTGGGTGTAGCCTGGGTATCCTGGGTGTAGCCTGGGTATAGCTTGGGTGTAGCCTGGGTGTAGCCTGGGTGTAGCTTGGGTATAGCTTGGGTGTAGCCTGGGTGTAGCCTGGGTATAGCTTGGGTGTAGCCTGGGTGTAGCCTGGGTGTAGCTTGGGTATAGCTTGGGTGTAGCCTGGGTGTAGCCTGGGTATAGCTTGGGTGTAGCCTGGGTGTAGCCTGGGTATAAACTAAACCAGGTTGAATACATCAAACCACATCTAAATATTGATCCTAGAGCGAGAGAGAAGGAGTGTCTGGTACCTCTAGTAAAAGTAAGTAAATAAATAAATGAAAGATGCCAGGACAACAACACAAGAAAATAGAAATCCTTTGAATAAATAAATATATATTTTTAAATAAAATCAAATAACCAACAAACAAAAAAATAATGGCTGAGAGGATCTGTGCAGAGCAGCGGGTTTCACTCAAACGTAAGAGTGTCACCTAGCTTAGATTTCTAGCTCCACGGAGGGAGTTGTTAAAGGTAGGGCTAGGAGGAGGACGGGGTCAGAGGTTAAAGAGGCTGGGGTTAAGGTTAAGACTAGAGACAGTGGGGTTGTGGGTTAGGAAGCGTGGGGTTAAGGTTCAGGACGGTGGAGTTGAGGTTGCAAGGAGGGGGGGGGGGTTTAGGGTTAGGTCCACCGAATTTAGCTTGAACTGAATCTCAGGACCGTAGGTGTTTGCATTGCATTCCGATGAGCTCACCACTCCCGATCCAACGAACCTCTGGTTGTGAACCAGGAAAGCGGAGAGAAGAGCCAGAACTGGGGCTGCTCACAGTCTGTGCCAGCGTTGGTCGGCGCGGGGAGAGGAGGAGGATGGCAGGAGGCCGCCAGGGGCTTCAGGTGGGTCTTCCATGGGCAGGACCAAACGCGTTCCTCTGATCACCAGTTCATGCCCCACCCCCAGCCCCTCCTCCAGCCCCTCGTCCAGGCCCCCGGAGGAGGGGAGTTTGCGGAGGGTGCTGGTGCGCCCGCTGGCGTCGGTGCTGACAGTGACGTCAGCGTACATTGAGCCCTGCTCCTCCAGGAAGTCAGCGTCGTCCTCTTGCAGACGGCCCTCGTTCTGAAACACAAGGGCGTCAGGGTGACGGGGCACGGAACGCACCCCTGCTGAGGAGTGCTGGGGGGGGTCAGAGGGCTGACTGGTTAGGGCGTCGGGCTAGTGATCAGAAGGTCGCCAGTACTGATTCCCGGCTAAGGCAACATGATGTTGTGTCCTTGGGCGAGGCACTTCACCCTACTTGCCTCGGGGGGATGTCCCTGTACTTACTGTAAGTCGCTTTGGAAAAGAGAGCATCTGCTAAATGACTAAATGTAACTGTGCTGTCAGGGTGTGGCAGGTGCTTTAGGGACTCTGAGTGTGTGTCTCTAAACTTGTGGAGGCGGGTCGGTTTGAGCACACTGTGTGTGTGTTTTCTCACCTGGTTGACTCCTGTGTTCTCACTTGTTAGGCTTATTACAATGACAATACAATTATTAATTCAGCAGACGCTTTTATCCAAAGCGACTTACAGTAAGTACAGGGACATTCTCCCTAAGGCAAGTAGGGTGAAGTGCCTTGCCCAAGGACACAACATCACATAGCCAAAGGCCGGGGTTTGAACTCACAACCTTCCACTCATGAGGCCTTAACCCGCTGAGCCATCCGACTCCCTATTCACGTGTGTGTTGTCATCTGTTAGGCTTGTGTGTGTGTGTGTGTGTGTGTGTGATCTTACCTCGTAGGCCTGTGTACTGGTGAGGCAGCGTGCCAGGGGTCCACAGCAAGCCGGCAGGACGGCAGTGAGGGGGGGGCCGCTGTGGGTCAGCAGAGGTTTTAGGTAGCTGGGGTGGGGCGGATGGGTCAAGGACCGTTAGGACTGTTTAATATCTATACTATCTAACCACAACCTGACGCAGTATCTCTACAGTGTTGGGCAGTAACGTCACTACAAGTAGCGGCATTACTAGTTTAACTACATTTCTCAGTAGCGTGGTGGTAGCGTCGCTGTTTTCTGAATCAAATAGCTTTTAAGTAGCTTAGCTCTTTTATTAACCAAGTAGTGCTGTAGCGTCCACATAAGCTACATTTTTACAAACATCTCTGAAACTCAGCGCAGCGGAGCTTTCTGCTGCGGTCTGAAATAAAAGGAGGAGTCAGTGACGCTACCGCCATACAAGGCCATGTAGGTGGAGCAGACAAAAGCACTTTCGTATGACGGTGACATCACAGACCAATCCTTGGGCTGGCTAAGTCTCTGATGCAGGGGAATACAGACAAGCTAGCTTGCTTGAGTGAGTTACGTTACTTGGTGGAAAGATGGCAGAGGGTGAGGAGGACGTTGAGTTAGTTGCACATTGTCTTTAATGGCATAGTTCAAAATAAACATAATAGAGCAGGTCTTTCTGCTTTTTGTTACTAAGTGGAGCACGTTTTGTCTTCTGGTTTTGGAGCAGTGAGAGCACAGGTTAATAATTGTTTAATAAAACAACTGAATGTAACATTTTTGCCTGCTTATTTGTCTGATTGACAGTTTTATTGATCACTGAGATAGCTTTGCCTTGTAATGAAGTTATATATAATAATAAAAAAATAGCTTTGATGTAGTTAAACTACTTTTGCCATGTTGCTGTAGCTTAGCTTGCTACATTTCTCTGGGGGGTAGCTTCGGTGTAGTGAAGCTTAATTTCATGCAGAGTAACTGGTAGCTTAGCTCACTACATTTTCTAAGTAGCTTGCCCAACACTGTATCTCTATGTGGTTGCAACTCTATGGCGCTATCTGGTGACTTTTTCTAACAATTGTACTGGGGACCACTTTTCACCCTAAAAAATGCAAATATGATGTAAAAAATGTACAAATGTTTGGGGCTATCTCGTTGTTGATGTGACCGATGCTTTTTTGTAAAGCTCTCTTGGATAAAAGTGTCTGATAAATGAATACATGTTTAAATGTAAATGTCAGCAAGCCGGTCAGATCAGGAAGAGCCAGAAAAGGATACTTGTGGTCGAAGTTGTACCAGATCCTGAAAGGCCAGGCACTCTCATGTTTGGTGCTGCTGTGCTGAGTATCATCCAGGACATTCACCTGCGGCACACACACACACACACACACACATGCAGGTCAACACATATACACACACGTCCAAAAAACACACACAGGTCAACAAACACACACACAGGTCAACACACATAAATCTCAACACAAACACACACACACAGCTCAACAAACAAACACACGCACACACGCAGGTCAACACACACATACAGGTCAACAAACACACACACAAACAGGTTAACAAACACACACACAGGTAAACAAACACACACACAAACACACACACAGGTCAACACACACATACAGGTCAACACACACACAGAGGTCAACACACACACAGGTCAACACAAACACACACACACAGTACAAACACAGTGCAGATACACAGGTTGGCACCCACAGCAGCACAGACACACAGAAGCTAGAGGTCACATGGTTACTCACAGAGTTGTCTTGATCGGAGTTGACGCCCACTCTAGGAGCAAACAGAAAAACAGGCTTCACTCAATTGTTCACCAGACCTGTGGGTTAAGCTAGGTTAGGGGTTTAGGGTTAGCATAGATACGGGCTATAAGGTGTTAGGGTTAGCATGGCTACCCATGGCAAGGGCTGTAAGGGGTGAGAGTTAGCATGGCTAAAGGCTGTTAGCATGGCTACAGGCTTTAAGGGGTTAGAGTTAGCATGGCTATAGGCTGTTAGCATGGCTAAGGGCTATGAGGGGCTAGAGTTAGCATTTTTTGGGGTTGTTAGCATGCCAAGGGGCTATAAGGGGTTAGCATGGCTACGGGCTATCAGGGCTGAGGGTTAGCATGGCTATGGGCTAGAGGGCCTTAGAGTTAGCATGGCTACGGGCTGTAAGGGGCTAGAGTTAGCATGGCTATAGGCTGTTAGCATGGCTAAGGGCTATGAGGGGCTAGAGTTAGCATGGCTATGGGTTGTTAGCATGCCAAGGGGCTATAAGGGGTTAGCATGGCTACGGGCTATCAGGGCTGAGGGTTAGCATGGCTATGGGCTAGAGGGCCTTAGAGTTAGCGTGGCTACGGGCTGTAAGGTGTTAGGGTTAGCATGGCTAGGGGGGTGGCGCTCACCGGATGCTCATGAGCGACAGCATGGGGGTGGTGCCTCCTCCACACAGCCACACGGTGAAGAACACCACGAGCAGCGTGGTGGAAAACATCATCTGGCGCGCGTACGTGGCCGTGTCGCGGATGGAGAGGGCAAAGGTCATGGCCCCGCGCAGACCTGGCGGGAGAACGACAGGACCTTCTGATTACTAACCCGACACCCTAACCTGCGTCACATGACTCCTTAAATATATAACAGAAAACAGAAAGAGAAGATGGAGAAGAACAAGTGACAGGACAGGGGATTGGAAGAGGACAGTAGAAAATATCATACCTGCAAACATCATGACATGCTGGAAGTTGGAGCTGATCTTGTTCTTACGCCCCAGGTTGAGCAGGAAGGACAGGGGGTAGATGTTGGCTGCCCTCCCCAGGAATACTGCCAGCTGGATGGAAGGATCAAGGACTACAGCCAGTGCAGGGGAGTCTGGAGGGTCAAGGGTGGGGAGGTATACCTGGTGGGGTTCACCTGGTGGGTTAGGGGGGGTATACCTGGTGGGTTAGGGAGGTATACCTGGTGGGTTATGGGGTAGGGGGGTATACCTGGTGGGGTGGGGGGGTATATACCTGGTGGGTTAGGGCAGTGGTCCCCAACCCTGGTCCACAGGGCCCACTGTCCTGCATGTAGGGTCAGGGGTGGGGAGGTATACCTGGTGGGGTTCACCTGGTGGGTTAGTGGGTAGGGGGATATACCTTGTGGGTTAGGAGTAGGGGTGGGGTCTACCTGGTGGGTTAGGGGGGGTATATCTAATGGGGTAGGGGTGTATACCTGGTGTGTTGGGGGGGGGGGGGATACCTGATGGGGTAGGGGGGTTTACCTGGTGTGTTGGGGGGGGGGGGGGGATACCTGATGGGGTAGGATTAGGGGGTTTACCTGGTGGGGTAGGATTAGGGGGTTTACCTGATGGGTTCGGGGGTAGGGAGGTGTATAAAACCATACGTTATTGACGTAAGAAGCCGAACATTAAAGCGTCGCGTGCGTCAAGGATACGAAAGCCCCGATGATGAACATGGGGTTGAAGACGTGCGACTGGAAGGAGAAGAGCGTCAGACCCATGTAGGAGAAGATGAAGTTCTCCGCCAGAAAGTTGAGAACCTCGAACAGCTGGAGGAGGAGAAGGAGCGGTCAGCATGTTCTGCTTGCTGTTTCTTTGTGTATGTTCCCCCACAGATGTGGGTGTGTGTTTGTGTAAGCATGTGTCGGTGTACGCGCTTGTTTAACCTGTTTGGTTCGTTCCTGGGACTCGGGGGAGAGGTTGTTGTAGGTGTAGTGAGCTTGAGTGATTCCACAGAAGAGCACAGACACCACTCCTGAAACAACACACACACACACACACACACACAGTTAAACTGACAAAGCAGTGCAACACAATTATACAAAAGATATGGCGGGTGTGTGAACACAGTATGTGTATTAGTCCGTGTGTCTATACCAGGAGTAGGCAATTCAGGTCCTTGAGGGCCGCTGTCCTGAAGGTTTTAGATGTTTCCCAGCTCCAGCACACCTGATTCTAATGAAGGCTCATTATGATGCTTCCGCAGAGCTTGATAACAACCCGTTCTTTAGAATCAGGTGTGCTGGAGCAGGGAAACATCTAAAACCTTCAAGACAGGGGCCCTCAAGGACTGGAATTGCCCACCCCTGGTCTAACACATACACTACCAGTCAAAAGATTGGCTAGATTGTCCCATTAAATTCGAATGGGAGGATGTGTCCAAACTGATTGTGTATATCTGTGTGTGTGTGTGTGTATATCTGTATGTGTTACCAGTGAAACCGCAGGCTTCAGCCAGCAGGAAGGTGCTCCAGGACATGAGGAAGAAGAGGGCCGTCTCCAAAAGGGGGAAGTCTCTCAGCTTGGTGAACTTGGTCACGTGACCAGGAAGTTAAGGGCTCAACGCGCTCAGGCGATTCAATAACTTCGGATAACATGAACATAATCTCATTGGGTCTGCATTTCATATACACTACTGTGCAAAAGTCTTAGGGACAACTTACAAAAGTAAAGCAAATATGATTTCGAAATTAAAAGGCTGATTACGAAAGAATACATTCAAGACAATTCTCGTGTGAATAATCTTGTATGCCGGTATATCTTGCCCAGTACTGTATATGACTGCTATGTAGCTAGCATGTAACTGTAACACAGCATATTCAAGCTGATATTGAGCTGATATTTAAAGAATAACTAGTTCTAGACCTCATGCTCATAAACAATATTACCTCAACAACCTGCAAACAGAAGTTATTATTCATCCAAGTCAGAGCTTGTGATGAGGGCTTGACCTTGATGGGAACGGGTACTGATGTTTATACTTAAACAACGCCCTGCGTCAAATATATAAATACCCAATTAGCAGACGCTTTTATCCAAGCGACTTGCAGTAAGTACAGGGACATTCTCCCTGAGGCAAGTAGGGTGAAGTGCCTCGCCCAAGGACACAACATCACATAGCTACAGCCCGGGTTTGAACTCAACCTTCCACTCATGAGGCCAACGCCTTAACCCGCTGAGCCATCTGACCCCCATATATAAAGTGTCCCAGTGCTAGGAGGCCTGGCTTCTAGAACGGACCTATCCGAGCGTTGCCACGGTTTCAGGATATGAGCGCTGTCATGACTCCGGTGGCCACTCCCAGAGCCAAGGACCCGCTGAAGACGACCAGGAAGACGCCGAAGGACTTGCCCATGGCGGAGGCCTCGAAGCTGTGGCTGTTGTCCCCTGTGGGCTGGTAGGCCCCGATAGACCTGGGGAGGGAGCAACAGGATGTCAATCATTGCAGATGGACGGCTCTATAGCTATCAACCAGCTGCCATGATGGTGGGGGTCAGATTAACGCGGGTTAACGCGTTGGCCTCATGATCAGAAGGTTGGGAGATCGAACCCCGGCTGTGGCTATGTGACATTGTGTCCTTGTGCAAGGCACTTCACCATACTTGCCTCAAGGAAAATGTCCCTGTACTCACTGTAAGTCACTTTGGATAAAAGCGTCTGATAAATGAATACATGTAAATGGTGAGTGCCAACTAGGACCAACGGCCATCCATTTACATGTAGTCGTTTAGCAGACGCTCTTATCCAGAGTGACTTCCAGCAAGTACAGGGACATCCCTCCCCCACCCCGCTGAGGCAAGTAGGGTGAAGTGCTTTTCCCAAGGACACAACGTAATGTCGGCGCAGCCAGGATTCGAACCAGGGGCCTTCTGATTACTAACCCGACTCCCTAACCGCTCAGCCACATGACTCCCTATCCAGAATCCCATATAAAGTCTCTGTGACGTTCAACCCAGTAGTCCAGCATGGCAGCTATTTGACCATTTGCCAAAGCCTTACATTAACCAAGACTTACGCCAGTAAATCTATGGTGATACATGCTCACACAAACACACACACACACACACACTATAGCACACTAAATCAGAGACTAAATCAATCTAAATCAGTGTCTACAGCACACTGAAGTGGAATATAGCACACCAGAGAGCAATTACAGGTCAAATACGGTCACTTGAGGTGGAGTTCACTAAAGCCAATAGCAGTGCTCTGTGTATTTGACCTGGTTCTGAGAGGAGGGAGGGAGGGAAAGTATTAAGATAGAGGGGGAGGGGCTAAACCTGGCCACTACAACCATGTCCCACCGCGGGGGCGGGCCTTGCTCCTGGCCCCGCCTCTCCTGCCCGCGCTGCTTCTCATAGCGCAGCAGCACGCTGCAACACCAATCAGGGAAGAGTCGGTTAGTTAGAGTTGGCATCAGGCTTCCAGGCAGCTAACGAGGGGTTGGTTACAGCTAGCGTCAGGTTGTCACCGAGCTAACTAGCGTTGAGGCTATTTAACGTTAGCGTCGGGTTGTCACCAAGCTAACTAGCGTTGAGGCTATTTAACGTTAGCGTCTGGTTGTCACCAAGCTAACTAGCGTTGAGGCTATTTAACGTTAGCGTCAGGTTGTCGCAGAGCTAACTACGGTACGGGGTAAAGTCATTTGTCAGAAAGGTAACAGGGTTAGTTTGGGTTAGTTTGAGTCTGATGGTCAGCCAAGGGAACACAGCACATCACAGCTGATCAGTGACTGGATAAACAGATTTATGTGTGTGTGTATCTGTGAGTGTGTGTGTGTGTGAGAGAGAGAGATAGATAGAGAGAAAGAGAGAGAGAGAGCTAGAGAGAGAGAGAGAGAGAGAAAGCTAGAGAGACAGAGAGAGCTAGAGACAGAAAGAGAGAGAGAGCTAGAGAGAGACAGAGACAGCTAGAGAGACAGAAAGAGAGAGAGAGAGCTAGAGCTAGAGAGAGCCAGAGAGAGAGCTAGAGAGAGAGCTAGAGAGAAACAGAGAGAGAGCTAGAGAGAGAGAGCTAGAGAGAGACTTACGAGGAAAGGATGATAGCCACAGCATCATTGAGGACACTCTCTCCAAACAAGAGGGCGTACAGATCCACATCCACCTTCAGCTCGTTGAAGATGGCCAGCACTGTGACTGGGAGGACACACATACGTAGTCATTTAGCCAACGCTCTTATCCAGAGTGACTTACAGTAAGTACAGGGACATTCCCCCCTGAGGCAAGTAGGGTGAAGTGCCTCGCCCAGGGACACAACGTAATTTGGCACGGCCGGGAATCGAACCATCAACATTCTGATCCCTAGCCCGATTCCCTAACCGCTCAGCCACCTGACTCCCTCGCTCAACTCACTCTCGCTCACTCAACACCGATCGATAGCTACACTCCGCTGACAGACTAGAGAACCCTCGAATGGAGGAGGAGTGGAGGAGAACAGAGAACTCCATGTAGCAGAGCAGAGGAATGTGCTACCTGGGTCTGTGGCAGACACTATGGCACCAAAGAAGAGGCAGTCGGTGAAGAAGAAATCTCCTCCCAGCTGGCCGACGGCCTTCATGAACGTAACGCAGCCGTACATCAGGAGCCTGGAGACAAGAGACGACACACACGGCTGTCACACACGACACGGCTGTCACACACGCGTAACACGGCTGTCACACACGCGTAACACGGCTGTCACACATGACACATGGCTGTCACACATGACACACGGCTGTCACACAACACACGGCTGTCACACAACACACGGCTGTCACACACACACACGGCTGTCACACATAGGACACACGGCTGTCACACATACGACACACGGCTGTCACACATACGACACACGGCTGTCACACATACGACACACGGCTGTCACACACACGACACACGGCTGTCACACACACGACACACGGCTGTCACACATACGACACACGGCTGTCACACACACGACACACGGCTGTCACACACGCGACACACGGCTGTCACACACACGACACACGGCTGTCACACACGCGACACACGGCTGTCACACACACGACACACGGCTGTCACACACACGACACACGGCTGTCACACACGCGACACACGGCTGTCACACATACGACACACGGCTGTCACACACACGACACACGGCTGTCACACACACGACACACGGCTGTCACACATACGACACACGGCTGTCACACACGCGACACACGGCTGTCACACATGCGACACACGGCTGTCACACACACGACACACGGCTGTCACACACACGACACACGGCTGTCACACATACGACACACGGCTGTCACACATGACACATGGCTGTCACACACATGATGATCTCACCCAATGACGAAGCACGATATGACTGTTCCCATGAAGGCGTAGGTCAGGATGGAGCCAATGTTCCGGAAGAAGTGCCTCTGGATATGAACACATTACAAACATGCCATAAAAACATGACCATATAAACATATGACCATATAAACACATGATTATATAAACACATGCCATATACATTTACATTTACATTTAGTCCTTTAACAGACGCTCTTATCCAGAGCGACTTCCAGTAACTACAGGGACATTCCCCTTGAGGCAAGTAGGGTGAAGTGCCATGCCCAAGGACACAACGTCATGTTGGCACAGCCGGGGTTCAAACCAGGTACTTTCTGATTACTAGCCCGTCTCCCTAACCGACCCCATGACTCCCCATATAAGTCAACCTTAGGTACTAGTGTGAACGTATATTGAGGACAATCCTGGGGGAATCACATGACTTACCCTCTTCAAACTATAGCCAGCATGGAAGATGATTGGAGGCAACAAGATATTGAAAAACACTTCCGGGTCAAATGTCAGCTGAAAAGAAAAAAATTCAGCATAATTACTGACATGTTGAGGACAGAGGAGATGGGAGGTGGAGGAGGGGGGGGGGGATTTGGAGTGGGTTTGGTCGGACCTCGTACCTTCCTCAGCATCTCGTCATCCTGGACTTGGTGACCTTTGCCCCGGCTGACCTCTCCCTTCAGGGTGTACTCGTAGAAGCGTCCGCTGGCGTTCACCAGCAGCGTGGCGGGGCTAGCGTTCACGCTGCAGCTCGTGGTCACGTTGTTCAGGTTTTGGGGTACGTGCACTCCGAAGCGGAGGATGACCCCAGCCAGCAAACCTAGGGGTACAAAATAACGGAACCCTCTTCAACACAGCTGTGTAGAACCATTCACGTTCAGCAGACTCTCTGATCCAGAGCGACTTACAGCAAGTACAGGGACATTCCTCCCTCCCTGTGGCAAGTAGGGTGAAGTGCCTTGCCCAAGGACACAACGTGTCTGGCAACCTTCTGACTACTAGACCAATTCCCTAACCCACGGGTGTCCATTCCTGGTCATCGAGGGCCACTGTCCTGAAGGTTTTAGATGTTTCCCTACTGCAGCAAACCTGATTCTAACGCAGGGTTTGTTATCAAGCTCTGTCGTAGCCTGATAATGACCCATTCATTTCAATCAGGTGTGCTGGGACAGGGTACTTGCTGTACTATGTAAGTCGCTCCGGATCAGAGCGTCTGCTCAGATTACTTCATGGAAATGTAACAAGGTCACGAATAGCTGTCAGGTTCAGGGTTGAATGACGACGTTCGCGAAAGCATAAACAGTTAAGTCGACTAGGCAGGCACCTTGTCTATAACGAAGCTATAACGATGAGGGTGGGGGGTAAGATCGTTGCCTCACCATAGATCATGGCCAGTCCCGTTTCGTGTAGAAACCTGAAACGGCGGTGTTTAAAAAGCCATATGGTCAGAATGGTCAGCGTTAAGAGCATGATGTATATGAGCAGATAGGCGCTGTCCTGCCGATGGCTTTCCTCGGCCATTCTCTCCGTAGCGACATTATCCATGGCTGCGTTCTCTCCTCGGCTCCCTACGAGCACAAACGCTAACAGACAGGATAAAACAAGCAGCGTCTTCGACGGTTTCAGAGCTAAACCTTTTGCCGAGGGTCCCATCGTGCACGTCTGTTAAACCATAACGACCGTAACTGTAATATTAAAGGGCAGCGAGATACGGGGAAAAACACTTATTCGGTTTTGACAGGTACGTTTTAGCTTCCGTAAACATCACAACATTGATACTTCCGGTTTGGTTCCTTCAAAATAAAGGTCTCGTCATTGACGTTCCAAAGCCTTCTGTGTCCCAGAATTTGAAGGACTGTAACAACAACTATGCTAATGTCATTCTGGGAGATTCAACTCAAGCTGACACATGCATTTATAGGAGATTTCCAGTACATACTGTCTGACAAAACTATATGAAAACCAATCAAATGAGAACTATTGACACTCACACATTTTAAAAACCTGGACATTTAATTATCTACTTCATAATAAAAGGAATCTAGACAGAATTAGACTCTATCTACACAGCAAATGTGCCAGTGTTATTTTTTTGGTGTTGGTGTAAATTAACAGGGGTTACTATAAATTTTACTCAGAATTGATCAAAATTAACTCCCCCTAGAGTCCGTTGCTGATAGTGTAAGAGTTGATATCTGTCGTTCTGAGAATCACTCTGAATTTACACTCAGGCTCGTTCAATTGGCCACACCCACCATAGCAGCTCTAATTCAATTAGTAATTGGCAGTGACTGGCACACTCAGTGGTGGCACACACAGTCAGCACTCAGACTGCAGTCATACTTGTCCAAATCTCTTCTTTCTACGGTAAGTTATGTTTCAGTCGATAAAATTGTCTCTTTCGGATAAATATGAGAGGGTTTTGTTGTGGTTGACTTTGGCTGCTAGCTACCTAGTGAAGTTGGCTAGCTAACTAACTAGAAGATAGGTGTCTTTGGCTGCTAGCTAACTAGCGATGTTGGCTAGCTAGCTAGGTAAAAGACACGTGTCTAGCAAACATGAATTCCTCAAATTATTAAGAGTGTCTATAAAGGAAAGGGTTTTTGAGTAAAAGGAATATATTGAAAAGGTTGTACACGATACAAGTTTGACAACGTTACACATGTGCAAGGTACACCAAGAAGTAATTGGACAGTGAGTGTTCAAATTACCCCCCACCCCGCGCGGGAAACACTGGGTGTAAATGTAAGAAATTAGGAATAATAATAAATTATGCCATTCTAGTCTTTGAAGCGACATGCAGGGTGCTTGCGCAAGTCTTGAAAGTCTTTAAAAGTATGGAATTTTGAAACACTGTTTTCCAGACCTTGAAAAGTCTTGAATTTTTTTGGAAAGTCTTAATAAAGTATGGAAAAAAATCTTATGGTAGATCTTTACAGTATGCTCAAAGGCATTGTGAAACGAGAAATGGGAAGGTATAAACCTACAACTATAATTTTACTAACTGGTCACGTACTGCATTAGCCTAATGGAACGGTATCCAATTGAGCGCTTATGGCAAGCCGTTTTAACATTTATTCAATAGACTGGATATGTGACGCAGATATCTGTAATTCAATTTCGCCTAGTCAAAAAGAACATTTCAGATATCTGCAACTACAATCCTCCTATCCACAACTGGAATTACGGATATCTGCAACGTCATTTCAGATATCTGCAACTACAATCCTCCTATCCACAACTGGAATTACAGATATCTGCAATGTCATTTCTCCTAGGAGAAACTACGTCACTTTTGCCATTCATGTCTATGGGGCGTGATTTCAGATATCTACAATTCAATTGCGGATATCCACAACTGGAATTGCAGATATCTGCTACGTCATTTCAGATATCTACAATTCAATTGCGGATATCCACAACTGGAATTACAGATATCTGCAACTGAATTGCAGATATCTGTAACTCCAGTTTAAGATATCTACAATTTAATTCTGACTAGTCACAATTCCAGTTAAAGATATCTTTAATTCACCTCAATAATTGTGACTAGTCAGAATCAAATTGTAGATATCTTAAACTGGAGTTACAGATATCTACAATTCAGTTGCAGATATCTGTAATTCCAGTTGTGGATATCCGCAATTGAATTGTAGATATCTGAAATGACGTAGCAGATATCTGCAATTCCAGTTGTGGATATCCGCAATTGAATTGTAGATATCTGAAATCACGTGCCCCATAGACATGAATGGCAAAAGTGACGTAGTTTCTCCTAGGAGAAATGACATTGCAGATATCTGTAATTCCAGTTGTGGATAGGAGGATTGTAGTTGCAGATATCTGAAATGACGTTGCAGATATCCGTAATTCCAGTTGTGGATAGTGTTACGACCCCCAGTCTGTGTTGTTGTATTTGTGTATTCCCTGCTGTGCTGTCTGTTTCCCCATAGGTGGCGCCACTCAAACCCACACCCATTGATGACTCCTCCTCTCCATAATCCGGTTCACCTGGTGCCATAATCAACCATCCCTCCACCAGTATATATGGGGCCATTTTGTGTTTGTTTAGGGGGGAGATAAGAGAGAGATAAGTTGCAGGTAGAACCTGTGGGTAAGGCCTACTTTTGTGGTTTGTTGTTTTGGATTTTGTGTAAGGCCTACTTTTGTGGTTTGTTGTTCTGGATTCTCCTTCAGTGTGTGCCATCTGTCGTTTTTGACTTGTTGTGTTGTGTCCTGTAGTGCTAAGTGTGGCCCAGGACGTTGTTTTCTTGTTCTTTTGTTCCAGGACTGGGGAGTAGTTTAGAGCTGCCCTGGGGTATACATCACCCGTAGTATAACCTACTGTCTATGTACACTAGCTAGATCTGGACAGACCCTGGCTGTATTTTGGTTAGGACACCTTATTCATGTGTCAGTTGCTTTGTGTTTAGTTTAGGAAACTTTATGTTGATTTCTTTTCTTTGGTCCTGTCCAGTCCTCCCCTTGTCCCTAATTATCAGCATTATCACTATTACCACTCTACCCTGCAGTGGTGGCGAAATAAAGCCTAATATTATTTCATTTGGAACCCTTTGTTTGTGCCCATTATTCACACCCATACATCTGCGAACTCGTCCACTGGCCTTGAGAGTCTCTGAGCGGTGGCAGGGGTCAGGGTTCCTCTGTTAAAAGCCTAGGCTTATAACAAGTGGGGGCTCATCCGGGATTTCTGACTTCCTGCTGCTCGGACATCTTGGTGGTCGGTGTGGTTGATACGTGGTGTTCTGGGTGTGAGTAAAGGCTTTGTGTGAAGTGTTTTGTACTGCCATTAGCAGTGTAACATGGCGGCGTCAGCTGTTTCAGCATTTATTGATAACCCGTCTTATACAGACCTGTCAGGACTGCGTAAAGCGGACCTGTTAGCAATCGCGGATCACTTTGGCATCACTGCTAGGAAACAAGCTCTTAGGGCCGAAGTCCTGGCAGTTGTTACAGGTGGTTTGCTAGAACAAGGGGTTGTAACGATGGAGGGTGAGAGCGAGGAGGAAGATGGGGAAACCAAAGAACTGCTGAGGTCCTCGCCCACACGGTCAGTGGACAGGGGGGTGGAGGGTCTTTCCCCCGCTCCTCGAACGCTGCCAAAATACAACCCTGGTTCTCCTGTTTTTCCTGGTTCGGGGGAGGCGGCAGAGCTCAGCCTTCGTTTGTCCCGTCTCGAGGGCGAGTTGAGGGACCAGGCAGACAGGAGGACATTTGAGTTGGAGTTAGAGATAAAGAAACTGCAAATACAGGCAGAAAAGGAAATACGGATTCGACAGATGGAGCTAGAGGCGGGGATGGGTGGATCATCGTCACCTAGCGGGTTTAGACATTTTGATGTCAGCAAAAATATTGTTTTGGTGCCCCCCTTCAGGGAAGCTGAGGTAGACAGCTATTTCTCAGCTTTTGAGAGGGTGGCTGGAGCGCTGAAATGGCCCCAAGAAGTGTGGCCGTTACTGTTGCAGTGCAGGCTTACCGGAAAGGCTCAGGAGGTAGTGGCCTCCCTGTCCCTAGAAGACAGTCTCTGCTATGATGTTGTTAAAGCCACAGTGTTGCGCTCGTATGAACTGGTCCCTGAAGCTTACAGGCAGCGCTTCAGAAACCACAGAAAAACAACTAACAAGACGTATGTAGAGTTCGCCAGGGACAAAGAGTCCCTTTTTGATAAATGGTGTTCTGCCAGTAAGGCCACTACCCTGACAGAGGTGAGGGAACTAGTCTTGCTGGAAGATTTTAAGAATCACCTGCCTGACCGTATCGTAGTCCACCTTAATGAGCAACGAGTGGCGTCCATGGCTCAGGCGGCTGTCTTGGCAGACGAATACGCCTTAACCCATAAGACAGTGTTCTCCATTCCCCAGCCTGTGGTGTCGTCCCGTTACGCTCGTCCTAAATTGGCCGAGGGGTCTACGAAACCTGAAGGTAGAGAGTGCTTTTACTGCCACCGGGTGGGGCATGTTCTAGCTGACTGTCCCACCTTGAAAAATAAGCAGAGATCGCCTCCACGCAGATCCAAGGAGGTGGGGTTAGTCCAGTCGTACAGCTGTGCCGCTAAAACCCCTTTGTCAGAAGACAGTTACACGCCCTTTATGTCTACCGGCTGGGTATCCTTGACAGGTGACCTACAGAGTAGGCAACGTGTGGCTATCCTAAGGGACACAGGGGCTGCACAGTCCCTGATCCTAGCCAGTGTGTTGCCTTGTTCAGATAGCACTGCTGTAGGCACACAGGTACTACTGCAGGGGATAGAAATGGGGACAAAAGCAGTCCCGTTGCATTGGGTGAACTTGGAGTCCAACATTGTTTCTGGTTGTTTTAGGGTTGGAGTGGTGGAGAAACTACCCATCAAAGGTGTGTCTTTGCTCCTTGGCAATGACATTGCGGGCGGCACAGTGAAACCTGTGTTGGAAGTGGTGGAACAACCAGACACCAGGTCAGACAATGATGTGTTGTTTTCAGAGTTTCCAAATGTGTTTCCAGCTTGTGTTGTCACTCGAGCACAAAGCAGGAAGTTTGGAGACTTAGTGAATCTAGGAGATTCTGTCTTAGAGGATGCTCCTGTGTCAAGGGAGAGCGAGGCTCCCATAAAGGCTGCCCGGGTGGAGAGCACCCATTTAGGGGATATTTTGTTGTCCGCTACAACCTCTAATGTGGTTGAGGCCCAGAAGGGGGATGGTAGTTTAGCGACATGTTTTCGAACAGTTGTTTCCGCTGAGGAAGCAAAAGACAGTAGAAGAGCGTTCTACTTGGAAAATGGTGTACTGATGCGCAAATGGAAAGCGCAAATGGAAAGCGCATGACATAGATGGAGACTGGAGCACTGTGTCACAGGTGGTTCTTCCTACGTTGTATAGACAGCAGGTCCTGTCTGTGGCTCATGACCCGGCATGGTCTGGCCACTTGGGGATCTCAAAAACATATGACCGCATTCTCCAACACTTTTTCTGGCCTGGGTTAAAGTCCGATGTTGCAGAGTATTGCAAAACGTGTCATGTGTGCCAGGTCATGGGTAAACCCAACCAATCCGTTCCCCGCGCTCCTCTCTGTCCAATCCCGGTGGTGGGGGAACCATTTGACAGGATTATTGTGGATTGTGTGGGTCCATTGCCAAAAACAAGGTCAGGAAACCAGTTTCTGTTGACAATAATGTGCTGTGCTACTCGCTACCCTGAAGCTGTTCCACTACGGAACATCACCGCTAAGACCGTGGCCAAAGCGCTCATCAAATTCTTTACTACATTTGGTCTTCCTAAGGAAATCCAAACTGATCAGGGAAGCAATTTCATGTCCAAACTGCTGGCACATGTGTTGCATAACCTCTCCATTCGTCATCAGACATCAACTCCTTACCATCCAGAAAGCCAGGGTGCGTTAGAACGCTGGCACCAAACGCTGAAATCAATGCTTCGCAAATATTGCCTGGAAACAGGAGGTGGTTGGGATGAGGGAGTGCCGTATGTGGTGTTTGCTGTTAGGGAGGCAGTACAGGAGTCTTTGGGTTTCAGTCCTGCAGATTTGGTGTTCGGACATACCCCGAGGGGTCCGTTGAAGGTGCTTAAGGAAAACATCCTTTCGTCTAAGTCGCCTACAAATGTGCCAAAGAACGTGTACAACTATGTACATGAGATGCGTAACCGTCTCCATGACGCATGCAAATTGGCACACCAATCTCTCTTGTCGGTCCAGACAAAAATGAAGAAGAACTATGACAAGAAGGCTAAGGTCCGCGAGTTTAGGGAAGGGGACAAAGTTCTGGTGTTACTGCCGGTACAGGGCTCGTCTCTGTCCGCTCGGTATACTGGTCCACACGTGGTGGAGAGGAAATTAAGTGACACTAATTATGTTGTGAGAACACCAGAGCGAAGGCGCTCATCAAGGCTCTGTCATGTTAACATGTTAAAAGAGTATTATGTGCGTAAACCTTGTTTGCCCAGTGTCAAAGGTCCGGCTGTCGTTGCCCGTGCGGTGATGTGCTTGGACTCCCTGGAGGACGATCAGGAGGATGGGTTGGAGCCAAAGACCGCTCATGTACAAGGTGAACGGTTGAGCAATTCGGAAAGTCTGACAGTCTTGCCTTCCATAATGCCACATTTAGACCACAGTAAACAAAATGAACTGATAGCAATAATCTTAAGATTTCCTGAGATCTTTAAGGATGTTCCCACCCGAACCACAGTGCTAGCGCACGACGTGGATGTAGGGGGTGCGACTCCGATTCGACAGCACCCGTACAGAGTCAACGCCCGTAAGCGGGAGCTGATGGAGAAAGAGACAAGGTACTTATTGGAGCACGACATGGCAGAACCCAGCAGCAGCCCGTGGAGTTCTCCCTGCATCCTAGTGCCAAAACCAGATGGCACGGCTAGGCTCTGTACAGACTACAGGCGTGTCAATGCGGTCACCGTGCCCGACTCTTTCCCGATGCCGCGCATTGATGACTGCGTTGACACAATCGGGTCTGCTACTTATGTAAGTAAATTAGACATGCTGAAAGGTTACTGGCAGGTTCCTTTAACAGAACGTGCCTCGAAGATCTCAGCGTTTGTTACGCCAGACACGTTTCTGCAGTACAAGGTCATGGCATTTGGCATGCGTAATGCACCAGCTACATTTCAGAGGTTAGTGAATAAAGTGCTCGCTGGGGTGAGGAATTGTACTGCTTACCTGGATGATTTAGTGATTCACTCCTCTACTTGGGATGAACATGTCTCTACTCTGAAAGAGGTTTTTGAGCGGTTACAGGCTGCTTCCTTAACAGTGAATTTGGCAAAGTGTGAATTCGGAAAAACAACTGTGACCTATCTGGGGAAAGAGGTGGGTCGTGGACAGGTGCGCCCTGTGGCAAGGAAAGTCGAGGCCATTAGTCAGTACCCAGTGCCCACTTCCCGTCGTCTGCTACGCCGGTTCTTGGGCATGGTGGGTTAATACAGAACGTTTTGTAAGAACTTTTCGTCCGTAGTAGCCCCGCTGACCGCTTTGATCAGCCCAAAGGTGCCCTTTAAGTGGACGCCTGAAAGCCAGACTGCCTTTGAGATGGATAAGTTATTGTTGTGCTCTGCTCCAGTTTTGGCAGCTCCGAATTTTGACAGAGCTTTTAAACTGGAAGTGGATGCCTGTGTGGTAGGGGCAGGTGCAGTGCTCCTACAGGAGGACGATGAAGGTGTTGATCGTCCTGTGTGTTTTTTCTCCCGCAAGTTTAACCCTTGTCAGGCCAGGTACTCTACTGTCGAACAGGAAACCTTGGCGTTACTGTTAGCGTTACAGTTCTTTGAGGTGTATGTTGGTTCAACGGCCATGCCTGTCGAAGTGTATACTGACCATAATCCTTTGGTGTTTCTAAACCGGATGTACAATCACAACCGCCGCCTCATGCGGTGGGCTTTGGTTGTTCAAGGCTACAACATCAAGATCTGCCATATCAAGGGTACTGACAATGTGGTGGCCGACGCTCTGTCGCGAGTGTGGGAGGGGTCTTAGACTGGGGTCTTTTGGTTAGTATTCACACCAACCTTATAGTTGTGTTCTTTTGGTGGGGGCGTGTTACGACCCCCAGTCTGTGTTGTTGTATTTGTGTATTCCCTGCTGTGCTGTCTGTTTCCCCATAGGTGGCGCCACTCAAACCCACACCCATTGATGACTCCTCCTCTCCATAATCCGGTTCACCTGGTGCCATAATCAACCATCCCTCCACCAGTATATATGGGGCCATTTTGTGTTTGTTTAGGGGGGAGATAAGAGAGAGATAAGTTGCAGGTAGAACCTGTGGGTAAGGCCTACTTTTGTGGTTTGTTGTTTTGGATTTTGTGTAAGGCCTACTTTTGTGGTTTGTTGTTCTGGATTCTCCTTCAGTGTGTGCCATCTGTCGTTTTTGACTTGTTGTGTTGTGTCCTGTAGTGCTAAGTGTGGCCCAGGACGTTGTTTTCTTGTTCTTTTGTTCCAGGACTGGGGAGTAGTTTAGAGCTGCCCTGGGGTATACATCACCCGTAGTATAACCTACTGTCTATGTACACTAGCTAGATCTGGACAGACCCTGGCTGTATTTTGGTTAGGACACCTTATTCATGTGTCAGTTGCTTTGTGTTTAGTTTAGGAAACTTTATGTTGATTTCTTTTCTTTGGTCCTGTCCAGTCCTCCCCTTGTCCCTAATTATCAGCATTATCACTATTACCACTCTACCCTGCAGTGGTGGCGAAATAAAGCCTAATATTATTTCATTTGGAACCCTTTGTTTGTGCCCATTATTCACACCCATACATCTGCGAACTCGTCCACTGGCCTTGAGAGTCTCTGAGCGGTGGCAGGGGTCAGGGTTCCTCTGTTAAAAGCCTAGGCTTATAACAGATAGGAGGATTGTAGTTGCAGATATCTGAAATGTTCTTTTTGACTAGGCGAAATTGAATTACAGATATCTGCGTCACATATCCAGTCTATTGAATAATGGAAGGCTGTGTATTTTGTGCTGTGTTATTTCTCCTTCTATTTCTCCATTCCTTCTTCATGTCCTCAACTCCTCACTCACCTCTGGCACTTTTCCCTCAGCATACAAACAGGCCATAGTCAAACCCCTACTCAAAAAACCCTCTCTTAACCCAGCCGTCCTCCAGAACTACAGACCAGTCTCACTGCTTCCCTTCTTTTCTAAAACAATTGAGCGTGCCGTAGCTAACCAACTGTCAAGCTTTCTTTCCCAGAACAACCTTCTGGACCCCAACCAGTCGGGCTTCAAGACCGGCCACTCCACTGAGACTGCCCTCCTGTCGGTTACCACGGCCCTCCAGTCTGCCAGAGCAGCCTCAAGGTCTTCTGTTGTCATTCTGCTAGACCTCTCCGCAGCATTCGACACAGTCAACCACCAGATCCTGCTCGCCACACTCGAAGAGATGGGCATCACTGGCACTGCGCTTAAATGGATCTCATCATACCTGACAGGAAGGTCCTATCAAGTCTCCTGGGGAGGGAAAACATCCGGTACCCGCCTGCTCTCCACTGGGGTCCCACAGGGTTCCGTCCTTGGCCCGCTCCTATTCTCTCTTTACACCACCTCACTCGGGCCAATCATCGCCTCCCATGGCTTCTCCTATCACTGCTACGCTGACGACACGCAGCTATATCTATCCTTTCCCCCAACTGATCAAGGGATATCGACCAGAATCGAGGCCTGCCTCTCTGACATCGCAGCCTGGATGACCCGACATCACCTCCAGCTGAACCTCGCCAAAACGGAACTCCTCATCATCCCTGCCAAACCCTCAATCACCCACGATCTCTCCATCACTATGGGATCTGCAACAGTGACCCCTTCACCCTCCGCCAGGAACCTGGGGGTCATCTTGGATGACGAGCTCTCCTTCACAGCTCACATTGCTGCAGTCTCTCGGTCATGTAGATTCACCCTCTACAACATCAGGAAAATCAGAAAATACCTCTCAACATTCCACCCAACTGCTAGTCCAAGCCCTAGTCCTCTCAAAGCTAGATTACCGCAACTCGCTACTAGCCGGCCTTCCTGCAAATGCAACCCGTCCCCTTCAGAGGATACAGAATGCAGCCGCTCGTCTGGTTTTCAACCTACCCAGACGCTGTCACGTCACCCCGCTCCTCATCGCCCTCCACTGGCTTCCTGTCATGGCCCGCATCAGATTCAAAACCCTGGTACTGACCTTCCGGGCGGTAAACGGGACTGCCCCGACCTATATCAACTCTCTCCTCCAGCCCTATACCCCCACCCGCCACCTACGGTCAAATGCTGACAACCGTCTAGTGGTACCCCCCCTCAAGAGCGCCAGAGCGCAACACAAACTCTTCCACTGCCTGGCTCCCCAATGGTGGAATCAACTCCCGACCTCCATCAGAAGCACGGACTGCCTTCCAACCTTCAAAAGAAGGCTTAAAACTCACCTATTTAGAGAATTTAATGGCACTTAACAATAGTATGTCATTTCACCTGATCTAATGTATTATGTGTTGTATCTCTTGCTTTATATTCATAATCGTTGTGTTATGCATTTATAGTTCTTCCTTTGGCACTTATTGGTTCTCATGATGTATGATTCACGATCTAAAAATCCGACTGTGTTCGGGGTCTATCACGTTGCTTGGCTCAATGACTGATGCTCTTTGTAAAAGCTCTCTCTTGTAAGTCGCTTTGGATAAAAGCGTCTGCTAAATGAATAAATGTAAATGTAATGTTTTCTTAGGTAGCAATGCTGAGGTGGAGTTCTCAGAGCTCATCTTTATCAGACTGATCACCATCACGTGCATCCCAAGGGTCATCATCAGGTTCTGACTCAACACTGATACTGGAATCTACCAAAGCTCGGAAAAGACAGCTGGTTGAAGGACCCCTGGATAGCGACGTTGCAAGAAATGCAAGTTAACCACCTCATATTGACCCTGATGTCAATTAGACTGATGTCAAACCGTACATTCAAATTTCACAATAACTATATTAGTACTGCAGCTTCAGTAGGTGTTGGACTGAAGACCCAGAGCTCCGTTATATTAGCTAATTCTAATTTATCATGCACCCCCTAACCAACTGTTACATCAGCCCGGGGCACAGGCTGAAATACCTACTGTACCTGCAGTGTGAATGGTATGCAATTGTCGTTTCAGATTGTTAGAGTCGCTCTGTATTCAAAGCCTGGTGGAAAAGAAATATTCCAAGAGTATGAGAAAACAAGTACCATCAGTGATGGAACAAGAAGAAAGATGGTAAACATTCTTGTGGCAGATATGGTGGAGAGCCATGGGTAAGTGAATGCACTTGCAATAACAGGTTGTGGTTGTTTTTTTGTTGTTTTTTACCTCCAAAAGTTGCTGCTAATTATGTCTTCACCCACACCCATGTGCACCTCAAGGTTATTAGTTAAAACATTTAATAAGTTATTTTTAGTTATCTATTCAATTTTCTTTTTTGTTTCAGTCCTGTTTTAGTTTGCTCAACCAGTGATGAAGCAGTTTTAGTTGAGTTTATGTTTTGAGGAATTGACTAGTTTTTATTTGGTCTTAGTTTTTCAGGTTTTAGGAGAAAGCTTCTGTCTGGTTATGAAAAATTCACGGCTAGTTTTGTTTGAGTTAACTATGATAACCCAAGTGCACATAAATGAAATATGCAGTTTTGAGAGGAATGATCTATCTCTTTTCAGGAGGGTCCCTCCGGTGAATGTGCGGACCCTCTATGCACTTGGGATCACAACACTGTTCCCTAAATTGAAGGACCCGGATTCCAAGAATGGCTATGTGAGTATAAACAGTAATGCATCCCCATACATTCTGTGTTGTTAACTGTTTTTGTCTATACCTAACATTTATTGCAAGTCTGCCAGTCCTGGGTGAGGGATCTTTCCTCTGTTGCTCAACCTGAGGTTTCTCAAATTTTAACCTGTTAAAGGGTTTTCCTGGAGTTTTACCTCAATTGATGTGAGTCCATGTGTTTTTCTTTATCAACAGGAACATTTCTATGATCACCAGAGTGGTTCCGGCTACCTAGCGTGGAGGCTGAAAACTGTTCAGCGGAACTCTGCTCAAGACGGCAAAAAATCCAGGATTACTTTCCAAGAGGGCCCCAAGACTCCTCGCAGTGTCCGTTCAGATGAGAAGCAGGTTACTGGTGATGAATGCAGGGAGGCCATATCGGTGATGAAACACTCAAGTGATACGACCCTTGTCAAAAATAAGATGAAGGCAACATTCCAGCACAGGCAAAAAGTGGTTCAAGACCCAGATACTGCCCCTACTGTCCTGGATCTCTTTCCCAGATTCTTGGATACACCTGGCTTGGTAAACATAAAATGAATTACCGATGACTTTGAGATTATTTTACTTGATTTTTTTTTTTTTTCAAACCAAGAGTCATCGCAGATTGCTGCAAGAATCTAACCCCGAGTCCGCATGTGGATGAGCTACTTCTGTCTGCACAACACGAGTCTGATGATGGTGGTAAGTGTTAATTGAACAGACACAGATGCACATGCCTTTAGTGTACACAACAAAAGAGGACATTGTGTTCTTTCATGTTTTTGGCCCCTTTACTACAAATCACCTTACTGCTAACCATATTCAATACATGGTGTAATTTAAGAAAACTTTACTATAACTGATGCTGTAATGCTTATAAGGAAATAAAATAAATTTTATAGTGTCAATTCTAATTCTGCAGTGTGGCATTCAGAAGAGTGGGACTCTGAGATGGCTGCCATCCTTCTGCTGCTTCACCTCTTGCCTCCAACAGTTAAAGGCAAGAAGGCCGGCAAGATGAGTGCATCGGAGGCTGCTACACGCCTGATCAAGTTCATGAAGGTATTTTCTTAGGACTGCACATTACTGATGCAAGGTTTTCATATCAGCTGATGTAAGGTTTTCAGGAGCCAATATGGCAGGTTAATTGGGGGGTGCAGTTAAATTGTTTTCATCCATCTATTCATCACACAAAAATAAATGAATGTTGTGTACATTGATAGATTCATCCCTGAATTCAGTCGCACATGAATTAAAATGACTTGAGTAAAAACATTCTCTCTCAGGTGGGGTCAAGCATGGAGACCTTCCTTAAAGAAACTGGCCCCAGACAACCCTTTCTTCTTGGTGTCGGAGAAAGAAGGAACAGCATCCAGGATTTTTATGTCATCCTGGACCAGAAGGCCATTCCCTGCAGGATGCAGACTCCAGTTGCTGCCTTTGATGAGCTCTTCATGGCACATTATGCTTTTGCTGTGTCGTATGATGATGCGCTGTCCAGCTTCTTCACCTTCATCCAAACCACCGTGTATGGCATCGACGTCGGCAAAGTGAAAGAGTCCTCGGGTGAAAGAAATCAGAGCGATGGTTCTTCACTCTGAAGTTTGAAGACTGATACATTTTGAACAGAAATGTACACATGTTACATTTGCAAGGTACACCACACCAGTTGTTCAATGTTATTTAGACATTTGAAGTTTGAGCATTGATTGTATCCGGGAAGGTCTCTGCGCTTGAACTGTGGAGAGCCTGGTTGTTCATTCGTTTTTTTGGACATATTCTGGTTACCAACGTCACCTATCTCGAGCACACAAAGAATGTCTTGATCCAGATCCCGTCAGCAGTTATGTATTTGAGCCTGCAGCTGGACCTTCCTCATCAGTGAATGTGGATCCTCCTGTGAGGGTCACTACACATGTTCCAGGTGAAAAGAAGAATATACTGGACATGTGCAGCTCTGTTATTGCTCAGGTTCAAGCCTCAGGTGTTCCTGAAAGTACTGTGCAGTATTTAGTTGGCTCAATGGAGGAACTGGTTAATGACATCCATGCTCACACAAAGGAAGCTGTTGTTAATTGTTTGTCTTCTGATGCATCAAGAGAAACTTTGGATAAAGTTCAGAGTTGTTTTGATCAACTAGAAAAACCCTTTTCATGTCTTAACACACAATCTAAAAGGATGAGGTATTTTGAAAAGAAATGGAATATAGTAGAACCTGTAGAGCATGTTCTGGGTGTCTGTTTTGATGCAAGAAGAGATAGAATAACAGGCACGTATAGGCAAGTTCTGGTCAATGATAAGTTCATGTATGTACCTATCCGGGGGTCTCTCTCATCTATGTTTAGTAACAGTGAAGTCTGTAACAGTTTCCAAGAAGTAAAACCACACCAGGAGGGATTTTACAGAGATATAAGTGATGGGTCCTATTTTAAAAATCATAGTTTATTTTCTCACCAAGAACCTGCTCTTCAGATACAGCTCTACTATGACGATTTTGAAACTGCCAATCCATTGGGCTCAAAAAAGGGAGTGCACAAACTTGGATGTGTTTATTTTGTCTTGAGACATTTATCACCAAAGCTCAATTCTGTGTTGATGAATATTCATCTTGTCGCTCTCTTTCACTCAGAGGATCTTAAGAAATATGGGTTTGAGCCAATTCTGAAGCCTCTTATTGATGATCTTAAGATTTTGGAGACTGAAGGAATACAGTTGCCCTTTTCAGCTACACCTGTGAAGGGTTCAGTCATTCAGGTTACAGGAGACAATTTAGCTCTACATGCTCTTTTTGGTTTTGTTGAATCATTCAGTGCAACATACTGCTGTAGGTTATGTTTAACTGATAAAAGTGAATATTAGTCAGTTTTCAGTGAAGATCACCCAGGTTTAACTCTACGTTCAAAAGAGCATGTTCGTGTCATCCAGGAAAATCCTGCTTTGAGATCAACATTTGGTGTCAAACGACACTGTCCACTCAATTCCCTCCAGTTTTTCCATTCATCAAACAATTATGCTGTAGACATAATGCATGACCTGCTAGGAGTGGTGCAATATGAGTTAAAGCTTGTTTTTTCAGTATTTGATCAAGAATTCAATATCTTTAAGTTCATTGTCTGAAAGAATTGTTGGCTTTAATTATGGATACACACAGAGAAAGAACAGGCCAGGTGGGCTTAAGCTGGATGACAACAGTAAAGATCTTGGACTTGATGCTATCCAGGCTTGGTGCCTCCTACGCAATGTCCCGCTGATATTTGGAGATTTAGTTAAAAGAGAGGATACTTGATGGCAATTGCTACTCCTTTTAATTCAAATTGTAAACATTGTGTTTTCACCAATTATAACTCATGGTATGACTTGTTATTTGAAACATTTAATTTTTGAACATCACAAACTTTTTAAATCCATCTTCCCAGAGCACAATCTCATTCCAAAACATCACCATATGATCCACTACCCAAGCTGTATTAGAAGAATTGGACCGCTCATACACATTTGGTGCATGCGGTTTGAAGGAAAACATAATTTCTTCAAGAAATCTGTAACAAACTTCAAAAATATTGCTAAGACTCTGGTTAAGAAACATCAGGCTCAGTTAGCATTCCATTTTGAAAACTTTTATTTTCAAAGATTACAGTTTGGTCCGATCTCCGAAGTCCTGGTCAGCAGTATAGAGGGTGGAGAGGTGCTGAATAAAGCTTTTGATGTGTCATCAGTTCCCACCACTTCCTGGGTCAAAAACTATGGCACAGAGTATCAAGTTGGGATGTATGTGGTTACTGGAGTTGAAAATGAGATGCCTTTGTTCAACAGGATTGACAGTATAATTGTTAAAGTTGTTAAAACAATGCCTATCTTTTGATTTGTAAAGTCTCTGATATTTTTTATGACGATCATTTACCTTGTGATAGGCGATTTTCATTTGACACAGATGACCAAGTGTACCTTGTTCCATGCTGTAATTATATGTGAATCCATGAATTTTTTTGTTAATGTGGTGTGGTGGCCATTTTAAAAAAGACTATTTTTCTAAAGAAGTGTTTGCCTGTGTATTTTTTTGTGATAGGTTTGGTGGGTGGGGTTTATTGGTAGTAAAATTTTACTGAATGCATTGGTAGTCAGTGTAGCATTTTCAACCGCAGTCAGTGTAACATTTTATTAAAATGACACTAGTGTAGAGTACTATTGACACTACACATATTAGCTAGTGTTAACTTTGAACTCCCTACAGTGTTGAAATAACTATAGCTGAGTGTAAAAACACTAACACTGACACTATACATGTGTTAGTCAGTGTTAATTTGGAACTCGCTACAGTGTGAAAATTACTAGACCTAAGTGTAAAAATATACACTGACACTAGTGTAGAGTGCTAATGACATCACAAGTGTTGAGCAGTGTTAATTTTGAACTCCCTACAGTGCTGAAATAACTATAGCTGAGTGTAAAAAAACTAACACTGGTGTTAGTGTTAAATCAACACTGAAAAGAGTGGACGCATATACACACTTTCTTGGTGTTAAATTTAACACTCAGAGTTGATTTAACACTGGCTTTTTTGCTGTGTAAAAAAATAACATGTTCCTGTGATCTGCATTCTGATCATTGCTGAGTTTTGATAGCTTGCATCTGCAAGAAGACATTGGCCACAAGTGCTGGATCAGTTAATTTCTTCATGCGGTCTACAAACGATGGTGTTAGTCCTATAAAAATCAATTGTTGTTCTGGTAAGATCTGGAGGTTGTAGAGTCTATGGTCTTTTAGTCCAAGGAGGTCTCCTAATTGCTAAGTCAATCTCACCAATATACCCAGAGGATATTGTTTAGCGAAGGTTGACATTAGAGCTTGCAGACAGGGCAGACTCATTACAAGTGCATTTCCACAACCCTTCTAGTCACTGTAGGGCAGTGGTTCTTAACCTGGGTTTCGATCGAACCCCAGGGGTTCGGTGAGTCATTCTCAGGGGTTCGGTCAGTCGGTCTCAGGGGTTCGGTGAGTCGGTCTCAGGGGTTCGGTGAGTCGGTCTCAGGGGTTCGGTGAGTCAGTCTCAGGGGTTCGGTGAGTCAGTCTCAGGGGTTCGGTGAGTCATTCTCAGGGGTTCGGTGAGTCGGTCTCAGGGGTTCGGTGAGTCGGTCTCAGGGGTTCGGTGAGTCATTCTCAGGGGTTCGGTGAGTCATTCTCAGGGTTTCAGTGAGTCGGTCTCAGGGGTTCGGTGAGTCGGTCTCAGGGGTTCGGTGAGTCGGTCTCAGGGGTTCGGTGAGTCGGTCTCAGGGGTTCGGTGAGTCGGTCTCAGGGGTTCGGTGAGTCAGTATCAGGGGTTCGGTGAGTCAGTCTCAGGGGTTCGGTGAGTCATTCTCAGGGGTTCGGTGAGTCAGTCTCAGGGGTTCGGTGAGTCAGTCTCAGGGGTTCGGTGAGTCATTCTCAGGGGTTCGGTGAGTCAGTCTCAGGGGTTCGGCGGAGGTCAAGACACACATCCGACTCACATGATTTGTGATGACACGACCAATTAAGAAGGGTTCGGGGAACCTCCAGCAAGGTTAAGAACCACTGCTGTAGGGTGAGTACATGTGTATAGTTTTGGATACAGAATCAGAAAAGTCCACAAGACAGAGATGTCCCGGTTACCAGCAGTCGTCCAGCAGTGTGCTTGGGCCTTTGATAAGCCAGCTGAACCCACCACTTGTCTAAGAAACTGGTTTACATCCCCCACTGCTCAACATCCACCATGGTCTAGGACAGTGGTTCCCCCAACCCTGGTCCTCAGGGCACCACTGTCCTGCATGTTTGAGATGTTTCCCTGCTCCAACACATCTGATTCAAATGAATTTGTCATTATGAAGCCTGATAATGAAAATTTCGTTGAATGAATCATTATTATTGATAAATGCACGCAGTCTGAAGATGCTTTTATCACAGCTAAAAGAGAAGTGTATTTGTACATGACGTGTCAGCGTGTAGCAGCGTTCCCATGTCTTAAGGGTGGGTCAGATGGCTCAGCGGGTTAATGTGTTGGCCTCATGAGCGGAAGGTTGTAAATTCAAATTCCAGCTGTGGTCATGTGATGTTGTGTCCTTGGGCAAGGCACCTCATCCATTCGCCTCAGGGAGAATGTCCCTGTACTTACTGTAAGTCTCTTTGGATAAAAGCGTCTGCTAAACGAGGGTTTATTTAAGACAAATATGTACCGATGTTATTTTGTTTATCTAAAGCACAGGCTGCGTTTTGGTTATCTGCAACCTATAAGACGACAGCATAAGAGGCCTTTAGTAGCTGCGCACTTCCTGCGTGGTTACAGATCTACAGGAAACGAAACTTCACGCTCACACGCACATACACACATCACACACACATCACACACACATACACACACAGGCACACAGTAGATAACCAGGGAGTTGGTGAACACTAGTCAGTCGGTAGACCGTTAATTATGATGCTGGTTGCCTTTTTTCTCCTCATGTATCTCAGTGGACTTGAGTCCACCACCTGTCCAGGTAAGACAAAGCTATAAAAATAGTGAGACACACGGAACTTAAGGAACAATATCATATTTGGACTGTAATACGATATTTAAGGCCTTTCTTCTTTGAAAAGAGAAGCACTTCCGGACAATGTGTTCTCTGCTTAAGATTTACTGTTTGACTTCCTCCTTTAACTTTTTTGACAAGACAAATGAGAATGCAGTGTATTTAATACAATATTATTCGTAAGTTGAAAGTACATGGGTGATTAAAGAGTTTGAGCACAGTGATTCTAATTGGCCCTAAGAAACTCATTAAATGTAAGTTTTCACTTTATATGGATAGTAATAGTAGTAATAGTATAATGGTAATATTATCGGAGCTTGAGTCAATAACATAAAAGAAAAGAAAAACTTCAGCAATACATCCAATAATTAAGGAATTATTAAAACATTTTTGTGACAGCAAGTTTCTCCACTATTTAAGCATCGAACGTTGGAGTTTCCCTTGGTCACAGTAGCGTGCACATGTGTCACTGGTAACACTTGATGTCAATAACATGTTATTGTTATTGTCATTATTGTTATATTACCCTGCAACTCTGTGTGCTGTACTTTACCCTGCTGCTGTTGTGAACTGCAATTTCCACCCCCTGGAGGACAAATAAAGGTTTATCTAATCTTTAAGGCAAAAATTGTAAAGGTTGAGCAGGACTCCATAATAGACATTCGAAACAAACCTGTGTGACACAAATCCGCCACTGTAGGTTAAATTACCCCAGTTTGTTAAAACCCCCCACTGTATGTTCAAATCCCACAATGTAGATTCAAATCCCCCAGTGTAGCTTCAGATCCTCCACAGTGTGTTCAAATCCCCCATCGTAGGTTAAAATCACCCAATGTAGGTTCAAATCCCCCATATTAAGTTCAAATCCCCCACTGTGGGCTCAAATCACCCACAGTGTGTTCAAATCCACCACTGTAGGCTCAATTCACCCACAGTGTGTTCAAATCCCCCACTGTAGATTCAAATCACCCACTGTAGATTCAAATCTCCCATAGTAATCCCACACAGAATGTTCAAATCCCCCACATTTATTTTAAATCACCCACTGTAGGTTCAAATCCCCCATAGTAATCTAAAATCCCCTACAGTATGTTCAAATCCCCCACACTGATTTCAAATCACCCACTGTAGGTTCAAATCCCCAACTGTACATCCTGTCCATTCTGGCCAGGGGCTCCAATGGTCTCAAATGCACGTCAGTAGCTGTGGTTTGTCTTATCTGATGGGTGAGTCCATCCTGCTTCTCATGAGCGTCGCATCATGGACATGTGCTGCTGTTACAGAGGTCAGCTGCTTGATCGTGAACCTGGACACTGTCGACTGCACCTGGAGAGCCCAGACCAACTATACCTTCTACAGCCGGTTAGTTCTGGAGTCAGCTGGTAGCACAGACACCAGACAATAAGCAGTTCATAGGCAGTGAAGTCTGCTGCAAATTCTGTTTGGTGCTTGAAGACCAGAGAAAACGAACAAAACACCAATATTAGAATAGCAACTGGGTGTCAGACGGCTCAGCAGGTTAAGGCGTTGGTCTCATGATCGTAAGGTTGTGAGATCAAACCCTGGCTGTGGCTATGTGACGTTGTGTCCTTGGGCAAGGCATTTCACCCTACTTACTGTACCTCAGGGAGAATGTCCCTGTACTTAGTGTAAGTTGCTTTGGAGAAAAGCGTCTGCTAAATGAATAAATGTAAATAACATTAACAAGGCCATACTTGATGATGAACAGGTGAGCTCTCTCTCCAATGGCTCACGGGCGCGTGCACGTTAAATCTATCCACGTTTCCATGAGATTTCTTGCTTATTTAACGTGTATCCGTTTTTGTGTATTTAATGTGTATGCGTGGTTTGCCGTCTTTCCCTCATTGGCTAGATTTAAGTCTGGCCAAAATCATGAATGCCACAGTTACATCGTGGAACAGGGGCTGGTGATTGGCTGCAGTGAGGCCTACCTGGACAGCAGGGACAGATTCAAGCCTTTTTACACCAACATCACCCATGAAAGCTGCTCAATTGAGAAGGAACATGACCTCAAAGCCAGTGGTATATCTTTATTGGAACTTTTTGGAATTTAATTTCATCAAAGCACTGCCAAAACACAATCTCTTTTGCAACATTTCAGTTCAACTTAACCTGTGTTTATTCAGATACATGGTTCCATTATGGTTTATTTATGATATCGATTAATTAATTCAGGGTTAGGGTTTAATTTACCATTCTATGTGTTCCAGTAAAAATGAATCCTCCGACCAATCTGACAGTGAAGAACACCAATGGACACGAGCTGTGGCTGTACTGGAACAACTCCAAGGATTATCGATGCCTGGAGAGCGAAGTTCGACACAAGACCAACGACAGTGAATGGAAGGTAGGAGGTGGGGAAGGCACAAGAGGAAATGGATGGTAAGGGAAGAGGGGGGGGGGGTGGGAGTAGGAGGGAGACGGGCAGAAGGGCAGAAGGGCAAAACAGGTCTGTCTCATTTTCGATGATGTCCCTCCTCTTTCCGGTCCCGCTCCTCATGCTCAGAGCTTCACCTTTGACAACGGGAAGCATGACTTCAGCGTCCCCCTTCCCTCCCAAATCCTCCGCTACGTGTTTCAAGTGAGGACGCGAGTGTCAAACACCTGTTATCAGTCCAAATTCTGGAGTGAGTGGAGCCAGGCCATTTCCTGGGGTCCCATCATAGGTATGCACCATGTTTGTATGTTCCTGGAGTCATGTGGCGCAGTCGGTAAGGATGTGAGGCTGGTAATCAGAAGGTCCCTGGTTCTAACTATGTCAACATGACGTTATGTCCTTGGGCAAGGCACTTCACCATACTTGCCTCGGGGGGGAATGTCCCTCTACTTGCTGCAAGTCGCTCTGGATAAGAGCACCTCCTAATAATAAATATTCATTTAGCAGACGCTCTTATCCAAAGCAACATACAGCAAGTACAGGGACATTCTCCCTGAGGCAAGTATGGTGAAGTGCCTTGTCCAAGGACACAAAATCACAGTCACAGCCAGGAATCGAACTCCTTTTGATCATGACACCAACGCCTTAACCTGCTGAGCCACCTGACTCCCCCACCTAAATGAACACTGCTTTGATCGCTAACTGTGACCTGCTTCCACCTGAGTTCCCTTTAAGATCCTCATTTCTGGCTAGCTCAGGTCAGTTCGTACCTTGCTCAGTTCTACTGCTCCACCGTCATGTTCGATGTCTCCCTCCTTCTGGGCAGCACACAGCCGTAAGGGGGTGGGGCCGCCCGGCATCAGCGTGACGGTGTGGACTCCTCTTCTGGCTGTGGTAGCTGCTCTCACTCTTCTACTGCTGGTGATGCTTCTGCTCCACAACGAGAGGTAGCACACTATCCCCACACTAGTACACACTATCCCTACACTAGTACACACTATCCCTACACTAGTATACACTATCCCTACACTAGTATACACAATTCCTAGACTAGTACACACTACCTCTATACTAGGACACACTATTCTTACAATAGTACACACTATCCTACACTAGTGCACACTATTCCTACACTAGTACACACTACCCCTACATTAGTATAAACTATCCCTACACTAGTACACACTTTTGACTTCTTCAAAATCATTATTTTACGATTCACATAAATGGTTGATTGGATTCTTTAGAAGGGATTTACGGATACAGTACTGTATGTCTGACCTGTACCTATCTGTCTAAATTGAACAACTTCGATGCCTTTGACCGCCAGGCTGAAAGTTATCCTCGTTCCTGTGGTTCCCAACCCAGCCAAGAACCCCATCCTGGCCGAGCTGCTGGACACCCACAACGGCAACGTGGAGGTCAAATCCACACACATCCTCACACACACACATCACTACATGCATCCTCACAGACACACACATCTTTGCCTGCACACATCCATACACACATTCTACCAGACAACACACCCAACCCTCACACACAGCTCTCGCAACGCACACATCCTCACGTAACGTGGCGCGGTCGGTTAGGGAGTCGGACTAGTAATGGCAAGGTACCTGGTTCAAACCCCAGCTGTGCCAACATGACGTTGTGTCCTAGGGCAAGGCCCTTCACCCTACTTGCCTCAGGGGTAATGTCCCTGCACTTGCTGTAAGTCGCTCTGGAAGAGAGCGTCTGCCCAAATTACTATATGGAAATACACTCTTGCACAGCCGCACATCATTACATATCCAACATGAAGATCGCACACAGTTAATATTGTCATTAGCATTATGATGTGCAATACTTAATATGCCTTTTCTCAGGAATGGCTTCAAATCTCTAAGGAGCTGAAGGAGGGGTTCAAATCCAACTTTAGTGAGAGCGCCTGTTCTGTCCGCGAGTACGCCGCTAAGTCAACCAGCCAATCAGAGAGCTCCGCCGCTGTAACCATCGACCAATCCGACTGCTCCGTCTCCATCTCCACCGACCAGTCCGACTGCCTGTCCAACTCCGGTTCGTCGTCCACCAGCACATCCAGTCTTCCCGTCACGTCTGGAGAGGAACAGGTGTTTCTTTAGAACGCGTGTGTCTTTAGAACCGCCTGGGGTGCATCTCAATTGTTCCAGACTGCCTCCTCATCCGTTCTCTTTCACTCTTTAAAAACAACAACAGTTTATTGACTTTGCCAGTCATTATTCTACAATCATACAATTGCCTCAATATGTGGCCTTACGCTGTGGCCTTACATCTTAGTATCCTTGTTGTCTCATCCTCCACCCTCCCATTTCCTCTCCTCTCATCCCTCTCTTAACCCCCCCCCCCTCCACCCCTTTCATCAACATGTCTTATTTTTGTATGATTTTATTTAGTATGCTCAGTTTGTGTACTTTTTCTGTTCCTTGTGTAGAATATTGTTGGCTATCTGTTCTCGCACCTCCTGGAAACTGGAGACAGCAGCAACAGGCAAAGTTTATTGATCAGTTCGGTCTAACAGAGATGGAAATAGGCTTTCAAAGCACAAAACCACCTGTGTCTGCAACAAAGAGGCCAAACTTTCATCATCGGCAGTCCACGGAGTGGAGTAGATCAGCATTAATTCAATCAAGCGCTTCCGATGTGTTTATCGCCTTAATCTTAAAACAGGTCACGTCTTATAACAAGTCGGAAAGATGGAATTGAGAGACTGGGTTTAGGGAAAATGCTCAACTATGAGCATGATGAGGTTTAAAACCTGTGCGTTGAAAGGTTCGTTAGGCTACATTAAACCTGGAGTGTTTAGATTAGAGATTAGCAGATTTCCAGTGAACACAGAAATGATTGATAGGGGATGTCCATGTAGGCTGTAGTAGTTTCAGCGATCTGGCTGTTTTATTGTGTAACAGGTGTCCAGTCTGTGCTAGTAATACCTTGCTCGTTGGTTCTCGATGAGAAACTACATCTGCAAATTCATTAACGTCACCGAAAAACTTACAATTAGATTTACACAGGTTTATGTGTGTGACGTGCTGTGCCTTTGCTGTCTTTTGACCTCCTCGAAATCATAATTTTTTATAAATATACAGAAATGGACGCTTGGATTCTTTGGAAGATCTTTATCATCCAAGTCGAGGATGAACATTACCTCGACTCATCGTACATCTGCTATTCAACAACTAATGAACCCATTACATTAACAAGGCCATCACCACAATATAATAGTTGTATTCCCCCCATCTGTACAGCTAGTGCCCACTTTCATCTCACTTTTATCTCATTTGTATTTTATATTAAATGTTTTTATTCAATTTTTATCTACCCTTATTATGTTCCATATATGTTCTATGTTTGCTCTTTCCTGCCATAGTGAATTCTCTGTTTGTATATATTGCATAGGGAATAAAAACAGATTCTGAATAAAACTGATTCTGATTCTGAATAAAAATGATTCTGATTCTGACCAGAAATATAGGTTTCAAACCCCTCGATGGGGGGGGGGGGGGGGGTGTGTCAAACCTAAAGTCGCTCAAACCTGGCAACCCGTGCGGGCGCCCGTGTAGCTAGCTGCTGGTCTGTGCTAAGCTAACTAAGCTAGCAGCTAGCGACAGTGGGTAGGGGGGCAGGGTTACGGTGGCCGCCCAGTATAGATGCGTACTGCTGACTTTATTCGTCCAGCCGTCACGCTAAATTGATGTCTGGGGAAGATAATAGTTCTTATTTGATCTAAATATTCATTAGTCGAGCTGTCAAACGTTAGCCAGTGGAGTAGCTAACTCGCTAACAGCGAACATGTCTGACCCGACGGTAGCGGACACTCGGCGGTTGAATTCCAAGCCCCAGGATTTGACGGATGCTTACGGTCCACCGAGTAATTTTTTGGAAATCGACGTTTACGATCCGCAAACTATCGGAGTTGGACGGAACCGGTTCACGACTTACGAAGTTCGTATGCGGGTAAGTGGCCAGACAAACTGAGCATAGCTGCGGTAGCTGCGTTAGCCGACTAGGCGGCATCATCATCATCGGCCATACATCAAGTCAAGTAGCTCAAACATGATTTTATATCAATTAGGTTTTCAATGAAGCAAAAAGCAATGAAAACCCCGAGGACCTGTAAGCTTGTCAATATTTTTCTTTAATTTACAGTAAGCACCCCCTAGTGTACGAATGTTGTCATATTTTTGTATTTTGTATACTCGAAGGTTTGTAATAACTTTTGTGTTAATACAAAAATTTATAATCAAGTAGCTCAAACGTGTATAGACAATCGCGATCAGTTACTTGATCCATTTTATTAAATGAAGGGCATAATTCTACATTCCCAAATGTAAGTTTTCATTTAAAAAGAATATACTTGTTTTATCTCTCAGCAAGCACCCCCCTAGTGTACGATTGTTGTTATATAGTTGTAATATTTGTATTTATATGTCATATATATGTCATAACTTTGTGTTTATACAAAATCTAAATCAACTATCTAAAACAAGCCTAGTATTAGTAAGGCCAATGAGTAACTTGTAGCCTTTAAAAATTAAAACAATGAAAATAATTGCTAATTAGCACTGCAGCTAGTTAGTGCAACATACTCAATTACTAACAACATGGAGTTCGACAAAAGGCAAATTCTAGCTAGTTGGCCATTCAAATGTCACATTTACATTTAGTCATTATCAGATCCTCTCATCCAGAGCGACTTACCCCAAGTACAGGGACATTTCCCCCTGATGCAAGTAGGGTGACACGCCTGGCCCAAAGCCACAACGTCATTTAGCAGGGCTGGGAATCGAACCGGCAATATTCTGATTACTAGCCAGATTCCCTAACCGCTCAGCCACCTGACTCTTAATTTCCTTCAGACCAACCTTCCCATCTTCAAACTGAAGGACTCGGTCGTCCGGAGGAGGTACAGTGACTTCGAATGGTTGAAGAATGAGTTGGAACGAGACAGTAAGGTGAGAGAGGGTGGGCTGCTGTGGACTATTGTCACTGTTAGGCACCGATTGCTTATTGTTGTTACTGCATGTGTATTGTAACGCCACTGTCAGACCAGAGAGAACCTGCTTCCAAGTCAACTTGATTCTGAACTGAATGAATGCTGCAGTTGTGTGTGTTCAGATGGTAGTTATGTGTTGTGTGTGTGTTCAGATGGTAGTTATGTGTTGTGTGTGTGTGTTCAGATGGTAGTTCTGTATGGAGCATGTTGTGTGTGTGTGTTCAGATGGTAGTTATGTGTTATGTGTTGTGTGTGTGTGTGTGTTCAGATGGTAGTTATGTATTGTGTGTGTGTGTGTTCAGATGGTAGTTATGTGTTGTGTGTGTGTGTTCAGATGGTAGTTAATGTATGGAGCATGTTGTGTGTGTGTTCAGATGGTAGTTAATGTATTGAGCATGTTGTGTGTGTGTGTATTCAGATTGTAGTTATGTATTGAGCATGTTGTGTGTGTGTGTGTGTTCAGATTGTAGTTATGTATTGAGCATGTTGTGTGTGTGTTCAGATGGTAGTTCTGTATTGAGCATGCTGTGTGTGTGTTCAGCTTGTAGTTATACTGTACAGTATATTGAGCATGTTGTGTGTGTGTGTGTGTTCAGATTGTAGTTATATATTGAGCATGTTGTGTGTGTGTGTGTGTGTGTTCAGATTGTAGTGCCCCCGCTGCCTGGCAAAGCCCTGAAGAGACAGTTGCCTTTCCGGGGCGATGAGGGCATCTTCGAGGAGTCTTTCATCGAGGAGCGACGGCTGGGCCTGGAGCAGTTCATCAACAGGTGGCTATGGATTCAGGCCAGAAAGAGGCCAGAGCAGTCAGCCCTGTTAGCCAGAAAGAGGCCAGAGCAGTCAGCCCTGTTAGCCAGAAAGAGGCCAGAGCAATCAGCTCTTTTAGCCAGTAAGAGGCCAGAGCAGTCAGCCCTGTTAGCCAGAAAGAGGCCAGAGCAATCAGCTCTTTTAGCCAGTAAGAGGCAAGAGCAGTCAGCCCTGTTAGCCAGAAAGAGGCCAGAGCAGTCAGCCCTGGTAGCCAGATAGAGACTAGAGCAGTCAGCCCTGTTAGCATGAATGACCCTGCTCCACTAGTAGGGTGGACAGACCAAAAATGTCTTAAATGTTTTGAAAATATATTTTTTGCTATTTGTATGCAACATAAGCCAATTTAAACTAATCCGAAGTCAGATTTTATTTATCTTTTGCCGTTTTTCTCACCAAAAAACTTTTTATGCGAGAAAGTTCCACCTCTTTAATATTGGATTTTGTGGCACCGAGAATCTGTCAGGTTCTGGTCAGGCTCTGCATTGTTCTACATCACATCTCTGCTTCTATCCAGCGCGCGAGCTGCTCAGGCACTCCAATCCTGATGTTACAGGCTGGTAAAAAGTCTTATTCAAGAGGCCAAAACATAAAATTTATATCTTTTTTCAAAATGTGATCGATTGCGTATCATTGCAGGACCCAGCTATACAGAAAGTAAAAAAGTTGTGCTGATATGCTCAAATAGGTTACAAGGGGAAAAATCAACTTTTGTCATCATAGAACGTTCAGATTTCAATGCATTCCTATGGGATTTTCATCAACATGACTTCAACTAGATTTTTCTCAAAATATACTGTATATATTTTTTTATTGATTAAACATACCCTATTTTGAAGAAAACGACCTAACCTTTCGTTTAAGATATGTCTCCCGGTTGTGCTGACCCTCTATGAAAGGTAGCCAAAGCTTCAAAAACTATAAGCAATATTTTCATATACTTTCTCAATGTTGATCGCAACCAACATTTGATAGAATTAAGGTGTAAGTGTCTACATGCTAACTGTCATATTTGTTTTTAATTTATTGCAAGTAGTCGCTAGTTATTGAGCTCTGAAAAGGACATGGACCTGAAAATTCCGGTGCCATTTTAGCCACATTTAGGCTAAAGATGACATCAGAGACGTTCGATTCAATGTGTTTGCTACCTGCGCTCTAGAATCACTTGACAGTTGGTTAGCTTGGCAAGGAAAAACGCGTTCTATTGTCCACCCTACTACTAGTCAGCTCTGTGACCCAGCCCCATTAGCAGAGGTGCTAACCATGCCCGTGTGTGGGTTTCAGAATTGCAGGTCACCCTCTGGCCCAGAATGAGCGCTGTCTTCATATGTTCCTGCAGGACGAGAGCATCGACCGCAACTACATTCCTGGAAAAGTACGATTTGGGGGGAGGGGGGGAGGGGAGGCATCCGGTTAGGGAGTCGGGCTAGTAATCAGAAGGTACCTGGTTTGAACCCCCAGCTGTCAACATGACGTTGTGTCCTTGGGCAAGTCGCTTCACTCTACTTGTCTCGAGGGGGGGGTGGGGGTGGGGAAGGTCCCTGTGGTGTTCACTAAATGTGACTAAAATGACAAATAATTTGATGTATAACTTTAGCTCCGTGCCTTGGACTGATTGTTTGTTCTTTCTCTTCTAGGTTTGACTGAAGTAAGTTTGTTTTCTTATTCCTTTTTATTTTATTTAATCTATAAATGATTGGCTTACATTTAGGACTTTTTGAGTGACCACATTTGTGTGTCTGTCTACCGAGATGAGTGAAGGTCTGACCAAGGCCTGCCCTGTTCTGCCTGCAGATGCTGAGGTCCAGAGGAAAGGTGTGTGTAGTGGTGGAACTGACCAGAAACGGCCCCCCACGGTCCCAACATGTCCTGACACAGATGCTACCAGCAGCTCCCACAGCGCTTGTTTCTCCTTTTTGTCTTTCCCTGTTTCTGTCTTTCTGTTTCACAGTCACGCTTTAAGACCCAGGGTGCCCCAGGTCTACCCTCTAGTCCCAGGTAGCCCCAGGTGTACCCCCCAGTCCCAGGGAGCCCCAGGGTGGCCCCCGACCCAGGTAGTGCCAAAGTGTGCCCCCCTGTCCCATGTAGTCCCAGGTGTGCCCCCATATCCAAGTAGATCCAGATGTGCACCCATTTCCAGGTGTCCCCCAAATCCAGGTAGCCCCAGGTGTCCCCCCCCCCCCATCCCAGGTAGCCCCAGGTGGTCCCAGGTAATCCCAGCTGTGCGTCTAGCCCCAGTTCGTCTAACTAATGTTGGGGCCTAGCTGAGCTAGCTGATGTTGAAGCTAGCTGGTGCGGGTGTGTAGTTGAGCTAGCTGATGTTGGGGGTCTAGCTGGTGTTAAGGTCTACCATACCTGGCTGGTATTGCGATCTAACCAAGCTAGCTTAGCGGTGGGGGTCAAGCTGGTGTTGATGCCTAGCAGAACTAACCGATGCTGGGGCCTGGCTGAGCTAGCTGAGGATTAAACACCAGGTCTGATGTCTGAAGCCTGATGCCTGGGAAGGAATACCTTGTGTCCGCTTGGTATTCTGGTACAGGCCATGACTCTGGAGGCCCCCGCCTTCCTCCTGGCTCCGCAGCGGCAAGTCTTGGGTGGCATCCTGAGGCTGGACACACTACTCACATTCACTCAACTGCAATTTTTGGTTTTTGATAATGCATCAATGTTGATTTAATTTACTGTTAGTTTCGTTTTTTCCCTATTCTTTTTTTTATTACTCAGATAATTGTAAAGTATATTCCCTCGAAAATCGATTATATTGTATTATTCACCTTTATGCTGAGATCTAGCCACATGTAGCACCATTGAAAACAGCTGCCAAATCACATTCCTACTTGAGTGTACATCGGCTGCTGCAGCAAAATCTACCCAGACATGGTTTTGTAGTCCTGTTATGTCTCATGGTTACTTTGATTATTAACTCTGGTGGTGTTACTCAGGCATGCCTGCTGTGTTAGGGAATGCAACGTCAGGTAAACTGGTCATATCTAACACTGTGAAACGCTGTGTCATCCTTTTAAAGGTGCGTTCCTGCGTCGCGTTGGTCGGTCTGAGACGAGTCTTTTCTTTTTTTTCCCCCTCCATTGTTGTGATTGATGTGTTTTAATGTCATAACAGCACTAACATGTAGCCTTTGCTGTTAGGCCCATCAATAAAGCCCCTCTTCCTGTTGTCCTCGACCGTTTCTGCTCGCGCTCAGTGCAGACTCTCCGCCCACGATATCTGCCCTAGTTCTGGCTCCACCCCCCATGCTAGCTCAGACACAAGTGCACTTGATCAGACGGGCATGAATATGATTAGGTATGAAAATTATCAGGTATGAATATGATCAGGTATGCATATGATAATGTTTTTTTCTGGGGGATCCATTTTAGAATGGAGTTAAATGTTTTGATTTATCGTAACTCTTACATTTTATTGAAAGCAATCAGAAATATAGTACGGGGATGTGGCTGCGCCCCTGGTATGAATATCTGCACAAAATAGATGGGTTGTGTCAGGTATGAGTCTAATCTAAACTATATTATTAACCAATAAATGTTTAATATTTATATCAGAATATTACCAACACTATCAGGTATGAATATCTACATGAGATGTATCACCTATGAAGAAACATCTAATCTAAGAAAATCCTTTTGACGGGAAATTGCAGTCGACAACAGCAGCAGGGGTGTGACTCGTGGTACAGCAATCAGTGTAAATAAATAAGATGAAATAAAATAAAAAAACAAGTACGAGTAAAGATCTAGGATGAATATTGCAGTGGGAGAGAGTTAAGTGTGAGTTAAGTGAGATGGCTCCTGTCTTGAATGAGTAGTGAGTGACATACAGCCAAGTTATTGTGCTGAAAGAATATGGCTCCTGGTAGTTCAGAACATAATTAAAGAATATTGCACGTTGTTACGGAAGAAAGAGAAAGAGGCCAGAGCAGTCAGCCCTGTTAGCCAGAAAGAGGCCAGAGCAGTCAGCCCTGTTAGCCAGAAAGAGGCCAGAGCAATCAGCTCTTTTAGCCAGTAAGAGGCCAGAGCAGTCAGCCCTGTTAGCCAGAAAGAGGCCAGAGCAATCAGCTCTTTTAGCCAGTAAGAGGCAAGAGCAGTCAGCTTGTTACGGAAACAACAAGAACACCATGAGGATTATTGCATGTAACAATATTGCATAATAATATTGCACATAGTAGTGGCTATGGACAGCAGTGTTTGTTGAACAATCTGACAGCAGCAGGAAGGAAGGACCTAAGGAATCTCTCCTTCACACACCGAGGGTGAATCAGCCTATTGCTGAAGCTGCTCTCCAGAGCTGACGGTGAGTCCTGCAGGGGGTGTGACTCGTGGTCCAGCATGGTTGTCAGCTTTGCCAGGACCCGTCTGTCACCCACCTCCTGCACTGAGTCTAGAGGGCAGCCCAGGACTGAGCTGGACTTCTTGATGACCTTGTCCAGCTTCTTCCTTTCCCTCTCAGTGATGCTGCTGCTCCAGCAGACCACACCGTACATGATGGCTGAGGCCACCACTGAGTCAAAGGGGTGCCTCATGCACTACAAAAGACCTCAGTCTCCTCAGGAGGTAGAGCCTGCTCTGACCTTTCCTGTACAGTGCTCAGTGTGGTGAGTCCAGTCCAGTCTGTGGTTCAGGTGAACACCCAGGTACTTGTAGGACTCCACTCTATCAATGTCCATTCCCTGGATGTTCACCGGTGGGGGCACCCACACTGCAAGTCAGGAGATAAGACACACCGGATCAGCCTCTCCACTGTCTTCATCATGTGTGACGTGAGAGCCATCGGCCTGAAGCTGCTGAGGTCCTTAGCCTGCGGTGTCTTAGGCACTGGTACCAAGCAGATCCTCCAGAGCAGTGGTACCACGCTCACCTTAAGGCTCAGGTTGAAGACGTGCTCCATGATCCCGCACAGTTTGTCAGCGCAGGATTTCAGGAGCCTGGGGCTGATGCCATCTGGTAGGGCTGCTTTCCTTGCGTCCATCTTTTTCAGCTCTTTCCTCACCTGTGCAGATGTTAAAGCGAGGTGTGTGCTAGGCGGATGGGTGAGGGTGAGTCCATGGGGTTGTGATGGGGTGGTGGAGTGCATGGAATGTGCCAAGCCAAAAGCACGCAGGGCTGATGGGGGGGGGGGGGGCATTGTCCAGGTGACGGGGCTAGAGGCAGCAGCCTGGGGGGAGTGATGGGTGAGTCGTTCAACCTATTGTAGTGCTGGTTCAAGTCGTCCACCCACTGCGAGTCCCTCCCAGCCTGGGGGAGGGGTGCCCTGAAGCCTGAGATAAATGTATCATACTCTGAATATCATCTCAGAATCAGAATGGGGTTTATTCGCTATGCAAGATTAATAAACATGGAATTCACTGTGGCAGAAATGAGCAAACATAGAACATATATGTGGCATACTAAATACACTGTAAAATACTGTACACTACAGATATGATACAGATAAACAAATAATACAAATGATACAAATGATACAAATAATACAACTGATACAAATAACATGGAAGTACAAATAACATAGGTACAGAGTGGAATGGGTATATATAGTACAGGGGGGGGGGGGTGTATACACAGTAGGGTAATCAGTGGTGCAAAAATCACAGTAGTAAGTTATTTAAAGTGTTGTGTGCTAACGTGGCAGAGTGCAGTGGGATTCTGTGGGGTGTTGGTGGATCTGAGCTTGGTTGTGAAGAGCTGGCAGAGTAGGGGGAATAATCCCACCCACAGCTGATTTTGTATTCTCTCTCAGGTCGCAAAACAACGCAGAACAAAAGTACACTTGAGATCTCACCCACAGATTATTCTGGGGGGGGGGGACATTTCCGTACACAGTTAGGTACAGACCCTGGTTTGTTCGTGTCAAACTGGTTTACCTGCGTATTACATTTTGGGAAGCTCGCTATACAGTAGTCACTTCTCTGACTGCTCATTTGTAAGCGAGGTGACTTTACAATGCCGATATGAAAATCAGTTGTTATTTCCACTTTCCCATAATCTGTTTGTGTCTGACTGGAAAGTAGCAGGATTATGAAGGTGAGGGAGGTGTGGTCAAGCGGATTAAACACATTTTAGAATAGCCTGCTTCTGATGTAGGCTTTAACTTGTGTTACACCTGGATGGGGAAAATAAAATATTGAGGGTTGGCAGGTATAGGAGGTTAGGATTAGAATTACAGTGATAGGGCCAGGTTGTGCTTTCCCATTCGGGCTATGATTGGGGACATCGGTAGGTTTGGGGATGGGGTAGAGCTACAGTTGGGGTTAGTTAGGGTTGGGGTTACAGTGTAGAACAGGGGTGGGAAATTCCGGTCCTCGAAGGCTGCTGTCCTGAAGGTTTTAGATGTTTCCCTTCTCCAGCACACCTGATTCAAATGAAGGGGTTGTTTTATTAAGCTCCGTGGAAGCCTGATGATGACCATTCATTAGAATCAGCTGTGCTGGAGCAGGGAAGCATCTAAAACTTTCAGGACAGTGGCCCTCGAGGACTGGAATTGCCCAACCCTGGTGTAGAAAGGCTGGTGAGGGAGTTAGGGGCTATTCCAGGACTAGTCCAGGATTGTGGTATGTCTAGTATTGGAGCTAAAGTTGGGTTTAGCTGCAGGGAACAGTCTCGATGGCTGGTCGGAGGATTAGCTGTGTTTGGTTTGAGGCAGAATGAGTCTGGGTCGGCAGGGTCAAATGTTACGCTTGTTTAATTTGCAGAGACGCGCAGCTTGGTGAAGTTGATGAAGCAGACATGGTTAGGGTTGGCGGAGTGGACACCGATGGAAAGAATAACTCAAAGTTCGTGCGATTGTCAATGAGCAGGGACAATAGCCAAACTGGCTAGCGCCGGATAAGGAGTTTCTCTAGTCTAGGGCAGTGTTTCCCTTGGTCCTGCCTGGACTCACCTGTCCTGCAGGTTTTAGACACACCTGATTCTAATGAATGGGCTGAACATTTTATTTGTTTTTCAAATAGAAAAAAGCAGAGACAATATTGACATACCGAAACCGTTGCCCGTAAACCGTAAACCGAACCGTGGTCACACTGCACCGTTGCACCCCTAGTTTATTACTACACAACCCAGTGCGTCACATCATTCCCCGCCCCCTCATCCATTGACATCAGGGCCCCTAAAATGTTCTTCAGCCCTCCCATATATATATATATATATTATGGCATGCCGTTCAGGAAATTAATCCTTTGAATATATATACAGAAACCTTGAATATATATATACAGAAACCTTGAATATATATACAGAAACCTTGAATATATATAAAGAAACCTTGAATATATATACAGAAACCTTGAATATATATAAACAAATCTTGAATATATATATATATATATATACAGTATATATATATATATATATAAAGAAACCTGGAATATATATAAGAAACCTGGAATATATATAAAGAAACCTTGAATATATATATACAGAAACCTGGAATATATATAAAGAAACCTTGAATATATACAGAAACCTCGAATATATATATATACAGAAACCTGGAATATATATAAAGAAACCTTGAATATATATACAGAAACCTCGAATATATATATATACAGAAACCTTGAATATATATACAGAAACCTTGAATATATATAAAGAAACTTTGAATAACTATATGGAATGAAACTTGATTTATGTCAGACTTCACCGCAGTGTCTGCGCTGTTATGTAACGTATGGATGCTACAGCAAAAAGTGAATGACAATTAGTTAGTCCGACTACAATCTCGATACAGCAATATTAAACTGAGGATATCAGTAACACACTGGCGAAAGCATGTACGGCCCAAAATCAGCCTGATAGCCTGCCCAATACAGTTCAACCGACAAGGTAGTTCGCTCCGTTTTTAATCGTGGCGATCTACTATAACAGGCAGCTGTTTATCAGGCCAACCTCAGCATGTCTTCAGCCTCACAGTAGAGCCCCACAACACCCCGTGTACAATCTCCACCCGTTAACTTGATATCGTTTTCAGGTGATTTAATAAAGGTGAAACACAGTGAATGGCCGTGCGTAGTGGCACTGCGCTCTGACGCGGCACTTCTCCGGGGCACTCCTGAGAAGTGTAGGGCATGCTCAGGTTGGCCCGATAGGCAGCTGCCTGGGCTGTTGTTGGTCTGCCACGGTTAAAAATTGAACTCGAACTTCTTTGTCAGAAGAACGGGCAGGGTATTGGGCAGGGGTATCGGGAAGATTTTGACAGACAAATGTATTTATCATTTGCTCATTATTTAAAATTGCTGCAACTAGATTGCGGGCAGCCTGACTCATTGTCTCTTTACACACTTTTGCACACAAGATGGCCGCAGGCCGTCAGTCAAGTTTCATTCCATATATTTAAGGTTTCTTTATATGTATATTCAAGGTTTCTGTATATATATTCAAGGTTTCTTTATATATATTCGAGGTTTCTGTATATATATTCAAGGTTTCTGTATATATATTCAAGCTTTCTTTATATATATATTCAAGATTTCTGTACATATATTCAAGGTTTCTTTATATATATTCAAGGTTTCTGTATATATATTCAAGTTTTCTGTATATATATTCAAGGTTTCTGTATATATATTCAAGGTTTCTGTATATATGTATTCACGTTTTCTGTATATATATTCAAAGGATTAATTTCCTGAACGGAAGTTATTTCTTACATGCTACATGAGTACGTTTCTGGTTTGTATGTTTTCATACAAATCACACTCTTTCTGATTGAACCAATCTATGAACTGTCTGAAACAATGGATATCCGCAGCCCCCAATAAGTCCCCAGAAAATGTGCACATTACAGTACACATCCGTAGAATGTGTCCCCCCTTTCTTTCAAGCTTAGAAACGTCCCTGATTGACATCCAAAGGAACCGGCTCACCCGTTCATCCCCCGCCCCTTATTCAAACCCTCAGCTCAGTCACAGGCGCCTGGAGTTTCATCAGAAAGGAGCTGAACGCCAAAGCGAGCCAGCAAGCCTCTCTCCGGGACGGCGGATCCGAGCAAGGTAAAGTCCCGATGACCATTTCTGCACTCGGAAACCCCATGCACACTACACGTAGTCTCGTTATTTCTCCCGATTTCGATTTGCAACCGTGTCGGTCTTAAGCTTGACATTCAAAAGAAAGCGGCTCACCCCGTTCTGATGCAATCCCATCCGCATGTGTGGTCATGCTGGCTTAAGTTTGCAAAGGCGAGAGGCATATCCGTGCATTTCTCCGTCGTTAAGTGGGAGTTCAAAGGTATTAATTTCTTCTTCTTTTTTTAAAGCTTTGAACGTATACTGTTTAACTGTCCGGTTAACTTTGTCGGTATTTCCTAGTCGGGCTCTTGTGCTACATATGTCTAATGTCACTACTACTACTACTAGGCGGGGAAAGCTGTGGAACTGCATGCATGGTGTTGGCGATCACACCGATCACGTTAGATGGGTACAAATCATTGGGGTAAGGGGGGATCACTTTTTGGAGTTGTACGTTTGGGTTGTGGTCTTTGCCCCGCTACGTTGCCAAGAGACCAGCTTGCACCATATTAGTATCATTATGACATTAGTCGGCATCTAGTGTGTTTTGTACTCCATTGCTATCAAGTAGTGGACTATGCTCCTTGAGAATGAGAGAGCGCTGATCTAGTTTTTACATTCATTAATTTAGCAGACGCTTTTATCCAAAGCGACTTACAGTAAATACAGGGATATTTTCCTGTAAGTAGGGTGAAGTGCCTTGCCCAAGAACACAATGTCACATAGCCACAGCCAAGGCTCAATCTAACAACCTTTCTGATCGTGAGGCCAAAGCCTTAACCATTGAGCCATCTGACCCCCTAGTTGGCATGCAAGGAGCCTACGTGTTTCTCACGGAGGGCATGGGAGGAGGTGATGAAAAGAGATGAAAGGAGATCGGGCACAGCTTGAGGGATGTGGAGCTTGGGACCTGCGGGCAGGGGATGGATATCACCGAGGGTCGTTAGGGTTAGGGGGTTGCTGCGTTCCCTCCCAGCAGTCACTCCCTGTGCTTAGGGAAACACTTTTCCATAACTCGGCACAGCAGGGCTGCTATTGTCTCTGAAGCATGAGATGCGGCCGCCTGCTGCGAGGGTGGAACTGGGTTCAGCTCTCGCCCTCTCCCCGTCTCTTTCTCCCTCTCTCTCTCTCTCTCTCTCTCTCTCTCTCTCTCTCTCCCTGTTCGCTGACTGCCTCCCTCTCCCCCCTCCTCCTCCCCCCCCCCCCCCCCCCTGTCCCTCTCCGGCCTCCTCTTTCATACTCTGCCTGTAATATCTGTACTTCTCTCTCTGCCAGGCATGAACCCCCCCCCCCTCTCTTTTCTCTGGTTCAGTGGCCTATTTAGTCTTTCCCACACTCACCCCCCACCCCATCTCGGTGAAGGTCAGGTTCCTCTAGCATCTCCTGTGTTTTGCCTAATCCCACCCAGCCTTTTGATCCCTGTGGGAGCGGACCTCACTTCCAGGAATTCTCTCTTCTGGGAGGTGGTGCGGGTGGTTCTGGGGGGAGGGCAGGCCGAGGCCTACATTTTGGGGAGGCAGCACCAGGCCTAAGTTTTAGGCATTTCTGTGTTCTGGGGCGGCAATGTGAACAGTCCTGTGCTTAGTATCATCCTGGATAGGGACAGGGAATCGTGTGGCTGAGCGGTAAGGGAGTCAGGCTAGTAATTTACATTTATTCATTTAGCAGACGCTTTTATCCAAAGCGACTTACGAGAGAGAGCTTTTACAAAGAGCATCGGTCACTGAGCATAGCAAGTAATCTGAAGGTACCTGATTCGAACGCTCGGCTGTTGCAACATGACGTCCGTGGGCAAGGCACTTCACCCTACTCGCCTCAGAGGGGAATGTCCCTGTACTTACTGTAAGTCGCTCTGGATAAGAGCGTCTGCTCCATGACTAAATGTAATGGATATCACAGACATGTCCACCAATAATGTATCACTGTGATTAAATTAATTCGGTCCCCAAGTGTAGCTTCAGATCTGTGCTGTTGTGGTCCGCTAAATGAAATTGACATTCATTTAGCCGACGCTTTTACCTCGAAGCAACGAAGGATTGCGTTTGAATCTGTGACAGTCACAGCGACACATTGCTTCGTGTGACGTCTGGGGTGTAAAGCAAAGCTTAAGAGCAGTGGGGTCAAACCTTCCACCTCATAGGCTATAGGCGGGTCCGGTTGCTACATTTAGCTAAACCCCCCCCTCCTTGTAAGAAACAAGGACTTGCCGCAAAGTAGAGTTGTGGTTAATGTTGTTGTTGTTGGTGGTGTTGTTGACAACGATGACTGACAGCCAATGCAGCCTGCTCTGTGCGGAGAGGTTAGAGAGCATCAGGCAGTAAGCAGGTTAGTCTGGCTGATTATCCTCTTAGAACCGGAAGCGTTCACTGTTCAGCCGTGAAGGAATTGTCTTGAGTTGTTTTGTACCGCAAAATAAACCACGGCAGTTACAGGGGACCTAAATACCCGTAAAAATAGGTGTGTTACCACGTAACCGCATATCTGTCTCATTGGCATGATGCAGTTAACCCATGCGAGCACTTCAAAAGGCCTTCCTGCCCCCAACCCGTTGACCTAGTTGCACCAATGCAGAGCTGCAGTTGTCACTAAAAGTAAGGTTTGGCATTTTGTGTTCGGAAATGTGTTTTTTTGACATGCCCCCTCATGGTGCGACTTTGGTAGATGTAGTTTACCCCTCCCGGAGCAGGCGGGGAGATGTAGTTCTGAAGAAGGGCTGTGCTTTCAAAGCACGCAGGGATATGTAGTCATTTCGCTTTTAGAAGGACTAACTTAGCCGGGCTATAGAGGAATGTTCCGGTTGGCAGTGTGTGTGGAGTCATGAGGGGATCAGGATTAAAGGTCTGACATGGTCATATCCCAACCAGAAGCAGAGACGTACGATTAACAGACACAATGCGCACGCACTTAACACAAGCTTTCGCGCACGTCCGCACTCACTCGCGCGCGCACACACCCACACGCTAAAACCACCCATGTGTTTCTCCCCATAAGCTCCTGTGACGCGACCAGAGATCTAGAGCTCCTCCTGCCTGCCTCCACCAGCTCACACGTCAAGCCGCACAACTTGCATCCTCCATCATGAACGACAAGATGGCATCCCTGGGCCGGGCTCTGCTGCGCCGCCGGGTGCTGGACTTCTCTGAAGAGGAGACCCGGTTCGCTCGCTGCCTGACCGCGCTGGACCTGGTGGCTCTGGGCGTGGGCTCCACGCTGGGGGCCGGGGTGTACGTGCTGGCGGGGGAGGTGGCGCGCGAGAAGGCGGGCCCGGCTATCGTGCTGTGCTTCCTCATCGCCGCCCTGTCCTCCATGTTGGCAGGTCTCTGCTACGCCGAGTTCGGCGCTCGCGTGCCCAAGACGGGCTCGGCGTACCTGTACAGCTACGTCACGGTGGGAGAGATCTGGGCCTTCATCACAGGCTGGAATCTCATCCTATCCTACGTCATTGGTGGGTATTCTGGCTGGTCAGCTGTGCTTCATGGCTACCCTCAGTGAAGGGTTTGTTCACCTTTGACATTTTGTCCGGGGGCGTGACCTTTCCATGTGTGGGCCTGCAGGAACGGCCAGTGTGGCCCGGGCGTGGAGTTCCACCTTTGACAACTTGGTGGAACAGAAGATATCGGGGTTCTTCCAAGCTTCCATGGCCATGAAGGTTCCTGGCAATGTTCTAGCAGAGTACCCTGACATTTTCGCCCTGGTCCTGGTGCTGCTTCTGACCGGTGAGAGAACCCTAACCTTTGACCCACCACCCCAACAGCACCTGAACCTATCCCCACCCCTTGACCCTGAGGAAGGGAGAATGTTGTTATGAGGATGACGTCCAGACACAGTAGTGATTAAAAAAAAACCTGCAGGGATGACGCTTATGAGGAAGCTTTCTCCGTTCTTCTCCCAGGACTGCTGGCGTTTGGCGTGAGCGAGTCGGCGCTGGTCAACAAAATCTTCACAGGCGTGAACCTGGTCGTCCTAGGCTTCGTCATCATCTCCGGGTTCGTCAAAGGAGACTCCGCTAACTGGAACCTGACCTTGGACGACTACCTTCACACCTACTCCAACATCACCAACCAGTCAATGCCATCACAAGAGTAAGTCCCCTGAATGACCAGATCTACCAATTAGACCAGGTAGACAACCCTGGTCCTCGAGAGCCATAGATTGGCTCCTTGCTGTTGCTTCGATTTTTCCCTGCTCCGGCACACCTGCTTCTAATATAGTGTTTCTCAACGGGGGCGTTCAGAGAACGTCGGGGGGGCGCTGGGAACAATATTTTTTTAAAGGGTTGAGGTGCGGTTGGGGGGCGTTTGTCTGTGTCTGTTATTTAATGCCAGTTTCGTCTCACCGACACCTACTCATTTTTGCGGAGCCCCTCTGAGGTCACATAGGAGAGAGAAGAAAAAACAAATCTATGCGCACGGTTTTGTAAACTGTGGCCTCGGATTCATAATCGTATGCACCTGATAGTGATACAAGTTAGATAATTACCTTTATGCTTTTTTCCACGTTTTTACTGTACATTGTTTGTGTTTTCCATGCAAAAACCTCAGGGTTGCCACCCGTCCGACATAGCCCTATCTTTACAGTATCGCCAATAGAATCCTGGGTGAATGCAAATACGTTGTAGTTTAAGTAGACTATGCTATAACATTAGGCTAGTACCAGTCAAAACAACTGGAATTTGGGGAAAGAGGGATGCGCCGTAGCCATGTCACTAACTATGGGAACTCACAGAACATGCGCGGCAGGCGGGCAGGGGAGAAGGGAGCCCCTTATACCTGTATACGACCGGTGCAGAGTGAATTATGAAACCGAGGGAACGGATTATGAATCCAAGAGCACGGTTTAATAACCAGAGGCCTTTTTTCTTCTCTCTCCAATGTGACCCCAGATGAGGTCCGTGGCCTACATTTTCACGATTTTATAATTACACTTTTATCACCATCATCTGAAGTTTTTATTTTCTGACGTCGGGGGGGCGTTTGTGTCGGTCGGACCTGGAAAATGGATAGGGGGGCACCGGCCTAAAAGAGGTTGAGAACCACTGTTCTAATATATGGTCATTATAAGGCTTCCAAAGAGCTTGATAACGACCTATTTATTAGAATCAGGTGTGCTGGAGCAGGGAAACATCTAAAACCTTCAGGATTATGGCTCTCGAGAACCAGGGTTGCCCACCCGTTTTAGATGTTTCCCTGCTCCAGCACACCTGATTCAAATGAAGTTTTATTATCGGGCTTCCACAGAGCTTCATAACAACTAACCCATAACCCTAACCCATTAGTCAGTCAGTTGTACTAGAGCAGAGAAACATTGAAACATTGCCAACCCTTGGGTTAGACTCAGAGAAACAGACTAACAGGGCTTTGACATTTGTGTCCTTCCAGGATGGTGGTGAAGGTGTTTGGGGACGGCGGCTTTGCTCCGTTCGGTCTCAGCGGCATCTTGTCTGGAGCTGCCACCTGCTTCTACGCCTTTGTGGGGTTCGACTGCATAGCCACCACCAGTAGGTCCCATTCTGCCTAGTGTCCACTGGTAGCTCCTATAGCACAGGTGTCAACATCCAGTCCTCGAGGGCCGCTCTCCTGAAGGCTCTAGATGTTTCCCTGCTCCAGCACACCTCCACAGAGCTTGATAACGACCCTTCGTTAGAATCAGGCGTGCCGGAGCAGGGAAACATCTAAAACCTTCAAGAGAGCGGCCCTCGAGGACTGGCGTTTGACACCCCTTGTCCTATAGCCCACCACCATTTTGAACATGGCCAGACTTAAGCTCGGTGTTGTGTGGCAGGCGAGGAGGCCAAGAACCCCATGCGCGACATCCCGTTGGGCATCGTGGCGTCGCTGCTCATCTGCTTCTTCGCGTACTTCGGCGTGTCGGCCGCCCTGACCCTGATGATGCCTTACTACCTGCTGAACACCCAGAGCCCCCTGCCAGAGGCCTTCAGCTACGTTGGATGGAGCCCCGCTCGCTACATCGTGGCCGTGGGCTCGCTGTGCGCCCTCTCCACCAGGTTAGCCTCACGCGCCCGCTCACTCTCCATTTGAACTCACAACCTCTTGATTTTTATTTATGTGCTCCATCACACCCTTCCCATCACTGGGAGCTGTACCTATCTCGGTCGGGATGCTAACAGCCTCTATCTCCTGCAGTTTGCTGGGCTCCATGTTCCCCATGCCCAGAGTCATCTACGCCATGGCAGAGGATGGGCTGCTGTTCAGGGTTCTGTCTCGCATGAACGAGCGCACCAAGACCCCCCTCATGGCCACCATTGTCTCCGGCTGCGTGGCAGGTGAGTGGCGTTCAGTCTGTGTGTGTGTGTGTGTGTGTGTTCTCTTGTTTAACAACTCTAGTAGGGACCACATGACCTCACATAACTTTTTGCTACTTCATACATAACTTCAAATGCTTTTTAACTGAATTTTACTGTTTATTCAATGTATTGGAGTAAGAATTGCATTACGGGTTAAAGGTAGGATTAGTGTTGGTTAGACGTAACACCATTTTAAATGGGAGTGAATGGTCGGACCCCCAGTATGATAGACAAACAAACCTGTGTGTGTGTGCAGATATTGAATGTGTGTGTTCTCTTCAGCTCTGATGGCCTTCCTGTTTGACCTGGCTGCTCTGATGGACCTCATGTCTATAGGGACTCTCCTGGCCTACTCCCTGGTGGCCATCTGTGTTCTCATCCTCAGGTAACCTCCAAACTGTGCTGCACGATGGTTAAAGACTGCCTGTACATTTACATTTAGTCATTTAGCAGATGCTCTTACCCAGAGCGACTTACAGCAAGTGCAGGGACATTCCCCCCCTGAGGCGAGTAGGGTGAAGTGCCTTGCATAAGGACGCAACGTCTTGTTAACACAGCAGGGGTTTGAACCGTGTACTTTCAGATTACTAGCCAGACACCCTAACTGACTGTCACATGACTCCCTTTGTCTACCAGATAATAAGTCGTTAACACACACACACAGTCTGTCCGTTTTTCTCCCTAGTGAGTTATTCTGGGAGTTTTTCCCTTGTCTTCCTTGAGGGTTTAGGTTGGTTGAGGGGCAGTTCTATGGTCATATGTGAAGCCCTCTGTGACATTGCTTGTAAAAAGGGCTGTACAAATAAATGTTGATTTGATTTGTGTATGTGTAGGTACCAGCCAGGCAGCCTGAACTCATCCAGTCAGATGGAGAAGCTGGTGGAGCTGGTGGGCGGGGAGAAGGTGGCGGCGGGCGGGGACAGTGGCGATGAGTACGAGGACAAGCCTGTCAGGGAGAGTTTCTCTCCTCGCTTGCTGTTCTTCCCCAGCGGAAACATTCCCACAGAGACCTCTGGAACCATCGTCTATGCCACCACAGCAGTCACCTGTAAGTTTGACTCAACAAACAGCACCAATTCAGCTGGTCACCCAAACGCACACGATAACCCGAAGCGGGTTCTTTATCCTCCCAGCGGTCCAGGTCACGGTTCTAATCCTGGTTCTGTCTCCTCCTAGCGGTCCTGATCACGGTTCTGTGTGTGGTTCTGGCCAACCAGCTGTCTGCGCTGGTGGAGGGCCAACCTGGTTGGCTGGCTCTGTGTGTGGTTCTGGTGCTGCTGTGTGGCCTGTGTGTCATCATCATCTGGAGACAACCTCAGAGCAGGGAGGCCCTTACATTTAAGGTACGGTACTTTACACTGACCTACTGGGGTAGTAGTGTACCTACTGCACTGACCTATACTATACTGCACTGACCTACACTATACTGCACTGGCCTATACTGCACTAGCCTACACTGCACTGGCCTACACTATACTGCACTGGCCTACACTATATTGCACTGACCTACACTATACTGCACTGACCTACACTATACTGCACTGACCTACAGTATACTGCACTGGCCTATACTGCACTAGCCTACACTGCACTGGCCCTACACTATACTGCACTGGCCTACACTATACTGCACTGGCCTACACTATACTGCACTGGCCTACACTATACTGCACTGGCCTACACTGCACTAGCCTACAATGCACTGGTCTACAGTGTACTACACTGGCCTGCACTGCACTAGCCTACACTGGCAGTCAGGTGGCTCAGCGGTTAAGGCGTTGGGCTCGTGATCGGAAGGTTGTGAGTTCGATTCGGGGGGGGGATAAGAGCGTCTGATAAATGTCTAAATGTACACTGTACTATCCCATACTGCACTAGCCTACACAGCACAATACTAGCCTGAACGGAACTAAACTATCTTACACTGCGCTGTACTAGCCTACAATGCGCTACCCTACACTTCATAGCACTCACCTGCGTCACCCTAGGCTGGTAACTGACTATGCCCTGTACCAGTGTTCTAAAACTATGGTATCTGACTATGATACACTGCAATGTGCTATAACTATGGTAACTGTCCCCTCCAGGTGCCCCTGTTGCCATGGCTGCCAGTATTCAGTGTTTTCGTTAACGTGTACCTCATGATGCAGCTGGACATGGGAACCTGGATACGCTTCTCAGTGTGGATGGCCATAGGTCAGTCTCCTCCACACACACACACACCCTTCCAACAACATGTGCACACACACACACACACACCTTCACCCCCCAAAACACACACAACTGACTCTCTATCCCCCTCCCTCCTCCTCCAGGATTCTCCATCTACTTCTTCTATGGTTTGCAACAGAGCAGTGCCGCGTCCACCTCCTCCTCCCCTTCCTTGAAGAAGAGTCCTATCTACCGTGCTGGCCCGGCTGAAGACAGTGACGTAGAGGGGGGCAGGCCTTAAGAAAGGGGGGCTGAGTCAGCGGGGGGAAATAATTTGTGGAGGGGTGGCGCGGATGGGAGTTCGCGCGCCCGTGCTTCGGAAGTGTTGGGGTGGGGGGGGGGGCTTCTGCTCACTACCAGAGGTCCTTGACTTGATGTTTCAACAGAGTCCTCTCTAAACTGTTAATCTGCTGCAGTTTACCATATGCAAACGGCTGCGTGAGTGTGAGGTGTGTCTGCGTGTGGGTGAGGTGTGTGCGTGAGTGTGAGGTGTGTCTGCGTGAGTGTGAGGTGTGTCTGCGTGTGGGTGAGGTGTGTGCGTGAGTGTGAGGTGTGTCTGCGTGAGTGTGAGGTGTGTCTGCGTGTGGGTGAGGGGCCCCTGTCTTGGGTGTCCCTGGGGACCCCCCTGGTCTCTGATGACGTATTAGAATATGTGACAGAACATGCTCTTATTTACATTTATTCATTTAGCCGACGCTTTTATCCAAAGCGATTTACAAGAGAGAGCTTATGATGAGATCTACATCAAGGTCGGGGTTTACCCTGGGGTTAGGGCTATGGGGGGAGGGCAAGGGTTGTTAACCCTTGACCGCTTGTGTTGCTCCCAAAGCATTTTAGGATTAGTTATACAATGTATTGTAAATTAGGGATAGCCCTTAAATAGTTGCAAATGGGGTTCGGGAATTCAACCATAGCAAGTCTAATGCGAGTCATGGCTGTTCAAGAATGTACGGATAAAGTGTAAATGGGTAGTAAGACTGTTTTTTGTGTGCCATCCAGTTCTGCCAATGGAGCCTAGCAAAACCTAGTCTAGCCTGTATAGACGTCAACGAAAACAAACGGTGAATCATGTAAAACCAGCCGAAAGCAACACAAAGGCTCTCATGCAATATCAGTTAACGCATGTGTGTTGCCGTTATGTTTTGATTAGTGGTGAGGGGAAAAAAATAAGACTTCCAGCATAACAAAATCGAGCATTAAGAGAAGATTTAGATCAGTGGTTCTTAACCTTGTTGGAGGTACTGAACCCCACCAGTTGCATATGCTCATTCACCGAACCCTTCTTAATTGGTCGTGTCAACATGAATCATGAATCGGATGTGTGTCTTGACCTCCGCCGAACCCCTGAGACTGACTCACCGAACCCCTGGGGTTCGATCGAAACCCAGGTTAAGAACCACTGATTTAGATGGAAAAATGGCTCAGTATCCAAAACGGTTGCTGACCCTTGGCTTGGGGGTGAGGGATAAGTCTAGGGTCAGAGCTGTGGCTTGAGCTAACCTGAAGGTATTGTGTTACTTAGCAAATGAGCGCTACTGTCTAGACACGCATCACTTTTTCGTTATGGGAGTTTTCCCTGTGAAAACAACCCTTTTTTCCACAAAGTTTTTTAGTTTCCATTGAAACTTATTGGCAGCTTTGTCTGTTGAGCTCCCAGCATCGTCAATGCTGCAGAGCCACTGCTCTGTAGACCAGTCCGTTTTTGTCTTTTTCATTTGGAATTTGTATTTCATGCCTTTCGAATCATTTTAAATTCAATACTGTAATGTGCTTTATAGGTGTACGTCTGTGTTTGTGTCCATTTCTGTTTGTCATCATTTCCATGGTGTTCAGTGTGTAAAATCGTTTTCCATAGCATCACCCAACAATGGCCCTGTTTGATGCTGCTAGACCAAATGAGCGTGCTGATTGGTTAAACTAAGAACGACCTCTAAAAGTTGGTCTCTAAATGAAGTGTACATTTGTGCTCAGACACGAGTCGGTGGTTGTATTTAATATATTTTTTAATTGTTTTTTATTTGTTTCTATCGCATTCTAATGACTAGTGCTGTTTTTACTATACATGTACAGTTTCGGTTCAGTGCTAGATGAACGTATCTAACCCGTGTGTGTACAGGCTAGTGTATGTAGATTATGGACGCCTGTGCTTCTTGGCGTTTAATGTGAGTCGTGACAGATAAGACAGATGGGAGAGACATTCAGATGGCAGGGGGAGACAGACAGGGGGAGACAGAGAGAGACAGACAGAGAGCTAGCATGGCATGATCCTACAGGCCATTTGAGTATCTGGTGACTGAAAACAGCCGCTGTTTAACCCTTGTGCTCTCTTAACCTTCTGCATCCTCCCCCTGTCCTAAGGGTCATAAAGGACCCACCTTCAACCCTGAAATAAAGCAGGTTCATTACATTCTTACCCCATTTCTACCCTGCTGGTCACCGAAATGTGCAGTCATGCAGCACATGATGTCAAGATTTAGTTTATCCTGAGTTCAATCAAGCACATACAATCTAAATGTGTCATTGCAGGTGAGCGTGTGTTTGTTATACTGCGGAGGGTCATTCTGGCCCCCAAAGATAACAGAAGGGTTAATACAGGGTCTCCATGTGTACCAGTGTGATAAGCCACCAATGCGATTGCATCGTCCACGTTAACAATCATCACATTCATGTTTGTCCTCAGTTTTATATGCTGTCTGTAAATATGGACATCATGTATATTAATTTAGTTGTATTTACAAAATGTTTTATAAAGTATTTAAAAATGCAATTCTAAATTGCGTTTTTATTTAATCTTTCGTGGTTGCAGGCAACAACTAATGGATGATTTGACCAACAACTGTGTGACAGACGCCAAGAAGATAAGATATATTGAAAATCCGTTTTTTGGTTGTAAAATTCACAGTGTTGCTAACAATGAAATAGAAATGGGAGTCTACGATATTGATGACATCACTGTAGCTCTTTTCTAATTGGCCAAACTGACAATGTTACAACCAACCCCGTGTTACAACACTCCCCGGTCTCCCCTATTTTTTTATAGACTTCTCTAACCTGAATCGTATAAACATATTAATAAGGTCTGGATAAATGCGCGGATCCAGCTCGGAGACGTTCCGGTGTGATTGACAAGTTAGACTCAGCATTGAATGATCCCAAATTAGATTAGTTTAGATTAGATGATAAGCGGAAAACCGAGTATGTACAAGGCATGGGCGTCGTTAGCCCTGTTTTAGGGGGGCTGAAGCCCCCCTAAAATGTTCTTCAGCCCCCCTAAATAATTATCGGGATTATTACTATCAATAAAAATATTTTTTTAATAACGATATTGTATTTCGAAAAATTACCGGATGCTCTCGGTTAAATGTCGGTAACTTGAGCGTCAAACATGTAACCCACAAATTCGAAAAAAGAGTAAAAAACGGACGTCGCTGGCTAGCTCACTCTGCAAAATGATACAGATAGTGCAGAATCAGAGGCAAATGTCTATTGTAATTTCCAAGTTATTTACATTTACTCATTTATCAGACGCTCTTATCCAAAGCGACTTACAGCAAGTACAGGGACATTCCCCACTGAGGCAAGTAGGGTGAAGTGCCTTGCCCAAGGACACAACATTTTCTTTCTTGTTGGCACAACCTGGAATCCAACCGGCAACATAATAATTACAATCCCTAACCGCTCAGAGATTATATTTTCGAGATTATCTTTATTTAAGTAGTTCATCCATGGCAGATGACCAGCAATGGCTATGATCTGAGCTTTTTCAGAGTGACCAGGTCAAGATTCTTGTAGACAGGTGACAGAATGCGAGGGCTTGAATTGGAATGTCCATCAATAATAACCAGTTCAGACAGTAAAGAGGTGGAAGAAGACGCCTCTGAAGTTGGACTACAGTCAGATCATGCAGCAGGAACATCTGTTTAAAGTTCTCGTGATCGGTGACCTCGGAGTCGGTAAAACGTCGATAATAAAGCGATACGTTCATCAGATCTTTTCCCAGCACTACCGTGCCACCATCGGCGTAGACTTTGCGTTGAAAGTACTTCAGTGGGACAGTGAAACGGTTATTCGCCTCCAGCTCTGGGATATTGCCGGTATGTGCTTGTCACTCACACAGGTGGCCTTTAAAACGATATTGTTGTTGGACATTTTGATGATATTATATATTCTTAACTTCTAAGACCATTCTCATTCCAGCTATTGATGATTTTACACTTGAAGTAATTCCGTTAAAACTATAACCGCCCTTCAGGGTAGTTGGTGTCCATGCCAATCCTTTAGCTAGTCTCCAAATGTTTTTATTTTGCAGGGAAGGAATGCTATTCTAGGGTTTTGAAGGCTCGGCTGTATCAGTCACATGAGAGGACTAGTCACACACTGTCCCCTCTCTCTTTGTGTTCCTCTGGCCATGATCCCTGTCTGTCTGTCTGCTTGCCTGTCCGTCTGTGTGCCTGCGTGTCTGTCTGATTTTCTGCTTGTCTGCCCGCCTGCCTGCCTGTCTGTCTGTCCACTTGTCTGTCTGCTGGCCTGTCTGTTTGCCTGCATGTCTGCCTGTCTGTCTGATTGTCTGCCTGCCTGCCTGCCTGCATGTCTGTCTGTCTGTCTGCTTGCCTGTCTGTCTGTGTGCCTGCGTGTCTGTCTGATTTTCTGCTTGTCTGCCCGCCTGCCTTTCTGTCTGTCTGCTGGCCTGTCTGTTTGCCTGCATGTCTGCCTGTCTGTCTGATTGTCTGCCTGCCTGTCTGCCTGCCTGTCTGTCTGTCTGTCTGCCTGTCTGCCTGTCCACTTGTCTGTCTGCCTGCCTGCTTGCCTGTCTGTCTGTCCCAGGCCAGGAGCGCTATGGCAACATGACACGTGTGTACTACAGAGAGGCACTGGGGGCACTGGTGGTGTTTGACGTGACGCGGGCATCCACCTTCGAAGCCGTGCTGAAGTGGAAGGACGACCTGGACTCCAAGGTCACGCTGAGCCATGGCAGACCGGTCCCAGCCGTCCTATTGGCCAACAAGTCTGACCAGGTCTTCACTCCTCTGCCCAAGATGGACGCCTTCTGCCGTGACAACGGCTTTGTAGGCTGGTTCCCGACCTCAGCCAAGGTGGGATGGCTACTGAGCTGACTCATTCACTCACTCGTTCACTCACTCGTTTACTCATTTGCTCACTCGCTCACTTGCTAGCTTGCTCGCTCACTCACTGATTCACTCACTCACTCAATTGCTTGCTCGCTCACTCACTCACTCATTCACTCGCTCACTCGCTCATTCCCTCACTTACTCATTCACTTGCTCAGTCACTCACTCAAGCACTCATTCCCTCCCTCCGTCCCTCCCTCAGATCTGGGATAGTTTAGATCAGGGGCGGGCAATCCTGGTCCTCGAGGGCCACTGTCCTGAAGGTTTTAGATGTTTCCCAGCTTCAGCACACCTGATTCTAATAATGGGTCATTATCAGGCTTCCACAGAGCTTGATAACAAACCGTTCATTTGAATCGGCTGTGCTGGAGCAGGGAAACATCTAAAACCTTCAGGACAGCGGCCCTCGAGGACTAGGATTGCCCGCCCCTGGTTTAGAGTGATGGGTAAGGTCAGTGTTGCCGCTCCCAGCACTCCCATCATGCTCTGCGTAGGGCATCAAGTGCCGAGAGGGGCACCCAAAAAACAGTAGTCATAATCATTGTAATTATATAATTTTCATTATAATGCCGATAATGCTTAGGGCACCAAGATGGCTAGCAGTGGGCGCTAGGTCAGGGGCAGGATCCTGTGGAATGTTCACAGGAAAGTGTTAGATGCCCCAGTCTAGGAAACACACTCTAAGTTCCCTGCCTGCTAGACGAGAAGGCCAGGGTGGGAAGGGAAAACGATGGTAGTGATGCCTCCATCGGTCAGGCATTCACTGGAATGGTCCTCCAGGGGGTGTTTGTAAAGCTCCTTGTTGTGGTTTCTCAGGAGGACATGAACATCGAGGAGGCAGCCAGGTGCCTGGTAGAAAACATCCTGGCCAATGAGGAGACGGCAGCCCCTAAGGCCGATCCTGATTTGCTGATCCTCCCCGGTCACAACACAACCAAGGAGAGAGTCCGCTGCATGTCCTGTGCCAAGACCTGACCAATGAGTGACAACCAGGAAGTGACCAGTGGCATAGTTCCACCCAATCCTGGATTGCATCTCTGCTCTTCGTACAGTACAATACTGTTGGGGTCTGGATACAGCACAACATGCTTTATTCATCCTGTATTCATACAGGGGAGCTGGGCTGGGATACAGAGAGACTGGGGAGGGAGAGGGACTGGGGCTGGGGCTGGGGGAGGGCAGGGGGAGAAAAGAGAGGTACCACGGAGGACTGGGGAAGGAGATTGAGAGACCTTGGAAGGGAGGGAGAGGGGCTGGGGGATTGGAAGGTGTAGAAGAGAGAGAGAGAGAGAGAGAGAGACTGCTTTCTTCAGGTAAAACACTGTCATTGCTAAACAATGTTACTGTTACACTGCACTTTCGACTGTATCCTCAATATTGCATATTGCAACTTGAATAAAACTTATCTTTAATGCACAAGCCATTGTATAAAACACTGTGTGTGTGTGTGTGTGTGTGTGACAGAGTGTGTTAGCTTGTGTGACTGTGTATGTTTGTTTGTTTTTAACCATACTGCCTACTTAAATCGCAAGCAGGTCTTTTGTTGAGGGTGTTCCACACAATAACACATATTCATACAACAAGCTTTGGACGGTATTATCACAGAGGCTGAGCACGTGACCGCGCAATCCACTCCAGCAGCAGCCGCGTGCCTCTTTAAGATGCCCTCCCCGGACCCCTGCGCGCTGCCCAATCAACCCCTTCCTCAAGTCACCTGATTCATACTGCCATTTTACACATCATTTTTTTTTTTACCGAAAAAAAAAAGAATTATCGCCAACCCTAACACAAAAAGGAGAAGAAAAAAAATATATACAATTGAATGCCTCCACATTAATGCGTTCGGTGCCTCGCGAGTGATGGGCAGGAACCAGCGGGGAGTCAACGCAATTTATATCCCATTCGAGAGCGTGGAAGCTTAATCAATAAGGGAGGATTATAAATGTGCAGTTTTGCAGCATAACGCCTGGAAAAATTTTATTCTGCAACTGCTCCATGCGAATGCCGCATCATAATTACTCTGCAAGGACCGTGAACTGAGCGTTGGTTCAGCGCCGTCAAAAGCCGTTTTGATCATCTAACGTGTTCTCTCGCTCTTACCGGCATCTCTTCACCTCCGCACGGATACCTTTGAAGCATCGCGACCTCTTCACGGAGCAATTCAAGGCCAAATTTGGGTTGGACATTTTGGGGTCGTTTATTGAATGTAACCGTATGAATGATTTGATCGCCGTATGAATTCTGTTATCTTGCTAGAGTCAGTGTACGTTTTCCTTTACGGGGGGCCAGTGCGTTTCCAGGGGCAGCCTCTCTGTCATTAAAGACCTTTTGATTCGTAATCCCCCCCCCTCTCCCGGATTCCTACCCCCCCCCTGGAATATGTCGGGACAGACCATCACGGACCGGATCGCCGCCACGCAGCACGGCATGAGCGGCTCGGCCGTGAGCAAAGCCGTCTGCAAGGCCACGACGCACGAAGTCAGCGGCCCGAAGAAGAAGCACCTTGACTGTAGGTGGTCACCCCTTCGTCATCGCCCATTTCACCAGCATCGCAACACCGCAAGGCCCGTCCGAAGGCCCGCATTTTGGGGGTGGGGGGTGGAGGGGGGGTGGGGGTGGGGGGGTTGTTCCATATGCAGCTGTCCGCGCGCTTTCACCGTGCGCCCGTTTTTTTTTTTTTTTTTCACCGACATGATCCGGGTGTGGAAACAAGGGAGAATGGGAGTGATTGCGCATTGAGCCTTAGCGCCTGCAACAGCCCGGGGCAGTGAGCTGTGGAGAAGGGAAACATCATGAGAGGATGCCAGGTTAGGGACACACAGGTCAATAGCCTTCAAACTGCTCGTTACGGATGCAGTAGTAATATGCCCCTGTGCACCCATACACATGTGATGCCCTTCGATGCATTATAACCATCCTACCATAGACCACCCTGTGGTAGACCATCATCCTGCAGACCATCCTGCAATGTAGATAGTCTGCTGTCTTATCAGTTCAAGGCAATTATATTTCTATAAATAGACTAGAATATAGAGTACATCTTTATTGTCATCTTCACAGGTACAACGAGATTGAAAGTGCTTCTAGTCAGTGCAACATAAAATAAAATCCTAGTGCTAAAATGACTAATGAGTGTTAAATTAACTAGAATAAATAAGAATAAATATACCTGAGACATTAACAGTGGCGCATTTAAGGACAAAAACGAGTTTCGCCACGGAACTGGGCATCAACTCAGTTCTGCTCACTACTAGGACATATAGGGCATAACGTTGCCGAATGTTTGCTGTTGGATAGGTTATGGGGAGAATACGTAGGTCTTGAGGTAACGCTTAAAGCTTTGGTACTGCAACTGAAAAGGCAGAGGCACCTTTTCAAACAGAATTTGGCTACAGTTAAAAGCAAAACGATTTGCATGCCTCTGGGTCCTCATACACAGAAGTAAGGTCAGGAATGTAATTAGCTGCTAAGTTATGCAGTCCATTGAAAACAAATAACCTTCAAATGAATTGTATATAGAACTGGAACTGGAGAGAGTGAAGAGAGGCCCTATAGACCATCCTCCTATAGCCCATCATCCTATAGACCATCCTACTGTAGCCCAACCTCCTATAGACCATCCTCCTGTAGCCCATCTCCTATAGACAATCTTCTTATAGACCATTCTCTAAAAGATTATTCTCTTACAGACCATCCTCCTATAGACCCCCATCTTATAGCCCATCCTCCTATAGACCACCATCCTATAGCCCATCCATCTAGATCATCCTCTTATAGACCATCCTCCTGTAGACCATCCTGTAGTACTGCTTTAGACAATCCTGCCATGAGCATCCTTTAATCCTGCAATAGACCATCCTCCTAAAGACTGTACTCTTGCTGTAGTTATAGCCCATCCTGTGGTTCTGCTGTAGTCATAGACCACCTTGTGGTTCTGCTGTAGTTATAGACCACCTTGTGGTTCTGCTGTAGTCATAGACCACCCTGTGGTTCTGCTGTAGTCATAGACCACCTTGTGGTTCTGCTGTAGTTATAGACCACCTTGTGGTTCTGCTGTAGTTATAGACCACCTTGTGGTTCTGCTGTAGTTATAGACCACCTTGTGGTTCTGCTGTAGTTATAGACCACCTTGTGGTTCTGTTGTAGTCATAGACCACCCTGTGGTTCTGCTGTAGTTATAGACCACCCTGTGGTTCTGCTGTAGTCATAGGCCACCTTGTGGTTCTGCTGTAGTTATAGACCACCTTGTGGTTCTGCTGTAGTCATAGACCACCCTGTGGTTCTGCTGTAGTTATAGACCACCTTGTGGTTCTGCTGTAGTCATAGACCACCCTGTGGTGCTGCTGTAGTTATAGACCACCCTGTGGGGTGCTGCTGTAGTCATAGACCACCCTGTGGTGCTGCTGTAGTCATAGACCACCCTGTGGTGCTGCTGTAGTTATAGACTACCTTGTGGTTCTACTGTAGTTATAGACCACCCTGTGGTTCTGCTGTAGTTATAGACCACCTTGTGGTTCTACTGTAGTTATAGACTACCCTGTGGTTCTGCTGTAGTTATAGACCACCTTGTGGTTCTACTGTAGTTATAGACCACCCTGTGGTGCTGCTGTAGTAATAGACCACCCTGTGGTTCTGCTGTAGTAATAGACCACCCTGTGGTACTGCTGTAGTAATAGACCACCTTGTGGTTCTACTGTAGTTATAGACCACCCTGTGGTTCTGCTGTAGTTATAGACCACCCTGTGGGTCTGCTGTAGTTATAGACTCCCCTGTGGTTCTGCTGTAGTTATAGACCACCCTGTGGGTCTGCTGTAGTAATAGACCACCCTGTGGTACTGCTGTAGTAATAGACCACCCTGTGGTTCTGCTGTAGTTATAGACCACCTTGTGGTTCTACTGTAGTTATAGACCACCCTGTGGTTCTGCTGTAGTTATAGACCACCCTGTGGGTCTGCTGTAGTTATAGACTACCTTGTGGTACTGCTGTAGTAATAGACCACCCTGTGGTTCTGCTGTAGTTATAGACCACCTTGTGGTTCTACTGTAGTTATAGACCACCCTGTGGTTCTGCTGTAGTTATAGACCACCCTGTGGGTCTGCTGTAGTTATAGACTCCCCTGTGGTTCTGCTGTAGTTATAGACCACCCTGTGGGTCTGCTGTAGTTATAGACCACCCCGTGGTTCTGCTGTAGTTATAGACCACCCTGTGGTTCTACTATAGTTATAGACCACCCTGTGGTTCTGCTGTAGTTATAGACTACCCTGTGGGTCTGCTGTAGTTATAGACCACCCTGTGGTTCTGCTGTAGTTATAGACTACTCTCCAGACCTGCTGTATTGTAACTGTGGGAGCATGGCTAGACGAGGAGGCTGCTATCTGTCAGATAAGATTTCATCGCTGGTCTAAATACTGGCAATTAGATTTGATTCAACCCTGCACACAATCAATAGCAACCCAGCCAACCAATAAAGCAAAGTTAGTTGCCCAGTTAGTCTTTCTGACTGCCTTGCAAAACTGTCTGTCTGAAAGCCTGTCTGTCTGCCTATCAGTTTCCCTGTCTGCCTGTCTGCCATGATGAAGCTGTGTTCTTCCTACCTCCAGACCTGGTCCACTGCACCAACGAGCTGAGTGTGGGTGTGCCCCTCCTGGCTGACGCCTTGCTGGAGAGGACTGCCAGCAACAGCTGGGTGGTGGTGTTCAAGGCCCTGATCACCACACACCACCTCATGATGTACGGCAATGAGGTAGGACACACACGCACGCTCACGCACTAGACGTATGGGAGTCAGATGGCTCAGCGGGTTAACGCGTAGGGCTCATAATCGGAAAGGTTGTGAGTTCGATTCCCGGATGTGGCTATGTGACGTTGTGTCATTGGGCAAGGCACTTCAACCTACTTGCCTCAGGGGGGAATGTCCCTGTACTTACTGTAAGTCGCTTTGGATAAAAGCTTCTGCTAAATGATTCAATGTAAATGTTTACCCGCACACTGTATACAGTCCTCTGATCCGCTCTCTCCTATATCAGAGGGTCATGCAGTATCTGGCGTCCAAAAACAACCTCTTCAACCTCAGTAGCTTTCTGGACAAGGCAGCCCTTCAAGGTACACACCGTACACACACGCTCACACCGTAAAGAAAAAGCTGAAAGACTGGAGAAATCTTTGCACAAGTGTAGTTTTTCCAGTAATTGGGGGGTAAAGTTTGACTGAAATGTGAGAGTTTCCGTGGTACAAATCACAGGGAGGGTTTCCGTTTTATCACTGGTGTATAAGGAACCCACGGTGGGTTCCTTGCTCTCTCTCTTTCTCTCTCTCTCTCTCTGTGTCTCTCTCCCGCTATCTCTCTGTCTCTCTCTGTATTGCTCTGCATCTCTCTGTCTCTCTCTTTATCTCCCTGTCCCTCCCCCCTCTCTCTCTGTCTCTCCCCCCTCTCTCTGTCTCTCCCCTCTCTCTGTCTCTCTCTTTATCTCCCTGTCCCTCCCCCCTCTCTCTCTGTCCCTCCCCCCTCTATCTGTCTCTCCCCCCTCTCTCTGTCTCTCTCTCCCTCTCTTCCTCTGTCTCACTCCTCTGTTTTACTCTCTCTGTTTGTGTCATGTTATCTCTGTATCTCTCTCTACCACTCTCCCCCTCCCCCCCTCTCTCACTGTCTCTCTCTCTACCACTCTCCCCCCCTCTCTCTCTGTCTCTCTCTCTACCTCTCTCCCCCTCCCCCACCCCTCTCTGTCTCTCTCTCTGCCTCTCTCTCCACAGGGTATGACATGTCTACATTCATACGCCGATATAGCCGCTACCTAAATGAGAAGGCAATGTCCTACAGACTGGTGGCTGTAGACTTCACCAAGATGAAGAGAGGGTAGGTCACACACACACACACACCAGGTTCTCTAAATGTTTTAGACCTGGTTTTAAACATGTACAATGTATGTGTGTGTGTCCTACCCCTGTGTGTGTGTGTGTGTCCTACCCCTGTGTGTGTCCTACCCCTGTGTGTGTGTGTGTGTGTCCTACCCCTGTGTGTCCTACCCCTGTGTGTGTGTGTCCTACCCCTGTTTGTGTGTCCTACCCCTGTGTGTGTCCTACCCCTGTGTGTCCTACCCCTGTGTGTGTGTGTCCTACCCCTGTGTGTGTGTGTCCTACCCCTGTGTGTGTGTGTCCTACCCCCGTGTGTCCTACCCCTGTGTGTGTGTGTCCTACCCCTGTTTGTGTGTCCTACCCCTGTGTGTGTCCTACCCCTGTGTGTGTCCTACCCCTGTGTGTGTGTGTGTCCTACCCCTGTGTGTGTGTGTGTCCTACCCCTGTGTGTGTCCTACCCCTGTGTGTGTGTGTGTCCTACCCCTGTGTGTCCTACCCCTGTGTGTGTGTGTGTCCTACCCCTGTTTGTGTGTCCTACCCCTGTGTGTGTCCTACCCCTGTGTCCTACCCCTGTGTGTGTGTGTGTCCTACCCCTGTGTGTGTGTGTGTCCTACCCCTGTTTGTGTGTCCTACCCCTGTGTGTCCTACCCCTGTGTGTCCTACCCCTGTGTGTGTGTGTGTCCTACCCCTGTGTGTGTGTCCTACCCCTGTGTGTGTGTGTGTGTCCTACCCCTGTGTGTGTCCTACCCCTGTGTGTGTCCTACCCCTGTGTGTGTCCTACCCCTGTGTGTGTGTGTCCTACCCCTCTGTGTGTCCTACCCCTGTGTGTGTCCTACCCCTGTGTGTGTGTGTCCTACCCCTGTGTGTGTGTGTCCTACCCCTGTGTGTGTGTGTCCGACCCCTGTGTGTGTCCTACCCCTGTGTGTGTCCTACCCCTGTGTGTGTCCTACCCCTGTGTGTGTGTGTCCTACCCCTGTGTGTGTGTGTCCTACCCCTGTGTGTGTCCTACCCTGTTTCCCATCGCTGACAGGGTTGACGGAGTGATGCGTACCATGACAACAGAGAAGCTGATCAAGACTCTCCCTATCATCCAGAACCAGCTGGACGCTCTTCTGGACTTTCAGGTAAATCAGGCATCCAGGATTAGTGTAGTATTATATTAGGGGTCCAGGAGTATTGTATTATTATATTAGGGGGCCAGGAGTATTGTATTATTATATTAGGGGGCCAGGAGTATTGTATTATTATATTAGGGGTCCAGGAGTATTGTAGTATTATACCAGGAGTCCAGGAGTAGTGTAGTATTATATTAGGGGTCCAGGAGTAGTGTAGTATTATACCAGGGATCTAGGAGTATTGTAGTATTATATTAGGGGTCCAGGAGTAGTGTAGTATTATACCAGGAGTCCAGGAGTATTGTAGTATTATACCAGGGGTCCAGGAGTATTGTAGTATTATACCAGGGGTCCAGGAGTAGTGTAGTATTATATTAGGGGTCCAGGAGTATTGTAGTATTATACCAGGGATCTAGGAGTTGTGTAGTATTATACCAGACTGATGCTGGTATCATTAGCAACAGTGGTAAAAGTAGTTTTAGCAGCAATACTATTCCAATTAATTCCAATAATAATAATAGTGCCATTAGTGATAATGATAGCAACATTCTCTCCTCTCTCTCTGAAGGCCAATTCCAATGAACTAACAAATGGGGTGATAAATACGGCCTTCATGCTGCTATTTAAAGACTCCATCCGGCTATTTGCTGCGTACAATGAGGGTGTCATCAACATGCTTGGTAAGGCCGTACACTGCCACAACACAACCTGTAACACTCTCTCATTATGTGGGGCTGGGGAACAGCTCCTTCTCTCCTTCCTCCTCCTCCTTCTTTCTTTTTCGTCTCCTCTTCCTCCCCTCCCTCCCTCCTCTTCCCCCGACCCCCGCTCCTCTTCCTTTCGTACCCATCCTCCCGTTCCACATTTTCCTCTTTTTTCTTTCTTCCTGCTCCTCCTCCTCCTCCTCGTCCTCCTCTGCCTCACTCACCGTCTTCCTCCTCCTCCTCTTCTTCATGCCACAGAGAAGTATTTTGACATGAAGAAGCAGCAGTGTAAAGAGGCCCTGGACATCTACAAGATCTTCCTCAGCAGGATGACCAAGCTATCCGAGTTCCTCAAAGTCGCAGAGGTAACAGCTGTACCTGCGCCTCTCTTCTCCCCTCCCCTCTTCTCTTCTGTCTCCGGTTATCTCCTCTCCTCCCCCTGTCCTCTCCTCTCTGTTCCTGTGTGGGCTGGCCAGGGGGGGCGGGTCTAACCCCCGAGGCAATGATCGAGTTAATCCAATCGGGGTGATGTCCCCTGCACTGTGTGCTTCCTGTTCAGATGCCTGCGTTTGCATGCGATGATTAAACATACAAGTCTCTTTGACTGTATTTCTATCCTCCAATCTTTCTCTGTCGCTCACCTCTTTCCCATGTTTCTCTCCAATGAACCCTATTCCCTAGTAACTGTTCCCCTCCTGACTACGAAACCCCAGAAAGAGGCCCCTAGTATGCATACTAAACCCTAGATACAGGCTCCTCGAATGCGTCCTAAACCCTTTGATAAAGCCCCTTACTTTGCATACCAAAGCCTGTATAGACCCCGAATTGGCCTCCTTAAGGCCCTGATCGTGGATTTGGTATTCATACTAAGGCCTTGGGAGAGGATGGTAGGATAGTACACACACCAAGGTTTAGATGCAGGCCTTCGGGGTGGTTACTTGGCCCTGTGTGTAGCCTTGGTCCTACCAGCTTGGTCTCGGGGGGGGGGGGGTGTAAGAGGCAGGGTGGGCTTGGTCAGAGGGCTACAGGACCATCCCCCCGTTGTCTGAGGGTGTGCGTTCGCTTTTTCGACCTTCCGTCCGGTCCACGCCACCTGTGGCTCTTCTCGATGTTCGCGCTCCCATCGCACGCATCGCATCGGGCGCAAAGCCCTCCATTCCATGGCCGTCTCCAGACGAGTGCGTGCGCGTGTGTTTTTGTGAGCGTACGTGCGGATGTTTGTCTGTACAATAGTGTGTTTGTACGTGTATTTATGGCTGTGCGTACCTGTGCGTTCGTGTACGTAGTGTGTGTACATGTGTATATATATCCAGCTGTGTGTGTGTGTGTGTCGTGCGTCTAGAGTGTGTGTGGCTATAAAGCCGTGCGTATTGTGTATATGTATAGCTGTGTGTAGGGTGTGTCTGTATAGCTGTCTGTATGTAATGTGTGTTTATAGCTGTGTGTAGTGTATTGGTGTGTATATAGCTGTGTGTTGTGTGACTGTAGTGCAGGGGTCACCAATCCTGGTCCTTGAGGGTCGCTGTCCTGACAGTTTTCGATGTTTCCCTGCTTCAGCACACCTGATTCTAATGAAGGGTCATAATGAGGCTTCCACAGAGCTTGATAACAACCTCATCATTAGAATCAGGTGTGCTGGAGCAAGGGAAACATCGAAAACTGTCAGGACAGCGGCCCTCGAGAACCAGGATTGGTGATCCCTGCTGTAGTGTGTGTGTGTATGTGTGTGTGTGTATAGCTGGGTGTATATGTGAACCGGCACCCTTCTAATTTCAGTTGTTTTGTTTCCAACCACTGCATGGATTAATGGATGATTTCGTTTGATTCTTCTTTCTACCTCCTCCTTCCCTCCTCCTCCTCCTCCTCCTCCTCCTCCTCCTCCTCCTCCTCCTCCTCCTCCTCCTCCTCCTCCTCCTCCTCCTCCTCCTCCTCCTCCTCCTCCTCCTCCTCCTCCTCCTCCTCCTCCTCCTCCTCCTCCACCTCCTCTTCTCCACTTCCAACGCCCTTACTCCACCTCCTCTTCGCCTCCACCGCCTTCTCCTCCTCTTTCTCTCCTCCATCACCACGCCTTCACCTTGTCCTCCCCTCTCCACCCTACATGCCTCTCTCCTCCTCCTTCTTGCCTCCTTCTTTTTGCCCTCCTCCCCCCCCTTTCCCTTTTCTCCCTTCACCTCCCGTTTTTCTGACATCTCCTCCTCTTGTCGTTTACTGTGGTCATTTGTTGTCGTATGTTTTGTTAGATTTTTTTCCCTCCCTCCCATTCGATGCCCCCATTCCCTCCTTTCAACCCCTCCCTCCCTCTCCCCTCCCAAACTGTCATCGCCTCACCTACCTCACAACCCCCCCTACTCCTCCCCTCCCACACTGTGACCTCCTCACCTACCTCAACACCCCCCCAACTCCTCCCCTCCCAAACTGTCACCTCCTCACCTACCTCACCACCCCCCCCACTCCTCCCCTCCCAAACTGTCATCTCCTCACCTACCTCACCACCCCCCCACTCCTCCCCTCCCAAACTGTCACATCCTCACCTACCTCACCACCCCCCACTCCTCCCCTCCCAAACTGTCACCTCCTCACCCACCTCACAACCTCCACTCCCTTCCCTTGACACGCCACCTCCCTTTACTCACCCCCAGCTGCCCCTTACTCCCGCTCCTCGCTTCACCCCCCCACCCACACCTCCTCCCGTCCCCCCATCGCCCCACGACCCTCCACCCCGCCTCCTCCCTTCACTACCCCTAACTGCACTCTTCCCCTCCCCGCCCCCCCACCACGCCTCATTCCTTCCCACAACCCCTCCCCTCCCCAGACCTCCCGTCATCCCCCTCACCCCCACCTCCTCCCCCTGTGTGTCACACAGCGAGTTGGGATTGATCAGGGTGAAGGCCCCGATCTCAAACAGGTCAGTGGACATCTCATCTCAGTCTCAATCAATCCCATAATGCTCTTCTCTAAACGCTCCCGTTCCCTACTCACCCAACAGACCTTCTCCTCCTCCTCTCCTTCCCTAAAACCTTACAGCCAAGTGACATCCCAGATATAGACACTGTTACAGTCCAGATATAGACACTGTTACCGTCCAGATATAGACACTGTTACTGTCCAGATATAGACACTGTTACCGTCCAGATATAGACACAGTTACAGTCCAGATATAGACACTGTTACAGTCCAGATATATACACTGTTACAGTCCAGATATAGACACTGTTACAGTCCAGATATAGACACTGTTACTGTCCAGATATAGACACTGTTACCGTCCAGATATAGACACTGTTACTGTCCAGATATAGACACTGTTACCGTCCAGATATAGACACTGTTACAGTCCAGATATAGACACTGTTACTGTCCAGAAATAGACAATATTAATGTCCAGATATAGACACTGTTACAGTCCAGATATAGACACTGTTTCAGTCCAGATATAGACACTGTTACTGTCCAGATATAGACACTATTAATGTCCAGATATAGACACTGTTACTGTCCAGATATAGACACTGTTACTGTCCAGATATAGACACTGTTACAGTCCAGATATAGACACTGTTACAGTCCAGATATAGACATGGTTAAAGTCCAGATATAGACACGGTTACAGTCCAGATATAGAAACTGTTACAGTCCAGATATAGACACTGTTACTGTACAGATATAGACACTATTACATGGTTACATTTAATTTGACATAGTCCAGTCCAGATACAGACACCATTCTACAAAAATGTTTTGCTTCGGATATTGTGTTTCGATGTGGTCAATTATATTGCAGCTTTTCATTACACTAAATCCCAATGGCTAAGACTGAGAAACATAATCTCTCATCGTTGGCACTCCGACTCCAGTTAATAGGTTCCAAAATATACAGGCCACGCCTCTCTGAATAGGTTAGCCTATTAGAGACCAGCTGTATGGATACGCCGGCCAATCACATATCCTCCTCCTCCCCCCTTGTTGAGCAGCTGTGGGTAGAGCAGCGAATGGTTTCAGCTCTCAGGGGTTGTACCCAATCACAACCCAGGGCTGAGTGGGGCCAGAGACTTCATAAGCACCACCGCAGTCTGGAGGTAGAGGGAACGGTTGTTCCTGTTTGTCGTGCTTATGAAGACCTCGCCCATCCCTGTACCAAGCTACATGGTAACCATGGTAACCGTTCCGAGGTTTGTCTGTTTTTTTGCGTTACGATTCGAGTCCATTCTGAAGAAGAAGAATGATCCAGCGTTTTCATCCTTTTTAATTTATTTTTATTTATGTAATTTTTTTACACAAAATAAGAATAGAAACGTTTTTTTGGTGTGTGTTTTTGTTGTTGTTGCATTGTTTGCGTGTTCAGATTATGTTTTCAAACTGAAAGGCAGAGTCCGGTGTGAAACTCTACGGTCACATGATCGGTCACATGATCGGTCACATGATCGGTCACATGATCGGTCACATGATCGGTCACATGATCGGTCACATGATCGGTCACGATCAGTCACACGATCGGTCACACGATCGGTCACACGATCGGTCACACGATCGGTCACATGATCGGTCACACGATCGGTCACACGATCGGTCACACAGACGTTTTAACCCGGGCTTTCCCTCGCAGTGAGTTAACCTGCTGGTCTCCCCCATGTCAGACTGCCAGTCGGACCCCCCCCAGTTTCAGTCGTATCGATTCTGAATTATTCTTGACCTTAAAGCTGGAATCCATAGGTTAACTCAACTCTTCCAGGTGAAGTGTGTGTGGAGCATGTGTGCCTACCAAGTGCATGGGCCTCCCTTCCTGTGTGTCCAGTGGTGGAAAAGCCTCCCCCCCCCCCCACCCCGGTTGGAGGGAGGGGGTACCTCACTGGGCGACAGGACAGGAAGTGGAGCCGCAGTGCTCCAGGAAGTGTTTGCATGATCCAGGGAGCGACCGCATGCCTGTCTTGTCAAACACACCTGGTCCAAGCGGATGACCAGATATATGCATTCGACGCTCAATTAGAGGGGGGGGAAAACGAACCGTTTCAATTTAGCCGCTCCGCGTGCGGCGAGCGTTCGAAGGGCGAACGCGGGCGGGGGAAGTGTGCGCCCGTGGGAAGAGGCGTTCAAGGGAAAACGTGCGCGTCTGAGAGGGCGGGCTCGCCGACGATCGCGCCGGCCGATTGAGCGCGCGGACGCGGGCCAGCGTGCGCGGGGAGTGTACTGTGTGTGACCGTAAATGTACTGTTCCAATCTGGTTCCGCTGTCCCCCCCCCCTCCCTCGTCCTCCTCCCTCTCCCTCTCCCTTTCCCGTCCCCCAGGCCCCTAGCAGTCTTCTGGAAGCTCTGGAACAGCACCTGGCCTCTCTGGAGGGGAGAAAGAGCAAAGATCTCCCTGCCACCAGGTACACACACGTACACACACGTACACACACACGTACACACACACGCACGCACACGTGAACGCACACACAGGATCAGCATCTGTACATGCTCTTGGTTAGGGGAGGGGGTTAGGGGTTTGTGTGTGTGAGAGAGGTGTGTGTTAGGGGTGTGCTAGGGGTGTGTGTGTGTGAGGTGTGTGTTAGGGGTGTTTGTGTGTGTGAGAGGTGTGTGTTAGGGGTGTGTGTGTGTTAGGGGTGTGTGTGTTTGTACATTCTGCGTTTTGCTTCACAGAGCCCCCCTGCTCACCAGCCCTGTGGGCGGGGCTCAATCCGGAAGCATCTCTCTCAGTCGCCTGGACGACAAGACGGACGACAGCCGGCTGACTCAGCACAAGGTCAGACACACACACTCTCGCATGCGCGCACACGCGCTTCGGAGCTGTTCTTAACTGTGTCTGCTGTTCATCCCTCTTTTGGTGGGGATACAGGAGGAGGGGCCTAAAATGAATGACAGCCAATCCGTGTCGCCTAGCGCCCAGACTGTGGGAGGAGCTGCTGATTTATACTCCACCTCACCTGGTGCACCTGCCCCCAGCCAGTAAGACTGAGTTATCATAGATCTACCTGCCCCCAGCCAGTAAGACTGAGTTATCATAGATCTACCTGCCCCCAGCCAGTAAGACTGATCTGTTTGTGTGTTTGTTTGTTTGTGTGTGTGTGTGTGTGTGTTTGCGCAGTGAACTGTTCACTCTTCAGGCCAGCTTCCCCTCAGCCATCCAGACCACGCCCACTGTGCCAAACACCAATCACTATGCCTGGGGAGGCGGCCTGCTGAAGCAAGCCCTGCCCCCTCACATACACAGCCCTGCACAGCTGCATTCTGGGAAGATGTTGCCTAGCGACCTAGACTCCTCCCTTGCCAACCTGGTCGGCAGTGAGTCTCTCAGTCTCTTATCGCTACCATAACTCTTGACCCTTGAACCTTTGACCTCTTGACCCCTTGACCCATGCTAATATTCTCTTAACTCTGTTTCAGACCTGCAGTTTGGAGGAACACCAGCCAAGAAGTGAGGAGTCTTTCTCCGGTCATTTCCGCTCAAACCTGTTAACATCTCCAACGGATTAACCAATGCGTGTGCGTGTGTCTGTGTTCATGCGTGTGTGTGTGTTTCCAGGCCAGAGATGCAGTGGAACCAGCTGGTTGAGAAGAAGCAATCAGGAAGTTGGCAGTCGAAGGCCATGGTCACCAGCAGCAACTGGACGCACGCCACACACCCCATGGCCCCCCAGCCGATGCCTGTCCCTCAGATGGTACACACACACACACACACACACACACACATCTGGACACGCCCAGACATACACACGCACATACATGCGCACACAGACATGCATAGATGCATCACAACGAGATAGCGCCAAAACATTGCGGGTAGATTATGACCCTCCGCAATGTTTAGGGACTACGACGTTATGATCAGCGGCCAATGCTCTTTTGTAAAGCTCTCTCTCGGAAGTGGCTTTGGATAGAAGCGTCCGCTAAATGAATCTTATCTAATCTAATACATGTAAATGTAGATGCACGCGTGCACACACACTCTGTGAGAAGGTTTTGGGGCTTTTCTTTGGAGTGATTAACTCTTTCTCTGCTCCATCCACCGCTCCAGAATGGAATGATCTACACAGGCTATGTAAGTCTCCTCCCCTCCTCCCCTCCTCTCTTTCTTTGCTCCTCTTTGCTGCCCTCTCTTGTTCTCATTTCTTCGCCTCTTCCCTCTCCTCTATCTTTTTTTCCTGGCGCCTCTCCCCTCCTTTCTCTCCTCCCCTCCCCCCTCTCATCCCTCCCTCCCTCTCCTCCCTTTCCTCCCTCTCCTCACCGCCTCCCCTCTTCTCTCTCCTCCCCTCCTCCCTTCCTCCCTCTCCGCCCCTCCTCCCTCTCCTCCCCTCCCCCCTTCCTCCCTCTCCGCCCCTCCTCCCTCTCCTCCCCTCCTCCCTTTCTGCCCCTCTTCCCTCCTTTTCTCCTTCCCTCCTTCTCTCCTCCCCACTTCTCTCTCCTCCCCTCCTCCCTCCCTTCCTACCTCTCCTCCTCCCTCTCCTCCCCTCCTCCCTTTCTGCCCCTCTTCCCTCTCCTTTTCTCCTCCCCTCCTCCCTCTCCTCCCCTCCTCCCTCTCCTCCCCCGCCTCCCCCTCCTCCCCTCCTCCCTTTCTGCCCCTCATCCCTTTCCTTTTCTCCTCCCCTCCTCCTCTCCTTCCCTCCTCCCCTCCTCCCCTCCTCCCCCTCCTCTCTGACATCTGTGCTGTTGCTCTCTCCCCCAGGCTCCTGCTCCGATGGCGTTTCCCATGACGACCCCTCAAGTGCCTGTTTATGGGATGGTACGATCTTGGCCTGAGTCTTCATTGGAGATAGCAAACGAGACAATCATTTCAATACGAGTCTTACCGACATTTCTCTCATCCCTCCCACCCTCTTTCCCTCCCTCCCTCCTTCCCTTCCTCCCTCCTTCCCTCTCTCTTTCCCTCTCTCCCTCCTTCCCTCCCTCCCTCCTTCCCTCCCTCCCTCCCTCTTTCCCTCCCTCCCTCCCAACATGCAACTTTGTCAACCTCCCCTCCCCCCCCCCCCCCCCCCCCCCCCCCCCCAGCTCCCCCCCCAGATGGGACCCATGGGGGCTGTTCCCATGATGGCCCCTCAGCCTGTGATGTACAACCAGCCCGTCCTGCGGCCTAGCAACCCGTTTGGGCCCATGCCAGGAGCCCAGGTATCGCACCCCCTCTGGCACGCACATCCAGTACGAAACAAATGCACCTGCCGCACACAGCGAACTTCACTACCTTCTGTACATCTGCACAGCACCGTCTGTACATTTACACCATCTTTACCATTTACCATCTGTTCCATTTTCCATTTTGCACATCTGTATATAGTACTGTAGTAGCTGTACATACAACACTATAAAAATACTGTAAAAATACTGTAACCTTTTGTACAATACATCTGTATATTTGTACTTCCAAATCACTTTTAATACCTTGTACATACTCGGTATTCTTCTTATGCTACCCTGTACTTGTACGTGTGTAATTATTTTTTTTACATCTAATCTAACCTACCTCACCTCAACTCACGGCTAAATAATCCACCCTAACTAAATATTAACACTAAATTTTAACCCTAACTAAATATTCCACCCTAACTAAATATTAACACTAAATTTTAACCCTAACTAAATATTCCACCCTAACTTTTCGAACCCGCGCCTTTTCTTCTTCTCTAAAGATGCATTTCATGTAAGAGCAGACGTGTCACCATGGCAACGCAGAGGAAACACCTGTCGAGATCCGAACCCGGCGAAGGAGGGAGACGAAGGATTGGATGATTGGGACCAGGAAGAGAGGAGGAGGAGGAGGAGGAGGAGGAGGAGGTGGGGGGGAAGACGGAAGGGAAGATTGGAGAGGGGTGGAAAAGGGGTGTGGCCTAAGAAGCGAAGACTCGTCACATGACCTCTCCTGGACTCACTGCCTCTGATCCATGCTGTTGTCATGGCTGAATCCACACACACACACACACGCTCTGTATTTACTGTTCTGAGTGGGTTATGTCAAGCGAAGTGAATGACTGATACTACAATGATGCCAGTAGGAAGTTTGAAACTTGTTCAGCCCGTCACACCCCTGACCAGGGCCGTCAAAGCCCCGCCCACAGGTAACAGACCACTTCCTCCGCCCACGGCCCCCCCCACAACCCCCTAGACCCCTGAAGACCCAGCCCTCTTCACGCCCCCTCCCCCCCAAACCGAACTCTATCTCCCATAAATCTCTTGATCATTTGCACGCACTTTAATCTATGTGAATTTGCCAAGGGTGTACATACAGCACTGTCCCATTAGCATCCGGATCAGACCATGTCTGTCTTGGTTATGTGTGTCTGATTCCGTTCGGTTTTCTGTGTTCGTGTTGCTCTGTGTGCTGGTTTAGCCAGTGTAGCTCTGTGCACTCACAGACCTGTGGAAGTGCTATGAATGTATGATGGGATGATACCCTCATTACTTCAAAACACACACGCACACACACGCACGCACACACACACTCCCTTTGTGCCCAACCCGGTTCTGCCGGCTTCACAACGCAGATGTGAAGTATCGATGATGTTGCCATAGGAAGCTGTTCTTTCTTTACCCATAATGCTCCTGAACAGTCTTTACCCACAATGCCCCTGGACTGTCTTTACCCACAATGCTCCTGGACAGTCTTTACCCATAATGCTTTTGGACAGTCTTTACCCATAATGCTCCTGAAGAAAATGTACCCATAATGCTCCTGGACAGTCTTTTCCCATAATGCTCCTGGACAGTCTTTACCCATAATGCTCCTGGACAGTCTTTACCCATAATGCTCCCGAACAGTCTTTACCCATAATGCTCCTGGACAGTCTTTACCCATAATGCTCCTGGACAGTCTTTACCCATAATGCTCCCGAACAGTCTTTACTCATAATGCTCCTGGACAGTCTTTACCCATAATGCTCCTGGACAGTTTTACCCATAATGCTCCTGAACAGTCTTTACTCATAATGCTCCTGGACAGTCTTTACCTCCAATGCTCCTGGACAGTCTTTACCCATAATGCTCCTGGACAGTCTTTACCCATAATGCTCCTGGACAGTTTTACCCATAATGCTCCTGGACAGTCTTTACCCATAATGCTCCTGGACAGTTTTACCCATAATGCTCCTGGACAGTCTTTACCCACAATGCTACTGGACAGTCTTTACTCGTAATGCTCCTGGACAGTCTTTACCCACAATGCTCCGGGACAGTCTTTACCCATAATGCTCCTGGACAGTCTTTACCCACAATGCTCCTGGACAGTCTTTACCCACAATGCTCCTAGAGAAACTTTACCCATAATGCTCCTGAACAGTCTTTACCCAGAATGCTCCTGGTTAGACACCAACAGACTTTACCCATGATACTCTTGGCCAGTCTTTACCCAGAATGTTACTGTGCAGAATCGACCTGTCTTTACCCATTATTCCCTTGGCCATTGACCCAGCATGATTGATTGGCAGACAGACAGGTCTGAGACAGGAAGGTATACGACAGACAGGTAGGCAGACCACAGACACAGTATTTATAGCACAATTCTTGGGAGGAAGGGGTGGGTCTCTATGGCACAAGTATTGAACCACAGCTGGGATGTACAGAAGAGGGGTTGCTGGGAAGTCATTGTTTTCTATTGATTGTGTCGTACATGTTCTGTATGGTCTGTATGTACATGTATGTATGTATATATGAATGTCTGTAAATGTATTTGCGTGTGTGTGTGTGTGTGTGTCTGTCTGTGTGTATACATGCCTTCCCATCGAGATAACAGGGTGATGTCCCTTCCTGAGGCATCCAGTCAATTTGTGTGCTGCCGTGGCAGGTGGCGTGTTCTTAGCGTGACTAGTCTCGTGTTCTACATGTGTGCTGGTGGGTGAAAGGATCTTTTATCAGTCTTGGGGAGCCCCTTGTCCTCTCCCTGGCTCCGCCCCCTGCCTTCCCTGACCGAGCCCCCATCCCTGGCTCCTCCCCCTGACCGAGCCCCCATCCCTGGCTCTTCCCCTTGACCGAGCCCCCCATCCCTGGCTCCTCCCCCTGACCGAGCCCCCACCCCTGGCTCTTCCCCTTGACCGAGCCCCCCATCCCTGGCTCTTCCCCCTGACCGAGCCCCCCATCCCTGGCTCCACCCCCTACGCAGCCCCCCCATCCTTGTCCCCAGAGCTCCTGTTACCAGATACCATTTTGTAGATTTTATGCGTGTTCTATTTCCTGTCTCCTGTGTCATGGCCAACATCCCTTCCTGTTGTCATGGCCAACATCCCTTCCTGTCAGCTGCTTGGCAGGTCGACTTGGGACTGGTCCATTTCCTGTCCTCTGTATATAGATGTGTTCTCTGTAACCCCGGAAGCCCATTGGACGACATTCATAGGACGTTTTTCTTGCTGTCTGTGATTGGGTGATTGTGTTTCGATCTATGACGGGTCATCGTGCGTATCGTGTCTACCTGGAGGGGGTGGGGTGGGTTGGGGGTGGGGGTGGGGGGGGGGGGGGGGGTGGTGGGGGTCAGTGTGTGTATCGTGTCCAACCGGAGGGGGGGTCAGCATCTCTTCTACCGAGAGTGTCTTCACCAAGACAGTGGACGCCCAAAACGCGCCACGATCTTAGCAGGAACCATTTTTTTGCACCAAAGTCAACGATGCGCAGCTTCCTCCTTCGTCGCTCGGAGCCGGGGAGGACTTTATGAGTTTCCGTGACGACGTGTCTCTTTTTTGCATGATTAAATGTTGTTGTCTTTTGATTGGCCCGTGTGTCCGGTACAGCATGACCATACTGTGAACTCCTACCGGCGTGTTTGGATACAACGTGTAGGACTTGTTCTCTCTCTTCCCCCCCCCCCCCGAGGGGGAGAGGATCCCGTTTGACATGAACAAGCATGGACGTTCATTCCTGTGTTTTACCTGGACTGTCTGCTGATGATGGGGGGGGGGGGGGGGGGGGGGGGGTTGGTTCCGGGGTCATCCGCCGTCCAGCAGCCTCTGGGTGGTCAGGCTGGTTCCCACGGCTCCCCCCCCCCGGAGGTCAGGGTGGTTACTGTGGCACCCCCCCCACCACCACCACCCCCCCTCCACAACTAGGGTGGGTACCATGATACCTCCCTCCAGGTCAGGGCGGTGACCGGTTACCATGACTCCCTCTTTGAAACGAGCTAGACCCCCCCCCCCCGTGCTAGCTCAAAGCCCTGCTAGATAGACCTCTCAGTCGGTCGTGTAACTTCTTGTGATGCTGTCGTCCTTCAGTATGTGTTGAATGCTCCCTCTCTTTGAACGCTCTGCTACTGTTCATCCTGTGCTCCTGAGCTCCTGCTCTAACAGATGTATTCATGTTCACTGTGAGTGACTCTACTCCTCGCCCCCTGACCCTTTCTCACCCCTCCTGACTGCCGACTCACCCCCCCACTCAACCCTCCTGCACTCCCCCCCCACTCACTAGTAAACTCCCCCCCCCCCCCATCCACTCCTCCCTCCTAACGCCCCCCCCCCCCCCCCCCCATCCACTCCTCCCTCCTAACGCCCCCCCCCCCCTTCTAACCCGCATCTCCCAACTCTCCGCTCGAACCTGCTGGCTACTGCAAGGTGTCAACCTTGGTGTTACCATGGTAACCTTGGTGTCGTGGTAACTCCTGTGTCATGGTCACCTTGGAGCCGTGGTAGCCTTGGTGTCATGGTAACCCTGGAGTCACGGTAACCCCTTGTCATGGTAACCCTGTGTCATGGTAACCCTGGAGTCATGGTAACCCTGGTGTCATGGTAACCCTGGTGTCATGGTAACCCTGGAGTGATGGTAACCCTGGTGTCATGGTAACCCTGGAGTCGTGGTAACCATGGTGACAGCAGCAGGCCCGGTGCTGTTCACCTGAACCCAGTGCAGTACAGCAGGCCCCTTCTGACATTTTGTACATTAAACAGGAAGATGCATTATACTGTGTCAACAATGGGTTTGCTTTGTTATCAAAGATAGATTTTTTATTTGAAATGCAGAGGTTGATGTTTTTGGAAGAAAACGAAATAAAATGTCATCTGTTGCTCAGGTCCTGTTGTTCCCCGAGGGCCATATTTATTGTAGTTTAAGGTTAAACTTTGGTGTCTCTCTTAATGAAGGTAACCGTTGGTAACTGGAACAGCTTTCTGTTTGAGGGGGAAGATAAGCTGTCAAGATTTAATTTAACTGACAGTCCAATTTATTTCAGCGGTTTCACACCATTAATTATACAAACTTAACATAATGTCACCTATGGACCATACTGTGAGGAACTATTTACTCTTAACTAATATATATCAACTGTCACATACAACCAACCCATAGCAACCACACAAGCAGAGGTATGCAACACAGCCCAGCCAATCACAGAAGCTGGGTAAGGTCAGCTGACCGATCCCCACCCATCTACTTGACTGTCCTAGCTGGCGTCTCATTGGATGGCACAGGCTCCACCAGGAAGGTAGTCCTGGACATAGGTGGCCACTGCCTTGGAGAGGTAAGTCATGCTTCCGAAGCGGCCACTGGGGGCGCTGTCGTACAGCAATCGACAGATGCCATTGGACTGATCCCTCTCCAAGAGAGACTCCTCAGCTCCGAGGTCCTTCTTCTCGTCGTGCGTTTGCGTTGGAGGGTCGATGGGGAACGGGGGTGGAGGGAGAATAATGGCTTCAGTAAGAGGTTTCCAGTTCTTTGTTAGAATCGTTTTTAGTAATCCCATATTTGCTGTTACAACTTTCATATGATTAATACATTTGTTAGCTTGTGTATGTGCTTTTAAGTTTGTGTTGCAGAGAGAGAATTATTTAGAGTGGAAATAAACCAGATTGGTTTATTATCTGCAGGATGGGGGTCGTGTCCTGATAACCTGGGTCCAACACAGACGAGCCATTGAACAGGCTTCCACAAAGCACATTTTTAAATGACATTTGTGTTGATTGGTGGACTTTGGAAGTGTTTCAACACTTTACCTGATGCTGAACTATGTAAATGAACTGTGAGCTTTTCTAATAAAAAGAGGAGCCTCAGAGATGGACTTGGGGAGAGCAGATAGAGCAGGGGAGATGCCAAGAAGGGTGTCTCTGTCTGACTGTTCTCTCCAGGGGAGAGCAGGAGGGGAGATTGCAAAAGTGCATCTCTGTCTGACTGTTCTCTCCATGTTTGTCTTTGTCTCTGTGTCAAATTATAACCATTGTATAATTGCTTCATTGTTTGCATTATTATTGTTTTATTGCTTTTGCGTAATTTGTCTGTCTCCTTCGTGATCTACATTTAGAGCTGAACCTAACATTTATGAAACCATCAAACGTTCTACACAGCTTACCTGGTCCTGGTAAAACATGTCACTTGCCATGGAGACGATCTTTTCCACGTGGATGATGCTGCCGATGGTTTCCACCTCCAGCTCTGCCAGCAGGGTGAGAACCAAGATGGCCTCCACCAAGAGTTGCCGGTACTCCGGCTGAGGAACCCGGTTCAGGACCGTCTCCACGTGGACCGCAAACTTGATCTCCCCCGGGGTCATCTACGGTCCACGGAGGAAGAGGAGAAGGAGGTTAAGAGCGGAGTAGGTGTAGAGGCATTAGAATCAGAATCAGAATGGGGTTTATTCGCTATGCAAGATTAACAAACATAGAATTCACAGTGGCAGAAATGAGCAAAAAAATATGAATACAATGTAAAATACACTACAAATATAATACATATAAACAAATAATACAAATGATACAAATAACATGGAAGTACATTTATTACACTTATTAGGAGAAAATAAGCAGAAGAGTGAGCTGAGATTAAAACAAAGAAGTGAAGGTTAGGACACAACCCCAACAACCTTTAAGTTTAAGTTTATAGTAAAACGCCCACAACAGTTTAATTCCAATTAAATTATTATCAGGCTTCCTAATGGAGTTCTCAGGGAATCATGTGGTGCAGTCAGTTAGGGCATTGGGCTAGTAATCAGAGGGTCCCTGGTTTGAGCCCAGGATTTGTCAACATGACCTTTTGTCCTTGGGCAAGGCACTTCACCTTACTTGGGGAATGTCCATGTACTTGCTGTAAGTGTAAATGTGTCCAGCAAGTAAGTGTACTTGCTGAATAAGAGTGTCTGCTAAATGAATAAACGTAAACGTGAAGTATTGTAGCCTCACCTCACTTGTGGTGGAGGAGGACAGAACCCATCCTTCAATGGACAACCCATGACACTAAAGAAGAAAAACACTATTACTGGAGCCAACCGTTTTTAAGAACTCATAATAATGCTGAAAGATCAATAAATACAAAATATGGTATGAGGTTTAGACATAGTTGAGTGTAAAAAAGATTTTCCCTGCTGTAGCACACTTGAATCTAATGAATGGTCATTATCAGGCTTCCACAGAACTTGATAACGACTAGCTCATTAGAATCTGGTGTGCTGGAGCAGGGAAACATCTAGAACCCATATCTAGACCACTTCCTTCTGACCATCTAGATCTACTGCACAGCTGGACACCTTGTACGTAGACCAACTACACCTAGATCAACTATAATTGTAGCGTGTACCTTCTGCAGAATCTTCCAGACTTTCTGGTAGAAGCCCACAGGAACCCTGTTGATGGCCCCGTCCAGACGCCTCCTCCTCAGCCACTGGCCCTGCCGGCCGTCCTTCACCGGTTTAACTGCCGGGCCCTGGAACGGCTCGATGGAGGGCAGTCTGTAGCGCTGAGGAGCACACACAGACGTCCCAAACACACACAAACGCACTAAAGCCTCACCCTAAAAGACAAACAAACAGAGACTGCGTTGTCTGATAAGGGGCAGAGGACTTACCCCTGACTCTATGTGCTCTATGTCCAGAGAGTGCACAGATAAGGACTGGAAGAAGAGAACAGGTAAGTGTTAGGGTGAGGGTAGACTAGACCCAGGGGTGAGGGTGAAGGTGGATTCAGGGTCATGGTGAGGGTGGATTCAGGGTTAGGGTGAGGGTGGATTCAGGGTTATGGTGAGGGTAGATTCAGTGTTATGGTGATGGTGGATTCATGGGCATGGTGAGGGTGGATTCAGGGTTATGGTGAGGGTGGATTCAGGGTTATGGTGAGGGTAGATTCAGTGTTATGGTGAGGGTGGATTCAGGGTTATGGTGAGGGTGGATTCAGGGTTATGGTGAGGGTAGATTCAGTGTTATGGTGAAGGTGGATTCAGGGTTATGGTGAGGGTAGATTCAGGGTTAGGGTGGATTCAGGGTTATGGTGAGGGTGGATTCAGGGTTAGAGAGAAGGTGGATTCAGGGTTATGGTGATGGTGGATTCAGGGTTAGGGTGAGGGTGGATTCAGGGTTAGGGTGGATTCAGGGTTATGGTGAGGGCGGATTCAGGGTTAGAGAGAAGGTGGATTCAGGGTTATGGTGATGGTGGATTCAGGGTTAGGGTGAGGGTGGATTCAGGGTTAGAGAGAAGGTGGATTCAGGGTTATGGTGAGGGTAGATTCAGTGTTATGGTGATGGTGGATTCAGGGTTATGGTGATGGTGGATTCAGGGTTATGGTGAGGGTGGATTCAGGGTTATGGTGAGGGTAGATTCAGTGTTATGGTGATGGTGGATTCAGGGTTATGGTGAGGGTGGATTCAGGGTTATGGTGAGGGTAGATTCAGTGTTATGGTGAGGGTGGATTCAGGGTTAGAGAGAAGGTGGATTCAGTGTTATGGTGATGGTGGATTCAGGGTTATGGTGAGGGTGGATTCAGGGTTATGGTGAGGGTGGATTCAGGGCTATGGTGATGGTGGATTCAGGGTTAGGGTGGATTCAGGGTTATGGTGAGGGTGGATTCAGGGTTAGAGAGAAGGTGGATTCAGGGTTATGGTGATGGTGGATTCAGGGTTAGGGTGAGGGTGGATTCAGGGTTAGAGAGAAGGTGGATTCAGGGTTATGGTGAGGGTGGATTCAGGGTTAGAGAGAAGGTGGATTCAGGGTTATGGTGATGGTGGATTCAGGGTTATGGTGAGGGTACATTCAGGGTTAGGGTGAGGGTGGATTCAGGGTTATGGTGAGGGTAGATTCAGGGTTATGGTGAGGGTGGATTCAGGGTTATGGTGAGGGTACATTCAGTGTTAGGGTGAGGGTGGATTCAGGGTTATGGTGAGGATACATTCAGTGTTAGGGTGAGGGTGGATTCAGGGTTATGGTGAGGGTACATTCAGGGTTAGGGTGAGGGTGGATTAAGGGTTCAGGGTGAAATCAACACAAGGGTAGGTAGATCTAGGTTAGGTTCAAATCAAAGTAAGAGTGAATGGATTCAAGGTCAAGTCTGATGTCCAAACCAACCACCGTCAACCAGCAGTGAGTTTGCATTTACTACCAGGCGTATGTCACTGCTGTGCTTGCTAGCGTTCGTTCTGTCAGCTGGTCGCTCTGTCTTGGAGGCCTCAAAATCTTGAATGGCTACTGAGTTGGCACGAGTAGAACGTACTGGAAAACACACAGCGAGTCAACTACAGACAAGCACATGGTAATTATGGTGTGTGTTGTGTTGATCATGGTGTGTGTTGTGGTGATCATGGTGTGTGTTGTGTTGATCATGGTGTGTGTTGTAGTGATCATGGTGTGTGTTGTGGTGATCCTGTTGTGTTGTGGTGATCATGGTGTGTGTTGTGGTGATCATGGTGTGTTGTGTTGATCATGGTGTGTGTTGTGGTGATCATGGTGTGTTGTGGTGATCATGGTGTGTGTTGTGGTGATCATGGTGTGTGTTGTGGTGATCATGGTGTGTTGTGGTGATCATGGTGTGTGTTGTGGTGATCATGGTGTGTGTTGTGGTGATCATGGTGTGTGTTGTGTTGATCATGGTGTGTGTTGTGGTAATCATGGTGTGTGTTGTGGTGATCTTGGTGTGTTGTGGTGATCATGGTGTGTGTTGTGGTGATCATGGTGTGTGTTGTGGTGATCATGGTGTGTGTTGTGGTGATCATGGTGTGTGTTGTGTTGATCATGGTGTGTGTTGTGGTGATCATGGTGTGTGTTGTGGTGATCATGGTGTGTGTTGTGTTGATCATGGTGTGTGTTGTGGTGATAATGGTGTGTGTTGTGGTGATCATGGTGTGTGTTGTGGGGATCATGGTGTGTTGTGGTGATCATGGTGTGTGTTGTGGTGATCATGGTGTGTGTTGTGGGGATCATGGTGTGTTGTGGTGATCATGGTGTGTGTTGTGGTGATCATGGTGTGTGTTGTGGTGATCATGGTGTGTTGTGTTGATCATGGTGTGTTGTGTTGATCATGGTGTGTGTTGTGGTGATCATGGTGTGTGTTGTGGTGATCATGGTGTGTGTTGTGGTGATCATGGTGTGTGTTGTGGTGATCATGGTGTGTTGTGGTGATCATGGTGTGTGTTGTGGTGATCATGGTGTGTGTTGTGGTGATCATGGTGTGTGTTGTGGTGATCATGGTGTGTTGTGTTGATCATGGTGTGTTGTGTTGATCATGGTGTGTGTTGTGGTGATCATGGTGTGTGTTGTGGTGATCATGGTGTGTGTTGTGGTGATCATGGTGTGTGTTGTGGTGATCATGGTGTGTTGTGGTGATCATGGTGTGTGTTGTGGTGATCATGGTGTGTGTTGTGGTGATCATGGTGTGTGTTGTGGGGATCATGGTGTGTTGTGGTGATCATGGTGTGTGTTGTGGTGATCATGGTGTGTGTTGTGTTGATCATGGTGTGTGTTGTGGTGATCATGGTGTGTGTTGTGGTGATCATGGTGTGTGTTGTGTTGATCATGGTGTGTGTTGTGGTGATCATGGTGTGTGTTGTGGTGATCATGGTGTGTGTTGTGGGGATCATGGTGTGTTGTGGTGATCATGGTGTGTGTTGTGGTGATCATGGTGTGTGTTGTGGGGATCATGGTGTGTTGTGGTGATCATGGTGTGTGTTGTGGTGATCATGGTGTGTGTTGTGGTGATCATGGTGTGTTGTGTTGATCATGGTGTGTTGTGTTGATCATGGTGTGTGTTGTGGTGATCATGGTGTGTGTTGTGGTGATCATGGTGTGTGTTGTGGTGATCATGGTGTGTGTTGTGGTGATCATGGTGTGTTGTGGTGATCATGGTGTGTGTTGTGGTGATCATGGTGTGTGTTGTGGTGATCATGGTGTGTGTTGTGTTGATCATGGTGTGTGTTGTGGTAATCATGGTGTGTGTTGTGGTGATCTTGGTGTGTTGTGGTGATCATGGTGTGTGTTGTGGTGATCATGGTGTGTGTTGTGGTGATCATGGTGTGTTGTGTTGATCATGGTGTGTTGTGTTGATCATGGTGTGTGTTGTGGTGATCATGGTGTGTGTTGTGGTGATCATGGTGTGTGTTGTGGTGATCATGGTGTGTGTTGTGGTGATCATGGTGTGTTGTGGTGATCATGGTGTGTGTTGTGGTGATCATGGTGTGTGTTGTGGTGATCATGGTGTGTGTTGTGTTGATCATGGTGTGTGTTGTGGTAATCATGGTGTGTGTTGTGGTGATCTTGGTGTGTTGTGGTGATCATGGTGTGTGTTGTGGTGATCATGGTGTGTGTTGTGGTGATCATGGTGTGTGTTGTGGTGATCATGGTGTGTGTTGTGTTGATCATGGTGTGTGTTGTGGTGATCATGGTGTGTGTTGTGGTGATCATGGTGTGTGTTGTGTTGATCATGGTGTGTGTTGTGGTGATCATGGTGTGTGTTGTGGTGATCATGGTGTGTGTTGTGGGGATCATGGTGTGTTGTGGTGATCATGGTGTGTGTTGTGGTGATCATGGTGTGTGTTGTGGGGATCATGGTGTGTTGTGGTGATCATGGTGTGTGTTGTGGTGATCATGGTGTGTGTTGTGGTGATCATGGTGTGTTGTGTTGATCATGGTGTGTTGTGTTGATCATGGTGTGTGTTGTGGTGATCATGGTGTGTGTTGTGGTGATCATGGTGTGTGTTGTGGTGATCATGGTGTGTGTTGTGGTGATCATGGTGTGTTGTGGTGATCATGGTGTGTGTTGTGGTGATCATGGTGTGTGTTGTGGTGATCATGGTGTGTGTTGTGGTGATCATGGTGTGTGTTGTGGTGATCATGGTGTGTGTTGTGGTGATCATGGTGTGTGTTGTGGTGATCAGGGTGTGTGTTGTGGTAATCATGGTGTGTGTTGTGTTGATCATGGTGTGTGTTGTGTTGATCATGGTGTGTGTTGTGGTGATCATGGTGTGTGTTGTGGTGATCATGGTGTGTGTTGTGGTGATCATGGTGTGTGTTGTGGTGATCATGGTGTGTGTTGTGGTGATCATGGTGTGTGTTGTGGTGAACATGGTGTGTGTTGTGGTAATCATGGTGTGTGTTGTGGTGATCATGTTGTGTTGTGGTGATCATGGTGTGTGTTGTGGTGATCATGTTGTGTTGTGGTGATCATGGTGTGTTGTGGTGATCATGGTGTGTGTTGTGGTAATCATGGTGTGTTGTGGTGATCATGGTGTGTGTTGTGGTGATCATGGTGTGTGTTGTGGTGATCATGTTGTGTTGTGGTGATCATGTTGTGTTGTGGTGATCATGGTGTGTTGTGGTGATCATGTTGTGTTGTGGTGATCATGGTGTGTTGTGGTAATCATGGTGTGTTGTGGTGATCATGGTGTGTGTTGTGGTGATCATGGTGTGTGTGTACCGCTCTTCTGGACCCCAAACTCCTTCCCAGAGAGAATGAGCTGCAGCAGGTTCTTCAGCTCTGAGGGACTCATGTTCATCAGGCTCTCTGTTGCCTCTTCACCTGCAGCACAGACACACACATGTACACACACACATCTAGCTGTATACAATCATGGATGAGGCCCAGGCATATCAAGATGGAAGGTGTCTCAAGTTATACACAGTTAAAAGCCAAACAGAAAACAGCAACAGCCCCCAGAGTGACTCAGTAGTTGGGTCAGTACCAGGGCAGGTCAGTAATTGGGTATGTCAGTAGCTAGATTGGTACCTGGGCAGGTCAGTAGTTGGGTATGTCAGTAGCTGGATCAGTACCTCGGCAGGTCAGTACCTGGGCAGGTCAGTAGTTGGGTATGTCAGTAGCTGGATCAGTACCTGGGCAGGTCAGTACCTGGGCAGGTCAGTAGTTGGGTATGTCAGGAGCTGGATCAGTACCTGGGCAGGTCAGTAGTTGGGTATGTCAGTAGCTGGATCAGTACCTGGGCAGGTCAGTAGTTGGGTATGTCAGTAGCTGGATCAGTACCTGGGCAGGTCAGTAGTTGGGTATGTCAGTAGCTGGATCAGTACCTGGGCAGGTCAGTAGTTGGGTATGTCAGTAGCTGGATCAGTACCTGGGCAGGTCAGTAGTTGGGTATGTCAGTAGCTGGATCAGTACCTGCGCAGGTCAGTAGTTGGGTATGTCAGTAGCTGGATCAGTACCTGGGCAGGTCAGTAGTTGGGTATGTCAGTAGCTGGATCAGTACCTGGGCAGGTCAGTAGTTGGGTATGTCAGTAGCTGGATCAGTACCTGGGCAGGTCAGTAGTTGGGTATGTCAGTAGCTGGATCAGTACCTGGGCAGGTCTGTAACTGAGCAGGTCAGTACCTGAGCAGGTCAGTAGTTGGGTCAGTACCTGGGAAGGTCAGTAGCTGGGTCAGTACCTGGGCAGGTCGGTTAGTCGTCTCAGTACTTGAGCTTGTGGGTACCTGAGCAGTTGAGAGACTGGGCCAGCTCAGTAGCCATGACCTGGATGACGAGTCCTACCCGGAGCCGGAACATCTCAGAGAACAAGCCTGGCTGGGTTCGGATGATCATGGCCAGAAAGACCATGATCTCCTGCGTAGGCACACAGGTGTGGAGGGTGAGGGCTTGGAGGATGAGGAGAGCCAGGGTTCGGTGTCTAGGGGAGCCAGCTGAGGAAGGAGGGAGGGCGCAGGGTTTACCTGGGTGAGCACAGCGATGGTGAGGTTGTTCTCGCTGGCCGTATCGATCAGCTTGGCCAGCTGGTCTGGAGGTATGGGGCTGGAACCAACAGAGGAGAACACAGAACGTGTGCGAGTCTGTGTGCGCAGTCTCTCTTGTAAATCGCTTTGGATTAAAAGCGTCTGCTAAATGAATAAATGTCAATGTGTGTGTCAGTATGTGTTTGTGCAGGAGTGTGTGTGAGGTGGGGGGGTGTATAACTGGTATATGTGAGTGTGTGTGAGTATATGTGTTTGTGTGTGTGCGCGTATATGTATGTGTGTGTGTACTGTATATGTGTTTACGTATGTGTGTGTGCGTGTGTGTGTGAGTGTGTGTATGTGTGTGTGTGTGTGTGTATATGTGTTTACGTATGTGTGTGTGCGTGTGTGTGTGAGTGTGTGTGCGTGTGTATGTATGTGTGTGTGTGCTAGCAGGACTCACGCTGAGATGGTCTTCTCTCGAGGTTCTGGAGGTAGACCGACGGTCAGGTGCTTCTGGTGAGCCAGCAGATCAGAACAGGCCTGGGATGACAAGGACAAGAAAACAGTTACAGTCATTTAACAGACGCTCTTATCCAGAGCGACTGACAGTAAGCACAGGGACATTCCACCCTGAGGCAAGCGGGGTGAAGTGCCTTGCCCAAAGACATAATGTCATGTTGACACAGCCGGGGTTCAAACCAGGGACCTTCTGATTACCATCCTGACACCCGACTGCACTACATGACTCCCAACAGTTACGGTCACGTCTAAAGATTTGCAACACGCTGCTCGGAAGAGTATCTTGGTTTGAATCCCGTTTGTGTCAACATGAGGTTGTGTCCATGGGCAAAGGCACTTCACCCTACTTGCCTCAGGGGGGAACGTCCCTATACTTTCTGTAAGTCGCTCTGGATAAGAGCGTCTGCTGAACGACTAAATGTAAATGTGTACACATCGAAAATAAGGTATCGTACCTCATCCAGCTCCTCCACCTTCATCCGCAGCATCCCCGACACCATCCGGATGAGTCCCCAGTGCTTCAGCACCCCCGCCTGGCTGTACAGCTGAGTCAGCAGCCTCCTCACAGTGGAGCCCTTCCCATCCAGCCTGGTGTCCCAGTCCATACCCCTGACACGCACGCACACACGCACACACACACATCACTCATCTGGGTGAGGTGCGAGCCATCTGGATTGGTCAAAAGTTTGGACACTCCCCCCCATTTAGTTTTGACTGGTAGTGTATGTGTGATACATTTACATTTTTACATGTATTTATTTAGCAGACGCTTTTATCCAAAGCGACTTACAAGAGAGAGCTTTTACAAAGAGCATCAGTCATTGAGCATAGCAACGTGATAGACCCCGAACACAGTGGGTTTTTTAGATCGTGAATCATACATCATGAGAACCAATAAGTGCCAAGGGAAAAACTATAAATGCATAACACAACAATTGTGAACATAAAGCAGGAGAGACAACAAACAACGCTGGAGAGTCACCATATGGGGACCAACAGATGGTTCTAAAGCACATTAGATTATGTGAAGTGCCATACTATTCCTAAATGCCATTAAATTCTTTAAATAGGTGAGTTTTAAGCCTTCTCTTGAAGGTGAGAAGGCAGTCTGTGCTTCTGATGGAGGTGGGGAGTTGATTCCACCATTGGGGAGCCAGGCAGTGGAAGAGTTTGTGTTGCGCTCGGGCGCTCTTGAGGGGAGGTACCACTAGACGGTTGTCAGCAGATGACCGTAGGTGACGGGTGGGGGTATAGGGCTGGAGGAGAGAGTTGATATAGGTCGGGGCAGTCCCGTTTACAGCCCGGAAGGTCAGCACCAGGGTCTTGAATCTGATGCGGGCCATGACGGGAAGCCAGTGGAGGGCGATGAGGAGTGGGGTGACATGACAGCGTCTGAGTAGGTTGAAAACCAGACGAGCGGCTGCATTCTGTATCCTCTGAAGGGGACGGATTGCATTTGCAGGAAGGCCGGCTAGTAGCGAGTTGCAGTAATCCAGCTTTGTGAGGACAAGGGCTTGGACTAGCAGTTGGGTGGAATGTTGAGAGAGGTATTTTCTGATTTTCCTGATGTTGTAGAGGGTGAATCTACATGACCGAGAGACTGCGGCAATGTGAGCTGTGAGGGAGAGCTCGTTGTCCAAGGTGACCCCCAGGTTCCTGGCAGAGGATGAAGGGGTCACTGTTGCAGATCCCATAGTGATGGAGAGATCGTGGGTGATTGGGGGTTTGGCAGGGATGATGAGGAGTTCTGTTTTGGTGAGGTTCAGCTGGAGGTGATGTCTGGTCATCCAGGCTGAGATGTCAGAGAGGCAGGCCTCGATTCTGGTCGATATCCCTTGATCAGTTGGGGGAAAGGATAGATATAGCTGCATGTCGTCAGCGTGGCAGTGATAGGAGAAGCCATGGGAGGCGATGATTGGCCCGAGTGAGGTGGTGTATAGGGAGAATAGGAGCGGACCAAGGACGGACCCCTGTGGGACCCCAGTGGAGAGCAGGCGGGTACCAGATGTTTGTCCTCCCCAGGAGACTTGATAGGATCTTCCTGTCAGGTAGGATGAGATCCATTTCAGCGCAGTGCCAGTGATGCCCATCTCTTCGAGTGTGGCGAGCAGGATCTTGTGGTTGACTGTGTCGAAAGCTGCGGAGAGGTCTAGCAGAATGACAACAGAAGACCTTGAGGCTGCTCTGGCAGACTGGAGGGCCGTGGTAACCGACAGGAGGGCAGTCTCAGGGGAGTGGCCGGTCTTGAAGCCCGACTGGTTAGGGTCCAGAAGGTTGTTTTGGGAAAGAAAGCTTGACAGTTGGTTAGCTACAGCACGCTCAATTGTTTTAGAGAAGAAGGGTAGCAGTGAGACTGGTCTATAGTTCTGGAGGACGGCTGGGTTAAGAGAGGTTTGTTTGAGTGATAGTATATGTGGGATGTCGAGCGGCTGAGCGGTGAGGGAATCGGGCTGGTAATCAGAAGGTTGCGAGTTCGAATTCCTGGCTGTGCCAACACGACGTGGTTCCCTTGGGCAAGGCACTTCACCTTACTTGCCTCAGGGGGGAATGTCCCTGTACTTACTGTAAGTCGCTCTGGATAAGAGCGTCTGCTAAACGACTACATGTAAATGTGTGAATGTGTGTGGAGGTGTGTGTGTGTGTGTGTGTAAGTACTTGTCCTTGTAGAAGATGTAGAGGATGTCCGCCTGGTCCTGCAGGTTCTGGCAGGTTCTCAGCATCTGGACCAGAGCCTGGTGGTCCACACCCCCGGACACATCCCTGGGCAAGGAGATGGGGGCCTGGGTGCTGGAGCGCTGGAACACACTTGCAACTTTATTAACACAGCGCTGGAGCACACATGCAACTTTATTAAAACAGCGCTGGTGCACACATGCATCTTTATTAACACAGCGCTGGAGCACACATGCAACTTTATTAACACAGCGCTGGAGCACACATGCAACTTTATTAACACAGCGCTGGAGCACCTGTGCAACTTTATTAACACAGCGCTGGAGCACCTGTGCAACTTTATTAACACAGCGCTGGAGCACACATGCAACTTTATTAACACAGCGCTGGAGCAAATCCAGATAGATAGACATCCAGACAGGTGCACAGACGTATGTATGGACAGGCAGAAACACAGACCTGGGAGTCCAGCAGGAGCAGGCTGGGCTGGGGGCCGCGGAAGAGCTTGGTGGGCAGGTACATCTGCACATCTGGGGGTCGGAGGTCACACAGAGAAACAGCTTAGCTGCTGGAGCTAGAGTTACAGAGACAGGTCCAGACAGCTACAGACATACAGTAGTTCCAGACAGTTCCAGACAGCTCCAGACATAGTTCCAGACATAGTTCCAGACAGCTCCAGACATAGTTCCAGACAGCTACAGACATAGTTCCAGACAGCTACAGACATAGTTCCAGACAGCTCCAGACATAGTTCCAGACAGCTACAGACATAGTTCCAGACAGCTACAGACATAGTTCCAGACAGCTACAGACATAGTTCCAGGCATAGTTCCAGACAGCTCCAGACATAGTTCCAGACAGCTACAGACATAGTTCCAGACATAGTTCCAGACAGCTACAGACATAGTTCCAGACAGCTACAGACATAGTTCCAGACAGCTACAGACATAGTTCCAGAACAGCTCCAGAGCTCCTGCAACACAGGCAGACATCCAGACATGAGGAGCCCTACTGTGGATGTCGAGCTGTCGGGCCTTGTGCACCAGGGACACCATCTCCATGGTCTTGTTGGCAGCGGCACGGAAGCGGTTCAGGCCTCCCTTGGTGCTGCTGATCTTCTGGGTCTGCTCTGGAACAGCCAACAGCTGGTCCAGGTACTCGGCCAGGTCATCCACCTCTAAGACAGAGAGGCGCTGTGACCAGTCACACACACACATCCACGGAGACCCACGCACACACACTCAGACTTCCGTACATGCTAACTCACGTGCACACACATTCACATTCACACATAGACATACACACATGCTAACCCATGCACAGACACATTCACACACACACACACACACTCAGACATACACACATGCTAACCCACGCACACACATTCACACACACACACTCAGACATACACACATGCTAACCCACGCACACACATTCACACACACACACTCAGACATACACACATGCTAACCCACGCACACACACATTCACACACACATTCACACACATACATACCGGCTAAACCCACTTGCACACACATGAACTAACACACACGCGCATCCTCTCATACACAAATGCACACACACACACACACTCCTTTACAGGTGCTCACCGCAGTCCATGAAGGTGAGGTGGGCACAGCTGGACGTACAAAGAACCTGTGACATCTTCCCGGTCTGGACCCTGGAACAAAACACAGTATTCAAATAACAGTTTTCATTGCAGTCATTTAGCAGACGCTCTTATCCAGAGCGACTTACAGCAAGTACAGGGACATTCCCCCCTGAGGCAAGTAGGGTGAAGTGTCTTGCCCAAGGACACAACATCATGTTGGCACAGCCAGGGTCCAAACCAGGGACCTTCTGATTACTAGCCCGACTCCCTAATCGCTCAGCCACCTGACTCTCCATCGACACATACACAGTCCCCAATGGTGTAATCAACTCCCCACCTCCATCGGAAACACAGACTGTCTCCTCAACTTCAAGAAAAGGCTCAAAACTCACTTATTCCGAGAATTGAATGGCACTTGTTGTTGTTGTTCAGAATTACTTGTTAATCCCTGTGTGGAAACTCACAAGTGCTGTTGCTTCATTGTTCGCGTTGCTTTATTGTTTGCATCCCTTAGGTAGATTATTGTCCGTCGGAGACTCACCTTAAATTTGTAATTTGTTCACTCTAAGAGCTCTTATAGTTCTTCCCTTGGCACTTATTGGTTCTCACGATGTACACTACCGTTCAAAAGTTTAGGGTCACATTGAAATGTCCTTATTTTTTAAGGAAAAGCACTGTACTTTTCAATGAAGATAACTTTAAACTAGTCTTAACTTTAAAGAAATACACTCTATACATTGCTAATGTGGTAAATGACTATTCTAGCTTCAAATGTCTGGTTTTTGGTGCAATATCTACATAGGTGTATAGAGGCCCATTTTCTGCAACTATCACTCCAGTGTTCTAATGGTACAATGTGTTTGCTCATTGGCTCAGAAGGCTAATTGATGATTAGAAAACCCTTGTGCAATCATGTTCACACATCTGAAAACAGTTTAGCTCCTTACAGAAGCTACAAAACTGACCTTCCTTTGAGCAGATTGAGTTTCTGGAGCATTACATTTGTGGGGTCAATTAAACGCTCAAAATGGCCAGAAAAAGAGAACTTTAATCTCAAACTCGACAGTCTATTCTTGTTCTTAGAAATGAAGGCTATTCCATGCGAGAAATTGCTAAGAAATTTGAGATTTCCTACAACGGTGTGTACTACTCCCTTCAGAGGACAGCACAAACAGGCTCTAACCAGAGTAAAAAAAGAAGCGGGAGGCCGCGTTGCACAACTAAACAAGAAGATAAGTACATTAGAGTCTCTAGTTTGAGAAACAGACGCCTCACAGGTCCCCAACTGGCATCTTCATTAAATAGTACCCGCAAAACACCAGTGTCAACATCTACAGTGAAGAGGCGGCTGCGGGATTCTGGGCTTCAGGGCAGAGTGGCAAAGAAAAAGCCATATCTGAGACTGGCCAATAAAAGAAAAAGATTAAGATGGGCAAAAGAACACAGACATTGGCCAAAGGAAGACTGGAAAAAAGTGTTTGGTGTTTGGATCACAAAGAAGAACGTTTGTGAGACGCAGAACAAATGAAAAGATGCTGGAAGAATGCCTGACGCCATCTGTTAAGCATGGCGGAGGTAATGTGATGGTCTGGGGTTGCTTTGGTGCTGGTAAGGTGGGAGATTTGTACAGGGTAAAAGGGATTCTGAATAAGGAAGGCTATCACTCAATTTTGCAACGCCATGCCATACCCAGTGGACAGCGCATGATTGGAGCCAATTTCATCCTACAACAGGACAATGACCCTAAACACACCTCCAAATTGTGCAAGAACTATTTAGAGCAGAAGCAGGCAGCTGGTATTCTATCGGTAATGGAGTGGCCAGCGCAGACACCAGATCTGAACCCCATTGAGCTGTTGTGGGAGCAGCTTGACCGTATGGTACGCAAGAAGTGCCCATCCAACCAATCCAATTTGTGGGTGCTGCTTCTGGAAGCGTGGAGTGCAATTTCTCCAGATTACCTCAACAAATTAACAGCTAGAATGCCAAAGGTCTGCAATGCTGTAATTGCTGCAAATGGAGGATTCTTTGACGAAAGCAAAGTTTGATGTAAAAAAAAATCTTATTTCAAATACAAATCATTATTTCTAACCTTGTCAATGTCTTGACTCTATTTTCTATTCATTTCACAACATATGGTAGTGAATAAGTGTGACTTTTCATGGAAAACACAAAATTGTTTGGGTGACCCCAAACTTTTGAACGGTAGTGTATGTTTCATAATCTATGCTATGTTATGCCTGCTATGTTTGGGGTCTATCACGTTGCCATGCTTAGTGACCAGTGCTCTTTTGTAAAGTTATCTCTTGTAAATTGCTTTGGATAAAAGCGTCTGCTGAATGAATAAATGTAAATATACAGGTCCTGTATATACACTACCGTTCAAAAGTTTGGGGTCACCCAAACAATTTTGTGTTTTCCATGAAAAGTCACACTTATTCACTACCATATGTTGTGAAATGAATAGAAAATAGAGTCAAGACATTGACAAGGTTAGAAATAATGATTTGTATTTGAAATAAGATTTTTTTTACATCAAACTTTGCTTTCGTCAAAGAATCCTCCATTTGCAGCAATTACAGCATTGCAGACCTTTGGCATTCTAGCTGTTAATTTGTTGAGGTAATCTGGAGAAATTGCACCCCACGCTTCCAGAAGCAGCTCCCACAAGTTGGATTGGTTGGATGGGCACTTCTTGCGTACCATACGGTCAAGCTGCTCCCACAACAGCTCAATGGGGTTCAGATCTGGTGACTGCGCTGGCCACTCCATTACCGATAGAATACCAGCTGCCTGCTTCTGCTCTAAATAGTTCTTGCACAATTTGGAGGTGTGTTTAGGGTCATTGTCCTGTTGTAGGATGAAATTGGCTCCAATCATGCGCTGTCCACTGGGTATGGCATGGCGTTGCAAAATGGAGTGATAGCCTTCCTTATTCAGAATCCCTTTTACCCTGTACAAATCTCCCACTTTACCAGCACCAAAGCAACCCCAGACCATCACATTACCTCCGCCATGCTTAACAGATGGCGTCAGGCATTCTTCCAGCATCTTTTCATTTGTTCTGCGTCTCACAAACGTTCTTCTTTGTGATCCAAACACCTCAAACTTGGATTCATCCGTCCACAACACTTTTTTCCAGTCTTCCTCTGTCCAATGTCTGTGTTCTTTTGCCCATCTTAATCTTTTTCTTTTATTGGCCAGTCTCAGATATGGCTTTTTCTTTGCCACTCTGCCCTGAAGCCCAGAATCCCGCAGCTGCCTCTTCACTGTAGATGTTGACACTGGTGTTTTGCGGGTACTATTTAATGAAGATGCCAGTTGGGGACCTGTGAGGCGTCTGTTTCTCAAACTAGAGACTCTAATGTACTTATCTTATTGTTTAGTTGTGCAACGCGGCCTCCCACTTATTTTTCTACTCTGGTTAGAGCCTGTTTGTGCTGTCCTCTGAAGGGAGTAGTACACACCGTTGTAGGGAAATCTCAAATTTCTTAGCAATTTCTCGCATGGAATAGCCTTCATTTCTAAGAACAAGAATAGACTGTCGAGTTTCAGATGAAAGTTCTCTTTTTCTGGCCATTTTGAGCGTTTAATTGACCCCACAAATGTGATGCTCCAGAAACTCAATCTGCTCAAAGGAAGGTCAGTTTTGTAGCTTCTGTAAGGAGCTAAACTGTTTTCAGATGTGTGAACATGATTGCACAAGGGTTTTCTAATCATCAATTAGCCTTCTGAGCCAATGAGCAAACACATTGTACCATTAGAACACTGGAGTGATAGTTGCAGGAAATGGGCCTCTATACACCTATGTAGATATTGCACCAAAAACCAGACATTTGCAGCTAGAATAGTCATTTACCACATTAGCAATGTATAGAGTGTATTTCTTTAAAGTTAAGACTAGTTTAAAGTTATCTTCATTGAAAAGTACAGTGCTTTTCCTTAAAAAATAAGGACATTTCAATGTGACCCTAAACTTTTGAATGGTAGTGTATATATAAATACCTGGCTCCTCCATAGTACCCATCCTGTAGTTTTTTCAGGGTGGCCAAGACAGCAGGGTCCACTTCCTTCTGGTCGTCAGCTGAAGGAGCGTTGCCATAGTGATTACTACTTACTGAGCATGCTCTGTGAGGGGAGGTACTGAGCACGCTCTGTGAGAAGGATCTTACTGAGCATGCTCTGTGAGAAGGATCTTACTGAGCATGCTCTGTGAGAAGGATCTTACTGAGCATGCTCTGTGGGAAAGGTCTTACTGAGCATGCTCTGTGAGAAAGGGGAAAGGTCTTACTGAGCATGCTCTGTGAGAAAGGTCTTACTGAGCATGCTCTGTGAGAAAGGTCTTACTGAGCATGCTCTGTGAGAAAGGTCTTACTGAGCATGCTCTGCAAGATGGGGAAGGAGACGGTTGGCCGGCCAGTCATCCTCCAGCGGGAGCAGAGGTAGGACAGGTCCGTACGCAACATCTCCACGATCATGTTGTTGTCCAGCGCCAAGTAAAATTGCTGGTGGTCAAAGAACTACACACACACTCACACTCAGGGCTCTGTGTGTCTGTAGCTTGTGTAGTACAGTACATTTATCCATTTATATATTTGCACTATTTTCTGCATTCTGCACTATCTGTATCATTTTGCACCATCTGTACATTTTGCACCATCTTTACAATTTTGCACTATCTGTTCCATTTTCCACTTGCACCTCTGCGTATAATACTGTACAGTAAATACTGTAAAAATACTGCAGAATGTTTTACAATACATCTGTATATTTGTACTTACAAATCACTTTTAATACCTTGTACATACTCTGTATATTCTGCTAATGCTACCTGTTTTGCACTTCTGGTTGGATGCTAACTTCACTTCGTTACCTTGTACTTGTACGTGTGTAATGACATTAAAGTTGAATGAAATGATCCCTTCCCCTAATGGGGAAATTTCAGAGGCGCACACAATTATTCAATGCATTGGCCGGGATTCGAACCCCCACCGGGAATGCAACCCAGGCTTTCTGCACATGGTAGGCAAGAATCCTACCACTGAACCACCGGTGCAGCCTGTAGTCTAATGTGTCAGGTGTAGCGTGTCTCTGGGATGTGTACAGTGGGATTCAGCACTGACCTGTGGTGTGAAGGAGAACACAGTGTCTCGGATCAGGTAGAACTTAGAGGTTCCCAGCACCCCGATACGACGGTACGGTCTCCCGGTCAACCCCAACCGTTGGTTACGACCTGCAGCATCACAACACACACGGTTTCTATGGCAACCACCCGGCTGACTGGCTGCCCATACAGATTACATGGGAAACTCCCCTATAGGCTCTGCCACTGGCGTAGAAACCAGGCAGGGTGGAGGGGGCCAAAAAAAAAAAGAAACTGTACATTTCGAACTTTTATTCTGAAAGCGCTAGATAGAGATAATCGGGATTCACCAGCAAATATCCCCCCCCCCTCAAAGTCAGTCCAACACCCTGCCTGCTTGTCTGCGCTTGCTGTACAGCTCCCCCCCCCCCCGCATGTTACACACCCAGCCGGGCGTAGATGTGACTCAGCACTCTGGAAGGCTGGACTCTGATTGGGTGGATTTCCTCCAGCGTCTCCGAGTCGATGCCGTGATGCTGCAGAAGCTGTTTGATCTCCTCTGTCTCTGCGAGGATAATCACTACACACACGCACGCACACACGCGCACACGTGAACACACACGCGTACACTTTCGCGCACATACCAGCCAGGTTGCGATTCACCATTTGGCGTTACCGAGGTAACTTCAGGTTTAACCCAGGGGGGTTCCAGGGGGTTCCAGGGGTTAAAACTGAAGTTACCTCGTTAATATCCCATCTTGATTCGTGGTACAGGCCTCAGCTGAACTGTTGTCCCCCCCCTCCCCACCCCCCTGTGGGTCAACCACGGTACTGCCCACCTTGTACCACTACATCAGGCTGGTGGATGGTGGAGAAGCGGCGGTTCAGCGGGTCGATTTCCCCCGGAGCCAGGAAGCCCTGGTAGAGAAGAATACGACCGCTTCTTGTCACCATGACGACAATAATAATAATATTTTTAATTAGTAGACGTTTCTACTCTAGTGCTGATGGACAGGAGGCGCAGTACCCACTTCCTCCAGCAGGGAGCCCAGCACGTAAAGAGACTGAGCCCACTTGAGAGGACACTGGCCCTGGGCAACTCTCTCCACGGAGTGTGGCTTCACATACTCCTCATCCACCTGCAGGGCACAGTCAGGGTCAGGGGTCAAGGGTCAGGGTGAGATTCAGGGACTGTGACCTTTTCAGGGGTCAGGGTCATAATCAGAATCAGGGTCTGTGACCTTTTCAGTGGTCAGGGTCAGAGTTGGGGGTCAGGGGTCAGTATCAGGGTCACAATCAGAACCAGGGTCTGTGACCTTGTCAGGGTCAGGGTTGGGGTCAGGGTCAGAAGGTGAAGTAGTGGGCCCACGTCAAGGGTTAAAGGTCAGGGGTGAGGGTCAGTGAGCGTGACCTTGTCAGGAGGGACGCTGTAGAGCTCCGGCACGAGACGGATCCCGTCGTTCTGTTGGATCATGATGGCCTCTAGCGCCTCTCTGTACTCCTGCACCTGGGGAGGGACACGGGAGAGGTCACGCACACGCACACGCATCGATTCGCACACGCAATCCCACCTGCTCTGGGCTGTCGGTGAAGATGCCGTCCAGGATGAGGAAGGTCCAGAACAGCGGCCACTCACACTCGATGTTCTCGAACAGCCTCAGCTCTGACGACTCGTAGTAGAGACGGGTGGAGTCCTGCGGGGCGGGGGGGTTGGGGGGAGGGGGGGGGTGTTACTTTTGCATTACAACGCAAACGTTCCAAAATGACGGAACCTAGTCTTTATCGTGAGACAGAGAGAACAGAGAGACAGACAGAGAGAAGAGAGACAGAGAAGAGAGACAGAGATATAGAGAAAAGAGAGAGACAGAGAGGGGAGAGAGAAAGAAGAGAGAGACAAAAGACAGGGATGGGAGAGAGAGAGAGAGAGAGAGAGAGATAGAGAGAGAGACAGAGAGAGAGAGAGAGAGAGAGAGAGCTCATGAGACTCACCTCTTTGGGCGTTTTATGTCCGTCTCGCAGAAAGCGGCAGCACCCGTATCTCCCCTGTCAGACGGACGGACAGAGAGAGAGAGACAGGGAAGATGTGAGCTGTGTGCGTTACCTCTCCTCCACCACTCATCTTCCCAACCCAGCACCGAAGCAGGCCCCAGACCTGCAGCTTGGAGATGATCTCCTCCTTGGTGAGGTTGACGACGCGGAGGTCCTCCACGGCGAAGGCAGGGTAGGAGATGATGGACAGCACGCCGGCGTCCACCTCCTTGGACGTGGAGGCCCGGGGAAGCATGGAGCTGAGGATGGACTGGAGGGAGAGAGGCGTGTGAGTGGGTGCCCTTGTGTGTGTGTGTGTGTCTGCTGGGGTGTGTGTGTCTGCGTGTGTGTGTGTGTCTGCTGGGGTGTGTGTGTGTGTGTGTGCGTGCGTGTGTGTGTCTGCTGGGGTGTGTGTGTGTGTCTGCTGGGGTGTGTGTGTGTGTGTCTGCATGTGTGTGTGTGTGTGTGCGTGTGTGTGTGTGTCTGTTGGGGTGTGTGTGTGTGTCTGCTGGGGTGTGTGTGTGTAAGTCTGCGTGTGTGTGTACCTGGCAGTGCTGTATGTCGTCTGCCAGGGCGTGGACCACTGATTCGGGACCCCCTTTCGCTCCAAACAGGTTCAGACCATCCAGGGCCTCCAGTGCGGCCTGCGCACACACACACACGCACGCATCCATAAACAAAAACTACCGTCGCACAAATATGCACAAACACCGACAAGAACAGACACGCTCATGCAAAAAAACATCATACAGCTTTTCGCTTGCCAAACTTGGCTCGGCATTCAGCTAGTTAACCAGGGCCAGGCGGTTGGCTCCCTGTAATGCTAGCGCCATGCTAATAGCTAGCCTACCTTGGCCATGCCGATGGAGCTGACGTTGAGCTCAGGGATGCCCTGATTGGTTTTGTCACCTCGCTCCCACATGCCAAAATCCTGTGAAAACAGTCAGGCGGCTGAGCGGTTAGGGAGTCGGGCTAGTAATCAGAAAGTACCCGGTTCAAACCTCCCCGGCTGTGCCGATATGATGTTGCGTCCTTGGGCAAGGCACTTCACCCTACTTGCCTCAGGGGGGAATGTCCCTGTACTTGCTGTAAGTCGCTCTGGATAAGAGCGTCTGCTACATGACTAAATGTAGAGTTACTCACGGCTACTTTATAAGCTGCCTCGATGTAAAACATGAGGTTCTGGATGATGTCCACCTCGTCACGAGTGTACACAATATGGAGTCCTGCAAACACAAGTCACACGCTGAGGGGAGGAGAACAGAGGAGAGGGGAGGAGAAGAGAAGAGAGGGGAGGAGAACAGAGGAGAGGGGAGGAGAACAGAGGAGAGGGGAGGAGAAGAGAAGAGAGGGGAGGAGAAGAGAGGAGAGGGGAGAAGAGAAGAGAGGGGAGAACAGAGGAGAGGGCGGGAGAAGAGAGGGGAGGAGAAGAGAAGAGCAAAAAGCCTCGGAGAGAGGAGAGGAGGGAAGGGAGGAGAGAGAAACAGAAGGAGAGAATATAAGAAGAGTAGAAGAAAAGCAAATAAGGGGAACAGGGGAGAGGAGGGAAGAGGAGGTGAACTGAAGAGAGGGGGGAGGAGAGGGGAGGACGAGAGAAGAGCAAATAGCATGGGAGAGAGAAGAAGAGAAAAGAGGGGAGGCTGGAAGGAGAGAGGGTCGTACCTGAGGCCGTCATCTGAGCCAGGAAGAGCAGGAAGATGGAGGTGGCGTCGACCTGCAGGTGTCCCCACTCGTTGTCCCCCACTACTGGTGCACAGCTCTGGGAGTTGAACTTGGCGTGCAGGCTGTCCTCCACGCTCTTACTGTACTTGAACTTCTCCACCTTCTCAATCTGAACAGAATGAACCTCTTTTCAATGTACGCATGTACATGCCAATCTACCTATCAATTTATCATCTATCTAGCTATATGGCTGTCGGTAAGGTAGGGTGGCTCTATGGTCATGCAATCACTCCCTGCAATACAAGGAAGACAGGAAGTGATGTCATACCTGTCTCATCATACACTGCAGCAGACCTCTCATCAGCTTGACCACATTCTGGCGAGAGGAAGAGGGGAAGGATGGATTGAGAGGAAGGGATGGATAGAAAGGACAGGGGTACAGAGAGAGAGAGACAGAGAGAGAGAGAGAGAGCAACAGCAAGAAAAAGCAATGAATATGAATGGATGGAGCCTAGTACACAGAGAGCAGGTTTGACCCCTGACCTTCTCTCTTCCATATGTTATTTGGATTATGTAAACCTGATCTACATTACCCCATGGCATTCACACACACACACACACACACACACACACCCACACACACACACACACACACACACAAACACACACATATACACAGGTCCACACACATTGAGTAGTTTGAACGAAACATGGCATTTGTCAACGGATGTCCGATGTGGCAAGAAAAATGGCTTTGCTTTACCACCTACCCTACTCCAGACCCCAACACCTATGAGCTCCAGACCCCAACATCTACCTACTCCAGACCCCAACATCTACCGATTCCAGACCCCAACATATACCTACTCCAGACCCCAACATCATCCTGTTCCAGACCCCAACATCATCCTGTTCCAGACCCCAACACCAGCCTGCTCCAGACCCCAACACATACCAGCTCCAGACCCCAACATCTACCAGCTCCAGACCCCAACATCATCCTGTTCGAAACCCCAACATCATCCAGTTCCAGACCCCAACATCTATCAGCTCCAGACCCCAACACCAGCCTGCTCCAGACCCCAACATCATCCTGTTCCACATCCCAACATCATCCTGTTCCAGACCCCAACATCTACCTGTTCCAGACCCCAACATAATCCTGCTCCAGACCCCAACATCTACAAGCTCCAGACCCCAACATCTACCTGCTCCAGACCACAGCGCCTTCCTGTTCCAGACCCCAACACCTACCTGCTCCAGACCCCAACATCTACCTGCTCCAGACCCCAACATCTACCAGCTCCAGACCCCAACACCAGCCTGCTCCAGACCCCAACAGCAGCCAGCTCCAGACCCCAACACCAGCCTGCTCCAGACCCCAACACCAGCCTGCTCCAGACCCCAACACCAGCCTGCTCCAGACCCCCAGCCCCTAGGGTTAGGGTACCTGTTCTAGCTCGTATGCCTTTGCCTTGTCCTCGTCCCGGTCTGCGTTCTTCCTGTAGGCCAGGCTGAGCCCCCAGACAGACAGGATGCTGTAGACGTTGTCCCTCACCCACGCATGGGGTGCATCCGCTGTCCCTGGCAACAGCCCTGTCACCGGGTCCTGCCCAGAACAACAACAATAACCAATAACAACAATAACCAATAACAACAACAATAACCAAAAACAACAACTCTGGAGGCTGTCTTTCAGATCTGCACTGTCTTGTAAGAGGCTGCACTCACAATATAATTTGGTGTTGCACCTATAATTTTGCGGTACTGTATCATTTAATGATGTTATTGAGATGTAAATGTTGGAATTAAGTTGCGGCAGCTGAGATGCAGTTACTTTGCAATGTGGCTAGTAAATACAGACCTAAAGTAAAATACCACAGCAGAAGCATCATCATAAACAAGTTTGCTGGTAGACTGAAAGCGTGAAGTCATCGCGTTTTTTTCCTCTGTTCCTCTCTTCCATCTCTCCATCTCTCATCTCTCCCTTTCTCTTATCTCTTATCTCCCCAACCTCGTCTGTCTTGTCTGTCTAAATAATACCTCGTCTGTCTTTCCCTCTTTTCATCTATTCCTCATTTCTCTCTCCCTGTGCAGTCTCCTTTGCCCTCTGATCGCTCTTTCACAACCTATTTCTGATGTCTCTTTCCCACCTCTGTCTCTCTCTCTTTGTCTTTCTGTCGCTTTCTGTCTGTCTCGCTCTGCCTGTCTCTCTCTCTCTCTCTCTCTCTCTCTGTGTGTGTCTCTCTCTGTGTGTCGCTGGGAGACAAATAAAGGTTTTCTTATCTTCTCTCTCTCTGTCTCTGTTTCTCTGTCTGTCTGTCTCTATTTCTATCTCTGTGTGTCTATCTCTCTCTCTCTGTGTCTGTCTGTCTCTCTCCCTCTGTATGTCTCTCTCTCCTCTCTCTCTGTCTCTCTCACCTGGTGACACAGGATGGTTTTCTGAACCATGCGGGCATAGTTGTCCAACTTCACCCCAGAGTTGCTGCGTCTCCTCATGTCTGCTTGATGTCTTTAAAGGCCAACCGCTTTTCTAACTGCTCTCTGACTGACTGACTGACTGAATGACTGTCCCTGACTGTCCCTGACTGACTGAATGACTGTTGTCAGTATTCTTACTGACAACCCTTCTAATCGTCTTCAAACTGTCTTTTCTCCAGTCTCAAACTCTGCTCTCTCTCTGCTCTCTGTTTTTCTTGCAGCCAGAACATGAGACCCGGCAAATGTCAGGGTGGAACAGGGAACATCCACAGGCTATCTGTTTACAGGGTTAGAGGGCCGGAGGGGGGGGGGGGGGGGGGGGGGGGGGGGCGGGTTATGGAGGAGGCAAACGACTTCTGCTGCCCCCTGACCGCACGGTTCTGTTGGCATCGGAAAACCGCAGTGTAGCTTTTCCCTTACTCTTTCTGGAGTCTTTGCCAGAAAGATGCAAATGTGGGTAAAAACGAACTATTCAGCCCCATTGCATTGGATTGCATGCGATCGACGATCAGTTGCATTCCTAAATCCTACTACTTTTTCAATTATTTTTTATTAACAACGTCAACTGAGGTGACTGGCCAGACCTGGGCAGAATAATCGAGCTCTGATCCTCAGATGGTGCGGCGCTCTGAGATGGACTTGTACTGTCTGCTTGCAGTTACGGGACGACAATCGGGAGGATTTGGTCCAGCAGCCCCATCCAACACTGCAACCTTTGGGATGCTATTCAAGTTGGCCTTGCTTAACGCAAGCTACACGACTAGGTCGTCACGTTAGATAACGGTAAAATTAGATTTGATGACGTTACTGTAACAGATTTAATAAAATACAGTCACTACTGATCGCGAATATTAATTCAATCTGCGACTGGACAGTAGTCTAAAACCTTTCGGAATAATAATACTTCAGTGTCTGAATATGTTTTTGCCCATTCTTGCGCAATACCGATTAATGACCAGTGTGACGGAGGGTTTCTAACTCCTAATGAAATGCATGATCTCACCATCATCGAATGCCAAATGAGGGCCTTACAGCTTTTAATAAGTCATATCTAGATAGTACACGGTGATAGCAGACGTATCGTGGCTTTTGTATCTGTAGAGAAGCTGTTAACGCAGTCTTTGGACCCTGGCTTCGTTTCCGTGTGGCTGCAGGTTGCCCGAATGGCCAACAGTGCGATGAGCGGCACGGAGAGCTGCAGCAGCGGAGACGATATGGTGGAGATCCCCGGAGCCACGGTGGACTTCTCCGTCACCGAAGACGCGCAGTCTCTGGACGGGAACGGTAGGGGACGCAAACTAGATCGGTGTTACTGTTTCCAAACCCTGGTCCTCAGGGGAACGCCTGTCCCCCCCTGTTTCCCTGCTCCAACACACCTGATTCAAAATAATGGGTCGTTAAACATTTAACAGACGCTCTGATCCAGAACGACTTACAGTAAGTACAGGGACATTCCCCCCTGAGGCAAGTAGGGTGAAGTGCCTTGCCCAAGGACACAAAGTTGAGTTGGCACAGCCGGGGTCTGAACCAATCAGGTGTGTTGGAGCAGGGAATCATCGAAAACAAGCAGGACAGGTGTTCCCTGAGGACCAGGGTTGGGAAACACGGAACTAGAGAACTGGGTCTTGAGTGATGGTGGTGGGCTGGGGGACTGGACTGGAGATGGGGCTGGAGAACTGGAGTGAGTGAGGTGGGGGATGGAGGTGGAGGTGAGATGGAGGTGGTATGTCAGCTGGTTGCCAAGTTTGTGAAGAACCATTGTTTTGGTTGGTGGTTCTGACACCAGATATACCAGTTGGAAGTCGGGAGTTAGATGGCTCAGCGGGTTAAGGCGTTGGATTTATGAGCAGGACGGTTGTGAGTTCAAATCCCGGCTGTGGTTGTCTGACGTTGTGTCCTTGGGCAAGGCACTTCACCCTACTTGCCTCAGGGGGGATTGCCCCTGTACTTACTGTAAGTCGCTTTGGATAAAAAAGTATATTTCTTCACATATACTAGACGCAATTTCGATTTCTTTTTATGTCTAGTATATGTGAAGAAATGGACAAATAAAACAACTTGAACTTGAAAGCTTCTGCCAAATGAGTATTTATTTATTTATTTTAAATACCAGGAAATCTTGTTTTTTCATTAATGTTTTACAGGGCTTATGGGCGTTTCCGGTATTTTCCTGTTTGAACAAGGCGCACATGATTAGACACCATGAGTTTATAACAACAGAAGGATATGAACTGACCTAATGTTTGGGTCATATCTCCACTTCCTCCTCCGTCCTACTTTTCCCTCCCCTGACCTCCTTTCTTTCTCTCTCTCTCCCCCTGCCTATGCCTCTCTCTACCTCTCTCTCTCTCTCTCTATCTTTCTTTCTCTCTTCCACTGCCACACTCTGGCTGTGTCCGAAACCACTCACTCATTCCCTACTCCCTACTCCCTATATAGGGAAATAAATGTAGTGGACTATATAGTGAGCTCAACAGAAAAGAAACTTCGGACACTTCTTTTGGCGCCCGTAATTACGTCATCAATGTCGCACAATTAAAACATACTACATTAATGTCTGAAATAAATAAATGTAATTTAGCAGGGACTTTAAGGGATCTAAAAGCGACTTACAATAAATACATTGTTCATGTACATAGTACTTGTCCATTTACGACTGCCTTTTTTATTAAATTAGAGTCTTTTGATTATTGTCCTGTACGTTTCATTTTCCGTATTTTTTTATTTATTTAAGCAGATTTTCATTTTGTATTGTCTTGGCTCTTAAGTAACAGAGTTACAGAGTAATCGACTGGAATGTTTAAATATATTCTGTTCGTTTAACATTTTGTTTTTCAATGAATGTAGAAAGCCATTTAATTTGCCTTGTTTTAAAATGTGGACTCCAATAAATAGAATAAACTGGCTCGTGACTGTTGTACTGCTCCACAACTCATTTGTTTTGCGCCTCATCCTTACATCCATCCGCCGAAAGAATAGTCACACCGTTAAAATACATACATTTGTACACAGTCTCCCGTCCATCTGCCATATTTACGTTCCTTTGCCGGTTCGTAACTTTGCCCGGAGAAGTTCTGGCAATGCATGATGGGTTATATTGCTCATGTAGTGACCATCCGATGCTCACTACTTTTCGCGGTGAATTGTGGGATACATTCAGGGCACTATATAGGGATCACCTGGTGATCCCTAACGTTTCGGACACCACTACAAAATGGCGTGATCCCTATATAGTGCCCTATATAGGGGTTAGGGAGTGGTTTCGGACACAGCCTCTGTCTGTTTGTCTCTCTCTTCTGCCCATGCCTCTTTCTCTCCCCCTGCCCATGACTCCCTTTGACTCTCTCTCTTTTTGCTCGTGCCTCTCCTTTCCCCCTGCCCGCTCCGCCCACCCCCCAGGAGAGGGTGTTGAGGAGGGGTTCCCCAGGTTGCTGGAGTTGCTGGACGAACCCGTCCCGGGCCTGGGCACGTACGAGGACTTCAACACCATCGACTGGGTCAGAGAGAAGACCAAGGACCGCGACCGGCACCGAGAGGTGACCCCTGTAACCTCTGACCTCCCTCACCTCTAACCTGGAGCACAACCTCCGCTCCATGGCTAAGTCACATCTTCAGAATCAGAATCAGCATTGGTTTTTTATTCGCCATCTAAATTTGCACATACAGGGAATTTTGTGAGGCAGGATGGTGCAATTAACATACACAGATCTTACATTTTATTTTTTAAATAATTTTAACAGTATAAAATAAATAAAGAATCAAATGATAAACTGATATCAAATGAAAGATAAGTATATCATTTATCCACAGTAGTGCAAATGAGGTCGAGTGCAACTGTCCGGTAACTGTTTGTGTGTTGTGTGTGTGTGTGTGTGCAGATTGCCAGTCAGAGTAAGGAGTCAACTTGTGCGCTGGTGAAGAGTGTGTGTGATGCTTTCTCTGGCTGGCTGCTTATGCTGCTCATAGGACTCATGTCAGGTAAGGACACACACACTGACACACACAAACACGCACACACTCGCACACCCAGTCGGAAAGTGCGAAGGGACGGTCGCTGCCGATTGGCTGAGGGGGTCTGTGTCCGTGTGCAGGGGCGCTGGCGGGAGGGATCGACATCTCGGCTCATTGGATGACGGACCTGAAGGAGGGCGTGTGTCTGAGCGGCTTCTGGTTCAACAGAGAGCACTGCTGCTGGGGTTCCAAACACACCACCTTCCAGGACCGGGAACAGTGCCCCCAGTGGACGACCTGGGCGCAGCTGCTCACCGGCTCCACCCAGGTGGGCTCACACAGTTACATTAGATTAGATTAGATTAGATGAACCTTTATTTGTCCTCCAGGAGGTGGAAATTGCAGTTCACAACAGCAGCAGGGTAAAGTACAGCACACAGAGTTGCAGGGTAATATACATAATGACAACAACATAACAATAGCAATAACAATGGCAATAGCAATAGGTGGGCACGATAAGGTCAGATATAAAAAAAATAAGAAAATAAGTAATTAAGTAGTCTGGTTAAGTAGTCCAGTGTACAAAATAAGTAAATTAAGTCGACAAGTCGACATGCAGGCAGTTATTGCACTTGAGATACAGAATTACAGTATTTTGCAAGAGTATGATAAAAAAAAAAAGTTAGGTAGACATATAGACATATAGACAGTTTTGGAGAATGGAGATTTACAGCATTACAGTATTGCAAAAGGTAAGCAAGTTAAGTAGAAATATTGCACTTAGTACAGAGTATCAATATAACATGAGTATTGCACATGATTGGGGTAAGTAATAAAAGCAAAAAAATACATAATACAGATATAGAAACAATAAAAGAGTAATAACAGTAATACTGCATGGTGGTGAGGTAGTGAAGGTAATAGTTATAATAATGGTAAAGGTGTAGCACATGATAGTGGCTATGGACAGCAGTATTTAGTGATTATTGTAGGGCTGCAACTAACGATTATTTCAATAATCGATGAATTGGTCGATTATTTTTTCGATTAATCGATGAATCGGATAAAAAAAAGAAACATTTGTAATTGCCGCATATTTATTCAAAAACTGAACATTAGTTCAAATTCACAGTGCAGACTGAAGTGTAAAAACAACAGGTTACTGCTCCAATGTCCCTGAGCTATTAAAAGTAATATTAAATTATAAAAAAAAATATTAAAACACTTGAATAACATAAAAAACATACAATGTATGTTATACATTTATATATGTATATACTGTGTATAAATATACAAAAATGAAAATGGTCCTTTCTTTTATAAAGTGCACAAAATTAGGGTTTTAGTTTTCAGTAAAGTGCCTGATCTTTCAGAACAATGAATGATAAATAAAGCAAAATGCAAATTACCCATCTGCCAGTGTCCACACTGTATTAAACACTTGAATAACACAAAAAAACATACAATGTATGTTATACATTTACTGTATATACTGTGTATATATACAAAAATGAAAATGGTCCTTTCTTTTATAAAGTGCACAAAATTAGGGTCACACTTTTCAGTCAAGTGCCTGATCTTCCTCGTCACGGATGGCTCCGACATGTTTTCTTTTTAAGTGCTGCATCATTACCGTGGTGCTGCCGTGCCACGCCATTTCGCTTTTGCAAAGATTGCAACAAACACAGTTTTTAGCTTTATGCATTGTAAAGTGCTCCCACACTTTGGAAGATTTCGGCCGAACCGTTTTCTCTGCCTCCGCCATGTTTCGCTGTGGGCATGCATGGACCTGTCGGCGTCAGTAATCAGCATGGACCTGTCGGCGTCAGTAATCAGCATGGACATTGCGCATATGGTCCCGCGCCTACCAGTGACGTATTAATCGCGCGACTCAACGAATCGATGACCAAATTCGTTGCCAACGCTTTCAGTCATCGATTTTTATCGATTTTATCGATTCGTTGTTGCAGCCCTACTGGCGTCACAGAACAAGGGTTCTCTGATTGGAAGGGATGCAAACAGTGAGTCAGGTACTAGTGAAATGTTCTGTGTTTTTTCTCCTTATATGTTCTATGTTTGCTCCTTTCTGCCAAAGTGAATCCTGTGTTTGTATATCTTGCATAGCGATTAAAATAGATTCTGATTCAGTTCACAGATCTCAGGCCACGATGAGGAAACTGTTGAACCAGGAGCTGTTTTCACAATCAGCCGAATCTGGTGCTGAATTTATCCCTGACATAGAGGCTGCAGTATCAACTGCTGTTGAATCCTTTGCCACTGGTATGGAGCAGTTGAACGAGTTTGCTAGGTGTCACAAGCGGTCCACAACTGTGTGGTCAAGGGTTGGTAACATTCTCAAAAGAATCGATTACAAACTGAAGGCAGTCTTTTGTAGGATACCACCTGCATGCCAAAGTGAGTCATTCTTACAACACAGTTCAGAAGGCTTCCCTTACCCAGGAGTGTTCTACGACATCTCTAGGCCACTGTGGACAACAAAGAACACAATAGATCATGAGATCCTATTGACAACGTGCACAGCAGAGATAATTAGAGATCTCTTAACTTTGTGCGATGCAGACGGCTCAAACGAGGACCACTCCTCTGCTAAGGAGGAAGAAGGCTCCTGGGAGACCATTGACCTGTCGGACAGCCCGACTGTCTCAAGCTGCTCGGTTCGATCGCTGTTCCAGGAGGAATTTCACGAAGCTGCCATGCAAGCTGTGCATGAACTCCTGTTCAAGTTCAACAAAGGGATGATCACATCTCCCGTATTGAACCCGGACGCAAACCAGTCGCTGGATGGTAGCTCCTTGACAAAGGACCATCTTCCTGGGCCATCCTCCGTGTGGGCTGAGACAGACAAGTGTCACTCTACTGTAGATACTTCACTCACAAAGGACACCGTATCCTCTGGAAGCAGCATGTATATGTATGTTGCAATATACATCCATGTTCATTATCTTTCATCAAGCTTCACAAGGGGTGAAGATTGCCTCCAAAACAGCCAGCCTCCTCATCAGCCAGCCTCCTCATCAGCCAGCCTCCTCATCAGCCAGCCTCCTCATCAGCCAGCCTCCTCATCAGCCAGCCTCCTCATCAGCCAGCCTCCTCATCAGCCAGCCTTCTCATCAGCCAGCCTTCTCAACAGCCAGCCTCCTCATCAGCCAACCTCCTAAACAGCCAGCCTCCTCATCAGCCAGCCTTCTCAACAGCCAGCCTCCTCATCAGCCAACCTCCTAAACAGCCAGCCTCCTCATCAGCCAGCCTTCTCATCAGCCAGCCTTCTCAACAGCCAGCCTCCTCATCAGCCAACCTCCTAAACAGCCAGCCTTCTCATCAGCCAGCCTTCTCAACAGCCAGCCTCCTCATCAGCCAGCCTCCTCATCAGCCAACCTCCTAAACAGCCAGCCTCCTCATCAGCCAGCCTCCTCATCAGCCAACCTCCTAAACAGCCAGCCTCCTCATCAGCCAGCCTTCTCATCAGCCAGCCTTCTCAACAGCCAGCCTCCTCATCAGCCAGCCTCCTCATCAGCCAGCCTCCTCATCAGCCAGCCTTCTCATCAGCCAGCCTCGTCATCAGCCAGCCTCCTCATCAGCCAGCCTCCTCAACAGCCACAGCTATGTGTCAGCTATTGTTTTAGAGTGAGATGGTGTGCCATTCACTTAATAAATAAATTCACCCCAAAAAAACAGAAAATCTTCTGTCTTCTCTCGACCGGTTGAAGTCGTCACCAAGGCATTTTGACCATTCAGAAGGACCAACTTCTAAATTCGTGTGAATGCATCAAATAAAAGGATCAACTTGCTTTTGAAAATCTTAAGTTTCAATCCTTGTTCAAAGTTCAAAGTTGTCTAGCTATACCTGTCTAGCTGTCTCATAGCCATAGTCTAGAGGTGTTGCTCCAAATGTTATGCGGTGGACATTTAAGATCAAAGTTCTTGGAAAAAGGTCTCATAAATTATCCCATGAGAGCCACTCTCAATCTCATCATCATTGCTCTGATGGGGCAGCTGTTGACAGAGGGGGGATGATTTAACCCTCCAACAAAGACAATACACCATTTTGAGGCAGATATCCCCTGCAAGCTTCTCGATGAGTAACTTGGGGACGTGAAGTCTGGAGACTATAGGAAAATCTCACCAGGTGTCTCCTATTAAACAGTGCATTGGATTCTTACAAACTATATAAATATTATGAGTAATCAAAAGTAGAAGTCAAGTACGAGGTTAAGTGAAATGGTTCCTGTCTCGAATGTGAAGTGAGAGACATATAGACAAGTTATTGCTGTAAGGAATATTACAGAGTATTGCACGTTGTTTGAGGAACAACAAGACCACCATGGGGAATATTGCACGTTGACAATAAGAACAACAAGAACACATGAGGAATATTGCACATCAAGTAATACTGCATAGTGTTAATATAATAATAATAGTATTGCACATGGGAGTGACTATGGATGGCTGTGTTTGTTGAACAGGGAACCATTAACCATGAATGGTATAATACGTTTTTTTTGTGTGAAACAAATCAAAAATAATTGTGAGTTATAATAACAGTATGAAGAACAGAAGGCTACTGAAGGAACAATAAGGTTCCACAAAAGCTTTTGGGATACGAGCTAGAACACCAGGGTTCCAGCAGAGGCACACACTGGTATCGTTGCCAGAAGTGTTCTAAGGCTATTGTCTGATGGTCGCCAAATTAAAATAATTTGGTATCTCACCTGTGCAATTAATCTGGATGTTGGTGAGACCAATTCAGACCAATGTTGGTGAGACATTCAACCATGTGGGTGGAATAATTCCATAACTGAGTAAGTGGCTGGTCCAAAACAATTCGGTGCTGCCCGATGGTTCAAAAATGGGGAGGTCTTACTGAGCATGCTCTGTGAGGAAGGGGAAAGGTCTTACTGAGCATGCTCTGTAAGATGGGGAAGGAGATGGTTGGCCGGCCAGTCATTCTCCAGTGGGAGCAGAGGTAGGACAGGTCCGGACAGGTCCATGTTGTTGTCCAGCGCCAAGTAAAATTGCTGGTGGTCAAAGAACTACACACACACTCACACTCAGGGCTCTGTGTGTCTGTAGCTTGTGTAGTACAGTACATTTATCCATTTATATATTTGAACTATTTTCTGCATTCTGCACTATCTGTATCATTTTGCACCATCTTTACCATTTTGCACTATCTGTTCCATTTTCCATTTTGCACATCTGCATATAGTACTGTACAGTAAATACTGTGATAATACTGTAGAATGTTGTACAATACATCTGTATATTTGTACTTACAAATCACTTTTAAATTACCTTGTGTATACTCTGTATATTCCGCTAATGCTACCTGTTTTGCACTTCTGGTTGGATGCTAACTTCATTTCGTTACCCTGTGTAATGACATTAAAGTTGAATCTAATCTAGTCTAATATGTCAGGTGTAGCGTGTCTCTGGGATGTGTACAGTGGGATTCAGCACTGACCTGTGGTGTGAAGGAGAACACAGTGTCTCGGATCAGGTAGAACTTGGAGGTTCCCAGCACCCCGATACGACGGTACGGTCTCCCGGTCAACCCCAACCGTTGGTTACGACCTGCAGCATCACAACACACACGGTTTCTATGGCAACCACCCGGCTGACTGGCTGCCGTACAGATAATATGGGAAACTCCCCTATAGGCTCTGCCACTGGTGTAGAAACCAGGCAGGGTGGAGGGGGCCAAAAACACAAAAAGTGAACATTTGGAACTTTTATTCTGAAAGCGTTAGATAGAGATAATCGGGATTTACCAGTAGATATCCCCCCCCCCCCCCACTTCACTCAAAGTCAGTCCAACACCCTGCCTGCTTGTCTGCGCTTGCTGTACAGCTCCTGGATGTCGCCCCCCCCCCCCCCCCCCCCGCATGTTACACACCCAGCCGGGCGTAGATGTGGACTCTCTGGAAGGCTGGACTCTGATTGGGTGGATTTCCTCCAGTGTCTCCGAGTCGATGCCGTGATGCTGCAGAAGCTGTTTGATCTCCTCTGTCTCTGCGAGGATGATCACTACACACACACACACACACGTGAACACAAACACATGTGAACACACGCACGCGCACACGTGAACACACACGCATGAACTGTCGCACACATACCAGCCAGGTTGTGATTCACGATTGGGCGTTAACAAGGTAACTTCAGGTTTAACCCAGGGGTTTCTGGGGTTCCAGGGGTTAAACCTGAAGTTACCTCGTTAATATCCAATCTTGATTCGAGCTACAGGCCTCAGCTGAACTGTTGTCCCCCCCTCCCCACTTCCCGTGGGTCAACCCCGGTACTGCCCACCTTGTACCACTACATCAGGCTGGTGGATGGTGGAGAAGCGGCGGTTGAGCGGGTCCATTTCCCCCGGAGCCAGGAAGCCCTGGTAGAGATGGGGAAGGAGACGGTTGGCCGGCCAGTCAACCTAGTCATCCAGATACTACGACCGCTTCTCATCACCATAACAACAACAATAATAATATTTTCATTTAGTAGACGTTTCTCCTCTAGTGCTGATGGCCAGGAGGCACAGTACCCACTTCCTCCAGCAGGGAGCCCAGCACGTAAAGAGACTGAGCCCACTTGAGAGGACAACTCCTGGGCAACTCTCTCCACGGAGTGTGGCTTCACATACTCCTCATCCACCTGCAGGGAACAGAGTCAGGGTTAGGGGTCAAGGGTCAGGATCAGATTCAGAATCAGGTTCTGTGACCTTTTCAGGTGTCAGGGTCAGAATCAGGGTTTGTGACCTTTTCAGGGGTCAGGGTCAGAATCAGAATCAAGGTCTGTGACCTTACATTTAGTCACATTTAGGAGTTAGGTGGCTCAACGGTTAAGCACCCACCCTTGTCAGTGGTCAGGGTCAGAGTTGGGGGTCAGGGGTCAGTATCAGGGTCACAATCAGAACTAGGGTCTGTGACCTTGTCAGGGTCAGGGTTGGGGGTCAGGTGTCAAGATCAGGGTCAGAAGGTGAAGGTGTGCGACCACCTCGAGGGTTAAAGGTCAGGGGTGAGGGTCAGCGAGTGTGACCTTGTCAGGAGGGACGCTGTAGAGCTCCGGCACGAGACGGATCCCGTCGTTCTGTTTGATCATGATGGCCTCTAGCGCCTCTCTGTACTCCTGCACCTGGGGAGGGACACGGGAGAGGTCACGCACACGCATCGATTCACGCGCACGCACACACACGCAATCCCACCTGCTCTGGGCTGTCGGTGAAGATGCCGTCCAGGATGAGGAAGGTCCAGAACAGCGGCCATTCACACTCGATGTTCTCGAACAGCCTCAGCTCTGATGACTCATAGTAGAGACGGGTGGAGTCCTGCGGAGGTGTTGGGGCGGGGGGGTTTACTTTGCATTACAAAGCAACGCAAACGTGGGTAATCGTCGGGTCATCGTGAGACAGAGAGAACAGACAGACAGACAGAGAGAGAAAGACAGAGAGAAGAGAGAGAAACAGTGACAGAGAGGAGACAGAGAGGGAGAGAAGAGAGACAGAAAAGAGACAGAGAGAAAACAGAGAGACAAAGAGAGAGACAGAGAAGGTAGAGAGAACGAAGAGAGAGAGACAAGACATAAAAGAGAGAGAGATAAAGCGAGAGAGGGAGAGAGCTCATGGGACTCACCTCTTTGGGGGTTTTATGTCCGTCTCGCAGAAAGCGGCAGGAGCCGTACCTCCCCTGTCAGACGGATGGAGAGAGAGAGAGACAAGGAAGATGTGAGCTGTGTGCGTTACCTCTCCTCCACCACTCATCTTCCCAACCCAGCACCGAAGCAGGCCCCAGACCTGCAGCTTGGAGATGATCTCCTCCTTGGTGAGGTTGACGACGCGGAGGTCCTCCACGGCGAAGGCAGGGTAGGAGATGGTGGACAGCACGCCGGCGTCCACCTCCTTGGACGTGGAGGCCCGGGGAAGCATGGAGCTGAGGATGGACTGGAGGGAGAGAGGTGGTGTGAGCGAGTGCCCTTGTCTGTGTGTGTGTCTGCTGAGGTGTGTGTGTTTCTGCGTGTGTCTGCTGGGGTGTGTGTGTGTCTGCTGGGATGTGTGTGTGTGTGTGTGTTAGTCTGCATGTGTGTTTGTGTGTGTCTGCTGGGGTGTGTGTGTCTGCGTGTGTGTGTGTGTCTGCTGGGGTGTGTGTGTGTCTGCTGGTGTGTGTGTGTGTGTCTGCGTGTGTGTGTACCTGGCAGTGCTGTATGTCGTCCGCCAGGGCGTGGACCACTGATTCGGGACCCCCTTTCGCTCCAAACAGGTTCAGACCATCCAGGGCCTCCAGTGTGGCCTGCGCACACACACACACACACACACACACACACATCCATAAACAAAAAACTACCGTCGCACAAATATGCACAAACACCGACAAGAACAGACACGCTCATGCAAAAAAACATCATACAGCTTTTCGCTTGCCAAACTTGGCTCGGCATTCGGCTAGTTAACCAGGGCCAGGCGGTTGGCTCCCTGTAATGCTAGCGCCATGCTAATAGCTAGCCTACCTTGGGTGCTGACGTTGAGCTGACGTTGAGCTCAGGGATGCCCTGATTGGTTTTGTCACCTCGCTCCCACATGCCAAAATCCTGTGAAAACAGGGAAGTCAGGTGGCTGAGCGGTTAGAATCAGAATCAGAATGGGGTTTATTCGCTATGTCAGATTAACTCACTGTGGCAGAAATGAGCAAACATATATGTGGCATACTAATAAAAAATGAATACAATGTAAAATACACTACAGATATGATACAGATGAACAAATAATACAAATGATAAAAATAATACAAATAATACAAATAATACAGATGATACAAATAACATGGAAGTACAAATAACATAGGTACAGAGTGGAATGGGTATATATATTACGTGGGGGGGTATATACACAGTAGTGTAAACAGTGGTGCAAAAATCACAGTACTAAGTTTTTAAAGTGTTATGAGCTAAAGTGGCAGTGGGATTCTGGGAGTTAGGGAGTCGGGCTAGTAATCAGAAAGTACCTGGTTCGAACCCCGGCTGTGCCAATATGACGTTGTGTCTTTGGGCAAGGCACTTCACCCTACTTGCCTCAGGGGGGAATGTCCCTGTACTTACTGTAAGTCGCTCTGGATAAGAGCGTCTGCTGAATGACCAAATGTAGAGTTACTCACGGCTACTGTATAAGCTGCCTTGATGTAAAACATGAGGTTCAGAATCAGAATCAGAATCAGAATGGGGGTTTATTCGCTATGCAAGATAAACAAACATAGAATTTACTTTGGCAGGAATGAGCAGACATAGAACATAAATGTGGCCTACTAATAAAAGGAAAATGAATACAATGTAAAGATACACTGCAGATATGATACATATAGACAAGGAATACAAATGTTACAAATAATACAAATGATGCGAGTAGTGCAAATGATACAGGTAACATGGAATACAAATGTTACAAATAATACAAATGATGCGGGTAGTGCAAATGATACAGGTAACATGGAATTGCAAATGACATGGGTACAGAGTGGAATGGGTATATATATATATGGTACGTTGGGGGGGGGGGGGGGGGGGGGGGGGGGGGGGGGGGTATATACACAGTGGTGCAAACATCACAGTTGTAAGTTTTTTAAGTTTAAAGTGTTTTGTGCTAAAGTGGCAGAGTGCAATGGGATTCTGGAGGGGGGTGTGTCTCAAACTGAGTCCTTGGCCCTGTTGAAGAGGGCAATAGCAGAGGGGTAGAAGCTATTCTTGTGGCGAGAGGTTTTAGTCCTGATGGACCGCAGCCTCCTGCCAGAAGGGAGCAGCTGAAGCACTGAGTGTCCAGGGTGGGAGGAGTCGGCAGCAATCTTCCTCACCCGTTTTAGAGACCTTGCCGTGTGCAGGTCCTCAAGGGATGGCAGGTTGCAGCCTATCACCTTCTCAGCGGCACGTATGATACGCTGCAGTCTGCTCTTGTCCTTGGCAGTGGCAGCAGCGTACCAGACGGTGATGGAGGAGGTGAGGATGGACTCGATGATGGCAGTGTAGAATTGCACCATCATTGTCTTTGGCAGGCTGAATTTCTTCAGTTGCCGCAGGAAGTACATCCTCTGCTGGGCTTTCTTTGTGAGTGAGCTGATGTTCAGCTCCCACTTGAGGTCCTGGGAGAGGGTGGTGCCCAGGAAGCGAAGGGACTCCACACTGTTGACCTGGGAGTCGCGCAGTGTGATGGGGGGGAGTGGGGCTGGTTCCTTCCTAAAGTCCACAACCATCTCCACTTGTCTTAAGAGCGTTGAGCTCCAGGTTGTGCTGGCTGCACCAAGTCACCAGGTTGTCCACTTCCCACCTGAAGTCAGACTCGTCCCATCAGAAATGAGCCCGATCAGGGTGGTATCGTCCGCAAACTTCAGGAGCTTGACAGATGGATGACTTGAGGTGCAGCTGTTTGTGTACAGGGAGAAGAGCAGGGGGGAAAGGACACAGCCTTGAGGGGATCCGGTGCTGATGGACCGGGAGTCAGAGACTTGCGTTCCCATCCTGACGCGCTGCTTCCTGTCGGACAGGAAGTCTGTGATCCACCTGAAGGTGGGGTCGGGGCACGTTCAGCTGGGAGAGCTTGTCCTGAAGCAGAGCCGGGATGATGGTGTTGAAGGCAGAGCTGAAGTCCACAAACAGGATCCTGGCGTAGGTGTTTGAAGAGTCCAGATGCTGGAGGGTGTAGTGGAGGGCCATGTTGACTGCGTCATCCACAGACCTGTTGGCTCTGTAGGCGAACTGCAGGGGGTCTAGGAGGGGGTCTGTGAAGTTTTTGAGGTGTGCCAGCACCAGGCGTTCGAAGGACTTCATTACCACAGATGTCAGGGCGACGGGTCTGTAGTCATTCAGTCCTGTTGGTCTGGGCTTCTTGGGCACAGGGATGATGGTGGAGGACTTGAAGCAGGCTGGCACGTGGCACATCTCCAGGGAGGTGTTGAAGATGTTGGTGAACACAGGAGACAGCTGGTCAGCGCAGTGCTTCAGTGTGGCAGGGGAGACAGCGTCCGGCCCGGCCGCTTTGCGAGGGTTCTGTCTCTTGAACACTTTGTTAACTTCCCTCTCTTGAACGGAGAGAGTCAACATTGTGTTGGTGTTGATAGGTGGGGGGGGTGGGGTGCTGGTTGGGGTGGAGGGGGGTGGGGGCTGGGGCATGGGGCTGTCCGATTGTCCTTCGAATCTACAATAGAATTCGTTCAGGTCCTCGGCCAGGCGGGAGTCGTTGGTGGTGGGTGAGGCTCTGGGCTTGTGGTTGGTAATTTGCCTAAGCCCCCTCCAGACAGAAGCAGAGTCGTTTGAGGAGAATTGTTCTTGCAGTCTCTTTGAGTAGAGTCGTTTCGCGTCTCTGACGCCCCTGCTGAACAGCTTCTTCGCCTCCTTAAATCTGTAACGGTCGCCAGACTTAAACGCCAACTCCTTCTTCGACCTCAGACTTCTGAGTTTTGCAGTAAACCAGGGTTTGTCATTGTTGTAACTCACCCTGGATCGAGTTGGTATGTAGGAATCCTGGAGGTTCTGGAGGATGTCTGGAGGATGTCCACCTCGTCACGAGTGTACACAATATGGAGTCCTGCAAACACAAGTCACACGCTGAGGAGGGGAGAGGGGAGGAGAAGAGATGAGCAAAAAGCCTGGGAGAGAGGAGGAGAGAGGAGGGAAGGGAGGAGAGAAGAACTGAAGAAAGGAGAGAATATAAGAGGAGGAGAAAATCTAATAAGTGGAACAGGGGAGAGGAGAGGAGGGAAGAGGAGGTGAACAGAAGGGAGGGGAGAGGAGAGGTGAAGGGAGGAGAGAGGAGAGGAGGGAAGGGATGAGAGAGGAGAGGAGGGAAGGGAGGAGAGAGGAGAGGAGGGAAGGGAGGAGAGAGGAGAGGAGGGAAGGGAGGAGAGAAGAACAGAAGAAAGGAGAGAATTTAAAAGAAGAGGAGGAGAAAAGCAAATAAGGGGAACTGACGAGTGGGGAGGGGAGAGGAGGGAAGAGGAGGTGAACAGAAAAGAGGGGAGAGGGGAGGGGAGGACGAGAGAAGAGCCAAGAGCATGGGAGAGAGAAGAAGAGAAAAGAGGGGAGGCTGGAAGGAGAGAGGGTCGTACCTGAGGCCGTCATCTGAGCCAGGAAGAGCAGGAAGATGGAGGTGGCGTCGACCTGCAGGTGTCCCCACTCGTTGTCCCCCACTACTGGTGCACAGCTCTGGGAGTTGAACTTGGCGTGCAGGCTGTCCTCCACGCTCTTACTGTACTTGAACTTCTCCACCTTCTCAATCTGAACAGAATGAACCTCTTTTCAATGTACGCATGTACATGTCAATCTACCTATCAATTTATCATCTATCTAGCTATATGGCTGTCGGTAAGGTAGGGTGGCTCTACGGTCATGCAATCACTCCCTGCAACACAAGGAAGACAGGAAGTGATGTCATACCTGTCTCATCATACACTGCAGCAGACCTCTCATCAGCTTGACCACATTCTGGCGAGAGGAAGAGGGGAAGGGTGGATTGAGAGGAAGGGATGGATAGAAAGGACAGGGGTACAGAGAGAGAGACAGAGAGAGAGAGAGAGAGCAACAGCAAGAAAAAGCAATGAATATGAATGGATGGAGCCTAGTACACAGAGAGCAGGTTTGACCCCTGACCTTCTCTCTTCCATATGTTATTTGGATTATGTAAACCTGATCTACATTACCCCATGGCATTCACACCCCCCCCCCCCCCCCCCCCCCACACACACACACACACACACATGAACACACACATATACACAGGTCCACACACATTGAGTAGTTAGAATTAAACATGGCATTTGTCAACGGATGTCTGATGTGGCAAGAAAAATGGCTTTGCTTTACCACCTACCCTACTCCAGACCCCAACACCTATGAGCTCCAGACCCCAACATCTACCAGCTCCAGACCCCAACATCTACGAGCTCCAGACCCTAACATCTACCTACTCCAGACCCCAACACATACCTGCTCCAGACCCCAACATCTACCGACTCCAGACCCCAACAGCTATCAGCTCCAGACCCCAACATCTACCTGCTCCACACTCCAATATCTTCCTGCTCCAGACCCCAATATCTTCCTGCTCCAGACCCCAACATCTACCTGCTCCAGACCCCAACATCTACCGACTCCAGACCCCAACACCTATCAGCTCCAGACCCCAACACATACCTGCTCCAGACCCCAACATCTACCAGCTCCAGACCCCAATATCATCCTGTTCCAGACCCCAACATCATCCTGCTCAAGACCCCAACACCAGCCTGCTCCAGACCCCAACACCAGCCTGCTCCAGACCCCAACACCAGTCTGCTCCAGACCCTAACACCAGCCTGCTCCAGACCCCAACATCAGCCTACTCCAGACCCCAACACCAGCCTGCTCCAGACCCCAACACCAGCCAGCTCCAGACCCCAACACCAGCCTGCTCCAGACCCCAACACCAGCCAGCTCCAGACCCCAACACCAGCCTACTCCAGACCCCAACACCAGCCTGCTCCAGACCCCAACACCAGCCTGCTCCAGACCCCAACACCAGCCTGCTCCAGACCCCAACACCAGCCAGCTCCAGACCCCAACACCAGCCTGCTCCAGACCCCAACACCAGCCTGCTCCAGACCCCCAGCCCCTAGGGTTAGGGTACCTGTTCCAGCTCGTATGCCTTGGCCTTGTCCTCGTCCCGGTCTGCGTTCTTCCTGTAGGCCAGGTTGAGCCCCCAGACAGACAGGATGCTGTAGACGCTGTCCCTCACCCACGCATGGGGTGCATCCGCTGTCCCTGGCAACAGCCCTGTCACCGGGTCCTGCCCATAACAACAACAATAACCAATAACAACAATAACCAAAAACAACAACTCTTCAGATCTGCACTGTCTTGACACACACACACATACACATATATATCTATCTATCTATATATATATCTATAATAACATAGTGTGCGCCTTGCAGCACGCACACAACTAGAAAAAAAATCCTAAAGAAATTTTGAGTGTGAGTGACTCTGGCCCGGGACTCTCCCCCATACATCACTGACACTGTTGAGTAATTTTCAGAATATGACTTCTACCATTGCTTAGGTATGTGACAGATCAAGCTTTCAACAGGTGTTCATTTGCTGATGCACTAGTAGTAGCGTAAACACTCATTTCAGCAGGATTTAAAGACAGCTCCACTTGAGCACACTGCCACAGTTTAAGTTTAAGTAGTAAGCAAGCAGTAAACAGTTGGTCACTCTGTGTCAGGTAGCACTTTACATTACAGTTCAGTAGCATAGTATGAGTTTGGTTCTAATTTGATAATAGTGATAAATGCTTTCAAAAACTTAGAGTGTAAAATGACCCAAATACATCCAATGCCAGAATTAGGCCATCAATGGCTATGACTTTGGTATTAGAAATACACCTTTTATCAAAATGATACCGCATTATAAATATCAGATAACATTATAAAGTTATACAGCTGTGTTAAATGTCAAATCAATCCACATGCAATCAAACATGTAACAAATCAGGATTCAGCAATAAGCTAGCATCAAAATTCACAAAAAGCACTAGGTCACACAGTTCTGATATCACACTAACAAAAACAGTGCTTTTTATCCAACATTAATTGAGAAAAACACACACGCACATACACACACGCACATACACACACACACACACACACACACATACACATATATATATATACATATTGTGCATACACACAGGCAGTCTGTACATTAATGACTTAATGATGAACTGTCAATCAAACCATTCAGTGCAATGAATCACTTAGTAGCAGACACACAGGTTCAATCATCTATAAACTACAGGACTACAGGACTCCCCATACAACACTAGCCAATAGTTTGCAAGGTCAACCAGTATCCAGACGATTATGAATGTTTTACAGCAAGCACCCCCAACAATTTAAATAGCAATTCCTAAAAGACCTGTATTTAATCCCCACTGTTTCTCAATAGAACTGCCGATCCCAACCACCCACACACCTCCCCAATACCCCAAACCCCTCCGAAATCGCCCCCCCGAGCCCCCCGCAACGTCACAATCTCCACTTGAAGGTGCATGTAAATCAATTGCGATTCTCAAAACCTCTCCCCCAAATAGGCTCATAGCTCATCAACCCGACCTCCCACACACCTCCCCAATATCTCGTTAGAATCCTATGGACCCCACCATATGAACCCTGCCCTCAAACCCCCCCCGCACGAGCCCCCCCGCCCCCCGCGAACGCCGATCGCCCCCCCCCCCCCTCAGAAACGACCCTAAACGGTCAAAATGCACACAAATACCCCCCCCCCATAACCCTCCACCACCGTCCTGACTGATAAGCACATGAATACATATAAGCCCAAATGTTAAAGAAGTCAAAAACCCACATATTAGATAGCATGCTAGCAAAACATATGCTGATGCACTAGCAATTAGCTTAAGCGCTAATTTTAGCATTGGTCGCTAATGTTAGCAAACAGCATATCTTTACAGCTAGTTGGAATATCAGTTGTAAATCCTGACTGATAAGCACATGAATACCTATGAGCCCAAATGTTAAAGAAGTCAAAAACCTACATTTTAGATAGCATGCTAGCGAAAGAGTTGAAAAAGATGTTTGCTTACCTTAGAGACTTACAGCCAGAGAGGAAGAGTTGAGCTGGAGTACAGTTTATAAATACACCCGAAACAAAAAGAGCCAATTTGATTCCTCCAGTAAATATCCTCCAATTAAAGTTATTAAATGTGAAATGAATTACTGTTCATAAAATAGCCACCGTCATTCGTGGCCACCGTCTCTCCTCTTTCAAGCACGTTGCTAAGTAACGAACTAATGAGTTGCAGCTGACAGTTGCAACTGTCATGTCAGTTGAACAGACAGAGAGAAAAGGCTTACAGCACCCCTCGAACAGGAAGGATTTCTGGCCAAACCGTGTTTCCAATCATAAAACCAGGTTAACGTGAAGCCGGCTGAGCCCTTCCTGAACGTCTACATAGACATTTTGTGTTGACAAGTGAAGAAATGTGCTCTTGGGAGCAATTCTAAAAAGTGTTAGTTTTGTTTTCCTCCTGAAATTTTCCTGGCACTTTTAACATGGGAGTCTATGAGGCTCTTCATGGGTGCTGCGGCCGAATTTTCGCATGTCAAGCTAAAACAATAAATCTGACAGATAAAGTAAAGCAAGTGTGAGCTAGAGGACACATTTTCCTACGTTTCTATGTATAAATTGTGTCTGTAGTGGTGCATTTGAGGCCATGGTAGTCGAATACGTTTTTTTTTTTTACACATTTCTCTCTCTTCTCCTCACTCTAGCGATGACATCTCCACTATACCTCTCAAACATTCTCTCCAGACCCCAACACCAGCCTACTCCAGACCCCAACACCAGCCTGCTCCAGACCCCAACACCAGCCTGCTCCAGACCCCAACACCAGCCTGCTCCAGACCCCAACACCAGCCTGCTCCAGACCCCAACACCAGCTAGCTCCAGACCCCAACACCAGCCTGCTCCAGACCCCAACACCAGCCTACTCCAGACCCCAATATCATCCTGTTCCAGACCCCAACATCATCCTGCTCCAGACCCCAACACCAGCCTGCTCCAGACCCCAACACCAGCCTGCTCCAGACCCCAACACCAGCCTGCTCCAGACCCCAACACCAGCCTGCTCCAGACCCCAACACCAGCCTGCTCCAGACCCCAACACCAGCCTGCTCTAGACCCGAACACCAGCCTACTCCAGACCCCAATATCATCCTGTTCCAGACCCCAACATCATACTGCTCCAGACCCCAACACAAGCCTGCTCCAGACCCCAACACCAGCCTGCTCCAGACCCCAACACCAGCCAGCTCCAGACCCCAACACCAGCCTGCTCCAGACCCCAACACCAGCCTGCTCCAGACCCCAACATCAGCCTACTCCAGACCCCAACACCAGCCTGCTCCAGACCCCAACACCAGCCTGCTCCAGACCCCAACACCAGCCTGCTCCAGACCCCAACACCAGCCAGCTCCAGACCCCAACACCAGCCTACTCCAGACCCCAACACCAGCCTGCTCCAGACCCCAACACCAGCCTGCTCCAGACCCCAACACCAGCCTACTCCAGACCCCAACACCAGCCTGCTCCAGACCCCAACACCAGCCTGCTCCAGACCCCAACACCAGCCTACTCCAGACCCCAACACCAGCCTACTCCAGACCCCAACACCAGCCTGCTCCAGACCCCAACATCAGCCTGCTCCAGACCCCAACACCAGCCTGCTCCAGACCCCCAGCCCCTAGGGTTAGGGTACCTGTTCCAGCTCGTATGCCTTGGCCTTGTCCTCGTCCCGGTCTGCGTTCTTCCTGTAGGCCAGGTTGAGCCCCCAGACAGACAGGATGCTGTAGACGTTGTCCCTCACCCACGCATGGGGTGCATCCGCTGTCCCTGGCAACAGCCCTGTCACCGGGTCCTGCCCATAACAACAACAATAACCAATAACAACAATAACCAAAAACAACAACTCTTCAGATCTGCACTGTCTTGACACACACACACATACACATATATATCTATCTATCTATATATATATCTATAATAACATAGTGTGCGCCTTGCAGCACGCACACAACTAGAAAAAAATTCCTAAAGAAATTTTTTGTGTGCGTGACTCTGGCCCGGGACTCTCCCCCATACATCACTGACACTGTTGAGTAATTTTCTGAATATGACTTCTACCATTGCTTAGGTATGTGACAGATCAAGCTTTCAACAGGTGTTCATATGTAGTAGTAGCACTAGTAGTAGCGTAAACACTAATTTCAGCAGGATTAAAGACAGCTCCACTTGAGCACACTGCCACAGTTTGAGTTTAAGTAGTAAGCAAGCAGTAAACCATTGGTCACTCTGTGTCAGGTATCACTTCAGATTACAGTTCAGTAGCATAGTAATAGTTTGGTCATAATTTGAGAATAGTGATAAATGCTTTCAAAAACTTAGAGTGTAAAATGACCCAAATACATCCAATGCCAGAATTAGGCCATCAATGGCTATGACTTTGGTATTAGAAATACACCTTTTATCAAAATGATACCGCATTATAAATATCAGATAACATTATAAAGTTATACAGCTGTGTTAAATGTCAAATCAATCCACATGCAATCAAACATGTAACAAATCAGGATTCAGCAATAAGCTAGAATCAAAATTCACCAAAAGCACTAGGTCACACAGTTCTGATATCACACTAACAAAAACAGTGCTTTTTATCCAACATTAATTGAGAAAAACACACACGCACATACACACACGCACATACACACACACACACACATACACATATATATATATACATATTGTGCATACACACAGGCAGTCTGTACATTAATGACTTAATGATGAACTGTCAATCAAACCATTCAGTGCAATGAATCACTTAGTAGCAGACACACAGGTTCAATCATCTATAAACTACAGGACTACAGGACTCCCCATACAACACTAGCCAATAGTTTGCAAGGTCAACCAGTATCCAGACGATTATGAATGTTTTACAGCAAGCACCCCCAACAATTTAAATAGCAATTCCTAAAAGACCTGTATTTAATCCCCACTGTTTCTCTATGGAACTGCCGATCCCAACCACCCACACACCTCCCCAATACCCCAAACCCCTCCGAAATCGCCCCCCCGAGCCCCCCGCAACGTCACAATCTCCACTTGAAGGTGCATGTAAATCAATTGCGATTCTCAAACCTCTCCCCCAAATAGGCTCATAGCTCATCAACCCGACCTCCCACACACCTCCCCAATATCTCGTTAGAATCCTATGGACCCCACCATATGAACCCTGCCCTCAAACCCCCCCCGCACGAGCCCCCCCGCCCCCCGCGAACGCCGATCGCCCCCCCCCCCCTCAGAAACGACCCTAAACGGTCAAAATGCACACAAATACCCCCCCCCCCCATAACCCTCCACCACCGTCCTGACTGATAAGCACATGAATACATATAAGCCCAAATGTTAAAGAAGTCAAAAACCCACATATTAGATAGCATGCTAGCAAAACATATGCTGATGCACTAGCAATTAGCTTAAGCGCTAATTTTAGCATTGGTCGCTAATGTTAGCAAACAGCATATCTTTACAGCTAGTTGGAATATCAGTTGTAAATCCTGACTGATAAGCACATGAATACCTATGAGCCCAAATGTTAAAGAAGTCAAAAACCTACATTTTAGATAGCATGCTAGCGAAAGAGTTGAAAAAGATGTTTGCTTACCTTAGAGACTTACAGCCAGAGAGGAAGAGTTGAGCTGGAGTACAGTTTATAAATACACCCGAAACAAAAAGAGCCAATTTGATTCCTCCAGTAAATATCCTCCAATTAAAGTTATTAAATGTGAAATGAATTACTGTTCATAAAATAGCCACCGTCATTCGTGGCCACCGTCTCTCCTCTTTCAAGCACGTTGCTAAGTAACGAACTAATGAGTTGCAGCTGACAGTTGCAACTGTCATGTCAGTTGAACAGACAGAGAGAAAAGGCTTACAGCACCCCTCGAACAGGAAGGATTTCTGGCCAAACCGTGTTTCCAATCATAAAACCAGGTTAACGTGAAGCCGGCTGAGCCCTTCCTGAACGTCTACATAGACATTTTGTGTTGACAAGTGAAGAAATGTGCTCTTGGGAGCAATTCTAAAAAGTGTTAGTTTTGTTTTCCTCCTGAAATTTTCCTGGCACTTTTAACATGGGAGTCTATGAGGCTCTTCATGGGTGCTGCGGCCGAATTTTCGCATGTCAAGCTAAAACAATAAATCTGACAGATAAAGTAAAGCAAGTGTGAGCTAGAGGACACATTTTCCTACGTTTCTATGTATAAATTGTGTCTGTAGTGGTGCATTTGAGGCCATGGTAGTCGAATACGTTTTTTTTTTTTTACACATTTCTCTCTCTTCTCCTCACTCTAGCGATGACATCTCCACTATACCTCTCAAACATTCTCTCCAGACCCCAACACCAGCCTACTCCAGACCCCAACACCAGCCTGCTCCAGACCCCAACACCAGCCTGCTCCAGACCCCAACACCAGCCTGCTCCAGACCCCAACACCAGCCTGCTCCAGACCCCAACACCAGCTAGCTCCAGACCCCAACACCAGCCTGCTCCAGACCCCAACACCAGCCTACTCCAGACCCCAATATCATCCTGTTCCAGACCCCAACATCATCCTGCTCCAGACCCCAACACCAGCCTGCTCCAGACCCCAACACCAGCCTGCTCCAGACCCCAACACCAGCCTGCTCCAGACCCCAACACCAGCCTGCTCCAGACCCCAACACCAGCCTGCTCCAGACCCCAACACCAGCCTGCTCTAGACCCGAACACCAGCCTACTCCAGACCCCAATATCATCCTGTTCCAGACCCCAACATCATACTGCTCCAGACCCCAACACAAGCCTGCTCCAGACCCCAACACCAGCCTGCTCCAGACCCCAACACCAGCCAGCTCCAGACCCCAACACCAGCCTGCTCCAGACCCCAACACCAGCCTGCTCCAGACCCCAACATCAGCCTACTCCAGACCCCAACACCAGCCTGCTCCAGACCCCAACACCAGCCTGCTCCAGACCCCAACACCAGCCTGCTCCAGACCCCAACACCAGCCAGCTCCAGACCCCAACACCAGCCTACTCCAGACCCCAACACCAGCCTGCTCCAGACCCCAACACCAGCCTACTCCAGACCCCAACACCAGCCTGCTCCAGACCCCAACACCAGCCTGCTCCAGACCCCAACACCAGCCTACTCCAGACCCCAACACCAGCCTACTCCAGACCCCAACACCAGCCTGCTCCAGACCCCAACATCAGCCTGCTCCAGACCCCAACACCAGCCTGCTCCAGACCCCCAGCCCCTAGGGTTAGGGTACCTGTTCCAGCTCGTATGCCTTGGCCTTGTCCTCGTCCCGGTCTGCGTTCTTCCTGTAGGCCAGGTTGAGCCCCCAGACAGACAGGATGCTGTAGACGTTGTCCCTCACCCACGCATGGGGTGCATCCGCTGTCCCTGGCAACAGCCCTGTCACCGGGTCCTGCCCATAACAACAACAATAACCAATAACAACAATAACCAAAAACAACAACTCTTCAGATCTGCACTGTCTTGACACACACACACATACACATATATATCTATCTATCTATATATATATCTATAATAACATAGTGTGCGCCTTGCAGCACGCACACAACTAGAAAAAAATTCCTAAAGAAATTTTTTGTGTGCGTGACTCTGGCCCGGGACTCTCCCCCATACATCACTGACACTGTTGAGTAATTTTCTGAATATGACTTCTACCATTGCTTAGGTATGTGACAGATCAAGCTTTCAACAGGTGTTCATATGTAGTAGTAGCACTAGTAGTAGCGTAAACACTAATTTCAGCAGGATTAAAGACAGCTCCACTTGAGCACACTGCCACAGTTTGAGTTTAAGTAGTAAGCAAGCAGTAAACCATTGGTCACTCTGTGTCAGGTATCACTTCAGATTACAGTTCAGTAGCATAGTAATAGTTTGGTCATAATTTGAGAATAGTGATAAATGCTTTCAAAAACTTAGAGTGTAAAATGACCCAAATACATCCAATGCCAGAATTAGGCCATCAATGGCTATGACTTTGGTATTAGAAATACACCTTTTATCAAAATGATACCGCATTATAAATATCAGATAACATTATAAAGTTATACAGCTGTGTTAAATGTCAAATCAATCCACATGCAATCAAACATGTAACAAATCAGGATTCAGCAATAAGCTAGAATCAAAATTCACCAAAAGCACTAGGTCACACAGTTCTGATATCACACTAACAAAAACAGTGCTTTTTATCCAACATTAATTGAGAAAAACACACACGCACATACACACACGCACATACACACACACACACACATACACATATATATATATACATATTGTGCATACACACAGGCAGTCTGTACATTAATGACTTAATGATGAACTGTCAATCAAACCATTCAGTGCAATGAATCACTTAGTAGCAGACACACAGGTTCAATCATCTATAAACTACAGGACTACAGGACTCCCCATACAACACTAGCCAATAGTTTGCAAGGTCAACCAGTATCCAGACGATTATGAATGTTTTACAGCAAGCACCCCCAACAATTTAAATAGCAATTCCTAAAAGACCTGTATTTAATCCCCACTGTTTCTCTATGGAACTGCCGATCCCAACCACCCACACACCTCCCCAATACCCCAAACCCCTCCGAAATCGCCCCCCCGAGCCCCCCGCAACGTCACAATCTCCACTTGAAGGTGCATGTAAATCAATTGCGATTCTCAAACCTCTCCCCCAAATAGGCTCATAGCTCATCAACCCGACCTCCCACACACCTCCCCAATATCTCGTTAGAATCCTATGGACCCCACCATATGAACCCTGCCCTCAAACCCCCCCCCGCACGAGCCCCCCCGCCCCCCGCGAACGCCGATCGCCCCCCCCCCCCTCAGAAACGACCCTAAACGGTCAAAATGCACACAAATACCCCCCCCCCCATAACCCTCCACCACCGTCCTGACTGATAAGCACATGAATACATATAAGCCCAAATGTTAAAGAAGTCAAAAACCCACATATTAGATAGCATGCTAGCAAAACATATGCTGATGCACTAGCAATTAGCTTAAGCGCTAATTTTAGCATTGGTCGCTAATGTTAGCAAACAGCATATCTTTACAGCTAGTTGGAATATCAGTTGTAAATCCTGACTGATAAGCACATGAATACCTATGAGCCCAAATGTTAAAGAAGTCAAAAACCTACATTTTAGATAGCATGCTAGCGAAAGAGTTGAAAAAGATGTTTGCTTACCTTAGAGACTTACAGCCAGAGAGGAAGAGTTGAGCTGGAGTACAGTTTATAAATACACCCGAAACAAAAAGAGCCAATTTGATTCCTCCAGTAAATATCCTCCAATTAAAGTTATTAAATGTGAAATGAATTACTGTTCATAAAATAGCCACCGTCATTCGTGGCCACCGTCTCTCCTCTTTCAAGCACGTTGCTAAGTAACGAACTAATGAGTTGCAGCTGACAGTTGCAACTGTCATGTCAGTTGAACAGACAGAGAGAAAAGGCTTACAGCACCCCTCGAACAGGAAGGATTTCTGGCCAAACCGTGTTTCCAATCATAAAACCAGGTTAACGTGAAGCCGGCTGAGCCCTTCCTGAACGTCTACATAGACATTTTGTGTTGACAAGTGAAGAAATGTGCTCTTGGGAGCAATTCTAAAAAGTGTTAGTTTTGTTTTCCTCCTGAAATTTTCCTGGCACTTTTAACATGGGAGTCTATGAGGCTCTTCATGGGTGCTGCGGCCGAATTTTCGCATGTCAAGCTAAAACAATAAATCTGACAGATAAAGTAAAGCAAGTGTGAGCTAGAGGACACATTTTCCTACGTTTCTATGTATAAATTGTGTCTGTAGTGGTGCATTTGAGGCCATGGTAGTCGAATACGTTTTTTTTTTTTACACATTTCTCTCTCTTCTCCTCACTCTAGCGATGACATCTCCACTATACCTCTCAAACATTCTCTCCAGACCCCAACACCAGCCTACTCCAGACCCCAACACCAGCCTGCTCCAGACCCCAACACCAGCCTGCTCCAGACCCCAACACCAGCCTGCTCCAGACCCCAACACCAGCCTGCTCCAGACCCCAACACCAGCTAGCTCCAGACCCCAACACCAGCCTGCTCCAGACCCCAACACCAGCCTACTCCAGACCCCAATATCATCCTGTTCCAGACCCCAACATCATCCTGCTCCAGACCCCAACACCAGCCTGCTCCAGACCCCAACACCAGCCTGCTCCAGACCCCAACACCAGCCTGCTCCAGACCCCAACACCAGCCTGCTCCAGACCCCAACACCAGCCTGCTCCAGACCCCAACACCAGCCTGCTCTAGACCCGAACACCAGCCTACTCCAGACCCCAATATCATCCTGTTCCAGACCCCAACATCATACTGCTCCAGACCCCAACACAAGCCTGCTCCAGACCCCAACACCAGCCTGCTCCAGACCCCAACACCAGCCAGCTCCAGACCCCAACACCAGCCTGCTCCAGACCCCAACACCAGCCTGCTCCAGACCCCAACATCAGCCTACTCCAGACCCCAACACCAGCCTGCTCCAGACCCCAACACCAGCCTGCTCCAGACCCCAACACCAGCCTGCTCCAGACCCCAACACCAGCCAGCTCCAGACCCCAACACCAGCCTACTCCAGACCCCAACACCAGCCTGCTCCAGACCCCAACACCAGCCTACTCCAGACCCCAACACCAGCCTGCTCCAGACCCCAACACCAGCCTGCTCCAGACCCCAACACCAGCCTACTCCAGACCCCAACACCAGCCTACTCCAGACCCCAACACCAGCCTGCTCCAGACCCCAACATCAGCCTGCTCCAGACCCCAACACCAGCCTGCTCCAGACCCCCAGCCCCTAGGGTTAGGGTACCTGTTCCAGCTCGTATGCCTTGGCCTTGTCCTCGTCCCGGTCTGCGTTCTTCCTGTAGGCCAGGTTGAGCCCCCAGACAGACAGGATGCTGTAGACGTTGTCCCTCACCCACGCATGGGGTGCATCCGCTGTCCCTGGCAACAGCCCTGTCACCGGGTCCTGCCCATAACAACAACAATAACCAATAACAACAATAACCAAAAACAACAACTCTTCAGATCTGCACTGTCTTGACACACACACACATACACATATATATCTATCTATCTATATATATATCTATAATAACATAGTGTGCGCCTTGCAGCACGCACACAACTAGAAAAAAATTCCTAAAGAAATTTTTTGTGTGCGTGACTCTGGCCCGGGACTCTCCCCCATACATCACTGACACTGTTGAGTAATTTTCTGAATATGACTTCTACCATTGCTTAGGTATGTGACAGATCAAGCTTTCAACAGGTGTTCATATGTAGTAGTAGCACTAGTAGTAGCGTAAACACTAATTTCAGCAGGATTAAAGACAGCTCCACTTGAGCACACTGCCACAGTTTGAGTTTAAGTAGTAAGCAAGCAGTAAACCATTGGTCACTCTGTGTCAGGTATCACTTCAGATTACAGTTCAGTAGCATAGTAATAGTTTGGTCATAATTTGAGAATAGTGATAAATGCTTTCAAAAACTTAGAGTGTAAAATGACCCAAATACATCCAATGCCAGAATTAGGCCATCAATGGCTATGACTTTGGTATTAGAAATACACCTTTTATCAAAATGATACCGCATTATAAATATCAGATAACATTATAAAGTTATACAGCTGTGTTAAATGTCAAATCAATCCACATGCAATCAAACATGTAACAAATCAGGATTCAGCAATAAGCTAGAATCAAAATTCACCAAAAGCACTAGGTCACACAGTTCTGATATCACACTAACAAAAACAGTGCTTTTTATCCAACATTAATTGAGAAAAACACACACGCACATACACACACGCACATACACACACACACACACACACACACACACACACATACACATATATACAGTTGTGGTCAAAAGTTTACATACACTAGTGAAGATCATGTATGCCATGGCAATATAGGGTTTCCAATAAACTCTACAACTCTTATTTTTCTGTGATGGAATGATAAGGAGCACATATTTCTTTGTCACAGAAAACATTCATGAAAAATGGTCCTTTTACGAATTTATTATGGGTCTTTTGAAAATGTGTCAAAATCTTCTGGGTCAAAAATATACATACAGCACCTTGAATTACCAATTTGGTGATGTAGAAAAAGTTGTTTCAATCCAATTTGCTTTTTGGCATGGCCTCCTAACTTCTTACGAGTGATTATGATTGACTCCAGCTGGTGACTTCTTTCAGTCCATGTAAATAGGGCTTGTTTGACACATTCACTAGACTCAGCCAGAAATACTACAATGGGAAAGTCTAAGGAGCTCAGCACGGATCTGAAAAAGCGCATCATTGACTTGAACAAGTCAGGAAAGTCCCTTGGAGCCATTTCAAAGCAGTTGCAGGTCCCAAGATCAACTGTGCAAACAATTGTTTGTAAGTATAAAGTGCATGGCACAGTTGTATCATTGCCACGATCAGGAAGAAAACGCAAGCTATCACTTGCTGCTGAGAGAAAATTGGTCAGGTTGGTCAAGAGTCAACCAAGAACCACCAAAAAGCAAGTCTGCAATGAGTTGGAGGCTGCTGGAACACATGTGTCAGTGTCCACAGTCAAGCGTGTTCTACATCGCCATGGGCTGAGAGGCTGCCGTGCAAGAAGGAAGCCATTACTCCAGAAGCGGCACCTTACGGCTCGACTGAAGTTTGCTGCTGATCACATGGACAAAGACAAGGCCTTCTGGAGGAAAGTTCTGTGGTCAGACGAAACTAAAATTGAGCTTTTTGGCCACAATGACCAGAAATATGTTTGGAGGAGAAAAGGTGAGGCCTTTCACCCCAAGAACACCATACCTACCGTCAAACATGGTGGTGGTAGTATTATGCTGTGGGCCTGTTTTGCTGGCAGTGGAACTGGTGCTTTACAGAAAGTAAATGGAATAATGAAGAAGGAAGACTACCTCCAAATTCTGCAGGAAAACCTAAAATCATCAGCCAGAAAGTTGGGTCTTGGACGTAGTTGGGTGTTCCAACAGGACAATGACCCCAAACATACATCAAAAGTGGTGAAGGAATGGCTAAATCAAGCTAGAATTAAGGTCTTAGAGTGTCCTTCCCAAAGTCCTGACTTAAACCCCATAGAGAATATGTGGACTGTGCTGAAGAGACAAGTCCGACTCAGAAAACCAACAAATTTATTTGAACTGCACCGATTCTGTCAGGAGGAGTGGTCAAAGATTCAACCAGAAGCTTGCCAGAAGCTTGTGGATGTCTACCGAAAGCGCCTAATTGAGGTGAAAATGGCCAAGGGACATTTAACCAAATATTAACATTGCTGTATGTATATTTTTGACCCAGCAGATTTTGTCACATTTTCAAAAGACCCATAATAAATTCATAAAAGAAAAAATTTTCATGAATGTTTTTTGTGACAAAGAAATATGTGCTCCTTATCATTCCATCACAGAAAAATAAGAGTTGTAGAGTTTATTGAAAACCCTATATTGCCATGGCATACATGATCTTCACTAGTGTATGTAAACTTTTGACCACAACTGTATATATATATACATATTGTGCATACACACAGGCAGTCTGTACATTAATGACTTAATGATGAACTGTCAATCAAACCATTCAGTGCAATGAATCACTTAGTAGCAGACACACAGGTTCAATCATCTATAAACTACAGGACTACAGGACTCCCCATACAACACTAGCCAATAGTTTGCAAGGTCAACCAGTATCCAGACGATTATGAATGTTTTACAGCAAGCCCCCCCAACAATTTAAATAGCAATTCCTAAAAGACCTGTATTTAATCCCCACTGTTTCTCTATGGAACTGCCGATCCCAACCACCCACACACCTCCCAATACCCCAAACCCCTCCGAAATCGCCCCCCAGAGCCCCCCGCAACGTCACAATCTCCGCTTGAAGGTGCATGTAAATCAATCGCGATTCTCAAACCTCTCCCACAAATAGGCTCATAGCTCATCAACCCGACCTCCCACACACCTCCCCAATATCTCGTTAGAATCCTATGGACCCCACCACATGAACCCTGCCCTCAAATCCCCCCGCACGAGCCCCCCCGCCCCCCGCGAACGCCGATCGCCCCCCCCCCCTCCGAAAACGACCCTAAACGGTCAAAATGCACACAAATAACCCCCCCCCCTCCCCCCCCCCCCCCCCCCCCCCCCCATAACCCTTCACCACCGTCCTGACTGATAAGCACATGAATACATATAAGCCCAAATGTTAAAGAAGTCCAAAACCCACATCTTAGCATGCTAGAAACATATGCTGATGCACTAGCAATTGGCTTAAGCGCTAATTTCAGCATTGGTCGCTAATGTTAGCAAACAGCATATCTTTACAGCTAGTTGGAATGTCAGTTGTAAATCCTGACTGATAAGCACATGAATACCTATGAGCCCAAATGTTAAAGAAGTCAAAAACCTACATTTTAGATAGCATGCTAGCGAAAGAGTTGAAAAAGATGTTTGCTTACCTTAGAGACTTAGAGCCAGAGAGGAAGAGTTGAGCTGGAGTACAGTTTATAAATACACCCGAAACAAAAAGAGCCAATTTGATTCCTCCAGTAAATATCCTCCAATTAAAGTTAATAAATGTGAAATGAATTACTGTTCATAAAATGACCACCGTCTTCCCCTCTCCTCTTTCAAGCACGTTGCTAAGTAACAAACTAAAGCAGACAGTTGCAACTGTCATGTCAGTTGAACAGACAGAGAGAAAAGGCTTACAGCACCCCTCGAACAGGAAGGATTTCTGGCCAAACCGTGTTTCCAATCATAAAACCAGGTTAACGTGAAGCCGGCTGAGCCCTTCCTGAACGTCTACATAGACATTTTGTGTTGACAAGTGAAGAAATGTGCTCTTGGGAGCAATTCTAAAAAGTGTTAGTTTTGTTTTTCTCCTGAAATTTTCCTGGCACTTTTAACATGGGAGTCTATGAGGCTCTTCATGGGTGCTGCGGCCGAATTTTCGCATGTCAAGCTAAAACAATAAATCTGACAGATAAAGTAAAGCAAGTGTGAGCTAGAGGACACATTTTCCTATGTTTCTATGTATAAATTGTGTCTGTAGTGGTGCATTTGAGGCCATGGTAGTCAAATACGTTTTTTTTTTTTTACACATTTCTCTCTCTTCTCCTCACTCTAGCGATGACATCTCCACTCTACCTCTCAAACATTCTTTCCATTGACACCAATTCATTTTTTTGGTGTGGTTTTTGGCAATATTTGGGCAAAATTGTTTGCCAAAAGAATCAAGAAAATCATAGCACACATGTCGGGGCTGAGCCGCACGTTTTGATATAACTTTTGTGTATATGCGTCAAAAACTCTGGTAGGTGTTTTGAGCCAAAAAACGGCGTAAGAATAATAATAATAAACGCTAGTAATAACATAGTGTGCGCCTTGCAGCACGCACACAATAAACGCTAGTAATAACATAGTGTGCGCCTTGCAGCACGCACACAATAAACGCTAGTAATAACATAGTGTGCGCCTTGCAGCACGCACACAATAAACGCTAGTAATAACATAGTGTGCGCCTTGCAGCACGCACACAATAATAATAAACGCTAGTAATAACATAGTGTGCACCTTGCAGCACGCACACAATAATAAACGCTAGTAATAACATAGTGTGCGCCTTGCAGCACGCACACAATAATAAACGCTAGTAATAACATGGTGTGCGCCTTGCAGCACGCACACAATAAACGCTAGTAATAACATAGTGTGCGCCTTGCAGCACGCACACAATAAACGCTAGTAATAACATAGTGTGCGCCTTGCAGCACGCACACAATAATAATAAACGCTAGTAATAACATAGTGTGCGCCTTGCAGCACGCACACAATTATGAGATACTAAGTCATAATTATGAGATGCTAAGTCATAATTATGAGATACTTTTTTTTTTGTGTGGCAGAAATGGGCTTCCATAAGTGCAGGGTTAAGGTGCGACTCTCTAGACCCTAGTTATGCGCCGTTTGTCCTAGATGGCTTGGTTTCTTTCAGTGGTGCTACTGTTGACCAAGCAACAGTCATTAATGTTGTACGATGTGTTGCCGCTCTCTGAGACAACCAGCGGTTCAGTGTGTTGGTGCGTGGTGTTGGGATGGGGGTTTATGTCTGTGCCTCTCTACCCGGTCCATTTAAACTGTGACCTAGTCAGTGGTCGGTTTATGGTGGGTGTCTGCCCCTCCTTACCGGTAAAGGGGGTAACCTTATTATTAGGGAACGATATTGCTGGTGGGAAAGTTACTCCTGTGTTGGAGGTTTTAAAATGTCCCACTGTTTTACAACCAGATGTGTTGGCTACAGAATTTCCGGAAGTATTCCCTGCATGTGTGGTGACTCGTGCTCAGGCACGGAGATTTGGGGATGCGGTTGATCTGTGTTTGCGACTGAGGTGTCTGATCAGTCTGCTGCCCCCGATCTATCAGAGTCTGCGTTGCCTGCGAATAAATCCAACATGACGATACTCCAGAGTTGCATTCATTCTGACTCGACACAGTTACCTATGACCCGAAATAATTTGGTTACTGCTCAAAAAGAAGATGCTACATTAGAAAAATGTTTTGCTGCGGCAATGCATTCTCAAGGGTCTAAAAAAGAGATGTTGTATTTCCTTGAGAATGATCTCCTAATGCGGAGATGGAAATCACACCAGGAGTCAGATAATGACTGGAGTGATGTTGAACAGATTGTTGTGCCTGCTCAATTCCGACAGTCTGTTTTGTCACTAGCTCACGACTGCCCATGGTCTGGTCATTTGGGAATTACCAAGATTTACGACCATGTCTTGCGTAATTTTTTTGGGCCTGGGTTAAAGCGGGACGTAGCTAGGTTCTGTCGTACATGTCCAGTATGTCAGATTACGGGGAAGCCTAATCAAGTGATTAAGCCTGCCCCTCTTCATCCAATCCCAGTTATGGGAGAACCGTTTGAGCATGTAATGGTTGATTGTGTTGGTCCTATGCCAAAAACCAAATCTGGAAATCAATTTCTTCTAACCATTATGTGTATAGCCACTCGATACCCTGAAGCGATACCTCTTAGGAAAATAACATCCCAGTCAGTTGTAAGAGCCCTGATCAAGTTCTTTTCGACGTTTGGCCTTTCTAAGATTGTGCAAACCGATCAAGGTACCAACGTCCTTTCAAGGGTGTTTGAGCAGGTATTAAGTTAATTGTCCATTTCCCATCGAATATCCAGTGCGTACCACCCAGAGTCCCAGGGGGCTCTTGAGAGGTGGCACCAGACGCTTAAGTCAGTACTGCGTAAGTACTGTATGGAGAGCGGTAGAGAGTGGGACGAAGGCGTTCCCCTGGCTCTGTTTGCCTTGCGGGAAACTGTGCAGGAGTCCCTAAGGTTTAGTCCAGCGGAGCTGGTGTTCGGTCACACAGTGAGGGGTCCGTTAAAAGTGTTGAAGGACCAGCAGAGACCGGTTCTGTCCTAGGTGAGCCGCTTCAAAGAACGGTTAAAGGAGGCTTGTCGAATGGCTAAAGAGAGTCTGTCCTCTGCCCAGAGTGGTATGAAGGCTCAGTTTGACAGAAAGGCTAGCCCACGTTCTTTTAACCCTGGTGATTCAGTTTTAGTGTTGCTGCCTGTAACTGGTTCCTCTATGTGTGCACGTTTTTCTGGACCATACACTATTGAGAGGAAGATCAATGAAACTGACTATGTAATTAAGACCCCTGACAGGAGACGTAAAACTCGCACATGTCATGTTAACATGCTTAAATGTTTTTACTCCAGGGGTGATTCCACAGCTAAGAATGTACCGGTGGCGGTGGTTGTCACGGTTACGAAGCCCGATGCTGCGAGTGTTATCACTTCTCTTCTAGAAAGTGATGAGGATGGTTTGAGTACCCGCAAAATCCAGCAGCAGACTCCCAGGTTAGGAAACTCAGCGATTTTGTCTAATCTTCCTTCTCTCATGTCTCATCTGAGCAGAGAGCAAGAGGCTGGTTTACTTCAGTTTATATCGGAGTTTCCTAGTCTGTTTGGAGATGTTCCCACCCGCACTACAGTTTTACACCATGACATAGATGTTGGTGAGGCAAAACCCATCAGACAACATCCCTACAGAGTCAATGCCTTAAAGAGAGCCCTGATGGAACAGGAGGTGGTGTATTTAACCAAGCATGGTAACCATTAGCCTGTCCTAGTTCTAGTCCATGGAGCTCCCCTTGCCTTTTAGTACCGAAACCGGACTCGACTGTGCGATTTTGCACTGATTATCGGAGGGTAAACAATGTAACCGTTCCAGATTCATATCCTATGCCTCGCATAGATGACTGCATAGATTGTATTGGATCTGCTACGTTTGTCACTAAATTGGACCTGTTAAAAGGTTACTGGCAGGTTCCACTATCAGCTTGTGCATCTGACATTAGTGCTTTTGTGACACCCGATTCTTTTTTACAATACACTGTCATGGCTTTCGGCATGAGAAATGCTCCAGCCACATTCCAACGTCTGGTAAATATTGTTTTCTCTGGTGTCCCGAATTGCAAAGCATATTTGGATGATGTAGTGGTTCATTCTTCCAACTGGTGTGATCATTTGTCTACATTGAAAGTTGTTTTTCAGAGACTGGCCGGGGCATCCCTAACCTTGAATTTGGCGAAATGCGAATTTGGCAAGGCAACGGTTGTATACCTGGGTAAAGTAGTGGGAGGAGGTAAGGTGCGCCCTCTAGAGGCCAAAGTAGAGGCCATCGCCTCTTTTCCTGTGCCAACCAATAGACGTGAGTTACGCAGGTTTCTTGGTATGGTTGGTTACTATAGAGGTTTTTGTAAAAACTTCTCCACTGTGGCAGCTCCTCTAACCAATCTGATCAGCCCACTGGTCTCTTTTGAGTGGTCTGAAACCTGTCAAGCAGCTTTTGAAAGCTGTAAAGCTCTCCTGTGTCATGCTCCTGTTCTGACTGCCCCTGATTTTAGCACACCTTTCTCTCTAGAGGTGGATGCGAGTTCTATTGGTGCTGGTTTGGTTCATCCTGTAGGGTACTTCTCTAAGAAGTACAATAGCTGTCAGAGCCGATATTCCACCATTGAGCAAGAGACACTGGCCTTGCTGCTTGCCCTTCAGTTTTTTGAGGTCTATGTGGGGAGTAGTGTGGACCCTGTGGTAGTTTTTACAGATCACAATCCTCTAGTGTTTTTAGAGAGGATGTATAACCACAACCAGAGGCTGATGCGGTGGTCATTGATATTGCAGAGTTATAATTTGATTATTAGACACAAGAAAGGCACAGCTAATGTTTTTGCTGATGCCCTTTCTCGTGGGTAGATAGTTGGACTGTTTATGTGGGGGGAGGTTGATGAATTGATGTGTGTTCTGTATCGTTAGCCGTGGGCAAACTCTTTAAGGGGGGGGGTGTTACGTGTGGTCTTGTTTCAATGTTGTTTTTGTAATGATTGGATGACCTGTTTTGTTTTGTGTTTGTCTCCCTCTGTTGCCTGTCTTTGCTAACTCTGCAGAGTGACACGTCTAAACACCTGCACGCAATCAAGACCTGTCAATCAGCCTCCCTTTAAATGCTCCTGATTTAGTTTAGTTGAGCCTCTTGGTTAGAGCGGTGGCAGAGCTCTGACGAGAGCTCTGTTTGGTTAGTGTTTGAGTTGTATGAACAATCTATGGGTTAATTAATCTTGTGTTAAAGTTTTTGGCTTTTGTTTGGAAAACAGCCTATGTTGTGTTTAATGTTTTATTGTACCCACACAGACGCAGAAAGACCTGGGGGGTATTGCACAAAACTAAAATAAGGGATTAAGCCGGGCTATGTTGGTTATCCTGGCTGAATTTTGCCTCAAGTCGGTTGCACGAAAGCCGATAAAATTTAGCCTGGCCAAGTTACCATGGTGATTTATTCTCCGCAGCTAGCCTGCTCCGGACCAGGCTAACAGCCAGGCTAAAATTAATCCTAGTGATTCACCTGCATTTCCACAGTCAATCCTGTGAGGAATTCACGTGTTTTACAGCATGTCCATGATCTTTTTAAACATGTTGCATCATTTTAATTATAATGCATTTACCATTTACACATATTTAGTATATTGTCATTTCCTCATTTCATTTAAATCTACAACAGTCTTTTAATATTGATTTAAGTGGTATTATTATTACTCTGGCCAAGTGTTATATTGATATGCTGATGAAGACTGCTTGTCAAACTGCCGTCGAGGTTTCATAAATATGTGTTTTATTGCATTACAGTAAACCATCGCTATATCATGGTTCAGTACAGTGAATCCTCGCGATATCACGGTTCACTTCACGGATTTGCCACGTGCATTGTGTTCTGCATTCTGATTGGATAAACAGTCTCTCCGCGTCTTCTCTACCTGTGCATCAATAAAATTGAGGTTTACTGTAATATTTACTGTGTCTGTACACCTACGTAACATTCGCAGAAAAAGTTAAATTTAGGGACATGCTTAATTGTAGCCCAATTATGACAGCTCCAGAGGATTGTACACTTTTTGAATACTAACGCATTAATCCGGTCCGCTATTGTCTGCCAGGTTTATTCTCTTTCTTTTATTATGGCTTGAGTATTGTCCTTTTTAATTAATATCCTTCTCCTCCTCATAAAACTCCTCCAGGAGCTGTTGTTCTGCGGCCGTGAAATATGTTGCGCGACTCTTTTCCATGTTCTGATCGGTGATTCTGTGAGCGATCGCGAGGTCTATTTAAGAATGCCGTGAACACGCATTAATCCTGACTACCTACATCTGGCTTGACATAGCCGCGCCTTTTCATCCTGGCTTGGCAAACGTGCAACCAATTAAGCCAGGATACGACGGCCAGACTAGGTCAAACCGCGCTTGCTCAGTTATTCTGGCTTTCTTTATTCTACTTTCGTGCAATACCCCCCTGATCTTTCTCACGAAAGTAGAATAAAGTAGAAAGTAGAATTAAAAAAGTAGAATAAAGAAAGCCAGAATAATTGAGCAAGCGCGGTTTGACCTAGTCTGGCCGTCGTATCCTGTCTTAATTGGTTGCACGTTTGCCAAGCCAGGATGAAAAGGCGCGGCTATGTCAAACCAGGGGGGTATTGCACAAAACTAGGATAAGGGATTAAGCCGGGCTATGTTGGTTATCCTGGCTGAATTTAGCCTCAAATCGGTTGCACGAAAGCCGATAAAATTTAGCCTGGCCAAGTTACCATGGTGATTTATTCTCCGCAGCTAGCCTGCTCCGGACCAGGCTAACAGCCAGGCTAAGATTAATCCTAGTGATTCACCTGCATTTCCACAGTCAATCCTGTGAGGAATTCACGTGTTTTACAGCATGTCCATGATCTTTTTAAATATGTTGCATAATTTTAATTATAATGCATTTAACATTTACACATATTTAGTATATTGTCATTTCTCATTTCATTTGAATCTACAACAGTCTTTTAATATTGATTTAAGTGGTATTATTATTACTCTGGCCAAGTGTTATATTGATATGCTGATGAAGACTGCTTGTCAAACTGCTGTCGAGGTTTCACAAATATGTGTTTTATTGCATTACAGTGAACCATCGCTATATCACGGTTCAGTACTGTGAACCCTCGCGATATCATGGTTCAGTACAGTGAATCCTCGCGATATCACGGTTCACTTCACGGATTTGCCACGTGCATTGTGTTCTGCATTCTGATTGGATAAACAGTCTCTCCGCGTCTTCTCTACCTGTGCATCAATAAAGTTGCGGTTTACTGTAATATTTACTGTGTCTGTACACTTACGTAACATTCGCAGAAAAAGTTAAATTTATGGACATGCTTAATTGTAGCCCAATTATGACAGCTCCAGAGGATTGTACACTTTTTGAATACTAACACATTAATCCGGTCCGCTATTGTCTGCCAGGTTTATTGTCTTTCTTTTATTATGGCTTGAGTATTGTCCTTTTTAATCCTCATAAAACTCCATCGGGAGCTGTTGTTCTGCGGCCGTGAAATATGTTGCGCGACTCTTTCCCATGTTCTGATCGGTGATTCTGTGAGCGATCGCGAGGTCTATTTAAGAATGCCGTGAACACGCATTAATCCTGACTACCTACATCTGGCTTGACATAGCCGCGCCTTTTCATCCTGGCTTGGCAAACGTGCAACCAATTAAGCCAGGATACGACGGCCAGACTAGGTCAAGCCGCGCTTGCTCAATTATTCTGGCTTTCTTTATTCTACTTTCGTGCAATACCCCCCTGATGTAGGTAGTCAGGATTAATGCGTGTTCAGGGCATTCTTAAATAGACCTCGCAATCGCTCACAGAATCACCGATCAGAACATGGAAAAGAGTCGCGCAACATATTTCACGGCCGCAGAACAACAGCTCCTGGAGGAGTTTTATGAGGAGGAGAAGGATATTAATTAAAAAGGACAATACTCAAGCCATAATAAAAGAAAGAGAATAAACCTGGCAGACAATAGCGGACCGGATTAATGCGTTAGTATTCAAAAAGTGTACAATCCTCTGGAGCTGTCATAATTGGGCTACAATTAAGCATGTCCATAAATTTAACTTTTTCTGCGAATGTTACGTAGGTGTACAGACACAGTAAATATTACAGTAAACCTCAATTTTATTGATGCACAGGTAGAGAAGACGCGGAGAGACTGTTTATCCAATCAGAATGCAGAACACAATGCACGTGGCAAATCCGTGAAGTGAACCGTGATATCGCGAGGATTCACTGTACTGAACCATGATATAGCGATGGTTTACTGTAATGCAATAAAACACATATTTATGAAACCTCGACGGCAGTTTGACAAGCAGTCTTCATCAGCATATCAATATAACACTTGGCCAGAGTAATAATAATACCACTTAAATCAATATTAAAAGACTGTTGTAGATTTAAATGAAATGAGAAATGACAATATACTAAATATGTGTAAATGTTAAATGCATTATAATTAAAATGATGCAACATATTTAAAAAGATCATGGACATGCTGTAAAACACGTGAATTCCTCACAGGATTGACTGTGGAAATGCAGGTGAATCACTAGGATTAATCTTAGCCTGGCTGTTAGCCTGGTCCGGAGCAGGCTAGCTGCGGAGAATAAATCACCATGGTAACTTGGCCAGGCTAAGTTTTATCGGCTTTCGTGCAACCGACTTGAGGCTAAATTCAGCCAGGATAACCAACATAGCCCGGCTTAATCCCTTATCCTAGTTTTGTGCAATACCCCCCAGCTGTCAAGGTTTTATTTACATCACACCCAGTTTATTTTGTTGTCTAGTACCTCAGTTTAGTAGTGTGCACCCCCCACTGTAGTTTGGGGTGTACCTTGGTGCACCTGTAAAGGGGTGGGAGGGGTTTATGTTTTTATTTTGGTGCCACTAGTATGATCTTTCTGCTGTCTTGTGTGTTAATAAAATAAACGTTAATTTACTTTTGTTACATTAGAGTATTGGTTGTGTGTGATTGCACCCTCACTGACACATCCTGTTGCCCTATGTTGCGCCCTGCTTCCCCGAGTCACTAGGGGGCGTAACAATTAGTATGCCACATATATGTTTGCTCATTTCTGCCACAGTTAATTCTATGTTTGTTAATCTTACATAGCGAATAAACCCCATTCTGATTCTAACCGCTCAGCCACCTGACTTCCCTGTTTTCACAGGATTTTGGTATGTGGGAGCGAGGTGACAAAACCAATCAGGGCATCCCTGAGCTCAACGTCAGCTCAACGTCAGCACCCAAGGTAGGCTAGCTATTAGCATGGCGCTAGCATTACAGGGAGCCAACCGCCTGGCCCTGGTTAACTAGCCGAATGCCGAGCCAAGTTTGGCAAGTGAAAAGCTGTATGATGTTTTTTTGCATGAGCGTGTCTGTTCTTGTCGGTGTGTGTGCATATTTGTGCGACGGTAGTTTTTGTTTATGTGTGTGTGTGTGTGTGCGCAGGCCGCACTGGAGGCCCTGGATGGTCTGAACCTGTTTGGAGCGAAAGGGGGTCCCGAATCAGTGGTCCACGCCCTGGCGGACGACATACAGCACTGCCAGGTACACACACACGCAGACACACACACACACCAGCAGACACACACCCCAGCAGACACACACACACCCCAGCAGACACACGCAGACACACACACCCCAGCAGACACACACAAACACACATGCAGACTAACACACACATCCCAGCAGACACACACGCACACACGCAGAAACACACACACCCCAGCAGACACACACACACACACCCCAGCAGACACACACACACCCCAGCAGACACACACACACACCCCAGCAGACACACACATGCAGACACACACACACCCCAGCAGACACACACACACACACACGCGCGCAGACACACACACACCCCAGCAGACACACACACACACACGCAGAAACACACATACCCCAGCAGACACACACACAGACGCAGACATACACACACCCCAGCAGACACACACAAACACACACACACACGCAGAAACACACACACCCCAGCAGACACACGCAGAAACACACACACCTCAGCAGACACACACACAGACAAGGGCACCCGCTCACAACACCTCTCTCCCTCCAGTCCATCCTCAGCTCCATGCTTCCCCGGGCCTCCACGTCCAAGGAGGTGGACGCCGGCGTGCTGTCCATCATCTCCTACCCTGCCTTCGCCGTGGAGGACCTCCGCGTCGTCAACCTCACCAAGGAGGAGATCATCTCCAAGCTGCAGGTCTGGGGCCTGCTTCGGTGCTGGGTTGGGAAGATGAGTGGTGGAGGAGAGGTAACGCACACAGCTCACATCTTCCCTGTCTCTCTCTCTCTCCATCCGTCTGACAGGGGAGGTACGGCTCCTGCCGCTTTCTGCGAGACGGACATAAAACCCCCAAAGAGGTGAGTCCCATGAGCTCTCTCCCTCTCTCGCTTTATCTCTCTCTCTTTTATGTCTTGTCTCTCTCTCTTCGTTCTCTCTACCTTCTCTGTCTCTCTCTTTGTCTCTCTGTTTTCTCTCTGTCTCTTTTCTGTCTCTCTTCTCTCCCTCTCTGTCTCCTCTCTGTCACTGTTTCTCTCTCTTCTCTCTGTCTTTCTCTCTCTGTCTGTCTGTCTGTTCTCTCTGTCTCACGATGACCCGACGATTACCCACGTTTGCGTTGCTTTGTAATGCAAAGTAAACCCCCCCGCCCCAACACCTCCGCAGGACTCCACCCGTCTCTACTATGAGTCATCAGAGCTGAGGCTGTTCGAGAACATCGAGTGTGAATGGCCGCTGTTCTGGACCTTCCTCATCCTGGACGGCATCTTCACCGACAGCCCAGAGCAGGTGGGATTGCGTGTGTGTGCGTGCGCGTGAATCGATGCGTGTGCGTGACCTCTCCCGTGTCCCTCCCCAGGTGCAGGAGTACAGAGAGGCGCTAGAGGCCATCATGATCAAACAGAACGACGGGATCCGTCTCGTGCCGGAGCTCTACAGCGTCCCTCCTGACAAGGTCACACTCGCTGACCCTCACCCCTGACCTTTAACCCTCGAGGTGGTCGCACACCTTCACCTTCTGACCCTGATCTTGACACCTGACCCCCAACCCTGACCCTGACAAGGTCACAGACCCTAGTTCTGATTGTGACCCTGATACTGACCCCTGACCCCCAACTCTGACCCTGACCACTGACAAGGGTGGGTGCTTAACCGTTGAGCCACCTAACTCCTAAATGTGACTAAATGTAAGGTCACAGACCTTGATTCTGATTCTGACCCTGACCCCTGAAAAGGTCACAAACCCTGATTCTGACCCTGACACCTGAAAAGGTCACAGAACCTGATTCTGAATCTGATCCTGACCCTTGACCCCTAACCCTGACTCTGTTCCCTGCAGGTGGATGAGGAGTATGTGAAGCCACACTCCGTGGAGAGAGTTGCCCAGGAGTTGTCCTCTCAAGTGGGCTCAGTCTCTTTACGTGCTGGGCTCCCTGCTGGAGGAAGTGGGTACTGTGCCTCCTGGCCATCAGCACTAGAGGAGAAACGTCTACTAAATGAAAATATTATTATTGTTGTTGTTATGGTGATGAGAAGCGGTCGTAGTATCTGGATGACTAGGTTGACTGGCCGGCCAACCGTCTCCTTCCCCATCTCTACCAGGGCTTCCTGGCTCCGGGGGAAATGGACCCGCTCAACCGCCGCTTCTCCACCATCCACCAGCCTGATGTAGTGGTACAAGGTGGGCAGTACCGGGGTTGACCCACGGGAAGTGGGGAGGGGGGGACAACAGTTCAGCTGAGGCCTGTAGCTCGAATCAAGATTGGATATTAACGAGGTAACTTCAGGTTTAACCCCTGGAACCCCAGAAACCCCTGGGTTAAACCTGAAGTTACCTTGTTAACGCCCAATCGTGAATCACAACCTGGCTGGTATGTGTGCGACAGTTCATGCGTGTGTGTTCACGTGTGCGCGTGCGTGTGTTCACATGTGTTTGTGTTCACGTGTGTGTGTGTGTGTGTAGTGATCATCCTCGCAGAGACAGAGGAGATCAAACAGCTTCTGCAGCATCACGGCATCGACTCGGAGACACTGGAGGAAATCCACCCAATCAGAGTCCAGCCTTCCAGAGAGTCCACATCTACGCCCGGCTGGGTGTGTAACATGCGGGGGGGGGGGGGGGGGGGCGACATCCAGGAGCTGTACAGCAAGCGCAGACAAGCAGGCAGGGTGTTGGACTGACTTTGAGTGAAGTGGGGGGGGGGGGGGATATCTACTGGTAAATCCCGATTATCTCTATCTAACGCTTTCAGAATAAAAGTTCCAAATGTTCACTTTTTGTGTTTTTGGCCCCCTCCACCCTGCCTGGTTTCTACACCAGTGGCAGAGCCTATAGGGGAGTTTCCCATATTATCTGTACGGCAGCCAGTCAGCCAGGTGGTTGCCATAGAAACCGTGTGTGTTGTGATGCTGCAGGTCGTAACCAACGGTTGGGGTTGACCGGGAGACCGTACCGTCGTATCGGGGTGCTGGGAACCTCCAAGTTCTACCTGATCCGAGACACTGTGTTCTCCTTCACACCACAGGTCAGTGCTGAATCCCACTGTACACATCCCAGAGACACGCTACACCTGACATATTAGACTAGATTAGATTCAACTTTAATGTCATTACACAGGGTAACAAAATGAAGTTAGCATCCAACCAGAAGTGCAAAACAGGTAGCATTAGCGGAATATACAGAGTATACACAAGGTAATTTAAAAGTGATTTGTAAGTACAAATATACAGATGTATTGTACAACATTCTACAGTATTATCACAGTATTTACTGTACAGTACTATATGCAGATAGTGCAAAATGGTAAAGATGGTGCAAAATGACACAGATAGTGCAGAATGCAGAAAATAGTTCAAATATATAAATGGATAAATGTACTGTACTACACAAGCTACAGACACACAGAGCCCTGAGTGTGAGTGTGTGTGTAGTTCTTTGACCACCAGCAATTTTACTTGGCGCTGGACAACAACATGGACCTGTCCGGACCTGTCCTACCTCTGCTCCCACTGGAGAATGACTGGCCGGCCAACCATCTCCTTCCCCATCTTACAGAGCATGCTCAGTAAGACCTTTCCCCTTCCTCACAGAGCATGCTCAGTAAGACCTCCCCATTTTTGAACCATCGGGCAGCACCGAATTGTTTTGGACCAGCCACTTACTCAGTTATGGAATTATTCCACCCACATGGTTGAATGTCTCACCAACATTGGTCTGAATTGGTCTCACCAACATCCAGATTAATTGCACAGGTGAGATACCAAATTATTTTAATTTGGCGACCATCAGACAATAGCCTTAGAACACTTCTGGCAACGATACCAGTGTGTGCCTCTGCTGGAACCCTGGTGTTCTAGCTCGTATCCCAAAAGCTTTTGTGGAACCTTATTGTTCCTTCAGTAGCCTTCTGTTCTTCATACTGTTATTATAACTCACAATTATTTTTGATTTGTTTCACACACAAAAAACGTATTATACCATTAATGGTTAATGGTTCCCTGTTCAACAAACACAGCCATCCATAGTCACTCCCATGTGCAATACTATTATTATTATATTAACACTATGCAGTATTACTTGATGTGCAATATTCCTCATGTGTTCTTGTTGTTCTTATTGTCAACGTGCAATATTCCCCATGGTGGTCTTGTTGTTCCTCAAACAACGTGCAATACTCTGTAATATTCCTTACAGCAATAACTTGTCTATATGTCTCTCACTTCACATTCGAGACAGGAACCATTTCACTTAACCTCGTACTTGACTTCTACTTTTGATTACTCATAATATTTATATAGTTTGTAAGAATCCAATGCACTGTTTAATAGGAGACACCTGGTGAGATTTTCCTATAGTCTCCAGACTTCACGTCCCCAAGTTACTCAATCGAGAAGCTTGCAGGGGATATCTGCCTCAAAATGGTGTATTGTCTTTGTTGGAGGGTTAAATCATCCCCCCTCTGTCAACAGCTGCCCCATCAGAGCAATGATGATGAGATTGAGAGTGGCTCTCATGGGATAATTTATGAGACCTTTTTCCAAGAACTTTGATCTTAAATGTCCACCGCATAACATTTGGAGCAACACCTCTAGACTATGGCTATGAGACAGCTAGACAGGTATAGCTAGACAACTTTGAACTTTGAACAAGGATTGAAACTTAAGATTTTCAAAAGCAAGTTGATCCTTTTATTTGATGCATTCACACGAATTTAGAAGTTGGTCCTTCTGAATGGTCAAAATGCCTTGGTGACGACTTCAACCGGTCGAGAGAAGACAGAAGATTTTCTGTTTTTTGGGGGTGAATTTATTTATTAAGTGAATGGCACACCATCTCACTCTAAAACAATAGCTGACACATAGCTGTGGCTGTTGAGGAGGCTGGCTGATGAGGAGGCTGGCTGATGAGGAGGCTGGCTGATGAGAAGGCTGGCTGATAAGGAGGCTGGCTGATGAGGAGGCTGGCTGATGAGGAGGCTGGCTGATGAGGAGGCTGGCTGTTGAGAAGGCTGGCTGATGAGAAGGCTGGCTGATGAGAAGGCTGGCTGATGAGGAGGCTGGCTGATGAGGAGGCTGGCTGATGAGGAGGCTGGCTGATGAGGAGGCTGGCTGTTTAGGAGGTTGGCTGATGAGGAGGCTGGCTGATGAGGAGGCTGGCTGTTGAGAAGGCTGGCTGATGAGAAGGCTGGCTGATGAGGAGGCTGGCTGATGAGGAGGCTGGCTGTTTAGGAGGTTGGCTGATGAGGATGCTGGCTGATGAGGAGGCTGGCTGTTGAGAAGGCTGGCTGATGAGAAGACTGGCTGATGAGGAGGCTGGCTGATGAGGAGGCTGGCTGATGAGGAGGCTGGCTGATGAGGAGGCTGGCTGATGAGGAGGCTGGCTGTTTTGGAGGCAATCTTCACCCCTTGTGAAGCTTGATGAAAGATAATGAACATGGATGTATATTGCAACACAGAAATAATTCAAGTAAAACACGTACTATGTAGTATCATAATGCAGTGCAGGTAATGAAAATTGTAAAAAAAAAAAAAAAACGAACCTTTGACTTGAACCACTTCTTCAAACAAGAAAAGGATTTCGATTTCCTGGTGTTCTTTACCACTGCGGTGGAATTTGTTTCATCCTTCACTTCTTCCGGTTCCTCAATAATGGTACTCTTGATTATAGGAGGGTAAACCGGTACTGATAACCCGGAAGGGATCGAAGTTCCAGGTATTGCTACAAAGTCCTCTTGCTCTGGTCTTGGTTCCAGGACTGTTTCAGGGCTGCTTCCAGAGGATACGGTGTCTTTTGTGAGTGAAGTATCTACAGTAGAGTGACACTTGTCTGTCTCAGCCCACACGGAGGATGGCCCTTTGTCAAGGAGCTACCATCCAGCGACTGGTTTGCGTCCGGGTTCAATACGGGAGATGTGATCATCCCTTTGTTGAACTTGAACAGGAGTTCATGCACAGCTTGCATGGCAGCTTCGTGAAATTCCTCCTGGAACAGCGATCGAACCGAGCAGCTTGAGACAGTCGGGCTGTCCGACAGGTCAATGGTCTCCCAGGAGCCTTCTTCCTCCTTAGCAGAGGAGTGGTCCTCGTTTGAGCCGTCTGCATCGCACAAAGTTAAGAGATCTCTAATTATCTCTGCTGTGCACGTTGTCAATAGGATCTCATGGTCTATTGTGTTCTTTGTTGTCCACAGTGGCCTGGAGATGTCGTAGAACACTCCTGGGTAAGGGAAGCCTTCTGAACTGTGTTGTAAGAATGACTCACTTTGGCATGCAGGTGGTATCCTACAAAAGACTGCCTTCAGTTTGTAATCGATTCTTTTGAGAATGTTACCAACCCTTGACCACACAGTTGTGGACCGCTTGTGACACCTAGCAAACTCGTTCAACTGCTCCATACCAGTGGCAAAGGATTCAACAGCAGTTGATACTGCAGCCTCTATGTCAGGGATAAATTCAGCACCAGACTCGGCTGATTTTGAAAACAGCTCCTGGTTCAACAGTTTCCTCATCATGGCCTGAGATCTGTTAACTGAATCAGAATCAGAATCTATTTTAATCGCTATTCAAGATATACAAACATAGGATTCACTTTGGCAGAAAGGAGCAAACATAGAACATATAAGGAGAAAAAACACAGAACATTTCACTAGTACCTGACTCACTGTTTGTATCCCTTCCAATCAGAGAACCCTTGTTCTGTGACGCCAGTGCTTTCGCGTTGTTATAGTTTGAAGCCAGAATCTTCAACTTTGGCGATAAGGAATGGAGCGGAGCAGCATCCATTTCCTTACCACTGTTTGCAATCATGTCAGAAATGGTTGTCATGACATCTCTTATTAGGCAGAAGCTTTCCCAGCCGACTTTGTTTCCACCGTCAAGAAGAACAGGTGAAAAATACTGTTGGTCTGCTGTGGATATCAGAACAAGGTCTGGTTGTGAGGAAGCGCCATGTTCCACTTCTGAAACTGAACTGTTCATCTGGATCTCCTGTTACACAGACAAGGGAGAAAATGTATTTTATTTAAGCAAGGCTTAGATGAAAGTGGAATTCATTCACATCATCTAGTACTTTAAATGAAGGCCTTCGTTTGAGATTAGAAACACCATGATCTATAAAACCAAAAACATTTACCTCGTCCGAGGGGTCTGCCTTCTCACAAACTTGAGAGGATACGGTGTCCTCTGTAAATGCAAAAGCTGCAGTAGTGTGACACTGCAGGCTAGATAACCTTTTGCTTGCACGCTTGCATGATTCAATGACAGACTTGTCTGTCTCAGCCCACACGGAGGATGGCCCAGGAAGATGGTCCTTTGTGAAGGAGCTACCATCCAGCGACTGGTTTGTTTCCGAGTTGAATACGGGAGATGTGATCATCCCTTTGTTGAACTTGAACAGGAGTTCATGCACAGCTTGCATGGCAGCTTCGTGAAATTCCTCCTGGAACAGCGATCGAACCGAGCAGCTTGAGACAGTCGGGCTGTCCGACAGGTCAATGGTCTCCCAGGAGCCTTCTTCCTCCTTAGCAGAGGAGTGGTCCTCGTTTGAGCCGTCTGCATCGCACAAAGTTAAGAGATCTCTAATTATCTCTGCTGTGCACGTTGTCAATAGGATCTCATGATCTATTGTGTTCTTTGTTGTCCACAGTGGCCTGGAGATGTCGTAGAACACTCCTGGGTAAGGGAAGCCTTCTGAACTGTGTTGTAAGAATGAATTACTTTGGCATGCAGGTGGTATCCTACAAAAGACTGCCTTCAATTTGTAATAGATTCCTTTCAGAATGTTGACAACCCTTGACCACACAGTTGTGGACCGCTTTTTACACCTAGCAAACTCGTTCAACTGCTCCATACAGGTGACAAAGTATTCAACAGCAGTTGATACTGCAGCCTCTATGTCAGGGATAAATTCAGCACCAGATTCGGCTGATTGTGAAAACAGCTCCTGGTTCAACAGTTTCCTCATCGTGGCCTGAGATCTGTGAACTGAATCAGAATCTATTTTAATCGCTATGCAAGATATACAAACACAGGATTCACTTTGGCAGAAAGGAGCAAACATAGAACATATAAGGAGAAAAAACACAGAACATTTCACTAGTACCTGACTCACTGTTTGCATCCCTTCCAATCAGAGAACCCTTGTTCTGTGACGCCAGTGCTTTCGCGTTGTTATAGTTTGAAGCCAGAATCTTCAACTTTGGCGATAAGGAATGGAGCAGAGCAGCATCCATTTCCTTACCACTGTTTGCAATCATGTCAGAAATGGTTGTCATGACATCTCTTATTAGGCAGACGCTTTCCCAGCCGACTTTGTTTCCACTGTCAAGAAGAACAGGTGAAAAATACTGTTGGTCTGCTGTGGATATCAGAACAAGGTCTGGTTGTGAGGAAGCGCCATGTTCCACTTCTGAAACTGAACTGGTCATCTGGATCTCCTGTTACACAGACAAGGGAGAAAATGTATTTTATTTAAGCAAGGCTGCGGTAGATGAAAGTGGAATTCATTCACATCATCTAGTACTTTAAATAAAGGCCTTTATTCGAGATTAGAGACACCATGATCTATAAAACTAAAAACATTTACCTCGTCCGAGGGGTCTGCCTTCTCACAAACTTTCAAGTGTGGAGCCGTAAACTTTGACATCTCTGCTTCTCAAGAGTTAGACATTGAATGACTGTGTTAACAGAAGTGCTCACATATACTAACTGTTTCTAGGCTGTGACAAGTTTAACAACGGAATGAAGAAATAACATGCTGAAGTTCTGGGCAGTCATTATGACATCATAGCAGTTGCTGGACAGGTTTATTTTTCCATTTTATTTACCTTCCATTTCTCAAACTGGCCGCCTGTAATAATAGTTTTGTTGTTCATATCCTTGAACAACACATTCTTATGAATAAACATAACATATGTAACATAACATAAACAACAAAATATAACATAAACAACAACAAGAAAAAAAATCACAGTTGATCTCTTATGTGTCACACTCTGCTCCAGCCATGGACTCAGTACTTTTCCACTGCCCTGCTCTCACCACTCTCAGTCACTGAACACACACCTGCCCTCACTCACTAATCACACACCTGCTCTCACTCACCAATCAGCTCACCCAACCAGCATATATTCTCCAGCCTCACACACACTCAGTGTCAGTTCGTCTGTGAAGCAACACCGTTCCTGCTTGCCGACTATTTTGTAGACTGATCCCTGTTTCTGAACCTTGCCTGACCTGACAACGAATTCTCTTCTGCCCCGGATCTTGACCTGTCTTCGTCCAGCGATTCTCCAACTACGTCTTACTCCCGGACTCCACGGATCCTCCAGCCCTCCTGATCGTGCTCCACTAAAACCCAAAAGGTTTACCCAGAACTACCCCTGGAACTCCCTGGATCCCCCTGGAACCCCTGGAACCCCGGTAACCCCTGACACACCCCAAACCCAGAACTCTGAACCCAGAACTACCCCGGGAACCCCTGGAACCCCGGTAACCCCTGACACACCCCGAACCCAGAACTCTGAACCCAGAACTACCCCTGGAACTCCCTGGACCCCCCTGGAACCCCTGGAACCCCGGTAACCCCTGACACACCCTGAACCCAGAACTCTGAATCCAGAACTCTTCTCCCCTCCCCTTTTCCCTTCAATAAAGGAACACTTGGTGTTCGTGACTCGCATTTGGTTGTCCTGCCTTGTACCTGACATTATGGGGCTTTCCATATTGTGTTTAGTTGAAGTATCTTTTTGAAAAGTTTGCTCTGCACATGAAACATTAGGACAAAACCCACAAAATAATTTGGCTCTTAGGAAAGTGTAACAGTAGATACAAGATAAGAGAAAGGGAGAGATGAGAGATGGAGAGATGGAAGAGAGGAACAGAGGAAGAAAACGCGATGACTTCACGCTTTCAGTCTACCAGCAAACTTGTTTATGATGATGCTTCTGCTGTGGTATTTTACTTTAGGTCTGTATTTACTAGCCACATTGCAAAGTAACTGCATCTCAGCTGCCGCAACTTAATTCCAACATTTACATCTCAATAACATCAGTAAATGATACAGTACCGCAAAATTATAGGTGCAACACCAAATTATATTGTGAGTGCAGCCTCTTACAAGACAGTGCAGATCTGAAGAGTTGTTGTTTTTGGTTATTGTTGTTATTGGTTATTGTTGTTGTTATGGGCAGGACCCGGTGACAGGGCTGTTGCCAGGGACAGTGGATGCACCCCATGCGTGGGTGAGGGACAGCGTCTACAGCATCCTGTCTGTCTGGGGGCTCAACCTGGCCTACAGGAAGAACGCAGACCGGGACGAGGACAAGGCCAAGGCATACGAGCTGGAACAGGTACCCTAACCCTAGGGGCTGGGGGTCTGGAGCAGGCTGGTGTTGGGGTCTGGAGCAGGCTGGTGTTGGGGTCTGGAGCAGGCTGGTGTTGGGGTCTGGAGCTGGCTGGTGTTGGGGTCTGGAGCAGGCTGGTGTTGGGGTCTGGAGCAGGCTGGTGTTGGGGTCTGGAGCAGGCTGGTGTTGGGGTCTGGAGTAGGCTGGTGTTGGGGTCTGGAGCTGGCTGGTGTTGGGGTCTGGAGCAGGCTGGTGTTGGGGTCTGGAGCTGGCTGGTGTTGGGGTCTGGAGCAGGCTGGTGTTGGGGTCTGGAGTAGGCTGATGTTGGGGTCTGGAGCAGGCTGGTGTTGGGGTCTGGAGCAGACTGGTGTTGGGGTCTGGAGCAGGCTGGTGTTGGGGTCTGGAGCAGGCTGGTGTTGGGGTCTGGAGTAGGCTGGTGTTGGGGTCTGGAGCAGGCTGGTGTTGGGGTCTGGAGCTGGCTGGTGTTGGGGTCTGGAGCAGGCTGGTGTTGGGGTCTGGAGCAGGCTGGTGTTGGGGTCTGGAGCAGGCTGGTGTTGGGGTCTGGAGTAGGCTGGTGTTGGGGTCTGGAGCTGGCTGGTGTTGGGGTCTGGAGCAGGCTGGTGTTGGGGTCTGGAGCTGGCTGGTGTTGGGGTCTGGAGCAGGCTGGTGTTGGGGTCTGGAGTAGGCTGATGTCGGGGTCTGGAGCAGGCTGGTGTTGGGGTCTGGAGCAGACTGGTGTTGGGGTCTGGAGCAGGCTGGTGTTGGGGTCTGGAGCAGGCTGGTGTTGGGGTCTGGAGCAGGATGATGTTGGGGTCTGGAACAGGATGATATTGGGGTCTGGAGCTGGTAGATGTTGGGGTCTGGAGCAGGTATGTGTTGGGGTCTGGAGCTGATAGGTGTTGGGGTCTGGAGTCGGTAGATGTTGGGGTCTGGAGCAGGTAGATGTTGGGGTCTGGAGCAGGAAGATATTGGGGTCTGGAGCAGGAAGATATTGGAGTCTGGAGCAGGTAGATGTTGGGGTCTGGAGCTGATAGGTGTTGGGGTCTGGAGTCGGTAGATGTTGGGGTCTGGAGCAGGTATGTGTTGGGGTCTGGAGTAGGTAGATGTTAGGGTCTGGAGCTCGTAGATGTTGGGGTCTGGAGCTGGTAGATGTTGGGGTCTGGAGCTCATAGGTGTTGGGGTCTGGAGTAGGGTAGGTGGTAAAGCAAAGCAATTTTTCTTGCCACATCAGACATCCGTTGACAAATGCCATGTTTAATTCTAACTACTCAATGTGTGTGGACCTGTGTATATGTGTGTGTTCATGTGTGTGTGTGTGTGTGTGTGTGTGTGTGTGGGGGGGGGGGGGGGGTGTGAATGCCATGGGGTAATGTAGATCAGGTTTACATAATCCAAATAACATATGGAAGAGAGAAGGTCAGGGGTCAAACCTGCTCTCTGTGTACTAGGCTCCATCCATTCATATTCATTGCTTTTTCTTGCTGTTGCTCTCTCTCTGTACCCCTGTCCTTTCTATCCATCCCTTCCTCTCAATCCACCCTTCCCCTCTTCCTCTCGCCAGAATGTGGTCAAGCTGATGAGAGGTCTGCTGCAGTGTATGATGAGACAGGTATGACATCACTTCCTGTCTTCCTTGTGTTGCAGGGAGTGATTGCATGACCGTAGAGCCACCCTACCTTACCGACAGCCATATAGCTAGATAGATGATAAATTGATAGGTAGATTGACATGTACATGCGTACATTGAAAAGAGGTTCATTCTGTTCAGATTGAGAAGGTGGAGAAGTTCAAGTACAGTAAGAGCGTGGAGGACAGCCTGCACGCCAAGTTCAACTCCCAGAGCTGTGCACCAGTAGTGGGGGACAACGAGTGGGGACACCTGCAGGTCGACGCCACATCCATCTTCCTGCTCTTCCTGGCTCAGATGACGGCCTCAGGTACGACCCTCTCTCCTTCCAGCCTCCCCTCTTTTCTCTTCTTCTCTCTCCCATGCTCTTGGCTCTTCTCTCGTCCTCCCCTCTCCTCTCCCCTCTTTTCTGTTCACCTCCTCTTCCCTCCTCTCCCCTCCCCACTCGTCAGTTCCCCTTATTTGCTTTTCTCCTCCTCTTCTTTTAAATTCTCTCCTTTCTTCTGTTCTTCTCTCCTCCCTTCCCTCCTCTCCTCTCTCCTCCCTTCCCTCCTCTCCTCTCTCCTCCCTTCCCTCCTCTCCTCTCTCATCCCTTCCCTCCTCTCCTCTCTCCTCCCTTCACCTCTCCTCTCCCCTCCCTTCTGTTCACCTCCTCTTCCCTCCTCTCCTCTCCCCTGTTCCACTTATTAGATTTTCTCCTCCTCTTATATTCTCTCCTTTCTTCAGTTCTTCTCTCCTCCCTTCCCTCCTCTCTCCTCCTCTCTCCCAGGCTTTTTGCTCATCTCTTCTCCTCCCCTCTCCCCTCTGTTCACCTCCTCTCGTCTGCTCACCTCCTCAGCGTGTGACTTGTGTTTGCAGGACTCCATATTGTGTACACTCGTGACGAGGTGGACATCCTCCAGACATCCTCCAGAACCTCCAGGATTCCTACATACCAACTCGATCCAGGGTGAGTTACAACAATGACAAACCCTGGTTTACTGCAAAACTCAGAAGTCTGAGGTCGAAGAAGGAGTTGGCGTTTAAGTCTGGCGACCGTTACAGATTTAAGGAGGCGAAGAAGCTGTTCAGCAGGGGCGTCAGAGACGCGAAACGACTCTACTCAAAGAGACTGCAAGAACAATTCTCCTCAAACGACTCTGCTTCTGTCTGGAGGGGGCTTAGGCAAATTACCAACCACAAGCCCAGAGCCCCACCCACCACCAACGACTCCCGCCTGGCCGAGGACCTGAACGAATTCTATTGTAGATTCGAAGGACAATCGGACAGCCCCATGCCCCAGCCCCCACCCCCCTCCACCCCAACCAGCACCCCACCCCCCACCCCCCCACCTATCAACACCAACACAATGTTGACTCTCTCCGTTCAAGAGAGGGAAGTTAACAAAGTGTTCAAGAGACAGAACCCTCGCAAAGCGGCCGGGCCGGACGCTGTCTCCCCTGCCACACTGAAGCACTGCGCTGACCAGCTGTCTCCTGTGTTCACCAACATCTTCAACACCTCCCTGGAGATGTGCCACGTGCCAGCCTGCTTCAAGTCCTCCACCATCATCCCTGTGCCCAAGAAGCCCAGACCAACAGGACTGAATGACTACAGACCCGTCGCCCTGACATCTGTGGTAATGAAGTCCTTCGAACGCCTGGTGCTGGCACACCTCAAAAACTTCACAGACCCCCTCCTAGACCCCCTGCAGTTCGCCTACAGAGCCAACAGGTCTGTGGATGACGCAGTCAACATGGCCCTCCACTACACCCTCCAGCATCTGGACTCTTCAAACACCTACGCCAGGATCCTGTTTGTGGACTTCAGCTCTGCCTTCAACACCATCATCCCGGCTCTGCTTCAGGACAAGCTCTCCCAGCTGAACGTGCCCGACCCCACCTTCAGGTGGATCACAGACTTCCTGTCCGACAGGAAGCAGCGCGTCAGGATGGGAACGCAAGTCTCTGACTCCCGGTCCATCAGCACCGGATCCCCTCAAGGCTGTGTCCTTTCCCCCCTGCTCTTCTCCCTGTACACAAACAGCTGCACCTCAAGTCATCCATCTGTCAAGCTCCTGAAGTTTGCGGACGATACCACCCTGATCGGGCTCATTTCTGATGGGGACGAGTCTGACTTCAGGTGGGAAGTGGACAACCTGGTGACTTGGTGCAGCCAGCACAACCTGGAGCTCAACGCTCTTAAGACAAGTGGAGATGGTTGTGGACTTTAGGAAGGAACCAGCCCCACTCCCCCCCATCACACTGCGCGACTCCCAGGTCAACAGTGTGGAGTCCCTTCGCTTCCTGGGCACCACCCTCTCCCAGGACCTCAAGTGGGAGCTGAACATCAGCTCACTCACAAAGAAAGCCCAGCAGAGGATGTACTTCCTGCGGCAACTGAAGAAATTCAGCCTGCCAAAGACAATGATGGTGCAATTCTACACTGCCATCATCGAGTCCATCCTCACCTCCTCCATCACCGTCTGGTACGCTGCTGCCACTGCCAAGGACATGAGCAGACTGCAGCGTATCATACGTGCCGCTGAGAAGGTGATAGGCTGCAACCTGCCATCCCTTGAGGACCTGCACACGGCAAGGTCTCTAAAACGGGTGAGGAAGATTGCTGCCGACTCCTCCCACCCTGGACACTCAGTGCTTCAGCTGCTCCCTTCTGGCAGGAGGCTGCGGTCCATCAGGACTAAAACCTCTCGCCACAAGAATAGCTTCTACCCCTCTGCTATTGCCCTCTTCAACAGGGCCAAGGACTCAGTTGGAGACACACCCCCCTCCAGAATCCCATTGCACTCTGCCACTTTAGCACAAAACACTTTAAACTTAAAAAACTTACAACTGTGATGTTTGCACCACTGTGTATATACCCCCCCCCCCCCAACGTACCATATATATATATACCCATTCCACTCTGTACCCATGTCATTTGCAATTCCATGTTACCTGTATCATTTGCACTACCCGCATCATTTGTATTATTTGTAACATTTGTATTCCATGTTACCTGTATCATTTGCACTACTCGCATCATTTGTATTATTTGTAACATTTGTATTCCTTGTCTATATGTATCATATCTGCAGTGTATCTTTACATTGTATTCATTTTCCTTTTATTAGTAGGCCACATTTATGTTCTATGTCTGCTCATTCCTGCCAAAGTAAATTCTATGTTTGTTTATCTTGCATAGCGAATAAACCCCCATTCTGATTCTGATTCTGAACCTCATGTTTTACATCAAGGCAGCTTATACAGTAGCCGTGAGTAACTCTACATTTGGTCATTCAGCAGACGCTCTTATCCAGAGCGACTTACAGTAAGTACAGGGACATTCCCCCCTGAGGCAAGTAGGGTGAAGTGCCTTGCCCAAAGACACAACGTCATATTGGCACAGCCGGGGTTCGAACCAGGTACTTTCTGATTACTAGCCCGACTCCCTAACTCCCAGAATCCCACTGCCACTTTAGCTCATAACACTTTAAAAACTTAGTACTGTGATTTTTGCACCACTGTTTACACTACTGTGTATATACCCCCCCACGTAATATATATACCCATTCCACTCTGTACCTATGTTATTTGTACTTCCATGTTATTTGTATCATCTGTATTATTTGTATTATTTGTATTATTTTTATCATTTGTATTATTTGTTCATCTGTATCATATCTGTAGTGTATTTTACATTGTATTCATTTTTTATTAGTATGCCACATATATGTTTGCTCATTTCTGCCACAGTGAATTCTATGTTTGTTAATCTGACATAGCGAATAAACCCCATTCTGATTCTGATTCTAACCGCTCAGCCACCTGACTTCCCTGTTTTCACTGGAGGCCCTGGATGGTCTGAACCTGTTTGGAGCGAAAGGGGGTCCCGAATCAGTGGTCCACGCCCTGGCGGACGACATACAGCACTGCCAGGTACACACACATGCAGACACACACACACACACCAGCAGACACACACACACCCCAGCAGACACACACACACACGCAGACACACACACCCCAGCAGACACACACAAACACACATGCAGACTAACACACACACACACACATCCCAGCAGACACACACACACCCCAGCAGACACACGCAGAAACACACACACCTCAGCAGACACACACACAGACAAGGGCACTCGCTCACACCACCTCTCTCCCTCCAGTCCATCCTCAGCTCCATGCTTCCCCGGGCCTCCACGTCCAAGGAGGTGGACGCCGGCGTGCTGTCCACCATCTCCTACCCTGCCTTCGCCGTGGAGGACCTCCGCGTCGTCAACCTCACCAAGGAGGAGATCATCTCCAAGCTGCAGGTCTGGGGCCTGCTTCGGTGCTGGGTTGGGAAGATGAGTGGTGGAGGAGAGGTAACGCACACAGCTCACATCTTCCCTGTCTCTCTCTCTCTCCATCCGTCTGACAGGGGAGGTACGGCTCCTGCCGCTTTCTGCGAGACGGACATAAAACCCCCAAAGAGGTGAGTCCCATGAGCTCTCTCCCTCTCTCGCTTTATCTCTCTCTCTTTTATGTCTTGTCTCTCTCTCTTCGTTCTCTCTACCTTCTCTGTCTCTCTCTTTGTCTCTCTGTTTTCTCTCTGTCTCTTTTCTGTCTCTCTTCTCTCCCTCTCTGTCTCCTCTCTGTCACTGTTTCTCTCTCTTCTCTCTGTCTTTCTCTCTCTGTCTGTCTGTCTGTTCTCTCTGTCTCACGATGACCCGACGATTACCCACGTTTGCGTTGCTTTGTAATGCAAAGTAAACCCCCCCGCCCCAACACCTCCGCAGGACTCCACCCGTCTCTACTATGAGTCATCAGAGCTGAGGCTGTTCGAGAACATCGAGTGTGAATGGCCGCTGTTCTGGACCTTCCTCATCCTGGACGGCATCTTCACCGACAGCCCAGAGCAGGTGGGATTGCGTGTGTGTGCGTGCGCGTGAATCGATGCGTGTGCGTGTGCGTGACCTCTCCCGTGTCCCTCCCCAGGTGCAGGAGTACAGAGAGGCGCTAGAGGCCATCATGATCAAACAGAACGACGGGATCCGTCTCGTGCCGGAGCTCTACAGCGTCCCTCCTGACAAGGTCACACTCGCTGACCCTCACCCCTGACCTTTAACCCTCGAGGTGGTCGCACACCTTCACCTTCTGACCCTGATCTTGACACCTGACCCCTGACCCTGACAAGGTCACAGACCCTAGTTCTGATTGTGACCCTGATACCCCAACTCTGACCCTGACCACTGACAAGGGTGGGTGCTTAACCGTTGAGCCACCTAACTCCTAAATGTGACTAAATGTAAGGTCACAGACCTTGATTCTGATTCTGACCCTGACCCCTGAAAAGGTCACAAACCCTGATTCTGACCCTGACACCTGAAAAGGTCACAGAACCTGATTCTGAATCTGATCCTGACCCTTGACCCCTAACCCTGACTCTGTTCCCTGCAGGTGGATGAGGAGTATGTGAAGCCACACTCCGTGGAGAGAGTTGCCCAGGGCCAGTGTCCTCTCAAGTGGGCTCAGTCTCTTTACGTGCTGGGCTCCCTGCTGGAGGAAGTGGGTACTGTGCCTCCTGGCCATCAGCACTAGAGGAGAAACGTCTACTAAATGAAAATATTATTATTGTTGTTGTTATGGTGATGAGAAGCGGTCGTAGTATCTGGATGACTAGGTTGACTGGCCGGCCAACCGTCTCCTTCCCCATCTCTACCAGGGCTTCCTGGCTCCGGGGGAAATGGACCCGCTCAACCGCCGCTTCTCCACCATCCACCAGCCTGATGTAGTGGTACAAGGTGGGCAGTACCGGGGTTGACCCACGGGAAGTGGGGAGGGGGGGACAACAGTTCAGCTGAGGCCTGTAGCACGAATCAAGATTGGATATTAACGAGGTAACTTCAGGTTTAACCCCTGGAACCCCAGAAACCCCTGGGTTAAACCTGAAGTTACCTTGTTAACGCCCAATCGTGAATCACAACCTGGCTGGTATGTGTGCGAAAGTTCATGCGTGTGTGTTCACGTGTGCGCGTGCGTGTGTTCACATGTGTTTGTGTTCACGTGTGTGTGTGTGTGTGTGTAGTGATCATCCTCGCAGAGACAGAGGAGATCAAACAGCTTCTGCAGCATCACGGCATCGACTCGGAGACACTGGAGGAAATCCACCCAATCAGAGTCCAGCCTTCCAGAGTGCTGAGTCACATCTACGCCCGGCTGGGTGTGTAACATGCGGGGGGGGGGGGGGGGGGGGGGGCGACATCCAGGAGCTGTACAGCAAGCGCAGACAAGCAGGCAGGGTGTTGGACTGACTTTGAGTGAAGGGGGGGGGGGGGGGGGGGGAGATATCTACTGGTAAATCCCGATTATCTCTATCTAACGCTTTCAGAATAAAAGTTCCAAATGTTCACTTTTTGTGTTTTTGGCCCCCTCCACCCTGCCTGGTTTCTACACCAGTGGCAGAGCCTATAGGGGAGTTTCCCATATTATCTGTACGGCAGCCAGTCAGCCGGGTGGTTGCCATAGAAACCGTGTGTGTTGTGATGCTGCAGGTCGTAACCAACGGTTGGGGTTGACCGGGAGACCGTACCGTCGTATCGGGGTGCTGGGAACCTCCAAGTTCTACCTGATCCGAGACACTGTGTTCTCCTTCACACCACAGGTCAGTGCTGAATCCCACTGTACACATCCCAGAGACACGCTACACCTGACATATTAGACTAGATTAGATTCAACTTTAATGTCATTACACAGGGTAACGAAATGAAGTTAGCATCCAACCAGAAGTGCAAAACAGGTAGCATTAGCGGAATATACAGAGTATACACAAGGTAATTTAAAAGTGATTTGTAAGTACAAATATACAGATGTATTGTACAACATTCTACAGTATTATCACAGTATTTACTGTACAGTACTATATGCAGATGTGCAAAATGGAAAATGGAACAGATAGTGCAAAATGGTAAAGATGGTGCAAAATGACACAGATAGTGCAGAATGCAGAAAATAGTTCAAATATATAAATGGATAAATGTACTGTACTACACAAGCTACAGACACACAGAGCCCTGAGTGTGAGTGTGTGTGTAGTTCTTTGACCACCAGCAATTTTACTTGGCGCTGGACAACAACATGGACCTGTCCGGACCTGTCCTACCCCTGCTCCCACTGGAGAATGACTGGCCGGCCAACCATCTCCTTCCCCATCTTACAGAGCATGCTCAGTAAGACCTTTCCCCTTCCTCACAGAGCATGCTCAGTAAGACCTCCCCATTTTTGAACCATCGGGCAGCACCGAATTGTTTTGGACCAGCCACTTACTCAGTTATGGAATTATTCCACCCACATGGTTGAATGTCTCACCAACATTGGTCTGAATTGGTCTCACCAACATCCAGATTAATTGCACAGGTGAGATACCAAATTATTTTAATTTGGCGACCATCAGACAATAGCCTTAGAACACTTCTGGCAACGATACCAGTGTGTGCCTCTGCTGGAACCCTGGTGTTCTAGCTCGTATCCCAAAAGCTTTTGTGGAACCTTATTGTTCCTTCAGTAGCCTTCTGTTCTTCATACTGTTATTATAACTCACAATTATTTTTGATTTGTTTCACACAAAAAAAACGTATTATACCATTAATGGTTAATGGTTCCCTGTTCAACAAACACAGCCATCCATAGTCACTCCCATGTGCAATACTATTATTATTATATTAACACTATGCAGTATTACTTGATGTGCAATATTCCTCATGTGTTCTTGTTGTTCTTATTGTCAACGTGCAATATTCCCCATGGTGGTCTTGTTGTTCCTCAAACAACGTGCAATAACTTGTCTATATGTCTCTCACTTCACATTCGAGACAGGAACCATTTCACTTAACCTCGTACTTGACTTCTACTTTTGATTACTCATAATATTTATATAGTTTGTAAGAATCCAATGCACTGTTTAATAGGAGACACCTGGTGAGATTTTCCTATAGTCTCCAGACTTCACGTCCCCAAGTTACTCAATCGAGAAGCTTGCAGGGGATATCTGCCTCAAAATGGTGTATTGTCTTTGTTGGAGGGTTAAATCATCCCCCCTCTGTCAACAGCTGCCCCATCAGAGCAATGATGATGAGATTGAGAGTGGCTCTCATGGGATAATTTATGAGACCTTTTTCCAAGAACTTTGATCTTAAATGTCCACCGCATAACATTTGGAGCAACACCTCTAGACTATGGCTATGAGACAGCTAGACAGGTATAGCTAGACAACTTTGAACTTTGAACAAGGATTGAAACTTAAGATTTTCAAAAGCAAGTTGATCCTTTTATTTGATGCATTCACACGAATTTAGAAGTTGGTCCTTCTGAATGGTCAAAATGCCTTGGTGACGACTTCAACCGGTCGAGAGAAGACAGAAGATTTTCTGTTTTTTGGGGGTGAATTTATTTATTAAGTGAATGGCACACCATCTCACTCTAAAACAATAGCTGACACATAGCTGTGGCTGTTGAGGAGGCTGGCTGATGAGGAGGCTGGCTGATGACGAGGCTGGCTGATGAGAAGCCTGGCTGATAAGGAGGCTGGCTGATGAGGAGGCTGGCTGATGAGAAGGCTGGCTGATAAGGAGGCTGGCTGATGAGGAGGCTGGCTGTTGAGAAGGCTGGCTGATGAGAAGGCTGGCTGATGAGAAGGCTGGCTGATGAGGAGGCTGGCTGATGAGGAGGCTGGCTGATGAGGAGGCTGGCTGTTTAGGAGGTTGGCTGATGAGGAGGCTGGCTGATGAGGAGGCTGGCTGTTGAGAAGGCTGGCTGATGAGAAGGCTGGCTGATGAGGAGGCTGGCTGATGAGGAGGCTGGCTGTTTAGGAGGTTGGCTGATGAGGATGCTGGCTGATGAGGAGGCTGGCTGTTGAGAAGGCTGGCTGATGAGAAGACTGGCTGATGAGGAGGCTGGCTGATGAGGAGGCTGGCTGATGAGGAGGCTGGCTGATGAGGAGGCTGGCTGATGAGGAGGCTGGCTGTTTTGGAGGCAATCTTCACCCCTTGTGAAGCTTGATGAAAGATAATGAACATGGATGTATATTGCAACACAGAAATAATTCAAGTAAAACACGTACTATGTAGTATCATAATGCAGTGCAGGTAATGAAAATTGTAAAAAAAAATAAAAACCAACCTTTGACTTGAACCACTTCTTAAAACAAGAAAAGGATTTCGATTTCCTGGTGTTCTTTACCACTGCGGTGGAATTTGTTTCATCCTTCACTTCTTCCGGTTCCTCAATAATGGTACTCTTGATTATGGGAGGGTAAACCGGTACTGATAACCCGGAAGGGATCGAAGTTCCAGGTATTGCTACAAAGTCCTCTTGCTCTGGTCTTGGTTCCAGGACTGTTTCAGGGCTGCTTCCAGAGGATACGGTGTCCTTTGTGAGTGAAGTATCTACAGTAGAGTGACACTTGTCTGTCTCAGCCCACACGGAGGATGGCCCAGGAAGATGGTCCTTTGTCAAGGAGCTACCATCCAGCGACTGGTTTGCGTCCGGGTTCAATACGGGAGATGTGATCATCCCTTTGTTGAACTTGAACAGGAGTTCATGCACAGCTTGCATGGCAGCTTCGTGAAATTCCTCCTGGAACAGCGATCGAACCGAGCAGCTTGAGACAGTCGGGCTGTCCGACAGGTCAATGGTCTCCCAGGAGCCTTCTTCCTCCTTAGCAGAGGAGTGGTCCTCGTTTGAGCCGTCTGCATCGCACAAAGTTAAGAGATCTCTAATTATCTCTGCTGTGCACGTTGTCAATAGGATCTCATGATCTATTGTGTTCTTTGTTGTCCACAGTGGCCTAGAGATGTCGTAGAACACTCCTGGGTAAGGGAAGCCTTCTGAACTGTGTTGTAAGAATGACTCACTTTGGCATGCAGGTGGTATCCTACAAAAGACTGCCTTCAGTTTGTAATCGATTCTTTTGAGAATGTTACCAACCCTTGACCACACAGTTGTGGACCGCTTGTGACACCTAGCAAACTCGTTCAACTGCTCCATACCAGTGGCAAAGGATTCAACAGCAGTTGATACTGCAGCCTCTATGTCAGGGATAAATTCAGCACCAGACTCGGCTGATTTTGAAAACAGCTCCTGGTTCAACAGTTTCCTCATCATGGCCTGAGATCTGTTAACTGAATCAGAATCAGAATCTATTTTAATCGCTATTCAAGATATACAAACATAGGATTCACTTTGGCAGAAAGGAGCAAACATAGAACATATAAGGAGAAAAAACACAGAACATTTCACTAGTACCTGACTCACTGTTTGTATCCCTTCCAATCAGAGAACCCTTGTTCTGTGACGCCAGTGCTTTCGCGTTGTTATAGTTTGAAGCCAGAATCTTCAACTTTGGCGATAAGGAATGGAGCAGAGAAGCATCCATTTCCTTACCACTGTTTGCAATCATGTCAGAAATGGTTGTCATGACATCTCTTATTAGGCAGACGCTTTCCCAGCCGACTTTGTTTCCACCGTCAAGAAGAACAGGTGAAAAATACTGTTGGTCTGCTGTGGATATCAGAACAAGGTCTGGTTGTGAGGAAGCGCCATGTTCCACTTCTGAAACTGAACTGTTCATCTGGATCTCCTGTTACACAGACAAGGGAGAAAATGTAATTTATTTAAGCAAGGCTTAGATGAAAGTGGAATTCATTCACATCATCCAGTACTTTAAATGAAGGCCTTCGTTTGAGATTAGAAACACCATGATCGGACTTCCGGTTATGGCGGCTTGCTGAGTGGACGTGTATTCTCCTGCTCCGCTACCATAGTGTTTAAATCCTTTTCAAAACTCTATTTGAGAACTGCTGCTTGGTCACTTTAATGCAGATACTTTACGGCTATGCCTCGCGCACAGAAAAAAGCAAGCCAAGAACGAAATACTCAACTCCAATCGAAAATGTCGAACTTCACCTCACCCGCTAGCTCAACGGTTACTCCTAGCGCTAAAGTTATGGAGACGGATCATGAGACAGACGAAATAGCTAGCATGGCACTACATGAGGACACAACAACACAAGACCAGACTGCAACGGATGAGTCGGGAGCCAACACCGACATCATACTGGCAGCTATCGACAACATGAAAACGGAGTTTTCAACCAGATTCGACGGCTTATTCACTGCTATTGAGAACGTGAGGCAGGACGTCTCGGACTGTACAGAGCGAGTGACGCAGGCAGAGGCGAGGATCTCCACCACCGAAGACAGTGTAATAACGCTCCAAACTAAAGTGCAATCTCTAGAAGGTAGAAAGATTGACTTGGAAGAGAAAATACTGGACCTGGAAGCAAGATCTAGGCGCTCAAACTTGAGGCTGGTGAATCTACCGGAGGGAGCAGAGGGCGAAGATGCATGTACTTTCCTGGAGAGCTGGATCCCGGAGGTGCTGGAGCTACGTGCGAAACCAACGGTGGAGAGGGCACACAGGATCGGCCCGAGATCGGACACCAACGCGGCATCCCGAACGCTCATAATGAAGTTTTTGAGCTATAAAGATAAAGAGGCGGTTGTAAGAGCAGCCAAGTTGAAAGGACAAATCCTTTACAAGAACCATCATGTGAGGCTCTACCAAGACGTGGCAGCAGGCCTGCACAAGAAGCAAAAAGAGTTTGACGAGGCGAGGCGGCAGCTCCGATCATTGGGACTCCGGTACGGTATAATCCCACCTGCTCGATTTATTGTTACACACAAGGGACGATCTCACATCTTTAACAACCCAAGCGAGGCAGAAGGCTTTATCAGCAGGATCAAGTCAGAGGAGCACTGAAAGGACTAAACCCATACATTGCAAAAGTTGACGTCAATTTGAAGGTAACATTTATCCTGGTTTAATAATGAGCGATTGCAGATATTACATATGGTCTGTTCAGTACTGGCTCGGTTTGGAACTTCTTTATTTTTTTAGAAGTGTTTGGTTTAACTTTAAGGTGGTGTTATTTGCTGAAAAAGGCATAATGCATCCTTCTGCTCTGTTATAGTATTCAAGTGAAAAGAGTTTTATTTTCAAATGGTAGCACAGGAGTTAAGGTTCAAGATACGAGGTTGATAGCACAGCTACTCTGTTCTTCTTTTTAGGGTAGAACAGTATTAAGCTTTCAGGAAGTCATACGATTTAAGGGGGGAGGGCATTCAGGTCAGGTATCCTGAAGGGGCTACGGGGTATGTTTGCTCAATGTTCATTGGTTGTTCCATCCAAGTTTGTATTTGTCATGTTTTGTTTTTCCTTTACAATAGTTGCTTCAAACGTCGGGGAGAATAATTTTAATTCGTTAAATGTCTAGTGAGCTAAAAATTAAAATTACTTCATGGAATTGCAGAGGACTACAAAAACTCAAGAAAGTTAAACAGGTGATGAATAGAATCAAACTGATACAGTCTAATATAGTGTTCCTTCAAGAAACACATCTGATGCAAAGTGATGAGTTAAAGATAAAGCGAAGGTGGAGAGGCAGTGTGTACTCAGCCCACTTTACTTCCCAAGCAAGAGGAGTTATTATCCTGGTGCATCAGTCTATTCCTTTACAGGTAAATAAGATTATTAAAGACAAGGGGGGTCGGTATCTTATCATTCAGGGTAATATTCTTAAGGAAAAAATAATCTTGGCAAATATTTATGCCCCAAATATTGATGACCCAAATTCTTTTCAGAACTTGTTTCTTTCCCTGTCTGATCTCTCCGGTAATTATATTTTAGCAGGAGATTTCAACTGTACTCTGGATCCAGTCAGAGATAGAAGCTCAGGAAGTGACCAATCTCATCTTCGAAGTAGGGGGGTAATACACCATTTCATGAAGGATATGAATTTGATTGATATCTGGAGAGAGACAAATCCTAGCGACTTGAACTTTTCATGTTACTCCAGCACACATAAATCTTATTCGCGTATTGATTTTTTTCTGATATCAGCCAGCTTAAAATATAAAATTAAAGATTGCTCTTATGACGCTATTCTAATCTCGGACCACGCTCCAACTTCCATAGTATATCAAGTTCTCCAATTGGTGAGGGATCCCCCTAGATGGCGTTTCAAGCAAAAATGGTTAACTGATCCCGGCTTTGTTTCCTTCTTAGATGAACAAATAAAATTCTACTTTGAAACAAATACAACAGAAACTTCAGCCAGTATAAGGTGGGAGGCCTTTAAGGCCTTCATCAGGGGCCAAATAATCCAAATAACTAGTTCCAAAGCTAGGAAGACATACCAGGAGACAAAGACGCTGGAAACCGAAATTAAAGTACTGGAGGATGAATATTATCAATCACGCTCTGCTGAATCTCATCAAAGACTACTCCTGCTAAGAACAAAATATAACGAGATTTCTGCATCAAGAGCAGTATCCAGTCTGCTTCGCCTAAAACAAACATTCTATGATCAGGGGGAAAAATCCGGCAAGGTGCTTGCTTGGCGTATCAAACAGCTACAGAGTGAACGACTAATTTCTGTACTTCAAAATGACCAGGGACACGACATAGTAGAACCAACTGAAATAAACAATTCCTTCAGGAAATACTATGAGAAACTCTATAGTTCTGAGGTTATACATGACAAACTTAAATTGGACAATTTCTTAGATGGAATTCATATTCCCAGGGTATCAGAAGATAACAGGATTGTATTAGGACAAGACATAACTTTAGAGGAAATGTCCATAGCAATTGATAATACTAAAGTAGGTAAATCTCCAGGGCCAGACGGTCTACCCATTGAAATCTATAAAAAAATCAAAAATAGGCTGCAAGCTCCATTATTGGCAATGTTTAAAGAATCGTTTTCAAATGGAAGCCTGCCATTCTCGTTAAGAGGAGCTATGATTATCTTACTGCCAAAAGCTGGTAAACCTAATAATAAATGCGAGAATATGAGGCCAATCAGCCTTCTAAATGCCGATCTGAAAGGGTTGTGTAAAATCTTAGCTAGACGGGTTGAAGGAATAATACCGACGATAATTGGGAAAGATCAGTGTGGTTTTATTCGTGGCAGACACGGCTTCCATAATGTCAGAAGGGTTTTGAATATTCTCCACAGCCAAAAGGGGGCGCAAGATACTGCTTTTCTGTGAATAGATGCGGAGAAAGCGTTTGACAGAGTCGAGTGGCCTTACCTTTTCGAAACTCTGGATCGCTTTGGCCTGGGAGGGAATTTTGGGAAATGGATTAAGTTGCTCTACACTGATCCATACGCAGAAGTACTGACTAATAGTAATATCTCAAAACCTTTTAAAGTACAACGGGGATGCAGACAAGGGGATCCTCTTTCTCCATTATTATTTATTATAGCAATCGAACCATTGGCTATTGCAGTGAGAACTCATAAACATATCTCTGGAATTAGAATAGGGAAGCAGGAGCACCGTCTTGCATTATATGCAGATGATATTATTGTTTTCTTAAAAAATATGGGAAAATCTATTCCGGTTCTGTTAGAATTGATAAAGACATTTGGAAAAATTTCAGGCTATAAGATAAACAAATCCAAAACCTCAATTATGCCGTTAAGTCACTTGGAAAGGAAATCCCCACCTCAGGAAGCTGCTCAATTTAAAGTTGTTGATTGTTTTACATACCTGGGCATTCAAATTGTACCCCATCTTGAGAATATTGTAGAAGTTAATTACAGTCCATTAATGCACGAAGTCCAGAAATCGATGGATAGATGGTCATTTATACCAATGTCGTTAATAGGGAAAATAAATGTCCTTAAAATGAATGTAATGCCAAAATTTCTGTATTTGTTTCAAAATGTACCACTGCCACCACCGAGTAATCTATTCTCTCACCTAAAGAAACTTTTCATCCGATTTATTTGGAACAATAGACGCTCCAGGTTGCGACTGTCACTGCTATACTTGCCATATGATAGAGGGGGGCTTAAGTGCCCCAACCCGCTCTGGTACTATTGGGCGACTCAGTTAAGAACGCTGATGTTTTACTTTTCAGAAGAGGAAGCCCCTCTCTGGAGGGAGATGGAGAGCCAACAGCTGGGCCTTCCTCTTCCCCTTTTCCTGTACTCAGATAATGTTAAAAGGCTTAAAAAACCATAAAGAACCCCATGGTTAAAAATATGATTACTGTGTTACAACAAGTTAACAAACATCTTGGGGAGCATGTCTCTCTCTCACTCTTCAGTCCAATCTGGGGAAACAATTTTTTCCCTCCAGGTAAATCCGATGCGGGATTCAAATTCTGGGCTGACAATGGAATACAAAAAATTTGAGATTTATTTAACCCAGTCACGAAATATCTGAAATCATTTGAAGAACTAACTGCTGACTATAATATCCCCCGTAATCAATTTTTTTAATTTTTACAATTGCGGAATTTTATCCGATCACAACAGGGCCAATCATTGTCTATCCCACCCCTATCAAAAGTAGAAAAGATAATGTGTACGGACAATTTGGGGTGGGGCATTATCTCCAAATTCTATAACCTTCTAGTAGCCGAGTCCTCAGAGTCATCGGTGAAGAGGCTGGAGGCTTGGAGGGAAGACCTACATGACAACATAACCATTGTGGACTGGGAGAGAGCATGTACCAAAGCACAATCACAGACAATTAACACTCGTCTTAAATTACTGCAGTACAATTGGCTCACGAGAACTTATATCACCCCAGAAAAACTCAATAAATACAACAGTGACGTTCCAGATATCTGTATCAAGTGTGAGAGGGAAAAGGGTACTCTTTTTCATTGTCTTTGGCAATGCGAAGAAGTTAATAAGTTTTGGGAGGCTGTGAGGAGGTGTATCCAGGATATTATTCCAATACAAATACCTTTAGATGCCAAACTTTTCTTACTCGGCCTATATCCAGAAAAGTACAATATTAGGAAAGGACACCGCATATTTTTAGAAATTGGTATATTGTTGGCTAAAAGAATAATCGCTCTGTCATGGAAAAAAGTGGGCATGCCTAGTTTAAATAAATGGATTACTGAGCTATCTACAACTCTGCCCTTAGAAAAAATTACATACATTATTAAGGGCAAGGAGTCACTCTTTAATGACACATGGGGTCCGTTTATAAGTTTTCTGGAGAGGAGAGACATAGCACATATGATAGAAGAACCTGGGGATGAATAAATTACCCTCTGCAACGCTCACGTGACTATATGTTGAATACTAGTTTGTAATGTGATTTTACTTGTATTCCCCGACTGCAACATTAGAAACACTACAGGACTTATTGTTTGTCTGTGGTATACTTTTGGTTTTGTTTGTTAGACGCCTGAATTGAGGGGTCTCACGTTATTTTTATTTTCGTTATTTAAATCCTGTTGTACTTGTGATATATATATATATAATTTTTTTTTTTTTTCTTATATATTTTTTGTTATGTCCTACACCTTGGTGCTAATATAGGGTACAAACCTGCTGATTAATGTGTAAGACTTTGTATGTGCAAAATGTTAAAAGTCAATAAATACAATGTTGGAAAAAAAAAAAAAAGAAACACCATGATCTATAAAACCAAAAACATTTACCTCGTCCGAGGGGTCTGCCTTCTCACAAACTTGAGAGGATACGGTGTCCTCTGTAAATGCAAAAGCTGCAGTAGTGTGACACTGCAGGCTAGATAACCTTTTGCTTGCACCCTTGCATGATTCAATTACAGACTTGTCTGTCTCAGCCCACACGGAGGATGGCCCAGGAAGATGGTCCTTTGTGAAGGAGCTACCATCCAGCGACTGGTTTGTTTCCGAGTTGAATACGGGAGATGTGATCATCCCTTTGTTGAACTTGAACAGGAGTTCATGCACAGCTTGCATGGCAGCTTCGTGAAATTCCTCCTGGAACAGCGATCGAACCGAGCATCTTGAGACAGTCGGGCTGTCCGACAGGTCAATGGTCTCCCAGGAGCCTTCTTCCTCAGCAGAGGAGTGGTCCTCGTTTGAGCCGTCTGCATCGCACAAAGTTAAGAGATCTCTAATTATCTCTGCTGTGCACGTTGTCAATAGGATCTCATGATCTATTGTGTTCTTTGTTGTCCACAGTGGCCTGGAGATGTCGTAGAACACTCCTGGGTAAGGGAAGCCTTCTGAACTGTGTTGTAAGAATGAATTACTTTGGCATGCAGGTGGTATCCTACAAAAGACTGCCTTCAATTTGTAATAGATTCCTTTCAGAATGTTGACAACCCTTGACCACACAGTTGTGGACCGCTTTTTACACCTAGCAAACTCAATCAACTGCTCCATACAGGTGACAAAGTATTCAACAGCAGTTGATACTGCAGCCTCTATGTCAGGGATAAATTCAGCACCAGATTCGGCTGATTGTGAAAACAGCTCCTGGTTCAACAGTTTCCTCATCATGGCCTGAGATCTGTTAACTGAATCAGAATCAGAATCTATTTTAATCGCTATGCAAGATATACAAACACAGGATTCACTTTGGCAGAAAGGAGCAAACATAGAACATATAAGGAGAAAAAACACAGAACATTTCACTAGTACCTGACTCACTGTTTGCATCCCTTCCAATCAGAGAACCCTTGTTCTGTGACGCCAGTGCTTTCGCGTTGTTATAGTTTGAAGCCAGAATCTTCAACTTTGGCGATAAGGAATGGAGCAGAGCAGCATCCATTTCCTTACCACTGTTTGCAATCATGTCAGAAATGGTTGTCATGACATCTCTTATTAGGCAGACGCTTTCCCAGCCGACTTTGTTTCCACCGTCAAGAAGAACAGGTGAAAAATACTGTTGGTCTGCTGTGGATATCAGAACAAGGTCTGGTTGTGAGGAAGCGCCATGTTCCACTTCTGAAACTGAACTGGTCATCTGGATCTCCTGTTACACAGACAAGGGAGAAAATGTAATTTATTTAAGCAAGGCTGCGGTAGATGAAAGTTGAATTCATTCACATAATCTAGTACTTTAAATAAAGGCCTTTATTCGAGATTAGAGACACCATGATCTATAAAACTAAAAACATTTACCTCGTCCGAGGGGTCTGCCTTCTCACAAACTTTCAAGTGTGGAGCCGTAAACTTTGACATCTCTGCTTCTCAAGAGTTAGACATTGAATGACTGTGTTAACAGAAGTGCTCACATATACTAACTGTTTCTAGGCTGTGACAAGTTTAACAACGGAATGAAGAAATAACATGCTGAAGTTCTGGGCAGTCATTATGACATCATAGCAGTTGCTGGACAGGTTTATTTTTCCATTTTATTTACCTTCCATTTCTCAAACTGGCCGCCTGTAATAATAGTTTTGTTGTTCATATCCTTGAACAACACATTCTTATGAATAAACATAACATATGTAACATAACATAAACAACAAAATATAACATAAACAACAACAAGAAAAAAAATCACATTTGATCTCTTATGGGGCTTTCCATATTGTGTTTAGTTGAAGTATCTTTTTGAAAAGTTTGCTCTGCACATGAAACATTAGGACAAAACCCACAAAATAATTTGGCTCTTAGGAAAGTGTAACAGTAGATACAAGATAAGAGAAAGGGAGAGATGAGAGATGGAGAGATGGAAGAGAGGAACAGAGGAAGAAAACGCGATGACTTCACGCTTTCAGTCTACCAGCAAACTTGTTTATGATGATGCTTCTGCTGTGGTATTTTACTTTAGGTCTGTATTTACTAGCCACATTGCAAAGTAACTGCATCTCAGCTGCCGCAACTTAATTCCAACATTTACATCTCAATAACATCAGTAAATGATACAGTACCGCAAAATTATAGGTGCAACACCAAATGATATTGTGAGTGCAGCCTCTTACAAGACAGTGCAGATCTGAAGAGTTGTTGTTTTTGGTTATTGTTGTTATTGGTTATTGTTGTTGTTATGGGCAGGACCCGGTGACAGGGCTGTTGCCAGGGACAGCGGATGCACCCCATGCGTGGGTGAGGGACAGCGTCTACAGCATCCTGTCTGTCTGGGGGCTCAACCTGGCCTACAGGAAGAACGCAGACCGGGACGAGGACAAGGCCAAGGCATACGAGCTGGAACAGGTACCCTAACCCTAGGGGCTGGGGGTCTGGAGCAGGCTGGTGTTGGGGTCTGGAGCAGGCTGGTGTTGGGGTCTGGAGCAGGCTGGTGTTGGGGTCTGGAGCTGGCTGCTGTTGGGGTCTGGAGCAGGCTGGTGTTGGGGTCTGGAGCAGGCTGGTGTTGGGGTCTGGAGTAGGCTGGTGTTGGGGTCTGGAGCAGGCTGGTGTTGGGGTCTGGAGCTGGCTGGTGTTGGGGTCTGGAGCAGGCTGGTGTTGGGGTCTGGAGCAGGCTGGTGTTGGGGTCTGGAGCAGGCTGGTGTTGGGGTCTGGAGTAGGCTGGTGTTGGGGTCTGGAGCTGGCTGGTGTTGGGGTCTGGAGCAGGCTGGTGTTGGGGTCTGGAGCTGGCTGGTGTTGGGGTCTGGAGCAGGCTGGTGTTGGGGTCTGGAGTAGGCTGATGTTGGGGTCTGGAGCAGGCTGGTGTTGGGGTCTGGAGCAGACTGGTGTTGGGGTCTGGAGCAGGCTGGTGTTGGGGTCTGGAGCAGGCTGGTGTTGGGGTCTGGAGCAGGTAGATGTTGGGGTCTGGAGCAGGAAGATATTGGGGTCTGGAGCAGGAAGATATTGGAGTCTGGAGCAGGTAGATGTTGGGGTCTGGAGCTGATAGGTGTTGGGGTCTGGAGTCGGTAGATGTTGGGGTCTGGAGCAGGTATGTGTTGGGGTCTGGAGTAGGTAGATGTTAGGGTCTGGAGCTCGTAGATGTTGGGGTCTGGAGCTGGTAGATGTTGGGGTCTGGAGCTCATAGGTGTTGGGGTCTGGAGTAGGGTAGGTGGTAAAGCAAAGCCATTTTTCTTGCCACATCAGACATCCGTTGACAAATGCCATTTTTAATTCTAACTACTCAATGTGTGTGGACCTGTGTATATGTGTGTGTTCATGTGTGTGTGTGTGTGTGTGTGGGGGGGGGGGGGGGTGTGAATGCCATGGGGTAATGTAGATCAGGTTTACATAATCCAAATAACATATGGAAGAGAGAAGGTCAGGGGTCAAACCTGCTCTCTGTGTACTAGGCTCCATCCATTCATATTCATTGCTTTTTCTTGCTGTTGCTCTCTCTCTGTACCCCTGTCCTTTCTATCCATCCCTTCCTCTCAATCCACCCTTCCCCTCTTCCTCTCGCCAGAATGTGGTCAAGCTGATGAGAGGTCTGCTGCAGTGTATGATGAGACAGGTATGACATCACTTCCTGTCTTCCTTGTGTTGCAGGGAGTGATTGCATGACCGTAGAGCCACCCTACCTTACCGACAGCCATATAGCTAGATAGATGATAAATTGATAGGTAGATTGACATGTACATGCGTACATTGAAAAGAGGTTCATTCTGTTCAGATTGAGAAGGTGGAGAAGTTCAAGTACAGTAAGAGCGTGGAGGACAGCCTGCACGCCAAGTTCAACTCCCAGAGCTGTGCACCAGTAGTGGGGGACAACGAGTGGGGACACCTGCAGGTCGACGCCACCTCCATCTTCCTGCTCTTCCTGGCTCAGATGACGGCCTCAGGTACGACCCTCTCTCCTTCCAGCCTCCCCTCTTTTCTCTTCTTCTCTCTCCCATGCTCTTGGCTCTTCTCTCGTCCTCCCCTCCCCTCTCCCCTCTTTTCTGTTCACCTCCTCTTCCCTCCTCTCCCCTCCCCACTCGTCAGTTCCCCTTATTTGCTTTTCTCCTCCTCTTCTTTTAAATTCTCTCCTTTCTTCTGTTCTTCTCTCCTCCCTTCCCTCCTCTCCTCTCTCCTCCCTTCCCTCCTCTCCTCTCTCCTCCCTTCCCTCCTCTCCTCTCTCATCCCTTCCCTCCTCTCCTCTCTCCTCCCTTCACCTCTCCTCTCCCCTCCCTTCTGTTCACCTCCTCTTCCCTCCTCTCCTCTCCCCTGTTCCACTTATTAGATTTTCTCCTCCTCTTATATTCTCTCCTTTCTTCAGTTCTTCTCTCCTCCCTTCCCTCCTCTCTCCTCCTCTCTCCCAGGCTTTTTGCTCATCTCTTCTCCTCCCCTCTCCCCTCTGTTCACCTCCTCTCGTCTGCTCACCTCCTCAGCGTGTGACTTGTGTTTGCAGGACTCCATATTGTGTACACTCGTGACGAGGTGGACATCCTCCAGACATCCTCCAGAACCTCCAGGATTCCTACATACCAACTCGATCCAGGGTGAGTTACAACAATGACAAACCCTGGTTTACTGCAAAACTCAGAAGTCTGAGGTCGAAGAAGGAGTTGGCATTTAAGTCTGGCGACCGTTACAGATTTAAGGAGGCGAAGAAGCTGTTCAGCAGGGGCGTCAGAGACGCGAAACGACTCTACTCAAAGAGACTGCAAGAACAATTCTCCTCAAACGACTCTGCTTCTGTCTGGAGGGGGCTTAGGCAAATTACCAACCACAAGCCCAGAGCCTCACCCACCACCAACGACTCCCGCCTGGCCGAGGACCTGAACGAATTCTATTGTAGATTCGAAGGACAATCGGACAGCCCCATGCCCCAGCCCCCACCCCCCTCCACCCCAACCAGCACCCCACCCCCCCACCTATCAACACCAACACAATGTTGACTCTCTCCGTTCAAGAGAGGGAAGTTAACAAAGTGTTCAAGAGACAGAACCCTCGCAAAGCGGCCGGGCCGGACGCTGTCTCCCCTGCCACACTGAAGCACTGCGCTGACCAGCTGTCTCCTGTGTTCACCAACATCTTCAACACCTCCCTGGAGATGTGCCACGTGCCAGCCTGCTTCAAGTCCTCCACCATCATCCCTGTGCCCAAGAAGCCCAGACCAACAGGACTGAATGACTACAGACCCGTCGCCCTGACATCTGTGGTAATGAAGTCCTTCGAACGCCTGGTGCTGGCACACCTCAAAAACTTCACAGACCCCCTCCTAGACCCCCTGCAGTTCGCCTACAGAGCCAACAGGTCTGTGGATGACGCAGTCAACATGGCCCTCCACTACACCCTCCAGCATCTGGACTCTTCAAACACCTACGCCAGGATCCTGTTTGTGGACTTCAGCTCTGCCTTCAACACCATCATCCCGGCTCTGCTTCAGGACAAGCTCTCCCAGCTGAACGTGCCCGACCCCACCTTCAGGTGGATCACAGACTTCCTGTCCGACAGGAAGCAGCGCGTCAGGATGGGAACGCAAGTCTCTGACTCCCGGTCCATCAGCACCGGATCCCCTCAAGGCTGTGTCCTTTCCCCCCTGCTCTTCTCCCTGTACACAAACAGCTGCACCTCAAGTCATCCATCTGTCAAGCTCCTGAAGTTTGCGGACGATACCACCCTGATCGGGCTCATTTCTGATGGGGACGAGTCTGACTTCAGGTGGGAAGTGGACAACCTGGTGACTTGGTGCAGCCAGCACAACCTGGAGCTCAACGCTCTTAAGACAAGTGGAGATGGTTGTGGACTTTAGGAAGGAACCAGCCCCACTCCCCCCCATCACACTGCGCGACTCCCAGGTCAACAGTGTGGAGTCCCTTCGCTTCCTGGGCACCACCCTCTCCCAGGACCTCAAGTGGGAGCTGAACATCAGCTCACTCACAAAGAAAGCCCAGCAGAGGATGTACTTCCTGCGGCAACTGAAGAAATTCAGCCTGCCAAAGACAATGATGGTGCAAATCTACACTGCCATCATCGAGTCCATCCTCACCTCCTCCATCACCGTCTGGTACGCTGCTGCCACTGCCAAGGACAAGAGCAGACTGCAGCGTATCATACGTGCCGCTGAGAAGGTGATAGGCTGCAACTTGCCATCCCTTGAGGACCTGCACACGGCAAGGTCTCTAAAACGGGTGAGGAAGATTGCTGCCGACTCCTCCCACCCTGGACACTCAGTGCTTCAGCTGCTCCCTTCTGGCAGGAGGCTGCGGTCCATCAGGACTAAAACCTCTCGCCACAAGAATAGCTTCTACCCCTCTGCTATTGCCCTCTTCAACAGGGCCAAGGACTCAGTTTGAGACACACCCCCCTCCAGAATCCCATTGCACTCTGCCACTTTAGCACAAAACACTTTAAACTTAAAAAACTTACAACTGTGATGTTTGCACCACTGTGTATATACCCCCCCCCCCCCCAACGTACCATATATATATATATACCCATTCCACTCTGTACCCATGTCATTTGCAATTCCATGTTACCTGTATCATTTGCACTACCCGCATCATTTGTATTATTTGTAACATTTGTATTCCATGTTACCTGTATCATTTGCACTACTCGCATCATTTGTATTATTTGTAACATTTGTATTCCTTGTCTATATGTATCATATCTGCAGTGTATCTTTACATTGTATTCATTTTCCTTTTATTAGTAGGCCACATTTATGTTCTATGTCTGCTCATTCCTGCCAAAGTAAATTCTATGTTTGTTTATCTTGCATAGCGAATAAACCCCCATTCTGATTCTGATTCTGAACCTCATGTTTTACATCAAGGCAGCTTATACAGTAGCCGTGAGTAACTCTACATTTGGTCATTCAGCAGACGCTCTTATCCAGAGCGACTTACAGTAAGTACAGGGACATTCCCCCCTGAGGCAAGTAGGGTGAAGTGCCTTGCCCAAAGACACAACGTCATATTGGCACAGCCGGGGTTCGAACCAGGTACTTTCTGATTACTAGCCCGACTCCCTAACTCCCAGAATCCCACTGCCACTTTAGCTCATAACACTTTAAAAACGTAGTACTGTGATTTTTGCACCACTGTTTACACTACTGTGTATATACCCCCCCACGTACTATATATACCCATTCCACTCTGTACCTATGTTATTTGTACTTCCATGTTATTTGTATCATCTGTATTATTTGTATTATTTGTATTATTTTTATCATTTGTATTATTTGTTCATCTGTATCATATCTGTAGTGTATTTTACATTGTATTCATTTTTTATTAGTATGCCACATATATGTTTGCTCATTTCTGCCACAGTGAATTCTATGTTTGTTAATCTGACATAGCGAATAAACCCCATTCTGATTCTGATTCTAACCGCTCAGCCACCTGACTTCCCTGTTTTCACAGGATTTTGGCATGTGGGAGCGAGGTGACAAAACCAATCAGGGCATCCCTGAGCTCAACGTCAGCTCAACGTCAGCACCCAAGGTAGGCTAGCTATTAGCATGGCGCTAGCATTACAGGGAGCCAACCGCCTGGCCCTGGTTAACTAGCCGAATGCCGAGCCAAGTTTGGCAAGCGAAAAGCTGTATGATGTTTTTTTGCATGAGCGTGTCTGTTCTTGTCGGTGTTTGTGCATATTTGTGCGACGGTAGTTTTTTGTTTATGGATGTGTGTGTGTGTGTGTGTGTGTGCGCAGGCCACACTGGAGGCCCTGGATGGTCTGAACCTGTTTGGAGCGAAAGGGGGTCCCGAATCAGTGGTCCACGCCCTGGCGGACGACATACAGCACTGCCAGGTACACACACACGCAGACACACACACACACACCAGCAGACACACACACACCCCAGCAGACACACACACACATGCAGACACACACACCCCAGCAGACACACACAAACACACATGCAGACTAACACACACACACACACACACACATCCCAGCAGACACACACACACCCCAGCAGACACACGCAGAAACACACACACCTCAGCAGACACACACACAGACAAGGGCACTCGCTCACACCACCTCTCTCCCTCCAGTCCATCCTCAGCTCCATGCTTCCCCGGGCCTCCACGTCCAAGGAGGTGGACGCCGGCGTGCTGTCCACCATCTCCTACCCTGCCTTCGCCGTGGAGGACCTCCGCGTCGTCAACCTCACCAAGGAGGAGATCATCTCCAAGCTGCAGGTCTGGGGCCTGCTTCGGTGCTGGGTTGGGAAGATGAGTGGTGGAGGAGAGGTAACGCACACAGCTCACATCTTCCCTGTCTCTCTCTCTCTCCATCCGTCTGACAGGGGAGGTACGGCTCCTGCCGCTTTCTGCGAGACGGACATAAAACCCCCAAAGAGGTGAGTCCCATGAGCTCTCTCCCTCTCTCGCTTTATCTCTCTCTCTTTTATGTCTTGTCTCTCTCTCTTCGTTCTCTCTACCTTCTCTGTCTCTCTCTTTGTCTCTCTGTTTTCTCTCTGTCTCTTTTCTGTCTCTCTTCTCTCCCTCTCTGTCTCCTCTCTGTCACTGTTTCTCTCTCTTCTCTCTGTCTTTCTCTCTCTGTCTGTCTGTCTGTTCTCTCTGTCTCACGATGACCCGACGATTACCCACGTTTGCGTTGCTTTGTAATGCAAAGTAAACCCCCCCGCCCCAACACCTCCGCAGGACTCCACCCGTCTCTACTATGAGTCATCAGAGCTGAGGCTGTTCGAGAACATCGAGTGTGAATGGCCGCTGTTCTGGACCTTCCTCATCCTGGACGGCATCTTCACCGACAGCCCAGAGCAGGTGGGATTGCGTGTGTGTGCGTGCGCGTGAATCGATGCGTGTGCGTGTGCGTGACCTCTCCCGTGTCCCTCCCCAGGTGCAGGAGTACAGAGAGGCGCTAGAGGCCATCATGATCAAACAGAACGACGGGATCCGTCTCGTGCCGGAGCTCTACAGCGTCCCTCCTGACAAGGTCACACTCGCTGACCCTCACCCCTGACCTTTAACCCTCGAGGTGGTCGCACACCTTCACCTTCTGACCCTGATCTTGACACCTGACCCCCAACCCTGACCCTGACAAGGTCACAGACCCTAGTTCTGATTGTGACCCTGATACTGACCCCTGACCCCCAACTCTGACCCTGACCACTGACAAGGGTGGGTGCTTAACCGTTGAGCCACCTAACTCCTAAATGTGACTAAATGTAAGGTCACAGACCTTGATTCTGATTCTGACCCTGACCCCTGAAAAGGTCACAAACCCTGATTCTGACCCTGACACCTGAAAAGGTCACAGAACCTGATTCTGAATCTGATCCTGACCCTTGACCCCTAACCCTGACTCTGTTCCCTGCAGGTGGATGAGGAGTATGTGAAGCCACACTCCGTGGAGAGAGTTGCCCAGGGCCAGTGTCCTCTCAAGTGGGCTCAGTCTCTTTACGTGCTGGGCTCCCTGCTGGAGGAAGTGGGTACTGTGCCTCCTGGCCATCAGCACTAGAGGAGAAACGTCTACTAAATGAAAATATTATTATTGTTGTTGTTATGGTGATGAGAAGCGGTCGTAGTATCTGGATGACTAGGTTGACTGGCCGGCCAACCGTCTCCTTCCCCATCTCTACCAGGGCTTCCTGGCTCCGGGGGAAATGGACCCGCTCAACCGCCGCTTCTCCACCATCCACCAGCCTGATGTAGTGGTACAAGGTGGGCAGTACCGGGGTTGACCCACGGGAAGTGGGGAGGGGGGGACAACAGTTCAGCTGAGGCCTGTAGCACGAATCAAGATTGGATATTAACGAGGTAACTTCAGGTTTAACCCCTGGAACCCCAGAAACCCCTGGGTTAAACCTGAAGTTACCTTGTTAACACCCAATCGTGAATCACAACCTGGCTGGTATGTGTGCGAAAGTTCATGCGTGTGTGTTCACGTGTGCGCGTGCGTGTGTTCACATGTGTTTGTGTTCACGTGTGTGTGTGTGTGTGTAGTGATCATCCTCGCAGAGACAGAGGAGATCAAACAGCTTCTGCAGCATCACGGCATCGACTCGGAGACACTGGAGGAAATCCACCCAATCAGAGTCCAGCCTTCCAGAGTGCTGAGTCACATCTACGCCCGGCTGGGTGTGTAACATGCGGGGGGGGGGGGGGGGGCGACATCCAGGAGCTGTACAGCAAGCGCAGACAAGCAGGCAGGGTGTTGGACTGACTTTGAGTGAAGGGGGGGGGGGGGGGGGGGGGGGGATATCTACTGGTAAATCCCGATTATCTCTATCTAACGCTTTCAGAATAAAAGTTCCAAATGTTCACTTTTTGTGTTTTTGGCCCCCTCCACCCTGCCTGGTTTCTACACCAGTGGCAGAGCCTATAGGGGAGTTTCCCATATTATCTGTACGGCAGCCAGTCAGCCGGGTGGTTGCCATAGAAACCGTGTGTGTTGTGATGCTGCAGGTCGTAACCAACGGTTGGGGTTGACCGGGAGACCGTACCGTCGTATCGGGGTGCTGGGAACCTCCAAGTTCTACCTGATCCGAGACACTGTGTTCTCCTTCACACCACAGGTCAGTGCTGAATCCCACTGTACACATCCCAGAGACTCGCTACACCTGACATATTAGACTAGATTAGATTCAACTTTAATGTCATTACACAGGGTAACGAAATGAAGTTAGCATCCAACCAGAAGTGCAAAACAGGTAGCATTAGCGGAATATACAGAGTATACACAAGGTAATTTAAAAGTGATTTGTAAGTACAAATATACAGATGTATTGTACAACATTCTACAGTATTATCACAGTATTTACTGTACAGTACTATATGCAGATGTGCAAAATGGAAAATGGAACAGATAGTGCAAAATGGTAAAGATGGTGCAAAATGACACAGATAGTGCAGAATGCAGAAAATAGTTCAAATATATAAATGGATAAATGTACTGTACTACACAAGCTACAGACACACAGAGCCCTGAGTGTGAGTGTGTGTGTAGTTCTTTGACCACCAGCAATTTTACTTGGCGCTGGACAACAACATGGACCTGTCCGGACCTGTCCTACCTCTGCTCCCACTGGAGAATGACTGGCCGGCCAACCATCTCCTTCCCCATCTTACAGAGCATGCTCAGTATGACCTTTCCCCTTCCTCACAGAGCATGCTCAGTAAGACCTCCCCATTTTTGAACCATCGGGCAGCACCGAATTGTTTTGGACCAGCCACTTACTCAGTTATGGAATTATTCCACCCACATGGTTGAATGTCTCACCAACATTGGTCTGAATTGGTCTCACCAACATCCAGATTAATTGCACAGGTGAGATACCAAATTATTTTAATTTGGCGACCATCAGACAATAGCCTTAGAACACTTCTGGCAACGATACCAGTGTGTGCCTCTGCTGGAACCCTGGTGTTCTAGCTCGTATCCCAAAAGCTTTTGTGGAACCTTATTTTTCCTTCAGTAGCCTTCTGTTCTTCATACTGTTATTATAACTCACAATTATTTTTGATTTGTTTCACACAAAAAAAACGTATTATACCATTAATGGTTAATGGTTCCCTGTTCAACAAACACAGCCATCCATAGTCACTCCCATGTGCAATACTATTATTATTATATTAACACTATGCAGTATTACTTGATGTGCAATATTCCTCATGTGTTCTTGTTGTTCTTATTGTCAACGTGCAATATTCCCCATGGTGGTCTTGTTGTTCCTCAAACAACGTGCAATAACTTGTCTATATGTCTCTCACTTCACATTCGAGACAGGAACCATTTCACTTAACCTCGTACTTGACTTCTACTTTTGATTACTCATAATATTTATATAGTTTGTAAGAATCCAATGCACTGTTTAATAGGAGACACCTGGTGAGATTTTCCTATAGTCTCCAGACTTCACGTCCCCAAGTTACTCAATCGAGAAGCTTGCAGGGGATATCTGCCTCAAAATTGTGTATTGTCTTTGTTGGAGGGTTAAATCATCCCCCCTCTGTCAACAGCTGCCCCATCAGAGCAATGATGATGAGATTGAGAGTGGCTCTCATGGGATAATTTATGAGACCTTTTTCCAAGAACTTTGATCTTAAATGTCCACCGCATAACATTTGGAGCAACACCTCTAGACTATGGCTATGAGACAGCTAGACAGGTATAGCTAGACAACTTTGAACTTTGAACAAGGATTGAAACTTAAGATTTTCAAAAGCAAGTTGATCCTTTTATTTGATGCATTCACACGAATTTAGAAGTTGGTCCTTCTGAATGGTCAAAATGCCTTGGTGACGACTTCAACCGGTCGAGAGAAGACAGAAGATTTTCTGTTTTTTGGGGGTGAATTTATTTATTAAGTGAATGGCACACCATCTCACTCTAAAACAATAGCTGACACATAGCTGTGGCTGTTGAGGAGGCTGGCTGATGAGGAGGCTGGCTGATGAGGAGGCTGGCTGATGAGAAGGCTGGCTGATGAGGAGGCTGGCTGATGAGGAGGCTGGCTGTTGAGAAGGCTGGCTGATGAGAAGGCTGGCTGATGAGAAGGCTGGCTGATGAGGAGGCTGGCTGATGAGGAGGCTGGCTGTTGAGAAGGCTGGCTGATGAGAAGGCTGGCTGATGAGAAGGCTGGCTGATGAGGAGGCTGGCTGATGAGGAGGCTGGCTGATGAGGAGGCTGGCTGATGAGGAGGCTGGCTGTTTAGGAGGTTGGCTGATGAGGAGGCTGGCTGATGAGGAGGCTGGCTGTTGAGAAGGCTGGCTGATGAGAAGGCTGGCTGATGAGGAGGCTGGCTGATGAGGAGGCTGGCTGTTTAGGAGGTTGGCTGATGAGGATGCTGGCTGATGAGGAGGCTGGCTGTTGAGAAGGCTGGCTGATGAGAAGGCTGGCTGATGAGGAGGCTGGCTGATGAGGAGGCTGGCTGATGAGGAGGCTGGCTGATGAGGAGGCTGGCTGATGAGGAGGCTGGCTGTTTTGGAGGCAATCTTCACCCCTTGTGAAGCTTGATGAAAGATAATGAACATGGATGTATATTGCAACACAGAAATAATTCAAGTAAAACACGTACTATGTAGTATCATAATGCAGTGCAGGTAATGAAAATTGTAAAAAAAAAAAAAAAGAACCTTTGACTTGAACCACTTCTTAAAACAAGAAAAGGATTTCGATTTCCTGGTGTTCTTTACCACTGCGGTGGAATTTGTTTCATCCTTCACTTCTTCCGGTTCCTCAATAATGGTACTCTTGATTATGGGAGGGTAAACCGGTACTGATAACCCGGAAGGGATCGAAGTTCCAGGTATTGCTACAAAGTCCTCTTGCTCTGGTCTTGGTTCCAGGACTGTTTCAGGGCTGCTTCCAGAGGATACGGTGTCCTTTGTGAGTGAAGTATCTACAGTAGAGTGACACTTGTCTGTCTCAGCCCACACGGAGGATGGCCCAGGAAGATGGTCCTTTGTCAAGGAGCTACCATCCAGCGACTGGTTTGCGTCCGGGTTCAATACGGGAGATGTGATCATCCCTTTGTTGAACTTGAACAGGAGTTCATGCACAGCTTGCATGGCAGCTTCGTGAAATTCCTCCTGGAACAGCGATCGAACCGAGCAGCTTGAGACAGTCGGGCTGTCCGACAGGTCAATGGTCTCCCAGGAGCCTTCTTCCTCCTTAGCAGAGGAGTGGTCCTCGTTTGAGCCGTCTGCATCGCACAAAGTTAAGAGATCTCTAATTATCTCTGCTGTGCACGTTGTCAATAGGATCTCATGATCTATTGTGTTCTTTGTTGTCCACAGTGGCCTAGAGATGTCGTAGAACACTCCTGGGTAAGGGAAGCCTTCTGAACTGTGTTGTAAGAATGACTCACTTTGGCATGCAGGTGGTATCCTACAAAAGACTGCCTTCAGTTTGTAATCGATTCTTTTGAGAATGTTACCAACCCTTGACCACACAGTTGTGGACCGCTTGTGACACCTAGCAAACTCGTTCAACTGCTCCATACCAGTGGCAAAGGATTCAACAGCAGTTGATACTGCAGCCTCTATGTCAGGGATAAATTCAGCACCAGACTCGGCTGATTTTGAAAACAGCTCCTGGTTCAACAGTTTCCTCATCATGGCCTGAGATCTGTTAACTGAATCAGAATCAGAATCTATTTTAATCGCTATTCAAGATATACAAACATAGGATTCACTTTGGCAGAAAGGAGCAAACATAGAACATATAAGGAGAAAAAACACAGAACATTTCACTAGTACCTGACTCACTGTTTGTATCCCTTCCAATCAGAGAACCCTTGTTCTGTGACGCCAGTGCTTTCGCGTTGTTATAGTTTGAAGTCAGAATCTTCAACTTTGGCGATAAGGAATGGAGCAGAGCAGCATCCATTTCCTTACCACTGTTTGCAATCATGTCAGAAATGGTTGTCATGACATCTCTTATTAGGCAGACGCTTTCCCAGCCGACTTTGTTTCCACCGTCAAGAAGAACAGGTGAAAAATACTGTTGGTCTGCTGTGGATATCAGAACAAGGTCTGGTTGTGAGGAAGCGCCATGTTCCACATCTGAAACTGAACTGTTCATCTGGATCTCCTGTTACACAGTTACACAGACATCTACGCCCGGCTGGGTGTGTAACATGCGGGGGGGGGGGGGCGACATCCAGGAGCTGTACAGCAAGCGCAGACAAGCAGGCAGGGTGTTGGACTGACTTTGAGTGAAGGGGGGGGGGGGGGGGGGGGGGGGGGGGGATATCTACTGGTAAATCCCGATTATCTCTATCTAACGCTTTCAGAATAAAAGTTCCAAATGTTCACTTTTTGTGTTTTTGGCCCCCTCCACCCTGCCTGGTTTCTACACCAGTGGCAGAGCCTATAGGGGAGTTTCCCATATTATCTGTACGGCAGCCAGTCAGCCGGGTGGTTGCCATAGAAACCGTGTGTGTTGTGATGCTGCAGGTCGTAACCAACGGTTGGGGTTGACCGGGAGACCGTACCGTCGTATCGGGGTGCTGGGAACCTCCAAGTTCTACCTGATCCGAGACACTGTGTTCTCCTTCACACCACAGGTCAGTGCTGAATCCCACTGTACACATCCCAGAGACTCGCTACACCTGACATATTAGACTAGATTAGATTCAACTTTAATGTCATTACACAGGGTAACGAAATGAAGTTAGCATCCAACCAGAAGTGCAAAACAGGTAGCATTAGCGGAATATACAGAGTATACACAAGGTAATTTAAAAGTGATTTGTAAGTACAAATATACAGATGTATTGTACAACATTCTACAGTATTATCACAGTATTTACTGTACAGTACTATATGCAGATGTGCAAAATGGAAAATGGAACAGATAGTGCAAAATGGTAAAGATGGTGCAAAATGACACAGATAGTGCAGAATGCAGAAAATAGTTCAAATATATAAATGGATAAATGTACTGTACTACACAAGCTACAGACACACAGAGCCCTGAGTGTGAGTGTGTGTGTAGTTCTTTGACCACCAGCAATTTTACTTGGCGCTGGACAACAACATGGACCTGTCCGGACCTGTCCTACCTCTGCTCCCACTGGAGAATGACTGGCCGGCCAACCATCTCCTTCCCCATCTTACAGAGCATGCTCAGTATGACCTTTCCCCTTCCTCACAGAGCATGCTCAGTAAGACCTCCCCATTTTTGAACCATCGGGCAGCACCGAATTGTTTTGGACCAGCCACTTACTCAGTTATGGAATTATTCCACCCACATGGTTGAATGTCTCACCAACATTGGTCTGAATTGGTCTCACCAACATCCAGATTAATTGCACAGGTGAGATACCAAATTATTTTAATTTGGCGACCATCAGACAATAGCCTTAGAACACTTCTGGCAACGATACCAGTGTGTGCCTCTGCTGGAACCCTGGTGTTCTAGCTCGTATCCCAAAAGCTTTTGTGGAACCTTATTGTTCCTTCAGTAGCCTTCTGTTCTTCATACTGTTATTATAACTCACAATTATTTTTGATTTGTTTCACACAAAAAAAACGTATTATACCATTAATGGTTAATGGTTCCCTGTTCAACAAACACAGCCATCCATAGTCACTCCCATGTGCAATACTATTATTATTATATTAACACTATGCAGTATTACTTGATGTGCAATATTCCTCATGTGTTCTTGTTGTTCTTATTGTCAACGTGCAATATTCCCCATGGTGGTCTTGTTGTTCCTCAAACAACGTGCAATAACTTGTCTATATGTCTCTCACTTCACATTCGAGACAGGAACCATTTCACTTAACCTCGTACTTGACTTCTACTTTTGATTACTCATAATATTTATATAGTTTGTAAGAATCCAATGCACTGTTTAATAGGAGACACCTGGTGAGATTTTCCTATAGTCTCCAGACTTCACGTCCCCAAGTTACTCAATCGAGAAGCTTGCAGGGGATATCTGCCTCAAAATGGTGTATTGTCTTTGTTGGAGGGTTAAATCATCCCCCCTCTGTCAACAGCTGCCCCATCAGAGCAATGATGATGAGATTGAGAGTGGCTCTCATGGGATAATTTATGAGACCTTTTTCCAAGAACTTTGATCTTAAATGTCCACCGCATAACATTTGGAGCAACACCTCTAGACTATGGCTATGAGACAGCTAGACAGGTATAGCTAGACAACTTTGAACTTTGAACAAGGATTGAAACTTAAGATTTTCAAAAGCAAGTTGATCCTTTTATTTGATGCATTCACACGAATTTAGAAGTTGGTCCTTCTGAATGGTCAAAATGCCTTGGTGACGACTTCAACCGGTCGAGAGAAGACAGAAGATTTTCTGTTTTTTGGGGGTGAATTTATTTATTAAGTGAATGGCACACCATCTCACTCTAAAACAATAGCTGACACATAGCTGTGGCTGTTGAGAAGGCTGGCTGATGAGGAGGCTGGCTGATGAGGAGGCTGGCTGATGAGAAGGCTGGCTGATGAGGAGGCTGGCTGATGAGGAGGCTGGCTGTTGAGAAGGCTGGCTGATGAGAAGGCTGGCTGATGAGAAGGCTGGCTGATGAGGAGGCTGGCTGATGAGGAGGCTGGCTGTTGAGAAGGCTGGCTGATGAGAAGGCTGGCTGATGAGAAGGCTGGCTGATGAGAAGGCTGGCTGATGAGGAGGCTGGCTGATGAGGAGGCTGGCTGATGAGGAGGCTGGCTGTTTAGGAGGTTGGCTGATGAGGAGGCTGGCTGATGAGGAGGCTGGCTGTTGAGAAGGCTGGCTGATGAGAAGGCTGGCTGATGAGGAGGATGGCTGATGAGGAGGCTGGCTGTTTAGGAGGTTGGCTGATGAGGATGCTGGCTGATGAGGAGGCTGGCTGTTGAGAAGGCTGGCTGATGAGAAGGCTGGCTGATGAGGAGGCTGGCTGATGAGGAGGCTGGCTGATGAGGAGGCTGGCTGATGAGGAGGCTGGCTGATGAGGAGGCTGGCTGTTTTGGAGGCAATCTTCACCCCTTGTGAAGCTTGATGAAAGATAATGAACATGGATGTATATTGCAACACAGAAATAATTCAAGTAAAACACGTACTATGTAGTATCATAATGCAGTGCAGGTAATGAAAATTGTAAAAAAAAAAAAAACGAACCTTTGACTTGAACCACTTCTTAAAACAAGAAAAGGATTTCGATTTCCTGGTGTTCTTTACCACTGCGGTGGAATTTGTTTCATCCTTCACTTCTTCCGGTTCCTCAATAATGGTACTCTTGATTATGGGAGGGTAAACCGGTACTGATAACCCGGAAGGGATCGAAGTTCCAGGTATTGCTACAAAGTCCTCTTGCTCTGGTCTTGGTTCCAGGACTGTTTCAGGGCTGCTTCCAGAGGATACGGTGTCCTTTGTGAGTGAAGTATCTACAGTAGAGTGACACTTGTCTGTCTCAGCCCACACGGAGGATGGCCCAGGAAGATGGTCCTTTGTCAAGGAGCTACCATCCAGCGACTGGTTTGCGTCCGGGTTCAATACGGGAGATGTGATCATCCCTTTGTTGAACTTGAACAGGAGTTCATGCACAGCTTGCATGGCAGCTTCGTGAAATTCCTCCTGGAACAGCGATCGAACCGAGCAGCTTGAGACAGTCGGGCTGTCCGACAGGTCAATGGTCTCCCAGGAGCCTTCTTCCTCCTTAGCAGAGGAGTGGTCCTCGTTTGAGCCGTCTGCATCGCACAAAGTTAAGAGATCTCTAATTATCTCTGCTGTGCACGTTGTCAATAGGATCTCATGATCTATTGTGTTCTTTGTTGTCCACAGTGGCCTAGAGATGTCGTAGAACACTCCTGGGTAAGGGAAGCCTTCTGAACTGTGTTGTAAGAATGACTCACTTTGGCATGCAGGTGGTATCCTACAAAAGACTGCCTTCAGTTTGTAATCGATTCTTTTGAGAATGTTACCAACCCTTGACCACACAGTTGTGGACCGCTTGTGACACCTAGCAAACTCGTTCAACTGCTCCATACCAGTGGCAAAGGATTCAACAGCAGTTGATACTGCAGCCTCTATGTCAGGGATAAATTCAGCACCAGACTCGGCTGATTTTGAAAACAGCTCCTGGTTCAACAGTTTCCTCATCATGGCCTGAGATCTGTTAACTGAATCAGAATCAGAATCTATTTTAATCGCTATTCAAGATATACAAACATAGGATTCACTTTGGCAGAAAGGAGCAAACATAGAACATATAAGGAGAAAAAACACAGAACATTTCACTAGTACCTGACTCACTGTTTGTATCCCTTCCAATCAGAGAACCCTTGTTCTGTGACGCCAGTGCTTTCGCGTTGTTATAGTTTGAAGTCAGAATCTTCAACTTTGGCGATAAGGAATGGAGCAGAGCAGCATCCATTTCCTTACCACTGTTTGCAATCATGTCAGAAATGGTTGTCATGACATCTCTTATTAGGCAGACGCTTTCCCAGCCGACTTTGTTTCCACCGTCAAGAAGAACAGGTGAAAAATACTGTTGGTCTGCTGTGGATATCAGAACAAGGTCTGGTTGTGAGGAAGCGCCATGTTCCACATCTGAAACTGAACTGTTCATCTGGATCTCCTGTTACACAGACAAGGGAGAAAATGTATTTTATTTAAGCAAGGCTTAGATGAAAGTGGAATTCATTCACATCATCTAGTACTTTAAATGAAGGCCTTCGTTTGAGATTAGAAACACCATGATCTATAAAACCAAAAACATTTACCTCGTCCGAGGGGTCTGCCTTCTCACAAACTTGAGAGGATACGGTGTCCTCTGTAAATGCAAAAGCTGCAGTAGTGTGACACTGCAGGCTAGATAACCTTTTGCTTGCACCCTTGCATGATTCAATGACAGACTTGTCTGTCTCAGCCCACACGGAGGATGGCCCAGGAAGATGGTCCTTTGTGAAGGAGCTACCATCCAGCGACTGGTTTGTTTCCGAGTTGAATACGGGAGATGTGATCATCCCTTTGTTGAACTTGAACAGGAGTTCATGCACAGCTTGCATGGCAGCTTCGTGAAATTCCTCCTGGAACAGCGATCGAACCGAGCAGCTTGAGACAGTCGGGCTGTCCGACAGGTCAATGGTCTCCCAGGAGCCTTCTTCCTCCTTAGCAGAGGAGTGGTCCTCGTTTGAGCCGTCTGCATCGCACAAAGTTAAGAGATCTCTAATTATCTCTGCTGTGCACGTTGTCAATAGGATCTCATGATCTATTGTGTTCTTTGTTGTCCACAGTGGCCTGGAGATGTCGTAGAACACTCCTGGGTAAGGGAAGCCTTCTGAACTGTGTTGTAAGAATGAATTACTTTGGCATGCAGGTGGTATCCTACAAAAGACTGCCTTCAATTTGTAATAGATTCCTTTCAGAATGTTGACAACCCTTGACCACACAGTTGTGGACCGCTTTTTACACCTAGCAAACTCAATCAACTGCTCCATACAGGTGACAAAGTATTCAACAGCAGTTGATACTGCAGCCTCTATGTCAGGGATAAATTCAGCACCAGATTCGGCTGATTGTGAAAACAGCTCCTGGTTCAACAGTTTCCTCATCGTGGCCTGAGATCTGTGAACTGAATCAGAATCTATTTTAATCGCTATGCAAGATATACAAACACAGGATTCACTTTGGCAGAAAGGAGCAAACATAGAACATATAAGGAGAAAAAACACAGAACATTTCACTAGTACCTGACTCACTGTTTGTATCCCTTCCAATCAGAGAACCCTTGTTCTGTGACGCCAGTGCTTTCGCGTTGTTATAGTTTGAAGTCAGAATCTTCAACTTTGGCGATAAGGAATGGAGCAGAGCAGCATCCATTTCCTTACCACTGTTTGCAATCATGTCAGAAATGGTTGTCATGACATCTCTTATTAGGCAGACGCTTTCCCAGCCGACTTTGTTTCCACCGTCAAGAAGAACAGGTGAAAAATACTGTTGGTCTGCTGTGGATATCAGAACAAGGTCTGGTTGTGAGGAAGCGCCATGTTCCACTTCTGAAACTGAACTGGTCATCTGGATCTCCTGTTACACAGACAAGGGAGAAAATGTAATTTATTTAAGCAAGGCTGCGGTAGATGAAAGTGGAATTCATTCACATCATCTAGTACTTTAAATAAAGGCCTTCATTCGAGATTAGAGACACCATGATCTATAAAACTAAAAACATTTACCTCGTCCGAGGGGTCTGCCTTCTCACAAACTTTCAAGTGTGGAGCCGTAAACTTTGACATCTCTGCTTCTCAAGAGTTAGACATTGAATGACTGTGTTAACAGAAGTGCTCACATATACTAACTGTTTCTAGGCTGTGACAAGTTTAACAACGGAATGAAGAAATAACATGCTGAAGTTCTGGGCAGTCATTATGACATCATAGCAGTTGCTGGACAGGTTTATTTTTCCATTTTATTTACCTTCCATTTCTCAAACTGGCCGCCTGTAATAATAGTTTTGTTGTTCATATCCTTGAACAACACATTCTTATGAATAAACATAACATATGTAACATAACATAAACAACAAAATATAACATAAACAACAACAAGAAAAAAAATCACATTTGATCTCTTATGGGGCTTTCCATATTGTGTTTAGTTGAAGTATCTTTTTGAAAAGTTTGCTCTGCACATGAAACATTAGGACAAAACCCACAAAATAATTTGGCTCTTAGGAAAGTGTAACAGTAGATACAAGATAAGAGAAAGGGAGAGATGAGAGATGGAGAGATGGAAGAGAGGAACAGAGGAAGAAAACGCGATGACTTCACGCTTTCAGTCTACCAGCAAACTTGTTTATGATGATGCTTCTGCTGTGGTATTTTACTTTAGGTCTGTATTTACTAGCCACATTGCAAAGTAACTGCATCTCAGCTGCCGCAACTTAATTCCAACATTTACATCTCAATAACATCAGTAAATGATACAGTACCGCAAAATTATAGGTGCAACACCAAATGATATTGTGAGTGCAGCCTCTTACAAGACAGTGCAGATCTGAAGAGTTGTTGTTTTTGGTTATTGTTGTTATTGGTTATTGTTGTTGTTATGGGCAGGACCCGGTGACAGGGCTGTTGCCAGGGACAGCGGATGCACCCCATGCGTGGGTGAGGGACAACGTCTACAGCATCCTGTCTGTCTGGGGGCTCAACCTGGCCTACAGGAAGAACGCAGACCGGGACGAGGACAAGGCCAAGGCATACGAGCTGGAACAGGTACCCTAACCCTAGGGGCTGGGGGTCTGGAGCAGGCTGGTGTTGGGGTCTGGAGCAGGCTGGTGTTGGGGTCTGGAGCAGGCTGGTGTTGGGGTCTGGAGCTGGCTGCTGTTGGGGTCTGGAGCAGGCTGGTGTTGGGGTCTGGAGCAGGCTGGTGTTGGGGTCTGGAGTAGGCTGGTGTTGGGGTCTGGAGCAGGCTGGTGTTGGGGTCTGGAGCTGGCTGGTGTTGGGGTCTGGAGCAGGCTGGTGTTGGGGTCTGGAGCAGGCTGGTGTTGGGGTCTGGAGCTGGCTGCTGTTGGGGTCTGGAGCAGGCTGGTGTTGGGGTCTGGAGCAGGCTGGTGTTGGGGTCTGGAGTAGGCTGGTGTTGGGGTCTGGAGCAGGCTGGTGTTGGGGTCTGGAGCTGGCTGGTGTTGGGGTCTGGAGCAGGCTGATGTTGGGGTCTGGAGCAGGCTGGTGTTGGGGTCTGGAGCAGACTGGTGTTGGGGTCTGGAGCAGGCTGGTGTTGGGGTCTGGAGCAGGCTGGTGTTGGGGTCTGGAGCAGGATGATGTTGGGGTCTGGAACAGGATGATATTGGGGTCTGGAGCTGGTAGATGTTGGGGTCTGGAGCAGGTATGTGTTGGGGTCTGGAGCTGATAGGTGTTGGGGTCTGGAGTCGGTAGATGTTGGGGTCTGGAGCAGGTAGATGTTGGGGTCTGGAGCAGGAAGATATTGGGGTCTGGAGCAGGAAGATATTGGAGTCTGGAGCAGGTAGATGTTGGGGTCTGGAGCTGATAGGTGTTGGGGTCTGGAGTCGGTAGATGTTGGGGTCTGGAGCAGGTATGTGTTGGGGTCTGGAGTAGGTAGATGTTAGGGTCTGGAGCTCGTAGATGTTGGGGTCTGGAGCTGGTAGATGTTGGGGTCTGGAGCTCATAGGTGTTGGGGTCTGGAGTAGGGTAGGTGGTAAAGCAAAGCAATTTTTCTTGCCACATCAGACATCCGTTGACAAATGCCATGTTTAATTCTAACTACTCAATGTGTGTGGACCTGTGTATATGTGTGTGTTCATGTGTGTGTGTGTGTGTGTGTGTGTGTGTGTGGGGGGGGGGGGGGGTGTGAATGCCATGGGGTAATGTAGATCAGGTTTACATAATCCAAATAACATATGGAAGAGAGAAGGTCAGGGGTCAAACCTGCTCTCTGTGTACTAGGCTCCATCCATTCATATTCATTGCTTTTTCTTGCTGTTGCTCTCTCTCTGTACCCCTGTCCTTTCTATCCATCCCTTCCTCTCAATCCACCCTTCCCCTCTTCCTCTCGCCAGAATGTGGTCAAGCTGATGAGAGGTCTGCTGCAGTGTATGATGAGACAGGTATGACATCACTTCCTGTCTTCCTTGTGTTGCAGGGAGTGATTGCATGACCGTAGAGCCACCCTACCTTACCGACAGCCATATAGCTAGATAGATGATAAATTGATAGGTAGATTGACATGTACATGCGTACATTGAAAAGAGGTTCATTCTGTTCAGATTGAGAAGGTGGAGAAGTTCAAGTACAGTAAGAGCGTGGAGGACAGCCTGCACGCCAAGTTCAACTCCCAGAGCTGTGCACCAGTAGTGGGGGACAACGAGTGGGGACACCTGCAGGTCGACGCCACATCCATCTTCCTGCTCTTCCTGGCTCAGATGACGGCCTCAGGTACGACCCTCTCTCCTTCCAGCCTCCCCTCTTTTCTCTTCTTCTCTCTCCCATGCTCTTGGCTCTTCTCTCGTCCTCCCCTCTCCTCTCCCCTCTTTTCTGTTCACCTCCTCTTCCCTCCTCTCCCCTCCCCACTCGTCAGTTCCCCTTATTTGCTTTTCTCCTCCTCTTCTTTTAAATTCTCTCCTTTCTTCTGTTCTTCTCTCCTCCCTTCCCTCCTCTCCTCTCTCCTCCCTTCCCTCCTCTCCTCTCTCCTCCCTTCCCTCCTCTCCTCTCTCATCCCTTCCCTCCTCTCCTCTCTCCTCCCTTCACCTCTCCTCTCCCCTCCCTTCTGTTCACCTCCTCTTCCCTCCTCTCCTCTCCCCTGTTCCACTTATTAGATTTTCTCCTCCTCTTATATTCTCTCCTTTCTTCAGTTCTTCTCTCCTCCCTTCCCTCCTCTCTCCTCCTCTCTCCCAGGCTTTTTGCTCATCTCTTCTCCTCCCCTCTCCCCTCTGTTCACCTCCTCTCGTCTGCTCACCTCCTCAGCGTGTGACTTGTGTTTGCAGGACTCCATATTGTGTACACTCGTGACGAGGTGGACATCCTCCAGACATCCTCCAGAACCTCCAGGATTCCTACATACCAACTCGATCCAGGGTGAGTTACAACAATGACAAACCCTGGTTTACTGCAAAACTCAGAAGTCTGAGGTCGAAGAAGGAGTTGGCGTTTAAGTCTGGCGACCGTTACAGATTTAAGGAGGCGAAGAAGCTGTTCAGCAGGGGCGTCAGAGACGCGAAACGACTCTACTCAAAGAGACTGCAAGAACAATTCTCCTCAAACGACTCTGCTTCTGTCTGGAGGGGGCTTAGGCAAATTACCAACCACAAGCCCAGAGCCCCACCCACCACCAACGACTCCCGCCTGGCCGAGGACCTGAACGAATTCTATTGTAGATTCGAAGGACAATCGGACAGCCCCATGCCCCAGCCCCCACCCCCCTCCACCCCAACCAGCACCCCACCCCCCACCCCCCCACCTATCAACACCAACACAATGTTGACTCTCTCCGTTCAAGAGAGGGAAGTTAACAAAGTGTTCAAGAGACAGAACCCTCGCAAAGCGGCCGGGCCGGACGCTGTCTCCCCTGCCACACTGAAGCACTGCGCTGACCAGCTGTCTCCTGTGTTCACCAACATCTTCAACACCTCCCTGGAGATGTGCCACGTGCCAGCCTGCTTCAAGTCCTCCACCATCATCCCTGTGCCCAAGAAGCCCAGACCAACAGGACTGAATGACTACAGACCCGTCGCCCTGACATCTGTGGTAATGAAGTCCTTCGAACGCCTGGTGCTGGCACACCTCAAAAACTTCACAGACCCCCTCCTAGACCCCCTGCAGTTCGCCTACAGAGCCAACAGGTCTGTGGATGACGCAGTCAACATGGCCCTCCACTACACCCTCCAGCATCTGGACTCTTCAAACACCTACGCCAGGATCCTGTTTGTGGACTTCAGCTCTGCCTTCAACACCATCATCCCGGCTCTGCTTCAGGACAAGCTCTCCCAGCTGAACGTGCCCGACCCCACCTTCAGGTGGATCACAGGCTTCCTGTCCGACAGGAAGCAGCGCGTCAGGATGGGAACGCAAGTCTCTGACTCCCGGTCCATCAGCACCGGATCCCCTCAAGGCTGTGTCCTTTCCCCCCTGCTCTTCTCCCTGTACACAAACAGCTGCACCTCAAGTCATCCATCTGTCAAGCTCCTGAAGTTTGCGGACGATACCACCCTGATCGGGCTCATTTCTGATGGGGACGAGTCTGACTTCAGGTGGGAAGTGGACAACCTGGTGACTTGGTGCAGCCAGCACAACCTGGAGCTCAACGCTCTTAAGACAAGTGGAGATGGTTGTGGACTTTAGGAAGGAACCAGCCCCACTCCCCCCCATCACACTGCGCGACTCCCAGGTCAACAGTGTGGAGTCCCTTCGCTTCCTGGGCACCACCCTCTCCCAGGACCTCAAGTGGGAGCTGAACATCAGCTCACTCACAAAGAAAGCCCAGCAGAGGATGTACTTCCTGCGGCAACTGAAGAAATTCAGCCTGCCAAAGACAATGATGGTGCAATTCTACACTGCCATCATCGAGTCCATCCTCACCTCCTCCATCACCGTCTGGTACGCTGCTGCCACTGCCAAGGACATGAGCAGACTGCAGCGTATCATACGTGCCGCTGAGAAGGTGATAGGCTGCAACCTGCCATCCCTTGAGGACCTGCACACGGCAAGGTCTCTAAAACGGGTGAGGAAGATTGCTGCCGACTCCTCCCACCCTGGACACTCAGTGCTTCAGCTGCTCCCTTCTGGCAGGAGGCTGCGGTCCATCAGGACTAAAACCTCTCGCCACAAGAATAGCTTCTACCCCTCTGCTATTGCCCTCTTCAACAGGGCCAAGGACTCAGTTGGAGACACACCCCCCTCCAGAATCCCATTGCACTCTGCCACTTTAGCACAAAACACTTTAAACTTAAAAAACTTACAACTGTGATGTTTGCACCACTGTGTATATACCCCCCCCCCCAACGTACCATATATATATATATACCCATTCCACTCTGTACCCATGTCATTTGCAATTCCATGTTACCTGTATCATTTGCACTACCCGCATCATTTGTATTATTTGTAACATTTGTATTCCATGTTACCTGTATCATTTGCACTACTCGCATCATTTGTATTATTTGTAACATTTGTATTCCTTGTCTATATGTATCATATCTGCAGTGTATCTTTACATTGTATTCATTTTCCTTTTATTAGTAGGCCACATTTATGTTCTATGTCTGCTCATTCCTGCCAAAGTAAATTCTATGTTTGTTTATCTTGCATAGCGAATAAACCCCCATTCTGATTCTGATTCTGAACCTCATGTTTTACATCAAGGCAGCTTATACAGTAGCCGTGAGTAACTCTACATTTGGTCATTCAGCAGACGCTCTTATCCAGAGCGACTTACAGTAAGTACAGGGACATTCCCCCCTGAGGCAAGTAGGGTGAAGTGCCTTGCCCAAAGACACAACGTCATATTGGCACAGCCGGGGTTCGAACCAGGTACTTTCTGATTACTAGCCCGACTCCCTAACTCCCAGAATCCCACTGCCACTTTAGCTCATAACACTTTAAAAACTTAGTACTGTGATTTTTGCACCACTGTTTACACTACTGTGTATATACCCCCCCACGTACTATATATACCCATTCCACTCTGTACCTATGTTATTTGTACTTCCATGTTATTTGTATCATCTGTATTATTTGTATTATTTGTATTATTTTTATCATTTGTATTATTTGTTCATCTGTATCATATCTGTAGTGTATTTTACATTGTATTCATTTTTTATTAGTATGCCACATATATGTTTGCTCATTTCTGCCACAGTGAATTCTATGTTTGTTAATCGGACATAGCGAATAAACCCCATTCTGATTCTGATTCTAACCGCTCAGCCACCTGACTTCCCTGTTTTCACAGGATTTTGGCATGTGGGAGCAAGGTGACAAAACCAATCAGGGCATCCCTGAGCTCAACGTCAGCTCAACGTCAGCACCCAAGGTAGGCTAGCTATTAGCATGGCGCTAGCATTACAGGGAGCCAACCGCCTGGCCCTGGTTAACTAGCCGAATGCCGAGCCAAGTTTGGCAAGCGAAAAGCTGTATGATGTTTTTTTGCATGAGCGTGTCTGTTCTTGTCGGTGTTTGTGCATATTTGTGCGACGGTAGTTTTTTGTTTATGGATGTGTGTGTGTGTGTGTGTGTGTGTGCGCAGGCCGCACTGGAGGCCCTGGATGGTCTGAACCTGTTTGGAGCGAAAGGGGGTCCCGAATCAGTGGTCCACGCCCTGGCGGACGACATACAGCACTGCCAGGTACACACACACGCAGACACACACACACACACCAGCAGACACACACACACCCCAGCAGACACACACACACACGCAGACACACACACCCCAGCAGACACACACAAACACACATGCAGACTAACACACACACACACACACACATCCCAGCAGACACACACACACATTTACATTTACATTTATTCATTTAGCAGACGCTTTTATCCAAAGCGACTTACAAGAGAGAGCTTTTACAAAGAGCATCAGTCATTGAGCAAAGCAACGTGATAGACCCCGAACACAGTCGGATTTTTAGATCGTGAATCATACATCATGAGAACCAATAAGTGCCAAAGGAAGAACTATAAATGCATAACACAGCGATTATGAATATAGAGCAAGAGATACAACACATAATACATTAGATCAGGTGAAATGACATGCTATTGTTAAGTGCCATTAAATTCTCTAAATAGGTGAGTTTTAAGCCTTCTTTTGAAGGTTGGAAGGCAGTCCGTGCTTCTGATGGAGGTCGGGAGTTGATTCCACCATTGGGGAGCCAGGCAGTGGAAGAGTTTGTGTTGCGCTCTGGCGCTCTTGAGGGGGGGTACCACTAGACGGTTGTCAGCAGATGACCGTAGGTGGCGGGTGGGGGTATAGGGCTGGAGGAGAGAGTTGATATAGGTCGGGGCAGTCCCGTTTACCGCCCGGAAGGTCAGTACCAGGGTTTTGAATCTGATGCGGGCCATGACGGGAAGCCAGTGGAGGGCGATGAGGAGCGGGGTGACGTGACAGCGTCTGGGTAGGTTGAAAACCAGACGAGCGGCTGCATTCTGTATCCTCTGAAGGGGACGGGTTGCATTTGCAGGAAGGCCGGCTAGTAGCGAGTTGCAGTAATCCAGCTTTGAGAGGACTAGGGCTTGGACTAGCAGACACACGCAGAAACACACACACCTCAGCAGACACACACACAGACAAGGGCACCCGCTCACACCACCTCTCTCCCTCCAGTCCATCCTCAGCTCCATGCTTCCCCGGGCCTCCACGTCCAAGGAGGTGGACGCCGGCGTGCTGTCCACCATCTCCTACCCTGCCTTCGCCGTGGAGGACCTCCGCGTCGTCAACCTCACCAAGGAGGAGATCATCTCCAAGCTGCAGGTCTGGGGCCTGCTTCGGTGCTGGGTTGGGAAGATGAGTGGTGGAGGAGAGGTAACGCACACAGCTCACATCTTCCCTGTCTCTCTCTCTCTCCATCCGTCTGACAGGGGAGGTACGGCTCCTGCCGCTTTCTGCGAGACGGACATAAAACCCCCAAAGAGGTGAGTCCCATGAGCTCTCTCCCTCTCTCGCTTTATCTCTCTCTCTTTTATGTCTTGTCTCTCTCTCTTCGTTCTCTCTACCTTCTCTGTCTCTCTCTTTGTCTCTCTGTTTTCTCTCTGTCTCTTTTCTGTCTCTCTTCTCTCCCTCTCTGTCTCCTCTCTGTCACTGTTTCTCTCTCTTCTCTCTGTCTTTCTCTCTCTGTCTGTCTGTCTGTTCTCTCTGTCTCACGATGACCCGACGATTACCCACGTTTGCGTTGCTTTGTAATGCAAAGTAAACCCCCCCGCCCCAACACCTCCGCAGGACTCCACCCGTCTCTACTATGAGTCATCAGAGCTGAGGCTGTTCGAGAACATCGAGTGTGAATGGCCGCTGTTCTGGACCTTCCTCATCCTGGACGGCATCTTCACCGACAGCCCAGAGCAGGTGGGATTGCGTGTGTGTGCGTGCGCGTGAATCGATGCGTGTGCGTGTGCGTGACCTCTCCCGTGTCCCTCCCCAGGTGCAGGAGTACAGAGAGGCGCTAGAGGCCATCATGATCAAACAGAACGACGGGATCCGTCTCGTGCCGGAGCTCTACAGCGTCCCTCCTGACAAGGTCACACTCGCTGACCCTCACCCCTGACCTTTAACCCTCGAGGTGGTCGCACACCTTCACCTTCTGACCCTGATCTTGACACCTGACCCCCAACCCTGACCCTGACAAGGTCACAGACCCTAGTTCTGATTGTGACCCTGATACTGACCCCTGACCCCCAACTCTGACCCTGACCACTGACAAGGGTGGGTGCTTAACCGTTGAGCCACCTAACTCCTAAATGTGACTAAATGTAAGGTCACAGACCTTGATTCTGATTCTGACCCTGACCCCTGAAAAGGTCACAAACCCTGATTCTGACCCTGACACCTGAAAAGGTCACAGAACCTGATTCTGAATCTGATCCTGACCCTTGACCCCTAACCCTGACTCTGTTCCCTGCAGGTGGATGAGGAGTATGTGAAGCCACACTCCGTGGAGAGAGTTGCCCAGGGCCAGTGTCCTCTCAAGTGGGCTCAGTCTCTTTACGTGCTGGGCTCCCTGCTGGAGGAAGTGGGTACTGTGCCTCCTGGCCATCAGCACTAGAGGAGAAACGTCTACTAAATGAAAATATTATTATTGTTGTTGTTATGGTGATGAGAAGCGGTCGTAGTATCTGGATGACTAGGTTGACTGGCCGGCCAACCGTCTCCTTCCCCATCTCTACCAGGGCTTCCTGGCTCCGGGGGAAATGGACCCGCTCAACCGCCGCTTCTCCACCATCCACCAGCCTGATGTAGTGGTACAAGGTGGGCAGTACCGGGGTTGACCCACGGGAAGTGGGGAGGGGGGGACAACAGTTCAGCTGAGGCCTGTAGCACGAATTAAGATTGGATATTAACGAGGTAACTTCAGGTTTAACCCCTGGAACCCCAGAAACCCCTGGGTTAAACCTGAAGTTACCTTGTTAACGCCCAATCGTGAATCACAACCTGGCTGGTATGTGTGCGAAAGTTCATGCGTGTGTGTTCACGTGTGCGCGTGCGTGTGTTCACATGTGTTTGTGTTCACGTGTGTGTGTGTGTGTGTAGTGATCATCCTCGCAGAGACAGAGGAGATCAAACAGCTTCTGCAGCATCACGGCATCGACTCGGAGACACTGGAGGAAATCCACCCAATCAGAGTCCAGCCTTCCAGAGTGCTGAGTCACATCTACGCCCGGCTGGGTGTGTAACATGCGGGGGGGGGGGGGGGGGCGACATCCAGGAGCTGTACAGCAAGCGCAGACAAGCAGGCAGGGTGTTGGACTGACTTTGAGTGAAGGGGGGGGGGGGGGGGGGGGGGGGGGGGATATCTACTGGTAAATCCCGATTATCTCTATCTAACGCTTTCAGAATAAAAGTTCCAAATGTTCACTTTTTGTGTTTTTGGCCCCCTCCACCCTGCCTGGTTTCTACACCAGTGGCAGAGCCTATAGGGGAGTTTCCCATATTATCTGTACGGCAGCCAGTCAGCCGGGTGGTTGCCATAGAAACCGTGTGTGTTGTGATGCTGCAGGTCGTAACCAACGGTTGGGGTTGACCGGGAGACCGTACCGTCGTATCGGGGTGCTGGGAACCTCCAAGTTCTACCTGATCCGAGACACTGTGTTCTCCTTCACACCACAGGTCAGTGCTGAATCCCACTGTACACATCCCAGAGACTCGCTACACCTGACATATTAGACTAGATTAGATTCAACTTTAATGTCATTACACAGGGTAACGAAATGAAGTTAGCATCCAACCAGAAGTGCAAAACAGGTAGCATTAGCGGAATATACAGAGTATACACAAGGTAATTTAAAAGTGATTTGTAAGTACAAATATACAGATGTATTGTACAACATTCTACAGTATTATCACAGTATTTACTGTACAGTACTATATGCAGATGTGCAAAATGGAAAATGGAACAGATAGTGCAAAATGGTAAAGATGGTGCAAAATGACACAGATAGTGCAGAATGCAGAAAATAGTTCAAATATATAAATGGATAAATGTACTGTACTACACAAGCTACAGACACACAGAGCCCTGAGTGTGAGTGTGTGTGTAGTTCTTTGACCACCAGCAATTTTACTTGGCGCTGGACAACAACATGGACCTGTCCGGACCTGTCCTACCTCTGCTCCCACTGGAGAATGACTGGCCGGCCAACCATCTCCTTCCCCATCTTACAGAGCATGCTCAGTATGACCTTTCCCCTTCCTCACAGAGCATGCTCAGTAAGACCTCCCCATTTTTGAACCATCGGGCAGCACCGAATTGTTTTGGACCAGCCACTTACTCAGTTATGGAATTATTCCACCCACATGGTTGAATGTCTCACCAACATTGGTCTGAATTGGTCTCACCAACATCCAGATTAATTGCACAGGTGAGATACCAAATTATTTTAATTTGGCGACCATCAGACAATAGCCTTAGAACACTTCTGGCAACGATACCAGTGTGTGCCTCTGCTGGAACCCTGGTGTTCTAGCTCGTATCCCAAAAGCTTTTGTGGAACCTTATTGTTCCTTCAGTAGCCTTCTGTTCTTCATACTGTTATTATAACTCACAATTATTTTTGATTTGTTTCACACAAAAAAAACGTATTATACCATTAATGGTTAATGGTTCCCTGTTCAACAAACACAGCCATCCATAGTCACTCCCATGTGCAATACTATTATTATTATATTAACACTATGCAGTATTACTTGATGTGCAATATTCCTCATGTGTTCTTGTTGTTCTTATTGTCAACGTGCAATATTCCCCATGGTGGTCTTGTTGTTCCTCAAACAACGTGCAATAACTTGTCTATATGTCTCTCACTTCACATTCGAGACAGGAACCATTTCACTTAACCTCGTACTTGACTTCTACTTTTGATTACTCATAATATTTATATAGTTTGTAAGAATCCAATGCACTGTTTAATAGGAGACACCTGGTGAGATTTTCCTATAGTCTCCAGACTTCACGTCCCCAAGTTACTCAATCGAGAAGCTTGCAGGGGATATCTGCCTCAAAATGGTGTATTGTCTTTGTTGGAGGGTTAAATCATCCCCCCTCTGTCAACAGCTGCCCCATCAGAGCAATGATGATGAGATTGAGAGTGGCTCTCATGGGATAACTTATGAGACCTTTTTCCAAGAACTTTGATCTTAAATGTCCACCGCATAACATTTGGAGCAACACCTCTAGACTATGGCTATGAGACAGCTAGACAGGTATAGCTAGACAACTTTGAACTTTGAACAAGGATTGAAACTTAAGATTTTCAAAAGCAAGTTGATCCTTTTATTTGATGCATTCACACGAATTTAGAAGTTGGTCCTTCTGAATGGTCAAAATGCCTTGGTGACGACTTCAACCGGTCGAGAGAAGACAGAAGATTTTCTGTTTTTTGGGGGTGAATTTATTTATTAAGTGAATGGCACACCATCTCACTCTAAAACAATAGCTGACACATAGCTGTGGCTGTTGAGGAGGCTGGCTGATGAGGAGGCTGGCTGATGAGGAGGCTGGCTGATGAGAAGGCTGGCTGATGAGGAGGCTGGCTGATGAGGAGGCTGGCTGTTGAGAAGGCTGGCTGATGAGAAGGCTGGCTGATGAGAAGGCTGGCTGATGAGGAGGCTGGCTGATGAGGAGGCTGGCTGTTGAGAAGGCTGGCTGATGAGAAGGCTGGCTGATGAGAAGGCTGGCTGATGAGGAGGCTGGCTGATGAGGAGGCTGGCTGATGAGGAGGCTGGCTGATGAGGAGGCTGGCTGTTTAGGAGGTTGGCTGATGAGGAGGCTGGCTGATGAGGAGGCTGGCTGTTGAGAAGGCTGGCTGATGAGAAGGCTGGCTGATGAGGAGGCTGGCTGATGAGGAGGCTGGCTGTTTAGGAGGTTGGCTGATGAGGATGCTGGCTGATGAGGAGGCTGGCTGTTGAGAAGGCTGGCTGATGAGAAGGCTGGCTGATGAGGAGGCTGGCTGATGAGGAGGCTGGCTGATGAGGAGGCTGGCTGATGAGGAGGCTGGCTGATGAGGAGGCTGGCTGTTTTGGAGGCAATCTTCACCCCTTGTGAAGCTTGATGAAAGATAATGAACATGGATGTATATTGCAACACAGAAATAATTCAAGTAAAACACGTACTATGTAGTATCATAATGCAGTGCAGGTAATGAAAATTGTAAAAAAAAAAAAAACGAACCTTTGACTTGAACCACTTCTTAAAACAAGAAAAGGATTTCGATTTCCTGGTGTTCTTTACCACTGCGGTGGAATTTGTTTCATCCTTCACTTCTTCCGGTTCCTCAATAATGGTACTCTTGATTATGGGAGGGTAAACCGGTACTGATAACCCGGAAGGGATCGAAGTTCCAGGTATTGCTACAAAGTCCTCTTGCTCTGGTCTTGGTTCCAGGACTGTTTCAGGGCTGCTTCCAGAGGATACGGTGTCCTTTGTGAGTGAAGTATCTACAGTAGAGTGACACTTGTCTGTCTCAGCCCACACGGAGGATGGCCCAGGAAGATGGTCCTTTGTCAAGGAGCTACCATCCAGCGACTGGTTTGCGTCCGGGTTCAATACGGGAGATGTGATCATCCCTTTGTTGAACTTGAACAGGAGTTCATGCACAGCTTGCATGGCAGCTTCGTGAAATTCCTCCTGGAACAGCGATCGAACCGAGCAGCTTGAGACAGTCGGGCTGTCCGACAGGTCAATGGTCTCCCAGGAGCCTTCTTCCTCCTTAGCAGAGGAGTGGTCCTCGTTTGAGCCGTCTGCATCGCACAAAGTTAAGAGATCTCTAATTATCTCTGCTGTGCACGTTGTCAATAGGATCTCATGATCTATTGTGTTCTTTGTTGTCCACAGTGGCCTAGAGATGTCGTAGAACACTCCTGGGTACGGGAAGCCTTCTGAACTGTGTTGTAAGAATGACTCACTTTGGCATGCAGGTGGTATCCTACAAAAGACTGCCTTCAGTTTGTAATCGATTCTTTTGAGAATGTTACCAACCCTTGACCACACAGTTGTGGACCGCTTGTGACACCTAGCAAACTCGTTCAACTGCTCCATACCAGTGGCAAAGGATTCAACAGCAGTTGATACTGCAGCCTCTATGTCAGGGATAAATTCAGCACCAGACTCGGCTGATTTTGAAAACAGCTCCTGGTTCAACAGTTTCCTCATCATGGCCTGAGATCTGTTAACTGAATCAGAATCAGAATCTATTTTAATCGCTATTCAAGATATACAAACATAGGATTCACTTTGGCAGAAAGGAGCAAACATAGAACATATAAGGAGAAAAAACACAGAACATTTCACTAGTACCTGACTCACTGTTTGTATCCCTTCCAATCAGAGAACCCTTGTTCTGTGACGCCAGTGCTTTCGCGTTGTTATAGTTTGAAGCCAGAATCTTCAACTTTGGCGATAAGGAATGGAGCAGAGCAGCATCCATTTCCTTACCACTGTTTGCAATCATGTCAGAAATGGTTGTCATGACATCTCTTATTAGGCAGACGCTTTCCCAGCCGACTTTGTTTCCACCGTCAAGAAGAACAGGTGAAAAATACTGTTGGTCTGCTGTGGATATCAGAACAAGGTCTGGTTGTGAGGAAGCGCCATGTTCCACATCTGAAACTGAACTGTTCATCTGGATCTCCTGTTACACAGACAAGGGAGAAAATGTATTTTATTTAAGCAAGGCTTAGATGAAAGTGGAATTCATTCACATCATCTAGTACTTTAAATGAAGGCCTTCGTTTGAGATTAGAAACACCATGATCTATAAAACCAAAAACATTTACCTCGTCCGAGGGGTCTGCCTTCTCACAAACTTGAGAGGATACGGTGTCCTCTGTAAATGCAAAAGCTGCAGTAGTGTGACACTGCAGGCTAGATAACCTTTTGCTTGCACCCTTGCATGATTCAATGACAGACTTGTCTGTCTCAGCCCACACGGAGGATGGCCCAGGAAGATGGTCCTTTGTGAAGGAGCTACCATCCAGCGACTGGTTTGTTTCCGAGTTGAATACGGGAGATGTGATCATCCCTTTGTTGAACTTGAACAGGAGTTCATGCACAGCTTGCATGGCAGCTTCGTGAAATTCCTCCTGGAACAGCGATCGAACCGAGCAGCTTGAGACAGTCGGGCTGTCCGACAGGTCAATGGTCTCCCAGGAGCCTTCTTCCTCCTTAGCAGAGGAGTGGTCCTCGTTTGAGCCGTCTGCATCGCACAAAGTTAAGAGATCTCTAATTATCTCTGCTGTGCACGTTGTCAATAGGATCTCATGATCTATTGTGTTCTTTGTTGTCCACAGTGGCCTGGAGATGTCGTAGAACACTCCTGGGTAAGGGAAGCCTTCTGAACTGTGTTGTAAGAATGAATTACTTTGGCATGCAGGTGGTATCCTACAAAAGACTGCCTTCAATTTGTAATAGATTCCTTTCAGAATGTTGACAACCCTTGACCACACAGTTGTGGACCGCTTTTTACACCTAGCAAACTCAATCAACTGCTCCATACAGGTGACAAAGTATTCAACAGCAGTTGATACTGCAGCCTCTATGTCAGGGATAAATTCAGCACCAGATTCGGCTGATTGTGAAAACAGCTCCTGGTTCAACAGTTTCCTCATCGTGGCCTGAGATCTGTGAACTGAATCAGAATCTATTTTAATCGCTATGCAAGATATACAAACACAGGATTCACTTTGGCAGAAAGGAGCAAACATAGAACATATAAGGAGAAAAAACACAGAACATTTCACTAGTACCTGACTCACTGTTTGTATCCCTTCCAATCAGAGAACCCTTGTTCTGTGACGCCAGTGCTTTCGCGTTGTTATAGTTTGAAGTCAGAATCTTCAACTTTGGCGATAAGGAATGGAGCAGAGCAGCATCCATTTCCTTACCACTGTTTGCAATCATGTCAGAAATGGTTGTCATGACATCTCTTATTAGGCAGACGCTTTCCCAGCCGACTTTGTTTCCACCGTCAAGAAGAACAGGTGAAAAATACTGTTGGTCTGCTGTGGATATCAGAACAAGGTCTGGTTGTGAGGAAGCGCCATGTTCCACTTCTGAAACTGAACTGGTCATCTGGATCTCCTGTTACACAGACAAGGGAGAAAATGTAATTTATTTAAGCAAGGCTGCGGTAGATGAAAGTGGAATTCATTCACATCATCTAGTACTTTAAATAAAGGCCTTCATTCGAGATTAGAGACACCATGATCTATAAAACTAAAAACATTTACCTCGTCCGAGGGGTCTGCCTTCTCACAAACTTTCAAGTGTGGAGCCGTAAACTTTGACATCTCTGCTTCTCAAGAGTTAGACATTGAATGACTGTGTTAACAGAAGTGCTCACATATACTAACTGTTTCTAGGCTGTGACAAGTTTAACAACGGAATGAAGAAATAACATGCTGAAGTTCTGGGCAGTCATTATGACATCATAGCAGTTGCTGGACAGGTTTATTTTTCCATTTTATTTACCTTCCATTTCTCAAACTGGCCGCCTGTAATAATAGTTTTGTTGTTCATATCCTTGAACAACACATTCTTATGAATAAACATAACATATGTAACATAACATAAACAACAAAATATAACATAAACAACAACAAGAAAAAAAATCACATTTGATCTCTTATGGGGCTTTCCATATTGTGTTTAGTTGAAGTATCTTTTTGAAAAGTTTGCTCTGCACATGAAACATTAGGACAAAACCCACAAAATAATTTGGCTCTTAGGAAAGTGTAACAGTAGATACAAGATAAGAGAAAGGGAGAGATGAGAGATGGAGAGATGGAAGAGAGGAACAGAGGAAGAAAACGCGATGACTTCACGCTTTCAGTCTACCAGCAAACTTGTTTATGATGATGCTTCTGCTGTGGTATTTTACTTTAGGTCTGTATTTACTAGCCACATTGCAAAGTAACTGCATCTCAGCTGCCGCAACTTAATTCCAACATTTACATCTCAATAACATCAGTAAATGATACAGTACCGCAAAATTATAGGTGCAACACCAAATGATATTGTGAGTGCAGCCTCTTACAAGACAGTGCAGATCTGAAGAGTTGTTGTTTTTGGTTATTGTTGTTATTGGTTATTGTTGTTGTTATGGGCAGGACCCGGTGACAGGGCTGTTGCCAGGGACAGCGGATGCACCCCATGCGTGGGTGAGGGACAACGTCTACAGCATCCTGTCTGTCTGGGGGCTCAACCTGGCCTACAGGAAGAACGCAGACCGGGACGAGGACAAGGCCAAGGCATACGAGCTGGAACAGGTACCCTAACCCTAGGGGCTGGGGGTCTGGAGCAGGCTGGTGTTGGGGTCTGGAGCAGGCTGGTGTTGGGGTCTGGAGCAGGCTGGTGTTGGGGTCTGGAGCTGGCTGCTGTTGGGGTCTGGAGCAGGCTGGTGTTGGGGTCTGGAGCAGGCTGGTGTTGGGGTCTGGAGTAGGCTGGTGTTGGGGTCTGGAGCAGGCTGGTGTTGGGGTCTGGAGCTGGCTGGTGTTGGGGTCTGGAGCAGGCTGGTGTTGGGGTCTGGAGCAGGCTGGTGTTGGGGTCTGGAGCTGGCTGCTGTTGGGGTCTGGAGCAGGCTGGTGTTGGGGTCTGGAGCAGGCTGGTGTTGGGGTCTGGAGTAGGCTGGTGTTGGGGTCTGGAGCAGGCTGGTGTTGGGGTCTGGAGCTGGCTGGTGTTGGGGTCTGGAGCAGGCTGATGTTGGGGTCTGGAGCAGGCTGGTGTTGGGGTCTGGAGCAGACTGGTGTTGGGGTCTGGAGCAGGCTGGTGTTGGGGTCTGGAGCAGGCTGGTGTTGGGGTCTGGAGCAGGATGATGTTGGGGTCTGGAACAGGATGATATTGGGGTCTGGAGCTGGTAGATGTTGGGGTCTGGAGCAGGTATGTGTTGGGGTCTGGAGCTGATAGGTGTTGGGGTCTGGAGTCGGTAGATGTTGGGGTCTGGAGCAGGTAGATGTTGGGGTCTGGAGCAGGAAGATATTGGGGTCTGGAGCAGGAAGATATTGGAGTCTGGAGCAGGTAGATGTTGGGGTCTGGAGCTGATAGGTGTTGGGGTCTGGAGTCGGTAGATGTTGGGGTCTGGAGCAGGTATGTGTTGGGGTCTGGAGTAGGTAGATGTTAGGGTCTGGAGCTCGTAGATGTTGGGGTCTGGAGCTGGTAGATGTTGGGGTCTGGAGCTCATAGGTGTTGGGGTCTGGAGTAGGGTAGGTGGTAAAGCAAAGCAATTTTTCTTGCCACATCAGACATCCGTTGACAAATGCCATGTTTAATTCTAACTACTCAATGTGTGTGGACCTGTGTATATGTGTGTGTTCATGTGTGTGTGTGTGTGTGTGTGTGGGGGGGGGGGGGGGGGTGTGAATGCCATGGGGTAATGTAGATCAGGTTTACATAATCCAAATAACATATGGAAGAGAGAAGGTCAGGGGTCAAACCTGCTCTCTGTGTACTAGGCTCCATCCATTCATATTCATTGCTTTTTCTTGCTGTTGCTCTCTCTCTGTACCCCTGTCCTTTCTATCCATCCCTTCCTCTCAATCCACCCTTCCCCTCTTCCTCTCGCCAGAATGTGGTCAAGCTGATGAGAGGTCTGCTGCAGTGTATGATGAGACAGGTATGACATCACTTCCTGTCTTCCTTGTGTTGCAGGGAGTGATTGCATGACCGTAGAGCCACCCTACCTTACCGACAGCCATATAGCTAGATAGATGATAAATTGATAGGTAGATTGACATGTACATGCGTACATTGAAAAGAGGTTCATTCTGTTCAGATTGAGAAGGTGGAGAAGTTCAAGTACAGTAAGAGCGTGGAGGACAGCCTGCACGCCAAGTTCAACTCCCAGAGCTGTGCACCAGTAGTGGGGGACAACGAGTGGGGACACCTGCAGGTCGACGCCACATCCATCTTCCTGCTCTTCCTGGCTCAGATGACGGCCTCAGGTACGACCCTCTCTCCTTCCAGCCTCCCCTCTTTTCTCTTCTTCTCTCTCCCATGCTCTTGGCTCTTCTCTCGTCCTCCCCTCTCCTCTCCCCTCTTTTCTGTTCACCTCCTCTTCCCTCCTCTCCCCTCCCCACTCGTCAGTTCCCCTTATTTGCTTTTCTCCTCCTCTTCTTTTAAATTCTCTCCTTTCTTCTGTTCTTCTCTCCTCCCTTCCCTCCTCTCCTCTCTCCTCCCTTCCCTCCTCTCCTCTCTCCTCCCTTCCCTCCTCTCCTCTCTCATCCCTTCCCTCCTCTCCTCTCTCCTCCCTTCACCTCTCCTCTCCCCTCCCTTCTGTTCACCTCCTCTTCCCTCCTCTCCTCTCCCCTGTTCCACTTATTAGATTTTCTCCTCCTCTTATATTCTCTCCTTTCTTCAGTTCTTCTCTCCTCCCTTCCCTCCTCTCTCCTCCTCTCTCCCAGGCTTTTTGCTCATCTCTTCTCCTCCCCTCTCCCCTCTGTTCACCTCCTCTCGTCTGCTCACCTCCTCAGCGTGTGACTTGTGTTTGCAGGACTCCATATTGTGTACACTCGTGACGAGGTGGACATCCTCCAGACATCCTCCAGAACCTCCAGGATTCCTACATACCAACTCGATCCAGGGTGAGTTACAACAATGACAAACCCTGGTTTACTGCAAAACTCAGAAGTCTGAGGTCGAAGAAGGAGTTGGCGTTTAAGTCTGGCGACCGTTACAGATTTAAGGAGGCGAAGAAGCTGTTCAGCAGGGGCGTCAGAGACGCGAAACGACTCTACTCAAAGAGACTGCAAGAACAATTCTCCTCAAACGACTCTGCTTCTGTCTGGAGGGGGCTTAGGCAAATTACCAACCACAAGCCCAGAGCCCCACCCACCACCAACGACTCCCGCCTGGCCGAGGACCTGAACGAATTCTATTGTAGATTCGAAGGACAATCGGACAGCCCCATGCCCCAGCCCCCACCCCCCTCCACCCCAACCAGCACCCCACCCCCCACCCCCCCACCTATCAACACCAACACAATGTTGACTCTCTCCGTTCAAGAGAGGGAAGTTAACAAAGTGTTCAAGAGACAGAACCCTCGCAAAGCGGCCGGGCCGGACGCTGTCTCCCCTGCCACACTGAAGCACTGCGCTGACCAGCTGTCTCCTGTGTTCACCAACATCTTCAACACCTCCCTGGAGATGTGCCACGTGCCAGCCTGCTTCAAGTCCTCCACCATCATCCCTGTGCCCAAGAAGCCCAGACCAACAGGACTGAATGACTACAGACCCGTCGCCCTGACATCTGTGGTAATGAAGTCCTTCGAACGCCTGGTGCTGGCACACCTCAAAAACTTCACAGACCCCCTCCTAGACCCCCTGCAGTTCGCCTACAGAGCCAACAGGTCTGTGGATGACGCAGTCAACATGGCCCTCCACTACACCCTCCAGCATCTGGACTCTTCAAACACCTACGCCAGGATCCTGTTTGTGGACTTCAGCTCTGCCTTCAACACCATCATCCCGGCTCTGCTTCAGGACAAGCTCTCCCAGCTGAACGTGCCCGACCCCACCTTCAGGTGGATCACAGGCTTCCTGTCCGACAGGAAGCAGCGCGTCAGGATGGAAAACACAAGTCTCTGACTCCCGGTCCATCAGCACCGGATCCCCTCAAGGCTGTGTCCTTTCCCCCCTGCTCTTCTCCCTGTACACAAACAGCTGCACCTCAAGTCATCCATCTGTCAAGCTCCTGAAGTTTGCGGACGATACCACCCTGATCGGGCTCATTTCTGATGGGGACGAGTCTGACTTCAGGTGGGAAGTGGACAACCTGGTGACTTGGTGCAGCCAGCACAACCTGGAGCTCAACGCTCTTAAGACAAGTGGAGATGGTTGTGGACTTTAGGAAGGAACCAGCCCCACTCCCCCCCATCACACTGCGCGACTCCCAGGTCAACAGTGTGGAGTCCCTTCGCTTCCTGGGCACCACCCTCTCCCAGGACCTCAAGTGGGAGCTGAACATCAGCTCACTCACAAAGAAAGCCCAGCAGAGGATGTACTTCCTGCGGCAACTGAAGAAATTCAGCCTGCCAAAGACAATGATGGTGCAATTCTACACTGCCATCATCGAGTCCATCCTCACCTCCTCCATCACCGTCTGGTACGCTGCTGCCACTGCCAAGGACATGAGCAGACTGCAGCGTATCATACGTGCCGCTGAGAAGGTGATAGGCTGCAACCTGCCATCCCTTGAGGACCTGCACACGGCAAGGTCTCTAAAACGGGTGAGGAAGATTGCTGCCGACTCCTCCCACCCTGGACACTCAGTGCTTCAGCTGCTCCCTTCTGGCAGGAGGCTGCGGTCCATCAGGACTAAAACCTCTCGCCACAAGAATAGCTTCTACCCCTCTGCTATTGCCCTCTTCAACAGGGCCAAGGACTCAGTTTGAGACACACCCCCCTCCAGAATCCCATTGCACTCTGCCACTTTAGCACAAAACACTTTAAACTTAAAAAACTTACAACTGTGATGTTTGCACCACTGTGTATATACCCCCCCCCCCCCCCAACGTACCATATATATATATATACCCATTCCACTCTGTACCCATGTCATTTGCAATTCCATGTTACCTGTATCATTTGCACTACCCGCATCATTTGTATTATTTGTAACATTTGTATTCCATGTTACCTGTATCATTTGCACTACTCGCATCATTTGTATTATTTGTAACATTTGTATTCCTTGTCTATATGTATCATATCTGCAGTGTATCTTTACATTGTATTCATTTTCCTTTTATTAGTAGGCCACATTTATGTTCTATGTCTGCTCATTCCTGCCAAAGTAAATTCTATGTTTGTTTATCTTGCACAGCGAATAAACCCCCATTCTGATTCTGATTCTGAACCTCATGTTTTACATCAAGGCAGCTTATACAGTAGCCGTCAGTAACTCTACATTTGGTCATTCAGCAGACGCTCTTATCCAGAGCGACTTACAGTAAGTACAGGGACATTCCCCCCTGAGGCAAGTAGGGTGAAGTGCCTTGCCCAAAGACACAACGTCATATTGGCACAGCCGGGGTTCGAACCAGGTACTTTCTGATTACTAGCCCGACTCCCTAACTCCCAGAATCCCACTGCCACTTTAGCTCATAACACTTTAAAAACTTAGTACTGTGATTTTTGCACCACTGTTTACACTACTGTGTATATACCCCCCCACGTACTATATATACCCATTCCACTCTGTACCTATGTTATTTGTACTTCCATGTTATTTGTATCATCTGTATTATTTGTATTATTTGTATTATTTTTATCATTTGTATTATTTGTTCATCTGTATCATATCTGTAGTGTATTTTACATTGTATTCATTTTTTATTAGTATGCCACATATATGTTTGCTCATTTCTGCCACAGTGAATTCTATGTTTGTTAATCGGACATAGCGAATAAACCCCATTCTGATTCTGATTCTAACCGCTCAGCCACCTGACTTCCCTGTTTTCACAGGATTTTGGCATGTGGGAGCAAGGTGACAAAACCAATCAGGGCATCCCTGAGCTCAACGTCAGCTCAACGTCAGCACCCAAGGTAGGCTAGCTATTAGCATGGCGCTAGCATTACAGGGAGCCAACCGCCTGGCCCTGGTTAACTAGCCGAATGCCGAGCCAAGTTTGGCAAGCGAAAAGCTGTATGATGTTTTTTTGCATGAGCGTGTCTGTTCTTGTCGGTGTTTGTGCATATTTGTGCGACGGTAGTTTTTTGTTTATGGATGTGTGTGTGTGTGTGTGTGTGTGTGTGTGTGCGCAGGCCGCACTGGAGGCCCTGGATGGTCTGAACCTGTTTGGAGCGAAAGGGGGTCCCGAATCAGTGGTCCACGCCCTGGCGGACGACATACAGCACTGCCAGGTACACACACACGCAGACACACACACACACACCAGCAGACACACACACACCCCAGCAGACACACACACACACGCAGACACACACACCCCAGCAGACACACACAAACACACATGCAGACTAACACACACACACACACACACATCCCAGCAGACACACACACACATTTACATTTACATTTATTCATTTAGCAGACGCTTTTATCCAAAGCGACTTACAAGAGAGAGCTTTTACAAAGAGCATCAGTCATTGAGCAAAGCAACGTGATAGACCCCGAACACAGTCGGATTTTTAGATCGTGAATCATACATCATGAGAACCAATAAGTGCCAAAGGAAGAACTATAAATGCATAACACAGCGATTATGAATATAGAGCAAGAGATACAACACATAATACATTAGATCAGGTGAAATGACATGCTATTGTTAAGTGCCATTAAATTCTCTAAATAGGTGAGTTTTAAGCCTTCTTTTGAAGGTTGGAAGGCAGTCCGTGCTTCTGATGGAGGTCGGGAGTTGATTCCACCATTGGGGAGCCAGGCAGTGGAAGAGTTTGTGTTGCGCTCTGGCGCTCTTGAGGGGGGGTACCACTAGACGGTTGTCAGCAGATGACCGTAGGTGGCGGGTGGGGGTATAGGGCTGGAGGAGAGAGTTGATATAGGTCGGGGCAGTCCCGTTTACCGCCCGGAAGGTCAGTACCAGGGTTTTGAATCTGATGCGGGCCATGACGGGAAGCCAGTGGAGGGCGATGAGGAGCGGGGTGACGTGACAGCGTCTGGGTAGGTTGAAAACCAGACGAGCGGCTGCATTCTGTATCCTCTGAAGGGGACGGGTTGCATTTGCAGGAAGGCCGGCTAGTAGCGAGTTGCAGTAATCCAGCTTTGAGAGGACTAGGGCTTGGACTAGCAGACACACGCAGAAACACACACACCTCAGCAGACACACACACAGACAAGGGCACCCGCTCACACCACCTCTCTCCCTCCAGTCCATCCTCAGCTCCATGCTTCCCCGGGCCTCCACGTCCAAGGAGGTGGACGCCGGCGTGCTGTCCACCATCTCCTACCCTGCCTTCGCCGTGGAGGACCTCCGCGTCGTCAACCTCACCAAGGAGGAGATCATCTCCAAGCTGCAGGTCTGGGGCCTGCTTCGGTGCTGGGTTGGGAAGATGAGTGGTGGAGGAGAGGTAACGCACACAGCTCACATCTTCCCTGTCTCTCTCTCTCTCCATCCGTCTGACAGGGGAGGTACGGCTCCTGCCGCTTTCTGCGAGACGGACATAAAACCCCCAAAGAGGTGAGTCCCATGAGCTCTCTCCCTCTCTCGCTTTATCTCTCTCTCTTTTATGTCTTGTCTCTCTCTCTTCGTTCTCTCTACCTTCTCTGTCTCTCTCTTTGTCTCTCTGTTTTCTCTCTGTCTCTTTTCTGTCTCTCTTCTCTCCCTCTCTGTCTCCTCTCTGTCACTGTTTCTCTCTCTTCTCTCTGTCTTTCTCTCTCTGTCTGTCTGTCTGTTCTCTCTGTCTCACGATGACCCGACGATTACCCACGTTTGCGTTGCTTTGTAATGCAAAGTAAACCCCCCCGCCCCAACACCTCCGCAGGACTCCACCCGTCTCTACTATGAGTCATCAGAGCTGAGGCTGTTCGAGAACATCGAGTGTGAATGGCCGCTGTTCTGGACCTTCCTCATCCTGGACGGCATCTTCACCGACAGCCCAGAGCAGGTGGGATTGCGTGTGTGTGCGTGCGCGTGAATCGATGCGTGTGCGTGTGCGTGACCTCTCCCGTGTCCCTCCCCAGGTGCAGGAGTACAGAGAGGCGCTAGAGGCCATCATGATCAAACAGAACGACGGGATCCGTCTCGTGCCGGAGCTCTACAGCGTCCCTCCTGACAAGGTCACACTCGCTGACCCTCACCCCTGACCTTTAACCCTCGAGGTGGTCGCACACCTTCACCTTCTGACCCTGATCTTGACACCTGACCCCCAACCCTGACCCTGACAAGGTCACAGACCCTAGTTCTGATTGTGACCCTGATACTGACCCCTGACCCCCAACTCTGACCCTGACCACTGACAAGGGTGGGTGCTTAACCGTTGAGCCACCTAACTCCTAAATGTGACTAAATGTAAGGTCACAGACCTTGATTCTGATTCTGACCCTGACCCCTGAAAAGGTCACAAACCCTGATTCTGACCCTGACACCTGAAAAGGTCACAGAACCTGATTCTGAATCTGATCCTGACCCTTGACCCCTAACCCTGACTCTGTTCCCTGCAGGTGGATGAGGAGTATGTGAAGCCACACTCCGTGGAGAGAGTTGCCCAGGGCCAGTGTCCTCTCAAGTGGGCTCAGTCTCTTTACGTGCTGGGCTCCCTGCTGGAGGAAGTGGGTACTGTGCCTCCTGGCCATCAGCACTAGAGGAGAAACGTCTACTAAATGAAAATATTATTATTGTTGTTGTTATGGTGATGAGAAGCGGTCGTAGTATCTGGATGACTAGGTTGACTGGCCGGCCAACCGTCTCCTTCCCCATCTCTACCAGGGCTTCCTGGCTCCGGGGGAAATGGACCCGCTCAACCGCCGCTTCTCCACCATCCACCAGCCTGATGTAGTGGTACAAGGTGGGCAGTACCGGGGTTGACCCACGGGAAGTGGGGAGGGGGGGACAACAGTTCAGCTGAGGCCTGTAGCACGAATCAAGATTGGATATTAACGAGGTAACTTCAGGTTTAACCCCTGGAACCCCAGAAACCCCTGGGTTAAACCTGAAGTTACCTTGTTAACGCCCAATCGTGAATCACAACCTGGCTGGTATGTGTGCGAAAGTTCATGCGTGTGTGTTCACGTGTGCGCGTGCGTGTGTTCACATGTGTTTGTGTTCACGTGTGTGTGTGTGTGTGTAGTGATCATCCTCGCAGAGACAGAGGAGATCAAACAGCTTCTGCAGCATCACGGCATCGACTCGGAGACACTGGAGGAAATCCACCCAATCAGAGTCCAGCCTTCCAGAGTGCTGAGTCACATCTACGCCCGGCTGGGTGTGTAACATGCGGGGGGGGGGGGGGCGACATCCAGGAGCTGTACAGCAAGCGCAGACAAGCAGGCAGGGTGTTGGACTGACTTTGAGTGAAGGGGGGGGGGGGGGGGGGGGGGGGGATATCTACTGGTAAATCCCGATTATCTCTATCTAACGCTTTCAGAATAAAAGTTCCAAATGTTCACTTTTTGTGTTTTTGGCCCCCTCCACCCTGCCTGGTTTCTACACCAGTGGCAGAGCCTATAGGGGAGTTTCCCATATTATCTGTACGGCAGCCAGTCAGCCGGGTGGTTGCCATAGAAACCGTGTGTGTTGTGATGCTGCAGGTCGTAACCAACGGTTGGGGTTGACCGGGAGACCGTACCGTCGTATCGGGGTGCTGGGAACCTCCAAGTTCTACCTGATCCGAGACACTGTGTTCTCCTTCACACCACAGGTCAGTGCTGAATCCCACTGTACACATCCCAGAGACTCGCTACACCTGACATATTAGACTAGATTAGATTCAACTTTAATGTCATTACACAGGGTAACGAAATGAAGTTAGCATCCAACCAGAAGTGCAAAACAGGTAGCATTAGCGGAATATACAGAGTATACACAAGGTAATTTAAAAGTGATTTGTAAGTACAAATATACAGATGTATTGTACAACATTCTACAGTATTATCACAGTATTTACTGTACAGTACTATATGCAGATGTGCAAAATGGAAAATGGAACAGATAGTGCAAAATGGTAAAGATGGTGCAAAATGACACAGATAGTGCAGAATGCAGAAAATAGTTCAAATATATAAATGGATAAATGTACTGTACTACACAAGCTACAGACACACAGAGCCCTGAGTGTGAGTGTGTGTGTAGTTCTTTGACCACCAGCAATTTTACTTGGCGCTGGACAACAACATGGACCTGTCCGGACCTGTCCTACCTCTGCTCCCACTGGAGAATGACTGGCCGGCCAACCATCTCCTTCCCCATTTTACAGAGCATGCTCAGTATGACCTTTCCCCTTCCTCACAGAGCATGCTCAGTAAGACCTCCCCATTTTTGAACCATCGGGCAGCACCGAATTGTTTTGGACCAGCCACTTACTCAGTTATGGAATTATTCCACCCACATGGTTGAATGTCTCACCAACATTGGTCTGAATTGGTCTCACCAACATCCAGATTAATTGCACAGGTGAGATACCAAATTATTTTAATTTGGCGACCATCAGACAATAGCCTTAGAACACTTCTGGCAACGATACCAGTGTGTGCCTCTGCTGGAACCCTGGTGTTCTAGCTCGTATCCCAAAAGCTTTTGTGGAACCTTATTGTTCCTTCAGTAGCCTTCTGTTCTTCATACTGTTATTATAACTCACAATTATTTTTGATTTGTTTCACACAAAAAAAACGTATTATACCATTAATGGTTAATGGTTCCCTGTTCAACAAACACAGCCATCCATAGTCACTCCCATGTGCAATACTATTATTATTATATTAACACTATGCAGTATTACTTGATGTGCAATATTCCTCATGTGTTCTTGTTGTTCTTATTGTCAACGTGCAATATTCCCCATGGTGGTCTTGTTGTTCCTCAAACAACGTGCAATAACTTGTCTATATGTCTCTCACTTCACATTCGAGACAGGAACCATTTCACTTAACCTCGTACTTGACTTCTACTTTTGATTACTCATAATATTTATATAGTTTGTAAGAATCCAATGCACTGTTTAATAGGAGACACCTGGTGAGATTTTCCTATAGTCTCCAGACTTCACGTCCCCAAGTTACTCAATCGAGAAGCTTGCAGGGGATATCTGCCTCAAAATGGTGTATTGTCTTTGTTGGAGGGTTAAATCATCCCCCCTCTGTCAACAGCTGCCCCATCAGAGCAATGATGATGAGATTGAGAGTGGCTCTCATGGGATAATTTATGAGACCTTTTTCCAAGAACTTTGATCTTAAATGTCCACCGCATAACATTTGGAGCAACACCTCTAGACTATGGCTATGAGACAGCTAGACAGGTATAGCTAGACAACTTTGAACTTTGAACAAGGATTGAAACTTAAGATTTTCAAAAGCAAGTTGATCCTTTTATTTGATGCATTCACACGAATTTAGAAGTTGGTCCTTCTGAATGGTCAAAATGCCTTGGTGACGACTTCAACCGGTCGAGAGAAGACAGAAGATTTTCTGTTTTTTGGGGGTGAATTTATTTATTAAGTGAATGGCACACCATCTCACTCTAAAACAATAGCTGACACATAGCTGTGGCTGTTGAGGAGGCTGGCTGATGAGGAGGCTGGCTGATGAGGAGGCTGGCTGATGAGAAGGCTGGCTGATGAGGAGGCTGGCTGATGAGGAGGCTGGCTGTTGAGAAGGCTGGCTGATGAGAAGGCTGGCTGATGAGAAGGCTGGCTGATGAGGAGGCTGGCTGATGAGGAGGCTGGCTGTTGAGAAGGCTGGCTGATGAGAAGGCTGGCTGATGAGAAGGCTGGCTGATGAGGAGGCTGGCTGATGAGGAGGCTGGCTGATGAGGAGGCTGGCTGATGAGGAGGCTGGCTGTTTAGGAGGTTGGCTGATGAGGAGGCTGGCTGATGAGGAGGCTGGCTGTTGAGAAGGCTGGCTGATGAGAAGGCTGGCTGATGAGGAGGCTGGCTGATGAGGAGGCTGGCTGTTTAGGAGGTTGGCTGATGAGGATGCTGGCTGATGAGGAGGCTGGCTGTTGAGAAGGCTGGCTGATGAGAAGGCTGGCTGATGAGGAGGCTGGCTGATGAGGAGGCTGGCTGATGAGGAGGCTGGCTGATGAGGAGGCTGGCTGATGAGGAGGCTGGCTGTTTTGGAGGCAATCTTCACCCCTTGTGAAGCTTGATGAAAGATAATGAACATGGATGTATATTGCAACACAGAAATAATTCAAGTAAAACACGTACTATGTAGTATCATAATGCAGTGCAGGTAATGAAAATTGTAAAAAAAAAAAAAAAAGAACCTTTGACTTGAACCACTTCTTAAAACAAGAAAAGGATTTCGATTTCCTGGTGTTCTTTACCACTGCGGTGGAATTTGTTTCATCCTTCACTTCTTCCGGTTCCTCAATAATGGTACTCTTGATTATGGGAGGGTAAACCGGTACTGATAACCCGGAAGGGATCGAAGTTCCAGGTATTGCTACAAAGTCCTCTTGCTCTGGTCTTGGTTCCAGGACTGTTTCAGGGCTGCTTCCAGAGGATACGGTGTCCTTTGTGAGTGAAGTATCTACAGTAGAGTGACACTTGTCTGTCTCAGCCCACACGGAGGATGGCCCAGGAAGATGGTCCTTTGTCAAGGAGCTACCATCCAGCGACTGGTTTGCGTCCGGGTTCAATACGGGAGATGTGATCATCCCTTTGTTGAACTTGAACAGGAGTTCATGCACAGCTTGCATGGCAGCTTCGTGAAATTCCTCCTGGAACAGCGATCGAACCGAGCAGCTTGAGACAGTCGGGCTGTCCGACAGGTCAATGGTCTCCCAGGAGCCTTCTTCCTCCTTAGCAGAGGAGTGGTCCTCGTTTGAGCCGTCTGCATCGCACAAAGTTAAGAGATCTCTAATTGTGTGCGTGCTGCAAGGCGCACACTATGTTATTACTAGCGTTTATTATTGTGTGCGTGCTGCAAGGCGCACACTATGTTATTACTAGCGTTTATTATTGTGTGCGTGCTGCAAGGCGCACACTATGTTATTACTAGCGTTTATTATTGTGTGCGTGCTGCAAGGCGCACACTATGTTATTACTAGCGTTTATTATTATTATTATTATTCTTACACCGTTTTTTGGCTCAAAACATCTACCAGAGTTTTTGACGCATATACACAAAAGTTATATCAAAACGTGCGGCTCGGCCCCGACATGTGTGCTATGATTTTTCTAAGACTTTTGGCGAACAATTGTGCCCAAAAATTGCCAAAAACCACACCAGAAAAATTAATGGGTGTTAATGGAGAGAATGTTTGAAAACTAGAGTGGGTGATGTCATCGCTAGAGTGGAGAGGAGACAGAAGAATTCGTGAAAAAAATAAAACATATTCGACTACCATGGCCTCAAATGCAACACTACAGACACAATTTATACATAGAAACGTAGGAAAATGTGTCCTCTAGCTCACACTTGCTTTACTTTATCTGTCAGATTTATTGTTTTAGCTTGACATGCGAAAATTCGGCCGCAGCACCCATGAAGAGCCTCATAGACTCCCATGTTAAAAGTGCCAGGAAAATTTCAGGAGGAATACAAAACTAACACTTTTTAGAATTGCTCCCAAGAGCACATTTCTTCACTTGTCAACACAAAATGCCTATGTAGACGTTCAGGAAGGGCTCAGCCGGCTTCACGTTAACCTGGTTTTATGATTGGAAACACGGTTTGGCCAGAAATCCTTCCTGTTCGAGGGGTGCGGTAAGCCTTTTCTCTCTGTCTGTTCAACTGACATGACAGTTGCAACTGTCAGCTGCAACTCATTAGTTCGTTACTTAGCAACGTGCTTGAAAGAGGAGAGACGGTGGCCACGAATGACGGTGGCTATTTTATGAACAGTAATTCATTTCACATTTAATAACTTTAATTGGAGGATATTTACTGGAGGAATCAAATTGGCTCTTTTTGTTTCGGGTGTATTTATAAACTGTACTCCAGCTCAACTCTTCCTCTCTGGCTCTAAGTCTCTAAGGTAAGCAAACATCTTTTTCAACTCTTTCGCTAGCATGCTATCTACAATGTAGGTTTTTGACTTCTTTAACATTTGGGCTCATAGGTATTCATGTGCTTATCAGTCAGGATTTACAACTGATATTCCAACTAGCTGTAAAGATATGCTGTTTGCTAACATTAGCGACCAATGCTAAAATTAGCGCTTAAGCTAATTGCTAGTGCATCAGCATATGTTTCTAGCATGCTAAGATGTGGGTTTTGGACTTCTTTAACATTTGGGCTTATATGTATTCATGTGCTTATCAGTCAGGACGGTGGTGGAGGGTTATGGGGGGGGGGGTATTTGTGTGCATTTTGACCGTTTAGGGTCGTTTTCGGAGGGGGGGGGGCGATCGGCGTTCGCGGGGGGCGGGGGGCGGGGGGGCTCGTGCGGGGGGGTTTGAGGGCAGGGTTCATGTGCTGGGGTCCATAGGATTCTAACGAGATATTGGGGAGGTGTGTGGGAGGTCGGGTTCATGAGCTATGAGCCTATTTGTGGGAGAGGTTTGAGAATCGCGATTGATTTACATGCACCTTCAAGCGGAGATTGTGACGTTGCGGGGGGCTCGGGGGGGCGATTTCGGAAGGGTTTGGGGCATTGGGGAGGTGTGTGGGTGGTTGGGATTGGAAGTTCCATAGAGAAACAGTGGGGATTAAATACAGGTCTTCTAGGAATTGCTATTTAAATTGTTGGGGGGGCTTGCTGTAAAACATTCATAATCGTCTGGATACTGGTTGACCTTGCAAACTATTGGCTAGTGTTGTATGGGGAGTCCTGTAGTCCTGTAGTTTATAGATGATTAAACCTGTGTGTCTGCTACTAAGTGATTCATTGCACTGAATGGTTTGATTGACAGTTCATCATTAAGTCATTAATGTACAGACTGCCTGTGTGTATGCACATATATGTATAGATATATATATATGTGTATGTGTGTGTATGTGCGTGTGTGTATGTGCGTGTGTGTTTTTCTCAATTAATGTTGGATAAAAAGCACTGTTTTTGTTAGTGTGATATCAGAACTGTGTGAGCACTAGGTCACACAGTTATGAAATCACACTAACAAAACAGTATATATATATATATATGTGTGTGTGTGTGTGTGTGTGTGTGTGTGTGTGTATGTGCGTGTGTGTGTGTGTATGTGCGTGTGTGTATGTGCGTGTGTGTTTTTCCTCAATTAATGTTGGATAAAAAGCACTGTTTTTGTTAGTGTGATATCAGAACTGTGTGACCTAGTGCTTTTTGTGAATTTTCATGCTAGCTTATTGCTGAATCCTGATTTGTTACATGTTTGATTGCATGTGGATTGATTTGACATTTAACACAGCTGTATAACTTTATAATGTTATCTGATATTTATAATGCGGTATCATTTTGATAAAAGGTGTATTTCTAATACCAAAGTCATAGCCATTGATGGCCTAATTCTGGCATTGGATGTATTTGGGTCTTTTTACACTCTAAGTTTTTTAAAGCATTTATCACTATTATCAAATTAGAACCAAACTCATACTATGCTACTGAACTGTAATGTATAGTGCTACCTGACACAGAGTGACCAATTGTTTACTGCTTGCTTACTACTTAAACTTAAACTGTGGCAGTGTGCTCAAGTGGAGCTGTCTTTAATCCTGCTGAAATTCGTGTTTACGCTACTACTAGTGCATCAGCATATGAACACCTGTTGAAAGCTTGATCTGTCACATACCTAAGCAATGGTAGAAGTCATATTCTGAAAATTACTCAACAGTGTCAGTGATGAATGGGGGGGAGTCCCGGGCCAGAGTCACGCACACTCAAAATTTCTTTAGGAATTTTTTTCTAGTTATTGTGTGCGTGCTGCAAGGCGCACACTATGTTATTACTAGCGTTTATTATTGTGTGCGTGCTGCAAGGCGCACACTATGTTATTACTAGCGTTTATTATTATTATTATTATTCTTACACCGTTTTTTGGCTCAAAACATCTACCAGAGTTTTTGACGCATATACACAAAAGTTATATCAAAACGTGCGGCTCGGCCCCGACATGTGTGCTATGATTTTTCTAAGACTTTTGGCGAACAATTGTGCCCAAAAATTGCCAAAAACCACACCAGAAAAATTAATGGGTGTTAATGGAGAGAATGTTTGAAAACTAGAGTGGGTGATGTCATCGCTAGAGTGGAGAGGAGACAGAAGAATTCGTGAAAAAAATAAAACATATTCGACTACCATGGCCTCAAATGCAACACTACAGACACAATTTATACATAGAAACGTAGGAAAATGTGTCCTCTAGCTCACACTTGCTTTACTTTATCTGTCAGATTTATTGTTTTAGCTTGACATGCGAAAATTCGGCCGCAGCACCCATGAAGAGCCTCATAGACTCCCATGTTAAAAGTGCCAGGAAAATTTCAGGAGGAATACAAAACTAACACTTTTTAGAATTGCTCCCAAGAGCACATTTCTTCACTTGTCAACACAAAATGCCTATGTAGACGTTCAGGAAGGGCTCAGCCGGCTTCACGTTAACCTGGTTTTATGATTGGAAACACGGTTTGGCCAGAAATCCTTCCTGTTCGAGGGGTGCGGTAAGCCTTTTCTCTCTGTCTGTTCAACTGACATGACAGTTGCAACTGTCAGCTGCAACTCATTAGTTCGTTACTTAGCAACGTGCTTGAAAGAGGAGAGACGGTGGCCACGAATGACGGTGGCTATTTTATGAACAGTAATTCATTTCACATTTAATAACTTTAATTGGAGGATATTTACTGGAGGAATCAAATTGGCTCTTTTTGTTTCGGGTGTATTTATAAACTGTACTCCAGCTCAACTCTTCCTCTCTGGCTCTAAGTCTCTAAGGTAAGCAAACATCTTTTTCAACTCTTTCGCTAGCATGCTATCTACAATGTAGGTTTTTGACTTCTTTAACATTTGGGCTCATAGGTATTCATGTGCTTATCAGTCAGGATTTACAACTGATATTCCAACTAGCTGTAAAGATATGCTGTTTGCTAACATTAGCGACCAATGCTAAAATTAGCGCTTAAGCTAATTGCTAGTGCATCAGCATATGTTTCTAGCATGCTAAGATGTGGGTTTTGGACTTCTTTAACATTTGGGCTTATATGTATTCATGTGCTTATCAGTCAGGACGGTGGTGGAGGGTTATGGGGGGGGGGTATTTGTGTGCATTTTGACCGTTTAGGGTCGTTTTCGGAGGGGGGGGGGCGATCGGCGTTCGCGGGGGGCGGGGGGCGGGGGGGCTCGTGCGGGGGGGTTTGAGGGCAGGGTTCATGTGCTGGGGTCCATAGGATTCTAACGAGATATTGGGGAGGTGTGTGGGAGGTCGGGTTCATGAGCTATGAGCCTATTTGTGGGAGAGGTTTGAGAATCGCGATTGATTTACATGCACCTTCAAGCGGAGATTGTGACGTTGCGGGGGGCTCGGGGGGGCGATTTCGGAAGGGTTTGGGGCATTGGGGAGGTGTGTGGGTGGTTGGGATTGGAAGTTCCATAGAGAAACAGTGGGGATTAAATACAGGTCTTCTAGGAATTGCTATTTAAATTGTTGGGGGGGCTTGCTGTAAAACATTCATAATCGTCTGGATACTGGTTGACCTTGCAAACTATTGGCTAGTGTTGTATGGGGAGTCCTGTAGTCCTGTAGTTTATAGATGATTAAACCTGTGTGTCTGCTACTAAGTGATTCATTGCACTGAATGGTTTGATTGACAGTTCATCATTAAGTCATTAATGTACAGACTGCCTGTGTGTATGCACATATATGTATAGATATATATATATGTGTATGTGTGTGTATGTGCGTGTGTGTATGTGCGTGTGTGTTTTTCTCAATTAATGTTGGATAAAAAGCACTGTTTTTGTTAGTGTGATATCAGAACTGTGTGAGCACTAGGTCACACAGTTATGAAATCACACTAACAAAACAGTATATATATATATATATGTGTGTGTGTGTGTGTGTGTGTGTGTGTGTGTGTATGTGCGTGTGTGTGTGTGTATGTGCGTGTGTGTATGTGCGTGTGTGTTTTTCCTCAATTAATGTTGGATAAAAAGCACTGTTTTTGTTAGTGTGATATCAGAACTGTGTGACCTAGTGCTTTTTGTGAATTTTCATGCTAGCTTATTGCTGAATCCTGATTTGTTACATGTTTGATTGCATGTGGATTGATTTGACATTTAACACAGCTGTATAACTTTATAATGTTATCTGATATTTATAATGCGGTATCATTTTGATAAAAGGTGTATTTCTAATACCAAAGTCATAGCCATTGATGGCCTAATTCTGGCATTGGATGTATTTGGGTCTTTTTACACTCTAAGTTTTTTAAAGCATTTATCACTATTATCAAATTAGAACCAAACTCATACTATGCTACTGAACTGTAATGTATAGTGCTACCTGACACAGAGTGACCAATTGTTTACTGCTTGCTTACTACTTAAACTTAAACTGTGGCAGTGTGCTCAAGTGGAGCTGTCTTTAATCCTGCTGAAATTCGTGTTTACGCTACTACTAGTGCATCAGCATATGAACACCTGTTGAAAGCTTGATCTGTCACATACCTAAGCAATGGTAGAAGTCATATTCTGAAAATTACTCAACAGTGTCAGTGATGAATGGGGGGGAGTCCCGGGCCAGAGTCACGCACACTCAAAATTTCTTTAGGAATTTTTTTCTAGTTATTGTGTGCGTGCTGCAAGGCGCACACTATGTTATTACTAGCGTTTATTATTATTATTATTATTCTTACACCGTTTTTTGGCTCAAAACATCTACCAGAGTTTTTGACGCATATACACAAAAGTTATATCAAAACGTGCGGCTCGGCCCCGACATGTGTGCTATGATTTTTCTAAGACTTTTGGCGAACAATTGTGCCCAAAAATTGCCAAAAACCACACCAGAAAAATTAATGGGTGTTAATGGAGAGAATGTTTGAAAACTAGAGTGGGTGATGTCATCGCTAGAGTGGAGAGGAGACAGAAGAATTCGTGAAAAAAATAAAACATATTCGACTACCATGGCCTCAAATGCAACACTACAGACACAATTTATACATAGAAACGTAGGAAAATGTGTCCTCTAGCTCACACTTGCTTTACTTTATCTGTCAGATTTATTGTTTTAGCTTGACATGCGAAAATTCGGCCGCAGCACCCATGAAGAGCCTCATAGACTCCCATGTTAAAAGTGCCAGGAAAATTTCAGGAGGAATACAAAACTAACACTTTTTAGAATTGCTCCCAAGAGCACATTTCTTCACTTGTCAACACAAAATGCCTATGTAGACGTTCAGGAAGGGCTCAGCCGGCTTCACGTTAACCTGGTTTTATGATTGGAAACACGGTTTGGCCAGAAATCCTTCCTGTTCGAGGGGTGCGGTAAGCCTTTTCTCTCTGTCTGTTCAACTGACATGACAGTTGCAACTGTCAGCTGCAACTCATTAGTTCGTTACTTAGCAACGTGCTTGAAAGAGGAGAGACGGTGGCCACGAATGACGGTGGCTATTTTATGAACAGTAATTCATTTCACATTTAATAACTTTAATTGGAGGATATTTACTGGAGGAATCAAATTGGCTCTTTTTGTTTCGGGTGTATTTATAAACTGTACTCCAGCTCAACTCTTCCTCTCTGGCTCTAAGTCTCTAAGGTAAGCAAACATCTTTTTCAACTCTTTCGCTAGCATGCTATCTACAATGTAGGTTTTTGACTTCTTTAACATTTGGGCTCATAGGTATTCATGTGCTTATCAGTCAGGATTTACAACTGATATTCCAACTAGCTGTAAAGATATGCTGTTTGCTAACATTAGCGACCAATGCTAAAATTAGCGCTTAAGCTAATTGCTAGTGCATCAGCATATGTTTCTAGCATGCTAAGATGTGGGTTTTGGACTTCTTTAACATTTGGGCTTATATGTATTCATGTGCTTATCAGTCAGGACGGTGGTGGAGGGTTATGGGGGGGGGGTATTTGTGTGCATTTTGACCGTTTAGGGTCGTTTTCGGAGGGGGGGGGGCGATCGGCGTTCGCGGGGGGCGGGGGGCGGGGGGGCTCGTGCGGGGGGGTTTGAGGGCAGGGTTCATGTGCTGGGGTCCATAGGATTCTAACGAGATATTGGGGAGGTGTGTGGGAGGTCGGGTTCATGAGCTATGAGCCTATTTGTGGGAGAGGTTTGAGAATCGCGATTGATTTACATGCACCTTCAAGCGGAGATTGTGACGTTGCGGGGGGCTCGGGGGGGCGATTTCGGAAGGGTTTGGGGCATTGGGGAGGTGTGTGGGTGGTTGGGATTGGAAGTTCCATAGAGAAACAGTGGGGATTAAATACAGGTCTTCTAGGAATTGCTATTTAAATTGTTGGGGGGGCTTGCTGTAAAACATTCATAATCGTCTGGATACTGGTTGACCTTGCAAACTATTGGCTAGTGTTGTATGGGGAGTCCTGTAGTCCTGTAGTTTATAGATGATTAAACCTGTGTGTCTGCTACTAAGTGATTCATTGCACTGAATGGTTTGATTGACAGTTCATCATTAAGTCATTAATGTACAGACTGCCTGTGTGTATGCACATATATGTATAGATATATATATATGTGTATGTGTGTGTATGTGCGTGTGTGTATGTGCGTGTGTGTTTTTCTCAATTAATGTTGGATAAAAAGCACTGTTTTTGTTAGTGTGATATCAGAACTGTGTGAGCACTAGGTCACACAGTTATGAAATCACACTAACAAAACAGTATATATATATATATGTGTGTGTGTGTGTGTGTGTGTGTGTGTGTATGTGCGTGTGTGTGTGTGTATGTGCGTGTGTGTATGTGCGTGTGTGTTTTTCCTCAATTAATGTTGGATAAAAAGCACTGTTTTTGTTAGTGTGATATCAGAACTGTGTGACCTAGTGCTTTTTGTGAATTTTCATGCTAGCTTATTGCTGAATCCTGATTTGTTACATGTTTGATTGCATGTGGATTGATTTGACATTTAACACAGCTGTATAACTTTATAATGTTATCTGATATTTATAATGCGGTATCATTTTGATAAAAGGTGTATTTCTAATACCAAAGTCATAGCCATTGATGGCCTAATTCTGGCATTGGATGTATTTGGGTCTTTTTACACTCTAAGTTTTTTAAAGCATTTATCACTATTATCAAATTAGAACCAAACTCATACTATGCTACTGAACTGTAATGTATAGTGCTACCTGACACAGAGTGACCAATTGTTTACTGCTTGCTTACTACTTAAACTTAAACTGTGGCAGTGTGCTCAAGTGGAGCTGTCTTTAATCCTGCTGAAATTCGTGTTTACGCTACTACTAGTGCATCAGCATATGAACACCTGTTGAAAGCTTGATCTGTCACATACCTAAGCAATGGTAGAAGTCATATTCTGAAAATTACTCAACAGTGTCAGTGATGAATGGGGGGGAGTCCCGGGCCAGAGTCACGCACACTCAAAATTTCTTTAGGAATTTTTTTCTAGTTATTATTATTATTCTTCTTACACCGTTTTTTGGCTCAAAACATCTACCAGAGTTTTTGACGCATATACACAAAAGTTATATCAAAACGTGCGGCTCGGCCCCGACATGTGTGCTATGATTTTTCTAAGACTTTTGGCGAACAATTGTGCCCAAAAATTGCCAAAAACCACACCAGAAAAATTAATGGGTGTTAATGGAGAGAATGTTTGAAAACTAGAGTGGGTGATGTCATCGCTAGAGTGGAGAGGAGACAGAAGAATTCGTGAAAAAAATAAAACATATTCGACTACCATGGCCTCAAATGCAACACTACAGACACAATTTATACATAGAAACGTAGGAAAATGTGTCCTCTAGCTCACACTTGCTTTACTTTATCTGTCAGATTTATTGTTTTAGCTTGACATGCGAAAATTCGGCCGCAGCACCCATGAAGAGCCTCATAGACTCCCATGTTAAAAGTGCCAGGAAAATTTCAGGAGGAATACAAAACTAACACTTTTTAGAATTGCTCCCAAGAGCACATTTCTTCACTTGTCAACACAAAATGCCTATGTAGACGTTCAGGAAGGGCTCAGCCGGCTTCACGTTAACCTGGTTTTATGATTGGAAACACGGTTTGGCCAGAAATCCTTCCTGTTCGAGGGGTGCGGTAAGCCTTTTCTCTCTGTCTGTTCAACTGACATGACAGTTGCAACTGTCAGCTGCAACTCATTAGTTCGTTACTTAGCAACGTGCTTGAAAGAGGAGAGACGGTGGCCACGAATGACGGTGGCTATTTTATGAACAGTAATTCATTTCACATTTAATAACTTTAATTGGAGGATATTTACTGGAGGAATCAAATTGGCTCTTTTTGTTTCGGGTGTATTTATAAACTGTACTCCAGCTCAACTCTTCCTCTCTGGCTCTAAGTCTCTAAGGTAAGCAAACATCTTTTTCAACTCTTTCGCTAGCATGCTATCTACAATGTAGGTTTTTGACTTCTTTAACATTTGGGCTCATAGGTATTCATGTGCTTATCAGTCAGGATTTACAACTGATATTCCAACTAGCTGTAAAGATATGCTGTTTGCTAACATTAGCGACCAATGCTAAAATTAGCGCTTAAGCTAATTGCTAGTGCATCAGCATATGTTTCTAGCATGCTAAGATGTGGGTTTTGGACTTCTTTAACATTTGGGCTTATATGTATTCATGTGCTTATCAGTCAGGACGGTGGTGGAGGGTTATGGGGGGGGGGGTATTTGTGTGCATTTTGACCGTTTAGGGTCGTTTTCGGAGGGGGGGGGGCGATCGGCGTTCGCGGGGGGCGGGGGGCGGGGGGGCTCGTGCGGGGGGGTTTGAGGGCAGGGTTCATGTGCTGGGGTCCATAGGATTCTAACGAGATATTGGGGAGGTGTGTGGGAGGTCGGGTTCATGAGCTATGAGCCTATTTGTGGGAGAGGTTTGAGAATCGCGATTGATTTACATGCACCTTCAAGCGGAGATTGTGACGTTGCGGGGGGCTCGGGGGGGCGATTTCGGAAGGGTTTGGGGCATTGGGGAGGTGTGTGGGTGGTTGGGATTGGAAGTTCCATAGAGAAACAGTGGGGATTAAATACAGGTCTTCTAGGAATTGCTATTTAAATTGTTGGGGGGGCTTGCTGTAAAACATTCATAATCGTCTGGATACTGGTTGACCTTGCAAACTATTGGCTAGTGTTGTATGGGGAGTCCTGTAGTCCTGTAGTTTATAGATGATTAAACCTGTGTGTCTGCTACTAAGTGATTCATTGCACTGAATGGTTTGATTGACAGTTCATCATTAAGTCATTAATGTACAGACTGCCTGTGTGTATGCACATATATGTATAGATATATATATATGTGTATGTGTGTGTATGTGCGTGTGTGTATGTGCGTGTGTGTTTTTCTCAATTAATGTTGGATAAAAAGCACTGTTTTTGTTAGTGTGATATCAGAACTGTGTGAGCACTAGGTCACACAGTTATGAAATCACACTAACAAAACAGTATATATATATATATGTGTGTGTGTGTGTGTGTGTGTGTGTGTGTATGTGCGTGTGTGTGTGTGTATGTGCGTGTGTGTATGTGCGTGTGTGTTTTTCCTCAATTAATGTTGGATAAAAAGCACTGTTTTTGTTAGTGTGATATCAGAACTGTGTGACCTAGTGCTTTTTGTGAATTTTCATGCTAGCTTATTGCTGAATCCTGATTTGTTACATGTTTGATTGCATGTGGATTGATTTGACATTTAACACAGCTGTATAACTTTATAATGTTATCTGATATTTATAATGCGGTATCATTTTGATAAAAGGTGTATTTCTAATACCAAAGTCATAGCCATTGATGGCCTAATTCTGGCATTGGATGTATTTGGGTCTTTTTACACTCTAAGTTTTTTAAAGCATTTATCACTATTATCAAATTAGAACCAAACTCATACTATGCTACTGAACTGTAATGTATAGTGCTACCTGACACAGAGTGACCAATTGTTTACTGCTTGCTTACTACTTAAACTTAAACTGTGGCAGTGTGCTCAAGTGGAGCTGTCTTTAATCCTGCTGAAATTCGTGTTTACGCTACTACTAGTGCATCAGCATATGAACACCTGTTGAAAGCTTGATCTGTCACATACCTAAGCAATGGTAGAAGTCATATTCTGAAAATTACTCAACAGTGTCAGTGATGAATGGGGGGGAGTCCCGGGCCAGAGTCACGCACACTCAAAATTTCTTTAGGAATTTTTTTCTAGTTATCTCTGCTGTGCACGTTGTCAATAGGATCTCATGATCTATTGTGTTCTTTGTTGTCCACAGTGGCCTAGAGATGTCGTAGAACACTCCTGGGTAAGGGAAGCCTTCTGAACTGTGTTGTAAGAATGACTTTGGCATGCAGGTGGTATCCTACAAAAGACTGCCTTCAGTTTGTAATCGATTCTTTTGAGAATGTTACCAACCCTTGACCACACAGTTGTGGACCGCTTGTGACACCTAGCAAACTCGTTCAACTGCTCCATACCAGTGGCAAAGGATTCAACAGCAGTTGATACTGCAGCCTCTATGTCAGGGATAAATTCAGCACCAGACTCGGCTGATTTTGAAAACAGCTCCTGGTTCAACAGTTTCCTCATCGTGGCCTGAGATCTGTTAACTGAATCAGAATCAGAATCTATTTTAATCGCTATTCAAGATATACAAACATAGGATTCACTTTGGCAGAAAGGAGCAAACATAGAACATATAAGGAGAAAAAACACAGAACATTTCACTAGTACCTGACTCACTGTTTGTATCCCTTCCAATCAGAGAACCCTTGTTCTGTGACGCCAGTGCTTTCGCGTTGTTATAGTTTGAAGTCAGAATCTTCAACTTTGGCGATAAGGAATGGAGCAGAGCAGTATCCATTTCCTTACCACTGTTTGCAATCATGTCAGAAATGGTTGTCATGACATCTCTTATTAGGCAGACGCTTTCCCAGCCGACTTTGTTTCCACCGTCAAGAAGAACAGGTGAAAAATACTGTTGGTCTGCTGTGGATATCAGAACAAGGTCTGGTTGTGAGGAAGCGCCATGTTCCACATCTGAAACTGAACTGTTCATCTGGATCTCCTGTTACACAGTTACACAGACATCTACGCCCGGCTGGGTGTGTAACATGCGGGGGGGGGGGGGGCGACATCCAGGAGCTGTACAGCAAGCGCAGACAAGCAGGCAGGGTGTTGGACTGACTTTGAGTGAAGGGGGGGGGGGGGGGGGGGGGGGGGGATATCTACTGGTAAATCCCGATTATCTCTATCTAACGCTTTCAGAATAAAAGTTCCAAATGTTCACTTTTTGTGTTTTTGGCCCCCTCCACCCTGCCTGGTTTCTACACCAGTGGCAGAGCCTATAGGGGAGTTTCCCATATTATCTGTACGGCAGCCAGTCAGCCGGGTGGTTGCCATAGAAACCGTGTGTGTTGTGATGCTGCAGGTCGTAACCAACGGTTGGGGTTGACCGGGAGACCGTACCGTCGTATCGGGGTGCTGGGAACCTCCAAGTTCTACCTGATCCGAGACACTGTGTTCTCCTTCACACCACAGGTCAGTGCTGAATCCCACTGTACACATCCCAGAGACTCGCTACACCTGACATATTAGACTAGATTAGATTCAACTTTAATGTCATTACACAGGGTAACGAAATGAAGTTAGCATCCAACCAGAAGTGCAAAACAGGTAGCATTAGCGGAATATACAGAGTATACACAAGGTAATTTAAAAGTGATTTGTAAGTATAAATATACAGATGTATTGTACAACATTCTACAGTATTATCACAGTATTTACTGTACAGTACTATATGCAGATGTGCAAAATGGAAAATGGAACAGATAGTGCAAAATGGTAAAGATGGTGCAAAATGACACAGATAGTGCAGAATGCAGAAAATAGTTCAAATATATAAATGGATAAATGTACTGTACTACACAAGCTACAGACACACAGAGCCCTGAGTGTGAGTGTGTGTGTAGTTCTTTGACCACCAGCAATTTTACTTGGCGCTGGACAACAACATGGACCTGTCCGGACCTGTCCTACCTCTGCTCCCACTGGAGAATGACTGGCCGGCCAACCATCTCCTTCCCCATCTTACAGAGCATGCTCAGTATGACCTTTCCCCTTCCTCACAGAGCATGCTCAGTAAGACCTCCCCATTTTTGAACCATCGGGCAGCACCGAATTGTTTTGGACCAGCCACTTACTCAGTTATGGAATTATTCCACCCACATGGTTGAATGTCTCACCAACATTGGTCTGAATTGGTCTCACCAACATCCAGATTAATTGCACAGGTGAGATACCAAATTATTTTAATTTGGCGACCATCAGACAATAGCCTTAGAACACTTCTGGCAACGATACCAGTGTGTGCCTCTGCTGGAACCCTGGTGTTCTAGCTCGTATCCCAAAAGCTTTTGTGGAACCTTATTGTTCCTTCAGTAGCCTTCTGTTCTTCATACTGTTATTATAACTCACAATTATTTTTGATTTGTTTCACACAAAAAAAACGTATTATACCATTAATGGTTAATGGTTCCCTGTTCAACAAACACAGCCATCCATAGTCACTCCCATGTGCAATACTATTATTATTATATTAACACTATGCAGTATTACTTGATGTGCAATATTCCTCATGTGTTCTTGTTGTTCTTATTGTCAACGTGCAATATTCCCCATGGTGGTCTTGTTGTTCCTCAAACAACGTGCAATAACTTGTCTATATGTCTCTCACTTCACATTCGAGACAGGAACCATTTCACTTAACCTCGTACTTGACTTCTACTTTTGATTACTCATAATATTTATATAGTTTGTAAGAATCCAATGCACTGTTTAATAGGAGACACCTGGTGAGATTTTCCTATAGTCTCCAGACTTCACGTCCCCAAGTTACTCAATCGAGAAGCTTGCAGGGGATATCTGCCTCAAAATGGTGTATTGTCTTTGTTGGAGGGTTAAATCATCCCCCCTCTGTCAACAGCTGCCCCATCAGAGCAATGATGATGAGATTGAGAGTGGCTCTCATGGGATAATTTATGAGACCTTTTTCCAAGAACTTTGATCTTAAATGTCCACCGCATAACATTTGGAGCAACACCTCTAGACTATGGCTATGAGACAGCTAGACAGGTATAGCTAGACAACTTTGAACTTTGAACAAGGATTGAAACTTAAGATTTTCAAAAGCAAGTTGATCCTTTTATTTGATGCATTCACACGAATTTAGAAGTTGGTCCTTCTGAATGGTCAAAATGCCTTGGTGACGACTTCAACCGGTCGAGAGAAGACAGAAGATTTTCTGTTTTTTGGGGGTGAATTTATTTATTAAGTGAATGGCACACCATCTCACTCTAAAACAATAGCTGACACATAGCTGTGGCTGTTGAGGAGGCTGGCTGATGAGGAGGCTGGCTGATGAGGAGGCTGGCTGATGAGAAGGCTGGCTGATGAGGAGGCTGGCTGATGAGGAGGCTGGCTGTTGAGAAGGCTGGCTGATGAGAAGGCTGGCTGATGAGAAGGCTGGCTGATGAGGAGGCTGGCTGATGAGGAGGCTGGCTGTTGAGAAGGCTGGCTGATGAGAAGGCTGGCTGATGAGAAGGCTGGCTGATGAGAAGGCTGGCTGATGAGGAGGCTGGCTGATGAGGAGGCTGGCTGATGAGGAGGCTGGCTGTTTAGGAGGTTGGCTGATGAGGAGGCTGGCTGATGAGGAGGCTGGCTGTTGAGAAGGCTGGCTGATGAGAAGGCTGGCTGATGAGGAGGATGGCTGATGAGGAGGCTGGCTGATGAGGAGGCTGGCTGATGAGGAGGCTGGCTGATGAGGAGGCTGGCTGATGAGGAGGCAATCTTCACCCCTTGTGAAGCTTGATGAAAGATAATGAACATGGATGTATATTGCAACACAGAAATAATTCAAGTAAAACACGTACTATGTAGTATCATAATGCAGTGCAGGTAATGAAAATTGTAAAAAAAAAAAAAATGAACCTTTGACTTGAACCACTTCTTAAAACAAGAAAAGGATTTCGATTTCCTGGTGTTCTTTACCACTGCGGTGGAATTTGTTTCATCCTTCACTTCTTCCGGTTCCTCAATAATGGTACTCTTGATTATGGGAGGGTAAACCGGTACTGATAACCCGGAAGGGATCGAAGTTCCAGGTATTGCTACAAAGTCCTCTTGCTCTGGTCTTGGTTCCAGGACTGTTTCAGGGCTGCTTCCAGAGGATACGGTGTCCTTTGTGAGTGAAGTATCTACAGTAGAGTGACACTTGTCTGTCTCAGCCCACACGGAGGATGGCCCAGGAAGATGGTCCTTTGTCAAGGAGCTACCATCCAGCGACTGGTTTGCGTCCGGGTTCAATACGGGAGATGTGATCATCCCTTTGTTGAACTTGAACAGGAGTTCATGCACAGCTTGCATGGCAGCTTCGTGAAATTCCTCCTGGAACAGCGATCGAACCGAGCAGCTTGAGACAGTCGGGCTGTCCGACAGGTCAATGGTCTCCCAGGAGCCTTCTTCCTCCTTAGCAGAGGAGTGGTCCTCGTTTGAGCCGTCTGCATCGCACAAAGTTAAGAGATCTCTAATTATCTCTGCTGTGCACGTTGTCAATAGGATCTCATGATCTATTGTGTTCTTTGTTGTCCACAGTGGCCTAGAGATGTCGTAGAACACTCCTGAGTAAGGGAAGCCTTCTGAACTGTGTTGTAAGAATGACTCACTTTGGCATGCAGGTGGTATCCTACAAAAGACTGCCTTCAGTTTGTAATCGATTCTTTTGAGAATGTTACCAACCCTTGACCACACAGTTGTGGACCGCTTGTGACACCTAGCAAACTCGTTCAACTGCTCCATACCAGTGGCAAAGGATTCAACAGCAGTTGATACTGCAGCCTCTATGTCAGGGATAAATTCAGCACCAGACTCGGCTGATTTTGAAAACAGCTCCTGGTTCAACAGTTTCCTCATCATGGCCTGAGATCTGTTAACTGAATCAGAATCAGAATCTATTTTAATCACTATTCAAGATATACAAACATAGGATTCACTTTGGCAGAAAGGAGCAAACATAGAACATATAAGGAGAAAAAACACAGAACATTTCACTAGTACCTGACTCACTGTTTGTATCCCTTCCAATCAGAGAACCCTTGTTCTGTGACGCCAGTGCTTTCGCGTTGTTATAGTTTGAAGCCAGAATCTTCAACTTTGGCGATAAGGAATGGAGCAGAGCAGCATCCATTTCCTTACCACTGTTTGCAATCATGTCAGAAATGGTTGTCATGACATCTCTTATTAGGCAGACGCTTTCCCAGCCGACTTTGTTTCCACCGTCAAGAAGAACAGGTGAAAAATACTGTTGGTCTGCTGTGGATATCAGAACAAGGTCTGGTTGTGAGGAAGCGCCATGTTCCACATCTGAAACTGAACTGTTCATCTGGATCTCCTGTTACACAGACAAGGGAGAAAATGTATTTTATTTAAGCAAGGCTTAGATGAAAGTGGAATTCATTCACATCATCTAGTACTTTAAATGAAGGCCTTCGTTTGAGATTAGAAACACCATGATCTATAAAACCAAAAACATTTACCTCGTCCGAGGGGTCTGCCTTCTCACAAACTTGAGAGGATACGGTGTCCTCTGTAAATGCAAAAGCTGCAGTAGTGTGACACTGCAGGCTAGATAACCTTTTGCTTGCACCCTTGCATGATTCAATGACAGACTTGTCTGTCTCAGCCCACACGGAGGATGGCCCAGGAAGATGGTCCTTTGTGAAGGAGCTACCATCCAGCGACTGGTTTGTTTCCTAGTTGAATACGGGAGATGTGATCATCCCTTTGTTGAACTTGAACAGGAGTTCATGCACAGCTTGCATGGCAGCTTCGTGAAATTCCTCCTGGAACAGCGATCGAACCGAGCAGCTTGAGACAGTCGGGCTGTCCGACAGGTCAATGGTCTCCCAGGAGCCTTCTTCCTCCTTAGCAGAGGAGTGGTCCTCGTTTGAGCCGTCTGCATCGCACAAAGTTAAGAGATCTCTAATTATCTCTGCTGTGCACGTTGTCAATAGGATCTCATGATCTATTGTGTTCTTTGTTGTCCACAGTGGCCTGGAGATGTCGTAGAACACTCCTGGGTAAGGGAAGCCTTCTGAACTGTGTTGTAAGAATGAATTACTTTGGCATGCAGGTGGTATCCTACAAAAGACTGCCTTCAATTTGTAATAGATTCCTTTCAGAATGTTGACAACCCTTGACCACACAGTTGTGGACCGCTTTTTACACCTAGCAAACTCAATCAACTGCTCCATACAGGTGACAAAGTATTCAACAGCAGTTGATACTGCAGCCTTTATGTCAGGGATAAATTCAGCACCAGATTCGGCTGATTGTGAAAACAGCTCCTGGTTCAACAGTTTCCTCATCGTGGCCTGAGATCTGTGAACTGAATCAGAATCTATTTTAATCGCTATGCAAGATATACAAACACAGGATTCACTTTGGCAGAAAGGAGCAAACATAGAACATATAAGGAGAAAAAACACAGAACATTTCACTAGTACCTGACTCACTGTTTGCATCCCTTCCAATCAGAGAACCCTTGTTCTGTGACGCCAGTGCTTTCGCGTTGTTATAGTTTGAAGCCAGAATCTTCAACTTTGGCGATAAGGAATGGAGCAGAGCAGCATCCATTTCCTTACCACTGTTTGCAATCATGTCAGAAATGGTTGTCATGACATCTCTTATTAGGCAGACGCTTTCCCAGCCGACTTTGTTTCCACCGTCAAGAAGAACAGGTGAAAAATACTGTTGGTCTGCTGTGGATATCAGAACAAGGTCTGGTTGTGAGGAAGCGCCATGTTCCACTTCTGAAACTGAACTGGTCATCTGGATCTCCTGTTACACAGACAAGGGAGAAAATGTAATTTATTTAAGCAAGGCTGCGGTAGATGAAAGTGGAATTCATTCACATCATCTAGTACTTTAAATAAAGGCCTTCATTCGAGATTAGAGACACCATGATCTATAAAACTAAAAACATTTACCTCGTCCGAGGGGTCTGCCTTCTCACAAACTTTCAAGTGTGGAGCCGTAAACTTTGACATCTCTGCTTCTCAAGAGTTAGACATTGAATGACTGTGTTAACAGAAGTGCTCACATATACTAACTGTTTCTAGGCTGTGACAAGTTTAACAACGGAATGAAGAAATAACATGCTGAAGTTCTGGGCAGTCATTATGACATCATAGCAGTTGCTGGACAGGTTTATTTTTCCATTTTATTTACCTTCCATTTCTCAAACTGGCCGCCTGTAATAATAGTTTTGTTGTTCATATCCTTGAACAACACATTCTTATGAATAAACATAACATATGTAACATAACATAAACAACAAAATATAACATAAACAACAACAAGAAAAAAAATCACATTTGATCTCTTATGGGGCTTTCCATATTGTGTTTAGTTGAAGTATCTTTTTGAAAAGTTTGCTCTGCACATGAAACATTAGGACAAAACCCACAAAATAATTTGGCTCTTAGGAAAGTGTAACAGTAGATACAAGATAAGAGAAAGGGAGAGATGAGAGATGGAGAGATGGAAGAGAGGAACAGAGGAAGAAAACGCGATGACTTCACGCTTTCAGTCTACCAGCAAACTTGTTTATGATGATGCTTCTGCTGTGGTATTTTACTTTAGGTCTGTATTTACTAGCCACATTGCAAAGTAACTGCATCTCAGCTGCCGCAACTTAATTCCAACATTTACATCTCAATAACATCAGTAAATGATACAGTACCGCAAAATTATAGGTGCAACACCAAATGATATTGTGAGTGCAGCCTCTTACAAGACAGTGCAGATCTGAAGAGTTGTTGTTTTTGGTTATTGTTGTTATTGGTTATTGTTGTTGTTATGGGCAGGACCCGGTGACAGGGCTGTTGCCAGGGACAGCGGATGCACCCCATGCGTGGGTGAGGGACAACGTCTACAGCATCCTGTCTGTCTGGGGGCTCAACCTGGCCTACAGGAAGAACGCAGACCGGGACGAGGACAAGGCCAAGGCATACGAGCTGGAACAGGTACCCTAACCCTAGGGGCTGGGGGTCTGGAGCAGGCTGGTGTTGGGGTCTGGAGCAGGCTGGTGTTGGGGTCTGGAGCTGGCTGCTGTTGGGGTCTGGAGCAGGCTGGTGTTGGGGTCTGGAGCAGGCTGGTGTTGGGGTCTGGAGTAGGCTGGTGTTGGGGTCTGGAGCAGGCTGGTGTTGGGGTCTGGAGCTGGCTGGTGTTGGGGTCTGGAGCAGGCTGGTGTTGGGGTCTGGAGCAGGCTGGTGTTGGGGTCTGGAGCAGGCTGGTGTTGGGGTCTGGAGCAGGCTGGTGTTGGGGTCTGGAGCAGACTGGTGTTGGGGTCTGGAGTAGGCTGGTGTTGGGGTCTGGAGCAGGCTGGTGTTGGGGTCTGGAGCTGGCTGGTGTTGGGGTCTGGAGCAGGCTGATGTTGGGGTCTGGAGCAGGCTGGTGTTGGGGTCTGGAGCAGACTGGTGTTGGGGTCTGGAGCAGGCTGGTGTTGGGGTCTGGAGCAGGCTGGTGTTGGGGTCTGGAGCAGGATGATGTTGGGGTCTGGAACAGGATGATATTGGGGTCTGGAGCTGGTAGATGTTGGGGTCTGGAGCAGGTATGTGTTGGGGTCTGGAGCTGATAGGTATTGGGGTCTGGAGTCGGTAGATGTTGGGGTCTGGAGCAGGTAGATGTTGGGGTCTGGAGCAGGAAGATATTGGGGTCTGGAGCAGGAAGATATTGGAGTCTGGAGCAGGTAGATGTTGGGGTCTGGAGCTGATAGGTGTTGGGGTCTGGAGTCGGTAGATGTTGGGGTCTGGAGCAGGTATGTGTTGGGGTCTGGAGTAGGTAGATGTTAGGGTCTGGAGCTCGTAGATGTTGGGGTCTGGAGCTGGTAGATGTTGGGGTCTGGAGCTCATAGGTGTTGGGGTCTGGAGTAGGGTAGGTGGTAAAGCAAAGCAATTTTTCTTGCCACATCAGACATCCGTTGACAAATGCCATGTTTAATTCTAACTACTCAATGTGTGTGGACCTGTGTATATGTGTGTGTGTGTGTGTGTGTGTGTGTGGGGGGGGGGGGGGGGGGGGGGTGTGAATGCCATGGGGTAATGTAGATCAGGTTTACATAATCCAAATAACATATGGAAGAGAGAAGGTCAGGGGTCAAACCTGCTCTCTGTGTACTAGGCTCCATCCATTCATATTCATTGCTTTTTCTTGCTGTTGCTCTCTCTCTGTACCCCTGTCCTTTCTATCCATCCCTTCCTCTCAATTGTTGCGTATTAAAACTGGGATACGGGAGTAAATAGACGTTAAGGATCAATGCCAAGTCAAAAGATTATCAAAATGTTTAATGAAACAGATAATGATGCATTCACCAAGTACAGTCACAAAGAACAGACTTCGAAGGAGAATAAAGTTAGACAACAAACCAACAAGCTCGTGTCCAGTCTCAATTCTGGCTCTCTGTCCTTGTGAGTTTACTTTTGTATCTCTCCAGACAAGGAGGTGTTTGTTGGGTGATTGGTCCAGACACAGGGGAGTCAACGTGAAAAGGTCCAATGATAGTTCAGAGTCTTTGATGGGCGCATCAGGGCTGGTTTGGGGAGATGGCGGTGATGGGGTGATGGGGTGCAACAGTGGAAGAAAGGAGGAGAGTGGTAAGAAATCAGGAGAGGAAGCAGATTGGAATTAAGGGAGGAGAGGGTCTCCTTCAGAAGTAGAGGGGGTAGGGGCAGGGGTCAGGACTGGCGCCACAGAAGAGCATCCGAACTAACCAGGAATGAGGGTCCTTCCTCAGAGTTAGATGGGACAGGGACAAAGGTCGGGACTGAGTGAGGGTCTGGATACAGGGTTGGCCAGGTGTTGGAGAGTTGGATGGGACAGGGGCAAGACTGAGTGAGGGTCTGGATACAGGGTTGGCCAGGTGTTGGAGAGTTGGATGGGACAGGGGCAGGACTGAGTGAGGGTCTGGATACAGGGTGGGCCAGGCGTTGAAGATTAGAATGTCCATTTGGTTGGCTTGGGCAGAATGGGAGTGAAGAGATATGTCTGTGTGCAGGAGAGAATTATGATGCCAATGACCTTGTATGTTGTAACTGTTCCCAGTCCTTTCTGCCTGCCACATTCCTCTGTCCCGCTCTCTCAGACACTCACTTACATTCTATGTAAGTACAAAGTGAATACACAAAACCAGTAACATCTCCATTAGACATAACAGTGTATTAATGATAATAATATTAATAGAACCTGGTTGCTGTTCCTTACTTCCACGTACAGGTTTGCATGGGATAATGCAACCCTGGCTATTTCAACCTTTGACATCTCACATGGTACAGAGTTGCATGGAATAATACACTCTGGTAGTTATGACCTTTGACATCAGCAGCTCAGGCCTGCAATAGTGTTAGTGAAGACTGGCACTATGGTGCTTTATTTAGTGTTAGTAATTCATGATACATTAAGAGGGTTAAACGAATTGTAAATGATATAGCAGCATTGTCAAGATAGCAGCTTTGTCAGTACTGTACCAGTGTGGCCACATTATCAGTATGATTTTAAATCCTTCACAATCCCTCCTTTGACACCACTATGTGGTGTCAACACACAAACAGTTGGTGTATATGCACAGACTGTATATGAAAAAATTTATAAGGTAAAATTTTAACGTTTTCTAACAATCCCCCCTTTCACACCCTTTTTAGGGTGTGACTATCAATTAAACTTTAAAATTTTCCCTGAGGAGTGAGGACATACCTGACATCCGGCCAGCACCAATACTAGTAACTTCTAGAAAACAAAACTTAAAAACAGGTTAGACAATGTTGTGAAATAAACACAGCGGTCCCTCCTTTGTCACTCTCTAACCTAAATATCTCAGTGATGATAACAGACATTGAGCCCAATGCCTTGAAGCAGGATATTTTGAGGTTGCTAAGAATCCCTCCTTTCACACCCTTTAAAGGGTGTGACAAACCTTACCTCAAAATATCTACAGTGATGTTTGTCTACACCGGTCTCAATACTCCAATAAGGTGTTCAAAACACCTGGGTAAAGGTAGATGGGAAAAAGAGGTAGATTGTTAGTTCATCTTCAAACCGTCAACATATGTCAGGATTAATCATTACTTGGCTGAATGTTACTGATTAATACTGATTAATCCCCAATCCTTAAACATCAAATGATAAGGCTATGCAGCGTTATAAAGCACGTGGTGGAGAACACTGGACACAGTGGGGAAAACCCTTTTTAGGGTGAAAACCCACCGTCACCCTGCAGAGTGGACATTCGACATCCAGGAACTCACGGCAGACCTGGACAAACTCACAGGCCTCCTTTCACCACACAAATACAATTAGAGCCAAGCAATTTATTGACATAGTATATAAGATAAAAATGTAATAAAATGAAACCTTTCCCAAGGACCCTTGGTCAGGCCAAACCCCATCTTCGCTTACTGTAATTAGAGGACACAAATGTTAGGAGACACATCATACCAGTTCTGTTCAGCGTATTCATTCATTTCAGTTTCAGCTCCTACGTAATACTGACGCTGTGGTGTGTCAGTGAAGGTGGAGTTTACCAGTTTCCCTGTCATACTCTTGAAACATGGCCAGCAACAGCACAAGCCCAAAGCCAAAATGGCCATCCCTGATGCTATCCCTCCCAGCACCGTGATGGCATAAGACCATTTGCCAAACCATGTTTCCAGCATGTTGAGGAAGTAATTGCTCACCCCACTGTTCTCAGCCAACTCATCACTTAGTGATGTTAGTCCCTTCAGTGCCTTAGTTACAGAACCGCCTGGAGCAGTGTTGTTGGGGATGAAGGTGCAACATATAGTTCCAAAGATCTTACACACCCCTCCCTTCTCAGCCAACAACATGTCTAGAGCCATACGGTTGCTTGGTGTATCCTCCAGCCAACTTGGCCGCTTGGTCCGCTGCGTCATTCCCTTGGGCCTCTCTGCTGTCACTTTTCTGATGGCCTTTACACTTCATGATGGACACTCTTGAGGGCAGCTGTATCGCGTCAAGTAGCCTCTCCAACGCGGTGGAGTGTTTGACTGGTGCTCCGCTTGATGTGAGGAACCCCCTTCTCTTCCATTGTGGCCCATCTATGTGTACGGCTCCATGAGCGTAGGCTGAGTCGGTGTAGATGTTCACTGCTTTCCCTTGACTCAACTCCAGGGCTCTGGTGAGGCCATGGATTTCTGCTAGTTGTGCTGAAGCTGGTTGTGGGATGATCTCTGCTTCCCAGGTGGTGTGGTGGATTTCCTTATCTGATCCCTCCTGGTTGACTACTGCGTACGAGGCCACGTTTCCATCATCTCCTTTGTAGCAACATCCGTCGCTGTACAGTTCCCACTCTGGGTCTTCCAGTGGTGTAGAAGTGAGGTCTGGCCTTATCTTTAGATCTTTCTCTGACACGTATTCGCAGTTGTGGGGTATGAGTTCGTCATGGTTTAGCCCAGGGACCATGTTGATGTTGCCTGTTTCGAAGGAAATGTGTGGTTCTGTCAGTGTTCTAGATAGTCTCACTTTCCTTTGGGCGGAGACATGGAAAGCTTTTGAGGTGAGGAATGACACCACTCCGTGTGTTGTGTTGATCTTTAGCGGGTGACACATGACGATGTGTGCTGTTTTCTGTATGGCCACAGCCAGGGCTCCCAAATGTCTGCCGCATCCAGTCAACCCCATTTCGATGTTACTGAGTTTCGAGCTGTGGTACATTAGTACCCTCCTCTCTCCGTCCTTTTTCTGAAACAGTACAGCGGTGGTATAACCCCCTGTTTCTGCTACATCCAGATGAAATGGTTTTGTGTAGTCAGGAGGGCAGAGGTGTTCTGCTTGCCCAAGTGCTTGTTTGGTGCAGATGAAGGCTTTCTCCGCCTCTGGGGTCCACGTGAGGATCTTGTCGTATTCTCTTACTCCAGCGTTGGCCACCATTGTTCTTAGTGGTTGGGTTAGGGAGCAGTAGTCTGGGACGTGGTTCCGGCTGTATCCTGTCAGTCCCAGGAAACCCAGCATATGTCGGACTGTCCTTGGTTGTCCATGGTTTAGTATGGACTCTTTTTGAGCGGTCATCAGTGTCATGCTGTCGGCAGAGATCAGTCTCCCCAGGTAGGTCACGGTTCTTCTGGCGATTTGGGTCTTTTCCTTCTTCACCTTGTATCCTTTTTCGGCTAGTCTTTTCAGCAATCTTCGTGTTCCTTCAAGACAGTTTTTTGCTGATGTTGCTGCGAGCAGTAGATCATCCACATACTGTATGATTTCCACTCCTTCTGGCAGTTCTATGTTTTCGAGGTCTTTGTATAGGACAGAGTTGAAGATTCCAGGGGAGTCCCTGTAGCCTTGGGGTAGTCTGTTGTAGGTGTACCTCTGTCCATCGTACGTAAATGCAAACCAGTCCTGGGCTTTTGGGGATAATGGAATGCAGAAGAACGCATTTGCCAAGTCAATCACGGTGAAATGGGTTAGGTCTGGGCTCAGGTTCGTGAGTGAGACATAGGGATCGGGCACCATCAACGTCTTTGGTTCTGTGGCGTAATTGATTGGACGGAGATCTTGTACCATCCTCCATCCTTTTCCTCCTGCCTTGGGTACTGGCAGTATTGGGGTGTTCCACTGGGAGTTGGTTGGCCTTATTACTCGGGCTGATAGCAGGCCTTCGATGGTCTCTCCAATCCCAGCGATCTGTTCTTCTTTTAGTTTGTATTGGGGCCGCCAAACTGGTTTGCCATCTGGGTCTTTTAGCTTCATATCCACTTCCTGGCTCACTCTTCCCACATCGTATGGGCCGGTTGTCCACAGCTTTTCAGGAATGTCTTTCAGATATTCTTCTGTGTCTGGATGGTTTGTGTATTCTCGCCCGTGATCCCTCTCCAGTTCCACTTCCTGACATGTTCCCTCGTTATCTTGCGTGTCTGATATCCTCCACATGTCTCCAGTGGTGTTCACATGTACTTTTGGTGATGGAGTTTGATGCCATGTCGTGGTTAGGGCCCTCTTCACCATTGGACCCAGACTCCTTGCTTCTCCTCCTGCCGCCACTGATAGGGTGATGTGTGGTGCTGATTCGCCGTTCAATTCGAACCACTTCCTCTGCTCCTGGTTCAACTCACAGTATGCAGCCACTCCTTCTTTTCCTACATATATGTCTCTGGATCGGATCGTCTCTGTTTGTCCTTCTTTGAGGGTTTGCCATGCTTCCTGATAGACTTCATCTGGTGCTCTGAGGTAGTTGTAGGTGCAATGTGGTGGGTCTGGCGGTGGTCCGTATGCGTACATTTTGTTTATCCAGGGTTTCCAATCCATGTAGGTCTTGACCACACCTGTCTTTTCCTCAGGTGGTAGCAGCTTGGTCCAGTATATTTGTGTCATTTCCATCCGTTTTTGGTCTGCTGCTGGCGTGTTTGAGTCGGCGCCCATGTATAGTATTCTGTGTCCGTCTTCTAAGTTTCTCTGCGGCACACCTCCTGGTAGGTGTATCTTCAATCCTTGCGCGGAGCAAGTGATGGTCATTCCTAGTTTTACTAGTAGGTCCCTTCCCATCAAGTTTGTGGGACATTTCGGGGCGTGTAGGAATTGATGTGTTAGTGTTTGGGTGCCGATTTTGGTTATTAATGGCTGAGTGTACCGCTGGTTTTCACTTTGTCCCGAGTATCCGACTGTTCTGATAGTTTTGGTAGAGAGTGGTGTTGTTCTTCTTATTCTTTTTAGGCAGGACACTGCAGCGCCAGTATCTACCATGAGATCCACTTCCTCTCCATCCACTATGCAGGTGATTATTGGTACTTCGCTGGCCAGCGTGTCACCTGCGGTCGGATCTTCTGGGCACCGTCAGTAGTCTGCCTCCCATTGCTCCTGCGCCCTCAAGGTTCTCAGTAGCAATTGTGCAGCAGGTTCCCTAGGGCGATCGTTAGGCATCCGATGGGAAGGTTGTGGCCGATAAGGTGGTGGTGGTCTCTGGGTGTATCCTGTTGGTTGGTTTCTGCCACCTCCTCTCTGGTAGTTGCCTCTTCCTCTTTGCCTGTTGTGGTTACCGTTGTAGCCGTATCCGAAATCCACGTACTTGTCAGGGCAGTCTTTCACCCAATGAGACTCGTCTCCGCAAACATAACACCCGGGTTGGTTCCTCAGGCCGTTGTATGGTCGCCTTCTTCTTTGGTCGCCATAGTTTGGTCCGTAGTACCCTGACGTGGCAGGTGGGCCTTGGTCTCGTGGGTATCTTTCTGGAGATTGTTGTCTTCGTTGGCCTGGCTCCCACTGGTTGTCTTGGTCGTTTCGGTCACGTGGATACCTTTCTGGGGACGGTTGTCTCCGAATGGGCGGCCGTGGCACCCTCCGATTATCTTGGTCGATTTCCACTGTCATTTGCTCCAGTGGTGGTGCCTCCACTACCGCCTGTGTCTTGGCCACCTTCTTCTTTTCATTGGTTGCGCTGTTCTTTTCTGCGATCTGTTGTTTCAGGAACTGTCTTTGTAATGCCAGCATACTCTCTTCCATTTCTATCTTTGCTTCCAGGTATTTCTTGTGATGATGACAGATCTGAGTCTCCCACTCCCTCATACTTTTAGCCTCCAGACCGACCACATCTTCCAGCTTTTCTTGGACTGACTTGGGCATTCCCCTCACCACTGCTGCTTTCCACAGCATGAGCTGCCCGTTGGTGGAGTCATGGCGTTCCCCTGTGCCTTCCATCCACACGTCTTTGCTTCGTTTTAGGAAGGCTTGCAGGTTCTCATTTGGCTCCATCTTCAGATTGTTTACGCCGGCAAGGCTTTGCTCTTGTGGATATATGTATCTCAGTGCGTCCCAGTATCTTGCTCTGATGTTGTTGAATGGTTCTGTGTCGTCACGATCTTCACTCTTAGCTAGGGAGTCTATCCGTCGGACCAGCTCGGCACCATCCAGTCGTAACATGACTGCTCGTAGGTCACCCACCGATAGCCGATCTTGAGCTGTCAGCTTCTCGAATGTTCTTATCCATCTGGAAGCTCCTGATGTCAGTGGTGGTAGGTTGGTCGCTAGGTCATTCATGTCACGATGGCTCCATGGTTCATGTCGCATTCCCCCGGTTCCTTCCGTTACCAATGGACATTGTGCAGCGACTCCTAGACTGTCGCCCTGGTTTCTGCCATAGTTGGATCTTGATCTGGTGCGTGCAGAGATCCCTCCCAGGTCACCTTGTTGTACGTCAAGCTCTTTTCCTGTGACGGTTATGGCTTCCACGTCACTTGCTCCTCTTCTCATTTCCCTTTCCTGTCTGTTCTCCCCATTCGCCCATGCGGGAGATGGCAAGATTCTAGGTGATCCTTGTGCAGTTGGTTTGTTCTGTGCTCCATGGTCCTGTATTTCATAACCAATTCTCTGGGGGATCACGCTGGGTGCCAGGCATTGTGTTTCATAATGGTGGCGCAGCCATTCTTGGGCCTGGCCGTTGCTGCTTTGGTCTTCCAGATCCATATCCATGAGTCCTCCAGAGGCCCCTCTCTCAGTGACCTCCAGGGTACCCGACGTAAATTCGAGGTTTCCACCTCGGACTTCAAACACTGGTGCTTGAATGTTGCTGGTGAATGGGTTCAGGGGTAAGCTGGATGGCCTGGCAATGGGTGCCACGTAGTTAATCATCTCAGGTAGTGGTGCACCGCCTGTGAACTGACTTTGGTTTTCGTAGGGAGGTGGGGCTGTGGGACCCACTAATGAGGTGAGCAATTGGCTTACGTTTGGATACAGCCCTTCCTTCTTTGTATCATTGTTTTGAGGCTTCGTGGCCTCTGCTTTGGCTGCTTGTTGTCTGTCGTCCGATGCCATCATCATCAGGAGTTCTGTGGCACGCGTCATTCTTTCCTGGGCTCTGTCGTAGGCCCGCTTGCTTTTTCCTCTTTTGTGTCTTCCTGCTTCTTCCCAAGCCACTCTCTTTTGATGTAGTTCTTGCTTCTCGAATTCTGCAAGCTTTCTCCTGCCTTCCATTGTTTTTCTTTCTTTGTCAGTCATTGCGACTCTGATCATCCAGTCCAGATATATCTCCTCAAATGCCTTTTGCTTTTCACTCATGTCCTTTGCAGGGGTGATGGAAGCCAGTTTCCTCCATGCTTCCTCACTCAGAGCTTTGAAAACAGCTAATTTGTCGGCCATTTTAATTCTATTGGTACTTTGATCTCTTGATATTTGTCGGTTGTATTTACTACTTAGTTCTTGTAATGTATTGTATTGATGTGGCACTAAATGCCTTCTTCTTATCTTATTTTGGGGTCAATGTATCTGGCTTGTTGCCAAACCTGAAATTCTAAACGAATCTTACTGTGTTTGTAATCACAGACCAGGCACTTTTTATAATTGTTTATTAGTCAGACGATAAAGGGAAAAAACAGATAAACGTAAAACAATAGGTAAAACGCAAGACACCTTAGTGCATGAATGAATCCACTGTGGTTGCAATCACAGACCAAGCAGCCAGACGACAAAGGGAAAAGACAGATAAACGCAAAACAATTGGTAAACCGCAAAACACCTTAGTGCATTTGTTCTTCTATGATTGCAATAAGCTATTTAGTTCAGTGATCTATGAGCCTACTTTAGTCTCTACTTTTAGTTCTACCTAGACCCATAAATCTTTCAACAAACCTAAGTGTGCGTGTGTGCTTGTTCCTTTACCACTAGGATAAAGAAATAGTGTGTATGTGTGCGTGGACAGGGGAGGTAAGAGAGGGAGAGAGAGAGAGATATGTGAGTGAGAGGATGTGGGAGAAAGAGAGAGAGAGTGTGTGAGAAAGAAAGAGAGAGAGAGAGTGAGAGAGAGAGTGAGAGAGAGAGAGAGAGAGTGTGAGAGGGAGAGTGAGAGAGAGAGAGAGAGAGAGAGTGTGATAGGGGGATAGAGAGAGAGTGTGTGAGAGAGAGAGAGTGTGAGAGAGAGAGTGAGAGAGAGAGAGAGAGAGATAAAGAGCGTGAGAGAGAGAGAGAGAGAGAGAGAGAGAGAGAGAGTGTGGGTTCACCAGGCGTGTGTGTGTGTTTGAGAAAGGAAGGGGGGGAATGGTAGGGAAGAGGGTGGGGGCTTGGATGTGTGTGTGTGTGTAAGGTGTGAGAGAGCAGAGAGTCAGAAAGGGCCAAACGGCGTTGGTTTCACACGACACTGCAAAATATGTTTCAGAAACAACCAACACGCCGTGTGCTCCTGGAGCAAACAATTTTCTTCAATGTATCACAAATAATCAACCCGTTTCACTGAAATGTGTCTCACAGCTTAGCCTCGCTAGCTCCTGAGAGGTGGGAACCGTGAGGTGACAGTAAGGGGAGGGACTGGGGTATGAATGTGAAAGAGAGAGAGAGAGAGAGAGAGAGAGAGAGAGAGAGAGAGAGAGAGAGAGAGAGAGAGAGAGAGAGAGAGAGAGAGAGAGAGAGAGAGAGTGGTGTGTGTGTGTGTTAGGAGGAGATTGGGAGGGGCGGAGGTATGAGAGAGCGAGAGAGTGAGAGAAAGAGAGCGAGAGAGAGAGAGATAGAGAGAGTGTAGGAGAGAGAGAGATAGTAAGAGAGAGAGAGAGAGAGAGAGAGAGAGAGGCAGATGGGTTTAGAAAGAGAGAGCGAGAGTGAGCGAGAGAGTGTAAGAGAGAGAGAGAGAGAGAGTGAGTAAGAGAGAGATAGTGAGGTTTTTAGAAAAGACAAACCAACATTTATTTTACACTGCAGCACAAATCCGGAATAACGCAAAAATCAAGCTTCTACGACAATTATTATCCACAAATATACAACAAGTCTTATACACAAACTATGAGATCCTTTCTCCTCAGTTTGTAATCAACCTCGCACATATATGACTCCAACTCAAGACAAAATGAACACTGAACTTCCTTTATCTAATGACTTGACTAAACTTCTAGGCCCACCGGCCGAGTCTTTAGCTCCAAGAGAACAGCCAGGAACTTAAAGAAGTCCCTCGTCTGATGGCAATCTATCTGATTCTACTCTTACTAAACGACAGTACACAGACCGTGTTATTAGCTCCAAGAGAACAGCCAGGAACTTAAACAAATCCCTCGTCTATTGGCAAACTATCTAACCCTACTCTTACTAAACAACAGCACACCTGCCGTGTTATTGGCACAAGAGAACAGCCAGGAACTTAAAATAAGTAGCCCCGTCAATTGGCAAACTATCTAATTTCAACCAAGACTTTGACAAATGTTTTTGCATCAAAAATCTAGTTTCAAACGTCTTTCACAGGGATAGTGGTCAATTTAGTTCTAAACAGCCTTTAGTCATGGACCTACAGCAGTTCACCAACACTCATTCCTAAAGCTAAATTGTCCTAAGCTATGCAGATTTTGAATTTAACTGGCTCTGCTTACCTTTTTTGATGCGCGCGAATGAGTGTCAATGAATCACCGCCTGGCCTGCTCCCGCTGGGCTGTAGAGGGGGTGGCCCCCTTTCAGGGATCCTTATGTCCAGAGATCTCCCTCCCAGATCACGTCGGGGTCACCAAATTGTTGCGTATTAAAATTGGGATACGGGAGTAAATAGACGTTAAGGATCAATGCCAAGTCAAAAGATTATCAAAATGTTTAATGAAACAGATAATGATGCATTCACCAAGTACAGTCACAAAGAACAGACTTCGAAGGAGAATAAAGTTAGACAACAAACCAACAAGCTCGTGTCCAGTCTCAATTCTGGCTCTCTGTCCTTGTGAGTTTACTTTTGTATCTCTCCAGACAAGGAGGTGTTTGTTGGGTGATTGGTCCAGACACAGGGGAGTCAACGTGAAAAGGTCCAATGATAGTTCAGAGTCTTTGATGGGCGCATCAGGGCTGGTTTGGGGAGATGGCGGTGATGGGGTGATGGGGTGCAACAGTGGAAGAAAGGAGGAGAGTGGTAAGAAATCAGGAGAGGAAGCAGATTGGAATTAAGGGAGGAGAGGGTCTCCTTCAGAAGTAGAGGGGGTAGGGGCAGGGGTCAGGACTGGCGCCACAGAAGAGCATCCGAACTAACCAGGAATGAGGGTCCTTCCTCAGAGTTAGATGGGACAGGGACAAAGGTCGGGACTGAGTGAGGGTCTGGATACAGGGTTGGCCAGGTGTTGGAGAGTTGGATGGGACAGGGGCAAGACTGAGTGAGGGTCTGGATACAGGGTTGGCCAGGTGTTGGAGAGTTGGATGGGACAGGGGCAGGACTGAGTGAGGGTCTGGATACAGGGTTGGCCAGGCGTTGAAGATTAGAATGTCCATTTGGTTGGCTTGGGCAGAATGGGAGTGAAGAGATATGTCTGTGTGCAGGAGAGAATTATGATGCCAATGACCTTGTATGTTGTAACTGTTCCCAGTCCTTTCTGCCTGCCACATTCCTCTGTCCCGCTCTCTCAGACACTCACTTACATTCTATGTAAGTACAAAGTGAATACACAAAACCAGTAACATCTCCATTAGACATAACAGTGTATTAATGATAATAATATTAATAGAACCTGGTTGCTGTTCCTTACTTCCACGTACAGGTTTGCATGGGATAATGCAACCCTGGCTATTTCAACCTTTGACATCTCACATGGTACAGAGTTGCATGGAATAATACACTCTGGTAGTTATGACCTTTGACATCAGCAGCTCAGGCCTGCAATAGTGTTAGTGAAGACTGGCACTATGGTGCTTTATTTAGTGTTAGTAATTCATGATACATTAAGAGGGTTAAACGAATTGTAAATGATATAGCAGCATTGTCAAGATAGCAGCTTTGTCAGTACTGTACCAGTGTGGCCACATTATCAGTATGATTTTAAATCCTTCACACAATCCACCCTTCCCCTCTTCCTCTCGCCAGAATGTGGTCAAGCTGATGAGAGGTCTGCTGCAGTGTATGATGAGACAGGTATGACATCACTTCCTGTCTTCCTTGTGTTGCAGGGAGTGATTGCATGACCGTAGAGCCACCCTACCTTACCGACAGCCATATAGCTAGATAGATGATAAATTGATAGGTAGATTGACATGTACATGCGTACATTGAAAAGAGGTTCATTCTGTTCAGATTGAGAAGGTGGAGAAGTTCAAGTACAGTAAGAGCGTGGAGGACAGCCTGCACGCCAAGTTCAACTCCCAGAGCTGTGCACCAGTAGTGGGGGACAACGAGTGGGGACACCTGCAGGTCGACGCCACATCCATCTTCCTGCTCTTCCTGGCTCAGATGACGGCCTCAGGTACGACCCTCTCTCCTTCCAGCCTCCCCTCTTTTCTCTTCTTCTCTCTCCCATGCTCTTGGCTCTTCTCTCGTCCTCCCCTCTCCTCTCCCCTCTTTTCTGTTCACCTCCTCTCCCCTCCCCACTCGTCAGTTCCCCTTATTTGCTTTTCTCCTCCTCTTCTTTTAAATTCTCTCCTTTCTTCTGTTCTTCTCTCCTCCCTTCCCTCCTCTCCTCTCTCCTCCCTTCCCTCCTCTCCTCTCTCCTCCCTTCCCTCCTCTCCTCTCTCATCCCTTCCCTCCTCTCCTCTCTCCTCCCTTCACCTCTCCTCTCCCCTCCCTTCTGTTCACCTCCTCTTCCCTCCTCTCCTCTCCCCTGTTCCACTTATTAGATTTTCTCCTCCTCTTATATTCTCTCCTTTCTTCAGTTCTTCTCTCCTCCCTTCCCTCCTCTCTCCTCCTCTCTCCCAGGCTTTTTGCTCATCTCTTCTCCTCCCCTCTCCCCTCTGTTCACCTCCTCTCGTCTGCTCACCTCCTCAGCGTGTGACTTGTGTTTGCAGGACTCCATATTGTGTACACTCGTGACGAGGTGGACATCCTCCAGACATCCTCCAGAACCTCCAGGATTCCTACATACCAACTCGATCCAGGGTGAGTTACAACAATGACAAACCCTGGTTTACTGCAAAACTCAGAAGTCTGAGGTCGAAGAAGGAGTTGGCGTTTAAGTCTGGCGACCGTTACAGATTTAAGGAGGCGAAGAAGCTGTTCAGCAGGGGCGTCAGAGACGCGAAACGACTCTACTCAAAGAGACTGCAAGAACAATTCTCCTCAAACGACTCTGCTTCTGTCTGGAGGGGGCTTAGGCAAATTACCAACCACAAGCCCAGAGCCCCACCCACCACCAACGACTCCCGCCTGGCCGAGGACCTGAACGAATTCTATTGTAGATTCGAAGGACAATCGGACAGCCCCATGCCCCAGCCCCCACCCCCCTCCACCCCAACCAGCACCCCACCCCCCACCCCCCCACCTATCAACACCAACACAATGTTGACTCTCTCCGTTCAAGAGAGGGAAGTTAACAAAGTGTTCAAGAGACAGAACCCTCGCAAAGCGGCCGGGCCGGACGCTGTCTCCCCTGCCACACTGAAGCACTGCGCTGACCAGCTGTCTCCTGTGTTCACCAACATCTTCAACACCTCCCTGGAGATGTGCCACGTGCCAGCCTGCTTCAAGTCCTCCACCATCATCCCTGTGCCCAAGAAGCCCAGACCAACAGGACTGAATGACTACAGACCCGTCGCCCTGACATCTGTGGTAATGAAGTCCTTCGAACGCCTGGTGCTGGCACACCTCAAAAACTTCACAGACCCCCTCCTAGACCCCCTGCAGTTCGCCTACAGAGCCAACAGGTCTGTGGATGACGCAGTCAACATGGCCCTCCACTACACCCTCCAGCATCTGGACTCTTCAAACACCTACGCCAGGATCCTGTTTGTGGACTTCAGCTCTGCCTTCAACACCATCATCCCGGCTCTGCTTCAGGACAAGCTCTCCCAGCTGAACGTGCCCGACCCCACCTTCAGGTGGATCACAGGCTTCCTGTCCGACAGGAAGCAGCGCGTCAGGATGGGAACGCAAGTCTCTGACTCCCGGTCCATCAGCACCGGATCCCCTCAAGGCTGTGTCCTTTCCCCCCTGCTCTTCTCCCTGTACACAAACAGCTGCACCTCAAGTCATCCATCTGTCAAGCTCCTGAAGTTTGCGGACGATACCACCCTGATCGGGCTCATTTCTGATGGGGACGAGTCTGACTTCAGGTGGGAAGTGGACAACCTGGTGACTTGGTGCAGCCAGCACAACCTGGAGCTCAACGCTCTTAAGACAAGTGGAGATGGTTGTGGACTTTAGGAAGGAACCAGCCCCACTCCCCCCCATCACACTGCGCGACTCCCAGGTCAACAGTGTGGAGTCCCTTCGCTTCCTGGGCACCACCCTCTCCCAGGACCTCAAGTGGGAGCTGAACATCAGCTCACTCACAAAGAAAGCCCAGCAGAGGATGTACTTCCTGCGGCAACTGAAGAAATTCAGCCTGCCAAAGACAATGATGGTGCAATTCTACACTGCCATCATCGAGTCCATCCTCACCTCCTCCATCACCGTCTGGTACGCTGCTGCCACTGCCAAGGACATGAGCAGACTGCAGCGTATCATACGTGCCGCTGAGAAGGTGATAGGCTGCAACCTGCCATCCCTTGAGGACCTGCACACGGCAAGGTCTCTAAAACGGGTGAGGAAGATTGCTGCCGACTCCTCCCACCCTGGACACTCAGTGCTTCAGCTGCTCCCTTCTGGCAGGAGGCTGCGGTCCATCAGGACTAAAACCTCTCGCCACAAGAATAGCTTCTACCCCTCTGCTATTGCCCTCTTCAACAGGGCCAAGGACTCAGTTTGAGACACACCCCCCTCCAGAATCCCATTGCACTCTGCCACTTTAGCACAAAACACTTTAAACTTAAAAAACTTACAACTGTGATGTTTGCACCACTGTGTATATACCCCCCCCCCCCCCCAACGTACCATATATATATATATACCCATTCCACTCTGTACCCATGTCATTTGCAATTCCATGTTACCTGTATCATTTGCACTACCCGCATCATTTGTATTATTTGTAACATTTGTATTCCATGTTACCTGTATCATTTGCACTACTCGCATCATTTGTATTATTTGTAACATTTGTATTCCTTGTCTATATGTATCATATCTGCAGTGTATCTTTACATTGTATTCATTTTCCTTTTATTAGTAGGCCACATTTATGTTCTATGTCTGCTCATTCCTGCCAAAGTAAATTCTATGTTTGTTTATCTTGCACAGCGAATAAACCCCCATTCTGATTCTGATTCTGAACCTCATGTTTTACATCAAGGCAGCTTATACAGTAGCCGTGAGTAACTCTACATTTGGTCATTCAGCAGACGCTCTTATCCAGAGCGACTTACAGTAAGTACAGGGACATTCCCCCCTGAGGCAAGTAGGGTGAAGTGCCTTGCCCAAAGACACAACGTCATATTGGCACAGCCGGGGTTCGAACCAGGTACTTTCTGATTACTAGCCCGACTCCCTAACTCCCAGAATCCCACTGCCACTTTAGCTCATAACACTTTAAAAACTTAGTACTGTGATTTTTGCACCACTGTTTACACTACTGTGTATATACCCCCCCACGTACTATATATACCCATTCCACTCTGTACCTATGTTATTTGTACTTCCATGTTATTTGTATCATCTGTATTATTTGTATTATTTTTATCATTTGTATTATTTGTTCATCTGTATCATATCTGTAGTGTATTTTACATTGTATTCATTTTTTATTAGTATGCCACATATATGTTTGCTCATTTCTGCCACAGTGAATTCTATGTTTGTTAATCGGACATAGCGAATAAACCCCATTCTGATTCTGATTCTAACCGCTCAGCCACCTGACTTCCCTGTTTTCACAGGATTTTGGCATGTGGGAGCAAGGTGACAAAACCAATCAGGGCATCCCTGAGCTCAACGTCAGCTCAACGTCAGCACCCAAGGTAGGCTAGCTATTAGCATGGCGCTAGCATTACAGGGAGCCAACCGCCTGGCCCTGGTTAACTAGCCGAATGCCGAGCCAAGTTTGGCAAGCGAAAAGCTGTATGATGTTTTTTTGCATGAGCGTGTCTGTTCTTGTCGGTGTTTGTGCATATTTGTGCGACGGTAGTTTTTTGTTTATGGATGTGTGTGTGTGTGTGTGTGTGTGTGTGCGCAGGCCGCACTGGAGGCCCTGGATGGTCTGAACCTGTTTGGAGCGAAAGGGGGTCCCGAATCAGTGGTCCACGCCCTGGCGGACGACATACAGCACTGCCAGGTACACACACACGCAGACACACACACACACACCAGCAGACACACACACACCCCAGCAGACACACACACACACGCAGACACACACACCCCAGCAGACACACACAAACACACATGCAGACTAACACACACACACACATCCCAGCAGACACACACACACATTTACATTTACATTTATTCATTTAGCAGACGCTTTTATCCAAAGCGACTTACAAGAGAGAGCTTTTACAAAGAGCATCAGTCATTGAGCAAAGCAACGTGATAGACCCCGAACACAGTCGGATTTTTAGATCGTGAATCATACATCATGAGAACCAATAAGTGCCAAAGGAAGAACTATAAATGCATAACACAGCGATTATGAATATAGAGCAAGAGATACAACACATAATACATTAGATCAGGTGAAATGACATGCTATTGTTAAGTGCCATTAAATTCTCTAAATAGGTGAGTTTTAAGCCTTCTTTTGAAGGTTGGAAGGCAGTCCGTGCTTCTGATGGAGGTCGGGAGTTGATTCCACCATTGGGGAGCCAGGCAGTGGAAGAGTTTGTGTTGCGCTCTGGCGCTCTTGAGGGGGGGTACCACTAGACGGTTGTCAGCAGATGACCGTAGGTGGCGGGTGGGGGTATAGGGCTGGAGGAGAGAGTTGATATAGGTCGGGGCAGTCCCGTTTACCGCCCGGAAGGTCAGTACCAGGGTTTTGAATCTGATGCGGGCCATGACGGGAAGCCAGTGGAGGGCGATGAGGAGCGGGGTGACGTGACAGCGTCTGGGTAGGTTGAAAACCAGACGAGCGGCTGCATTCTGTATCCTCTGAAGGGGACGGGTTGCATTTGCAGGAAGGCCGGCTAGTAGCGAGTTGCAGTAATCCAGCTTTGAGAGGACTAGGGCTTGGACTAGCAGACACACGCAGAAACACACACACCTCAGCAGACACACACACAGACAAGGGCACCCGCTCACACCACCTCTCTCCCTCCAGTCCATCCTCAGCTCCATGCTTCCCCGGGCCTCCACGTCCAAGGAGGTGGACGCCGGCGTGCTGTCCACCATCTCCTACCCTGCCTTCGCCGTGGAGGACCTCCGCGTCGTCAACCTCACCAAGGAGGAGATCATCTCCAAGCTGCAGGTCTGGGGCCTGCTTCGGTGCTGGGTTGGGAAGATGAGTGGTGGAGGAGAGGTAACGCACACAGCTCACATCTTCCCTGTCTCTCTCTCTCTCCATCCGTCTGACAGGGGAGGTACGGCTCCTGCCGCTTTCTGCGAGACGGACATAAAACCCCCAAAGAGGTGAGTCCCATGAGCTCTCTCCCTCTCTCGCTTTATCTCTCTCTCTTTTATGTCTTGTCTCTCTCTCTTCGTTCTCTCTACCTTCTCTGTCTCTCTCTTTGTCTCTCTGTTTTCTCTCTGTCTCTTTTCTGTCTCTCTTCTCTCCCTCTCTGTCTCCTCTCTGTCACTGTTTCTCTCTCTTCTCTCTGTCTTTCTCTCTCTGTCTGTCTGTCTGTTCTCTCTGTCTCACGATGACCCGACGATTACCCACGTTTGCGTTGCTTTGTAATGCAAAGTAAACCCCCCCGCCCCAACACCTCCGCAGGACTCCACCCGTCTCTACTATGAGTCATCAGAGCTGAGGCTGTTCGAGAACATCGAGTGTGAATGGCCTCTGTTCTGGACCTTCCTCATCCTGGACGGCATCTTCACCGACAGCCCAGAGCAGGTGGGATTGCGTGTGTGTGCGTGCGCGTGAATCGATGCGTGTGCGTGTGCGTGACCTCTCCCGTGTCCCTCCCCAGGTGCAGGAGTACAGAGAGGCGCTAGAGGCCATCATGATCAAACAGAACGACGGGATCCGTCTCGTGCCGGAGCTCTACAGCGTCCCTCCTGACAAGGTCACACTCGCTGACCCTCACCCCTGACCTTTAACCCTCGAGGTGGTCGCACACCTTCACCTTCTGACCCTGATCTTGACACCTGACCCCCAACCCTGAACCCTGGGCTCAGTCTCTTTACGTGCTGGGCTCCCTGCTGGAGGAAGTGGGTACTGTGCCTCCTGGCCATCAGCACTAGAGGAGAAACGTCTACTAAATGAAAATATTATTATTGTTGTTGTTATGGTGATGAGAAGCGGTCGTAGTATCTGGATGACTAGGTTGACTGGCCGGCCAACCGTCTCCTTCCCCATCTCTACCAGGGCTTCCTGGCTCCGGGGGAAATGGACCCGCTCAACCGCCGCTTCTCCACCATCCACCAGCCTGATGTAGTGGTACAAGGTGGGCAGTACCGGGGTTGACCCACGGGAAGTGGGGAGGGGGGGACAACAGTTCAGCTGAGGCCTGTAGCACGAATCAAGATTGGATATTAACGAGGTAACTTCAGGTTTAACCCCTGGAACCCCAGAAACCCCTGGGTTAAACCTGAAGTTACCTTGTTAACACCCAATCGTGAATCACAACCTGGCTGGTATGTGTGCGAAAGTTCATGCGTGTGTGTTCACGTGTGCGCGTGCGTGTGTTCACATGTGTTTGTGTTCACGTGTGTGTGTGTGTAGTGATCATCCTCGCAGAGACAGAGGAGATCAAACAGCTTCTGCAGCATCACGGCATCGACTCGGAGACACTGGAGGAAATCCACCCAATCAGAGTCCAGCCTTCCAGAGTGCTGAGTCACATCTACGCCCGGCTGGGTGTGTAACATGCGGGGGGGGGGGGGGGGGGGGGGCGACATCCAGGAGCTGTACAGCAAGCGCAGACAAGCAGGCAGGGTGTTGGACTGACTTTGAGTGAAGGGGGGGGGGGGGGGGGGGGGGGGGGGGGGGGGGGGTATCTACTGGTAAATCCTGATTATCTCTATCTAACGCTTTCAGAATAAAAGTTCCAAATGTTCACTTTTTGTGTTTTTGGCCCCCTCCACCCTGCCTGGTTTCTACACCAGTGGCAGAGCCTATAGGGGAGTTTCCCATATTATCTGTACGGCAGCCAGTCAGCCGGGTGGTTGCCATAGAAACCGTGTGTGTTGTGATGCTGCAGGTCGTAACCAACGGTTGGGGTTGACCGGGAGACCGTACCGTCGTATCGGGGTGCTGGGAACCTCCAAGTTCTACCTGATCCGAGACACTGTGTTCTCCTTCACACCACAGGTCAGTGCTGAATCCCACTGTACACATCCCAGAGACACGCTACACCTGACATATTAGACTAGATTAGATTCAACTTTAATGTCATTACACAGGGTAACGAAATGAAGTTAGCATCCAACCAGAAGTGCAAAACAGGTAGCATTAGCGGAATATACAGAGTATACACAAGGTAATTTAAAAGTGATTTGTAAGTACAAATATACAGATGTATTGTACAACATTCTACAGTATTATCACAGTATTTACTGTACAGTACTATATGCAGATGTGCAAAATGGAAAATGGAACAGATAGTGCAAAATGGTAAAGATGGTGCAAAATGACACAGATAGTGCAGAATGCAGAAAATAGTTCAAATATATAAATGGATAAATGTACTGTACTACACAAGCTACAGACACACAGAGCCCTGAGTGTGAGTGTGTGTGTAGTTCTTTGACCACCAGCAATTTTACTTGGCGCTGGACAACAACATGGACCTGTCCGGACCTGTCCTACCTCTGCTCCCACTGGAGAATGACTGGCCGGCCAACCATCTCCTTCCCCATCTTACAGAGCATGCTCAGTATGACCTTTCCCCTTCCTCACAGAGCATGCTCAGTAAGACCTCCCCATTTTTGAACCATCGGGCAGCACCGAATTGTTTTGGACCAGCCACTTACTCAGTTATGGAATTATTCCACCCACATGGTTGAATGTCTCACCAACATTGGTCTGAATTGGTCTCACCAACATCCAGATTAATTGCACAGGTGAGATACCAAATTATTTTAATTTGGCGACCATCAGACAATAGCCTTAGAACACTTCTGGCAACGATACCAGTGTGTGCCTCTGCTGGAACCCTGGTGTTCTAGCTCGTATCCCAAAAGCTTTTGTGGAACCTTATTGTTCCTTCAGTAGCCTTCTGTTCTTCATACTGTTATTATAACTCACAATTATTTTTGATTTGTTTCACACAAAAAAAACGTATTATACCATTAATGGTTAATGGTTCCCTGTTCAACAAACACAGCCATCCATAGTCACTCCCATGTGCAATACTATTATTATTATATTAACACTATGCAGTATTACTTGATGTGCAATATTCCTCATGTGTTCTTGTTGTTCTTATTGTCAACGTGCAATATTCCCCATGGTGGTCTTGTTGTTCCTCAAACAACGTGCAATAACTTGTCTATATGTCTCTCACTTCACATTCGAGACAGGAACCATTTCACTTAACCTCGTACTTGACTTCTACTTTTGATTACTCATAATATTTATATAGTTTGTAAGAATCCAATGCACTGTTTAATAGGAGACACCTGGTGAGATTTTCCTATAGTCTCCAGACTTCACGTCCCCAAGTTACTCAATCGAGAAGCTTGCAGGGGATATCTGCCTCAAAATGGTGTATTGTCTTTGTTGGAGGGTTAAATCATCCCCCCTCTGTCAACAGCTGCCCCATCAGAGCAATGATGATGAGATTGAGAGTGGCTCTCATGGGATAATTTATGAGACCTTTTTCCAAGAACTTTGATCTTAAATGTCCACCGCATAACATTTGGAGCAACACCTCTAGACTATGGCTATGAGACAGCTAGACAGGTATAGCTAGACAACTTTGAACTTTGAACAAGGATTGAAACTTAAGATTTTCAAAAGCAAGTTGATCCTTTTATTTGATGCATTCACACGAATTTAGAAGTTGGTCCTTCTGAATGGTCAAAATGCCTTGGTGACGACTTCAACCGGTCGAGAGAAGACAGAAGATTTTCTGTTTTTTGGGGGTGAATTTATTTATTAAGTGAATGGCACACCATCTCACTCTAAAACAATAGCTGACACATAGCTGTGGCTGTTGAGGAGGCTGGCTGATGAGGAGGCTGGCTGATGAGGAGGCTGGCTGATGAGAAGGCTGGCTGATGAGGAGGCTGGCTGATGAGGAGGCTGGCTGTTGAGAAGGCTGGCTGATGAGAAGGCTGGCTGATGAGAAGGCTGGCTGATGAGGAGGCTGGCTGATGAGGAGGCTGGCTGTTGAGAAGGCTGGCTGATGAGAAGGCTGGCTGATGAGAAGGCTGGCTGATGAGGAGGCTGGCTGATGAGGAGGCTGGCTGATGAGGAGGCTGGCTGATGAGGAGGCTGGCTGTTTAGGAGGTTGGCTGATGAGGAGGCTGGCTGATGAGGAGGCTGGCTGTTGAGAAGGCTGGCTGATGAGAAGGCTGGCTGATGAGGAGGCTGGCTGATGAGGAGGCTGGCTGTTTAGGAGGTTGGCTGATGAGGATGCTGGCTGATGAGGAGGCTGGCTGTTGAGAAGGCTGGCTGATGAGAAGGCTGGCTGATGAGGAGGCTGGCTGATGAGGAGGCTGGCTGATGAGGAGGCTGGCTGATGAGGAGGCTGGCTGATGAGGAGGCTGGCTGTTTTGGAGGCAATCTTCACCCCTTGTGAAGCTTGATGAAAGATAATGAACATGGATGTATATTGCAACACAGAAATAATTCAAGTAAAACACGTACTATGTAGTATCATAATGCAGTGCAGGTAATGAAAATTGTAAAAAAAAAAAAAAAGAACCTTTGACTTGAACCACTTCTTAAAACAAGAAAAGGATTTCGATTTCCTGGTGTTCTTTACCACTGCGGTGGAATTTGTTTCATCCTTCACTTCTTCCGGTTCCTCAATAATGGTACTCTTGATTATGGGAGGGTAAACCGGTACTGATAACCCGGAAGGGATCGAAGTTCCAGGTATTGCTACAAAGTCCTCTTGCTCTGGTCTTGGTTCCAGGACTGTTTCAGGGCTGCTTCCAGAGGATACGGTGTCCTTTGTGAGTGAAGTATCTACAGTAGAGTGACACTTGTCTGTCTCAGCCCACACGGAGGATGGCCCAGGAAGATGGTCCTTTGTCAAGGAGCTACCATCCAGCGACTGGTTTGCGTCCGGGTTCAATACGGGAGATGTGATCATCCCTTTGTTGAACTTGAACAGGAGTTCATGCACAGCTTGCATGGCAGCTTCGTGAAATTCCTCCTGGAACAGCGATCGAACCGAGCAGCTTGAGACAGTCGGGCTGTCCGACAGGTCAATGGTCTCCCAGGAGCCTTCTTCCTCCTTAGCAGAGGAGTGGTCCTCGTTTGAGCCGTCTGCATCGCACAAAGTTAAGAGATCTCTAATTATCTCTGCTGTGCACGTTGTCAATAGGATCTCATGATCTATTGTGTTCTTTGTTGTCCACAGTGGCCTAGAGATGTCGTAGAACACTCCTGGGTAAGGGAAGCCTTCTGAACTGTGTTGTAAGAGTGACTCACTTTGGCATGCAGGTGGTATCCTACAAAAGACTGCCTTCAGTTTGTAATCGATTCTTTTGAGAATGTTACCAACCCTTGACCACACAGTTGTGGACCGCTTGTGACACCTAGCAAACTCGTTCAACTGCTCCATACCAGTGGCAAAGGATTCAACAGCAGTTGATACTGCAGCCTCTATGTCAGGGATAAATTCAGCACCAGACTCGGCTGATTTTGAAAACAGCTCCTGGTTCAACAGTTTCCTCATCATGGCCTGAGATCTGTTAACTGAATCAGAATCAGAATCTATTTTAATCGCTATTCAAGATATACAAACATAGGATTCACTTTGGCAGAAAGGAGCAAACATAGAACATATAAGGAGAAAAAACACAGAACATTTCACTAGTACCTGACTCACTGTTTGTATCCCTTCCAATCAGAGAACCCTTGTTCTGTGACGCCAGTGCTTTCGCGTTGTTATAGTTTGAAGCCAGAATCTTCAACTTTGGCGATAAGGAATGGAGCAGAGCAGCATCCATTTCCTTACCACTGTTTGCAATCATGTCAGAAATGGTTGTCATGACATCTCTTATTAGGCAGACGCTTTCCCAGCCGACTTTGTTTCCACCGTCAAGAAGAACAGGTGAAAAATACTGTTGGTCTGCTGTGGATATCAGAACAAGGTCTGGTTGTGAGGAAGCGCCATGTTCCACATCTGAAACTGAACTGTTCATCTGGATCTCCTGTTACACAGACAAGGGAGAAAATGTATTTTATTTAAGCAAGGCTTAGATGAAAGTGGAATTCATTCACATCATCTAGTACTTTAAATGAAGGCCTTCGTTTGAGATTAGAAACACCATGATCTATAAAACCAAAAACATTTACCTCGTCCGAGGGGTCTGCCTTCTCACAAACTTGAGAGGATACGGTGTCCTCTGTAAATGCAAAAGCTGCAGTAGTGTGACACTGCAGGCTAGATAACCTTTTGCTTGCACCCTTGCATGATTCAATGACAGACTTGTCTGTCTCAGCCCACACGGAGGATGGCCCAGGAAGATGGTCCTTTGTGAAGGAGCTACCATCCAGCGACTGGTTTGTTTCCTAGTTGAATACGGGAGATGTGATCATCCCTTTGTTGAACTTGAACAGGAGTTCATGCACAGCTTGCATGGCAGCTTCGTGAAATTCCTCCTGGAACAGCGATCGAACCGAGCAGCTTGAGACAGTCGGGCTGTCCGACAGGTCAATGGTCTCCCAGGAGCCTTCTTCCTCCTTAGCAGAGGAGTGGTCCTCGTTTGAGCCGTCTGCATCGCACAAAGTTAAGAGATCTCTAATTATCTCTGCTGTGCACGTTGTCAATAGGATCTCATGATCTATTGTGTTCTTTGTTGTCCACAGTGGCCTGGAGATGTCGTAGAACACTCCTGGGTAAGGGAAGCCTTCTGAACTGTGTTGTAAGAATGAATTACTTTGGCATGCAGGTGGTATCCTACAAAAGACTGCCTTCAATTTGTAATAGATTCCTTTCAGAATGTTGACAACCCTTGACCACACAGTTGTGGACCGCTTTTTACACCTAGCAAACTCAATCAACTGCTCCATACAGGTGACAAAGTATTCAACAGCAGTTGATACTGCAGCCTCTATGTCAGGGATAAATTCAGCACCAGATTCGGCTGATTGTGAAAACAGCTCCTGGTTCAACAGTTTCCTCATCGTGGCCTGAGATCTGTGAACTGAATCAGAATCTATTTTAATCGCTATGCAAGATATACAAACACAGGATTCACTTTGGCAGAAAGGAGCAAACATAGAACATATAAGGAGAAAAAACACAGAACATTTCACTAGTACCTGACTCACTGTTTGCATCCCTTCCAATCAGAGAACCCTTGTTCTGTGACGCCAGTGCTTTCGCGTTGTTATAGTTTGAAGCCAGAATCTTCAACTTTGGCGATAAGGAATGGAGCAGAGCAGCATCCATTTCCTTACCACTGTTTGCAATCATGTCAGAAATGGTTGTCATGACATCTCTTATTAGGCAGACGCTTTCCCAGCCGACTTTGTTTCCACCGTCAAGAAGAACAGGTGAAAAATACTGTTGGTCTGCTGTGGATATCAGAACAAGGTCTGGTTGTGAGGAAGCGCCATGTTCCACTTCTGAAACTGAACTGGTCATCTGGATCTCCTGTTACACAGACAAGGGAGAAAATGTAATTTATTTAAGCAAGGCTGCGGTAGATGAAAGTGGAATTCATTCACATCATCTAGTACTTTAAATAAAGGCCTTCATTCGAGATTAGAGACACCATGATCTATAAAACTAAAAACATTTACCTCGTCCGAGGGGTCTGCCTTCTCACAAACTTTCAAGTGTGGAGCCGTAAACTTTGACATCTCTGCTTCTCAAGAGTTAGACATTGAATGACTGTGTTAACAGAAGTGCTCACATATACTAACTGTTTCTAGGCTGTGACAAGTTTAACAACGGAATGAAGAAATAACATGCTGAAGTTCTGGGCAGTCATTATGACATCATAGCAGTTGCTGGACAGGTTTATTTTTCCATTTTATTTACCTTCCATTTCTCAAACTGGCCGCCTGTAATAATAGTTTTGTTGTTCATATCCTTGAACAACACATTCTTATGAATAAACATAACATATGTAACATAACATAAACAACAAAATATAACATAAACAACAACAAGAAAAAAAATCACATTTGATCTCTTATGGGGCTTTCCATATTGTGTTTAGTTGAAGTATCTTTTTGAAAAGTTTGCTCTGCACATGAAACATTAGGACAAAACCCACAAAATAATTTGGCTCTTAGGAAAGTGTAACAGTAGATACAAGATAAGAGAAAGGGAGAGATGAGAGATGGAGAGATGGAAGAGAGGAACAGAGGAAGAAAACGCGATGACTTCACGCTTTCAGTCTACCAGCAAACTTGTTTATGATGATGCTTCTGCTGTGGTATTTTACTTTAGGTCTGTATTTACTAGCCACATTGCAAAGTAACTGCATCTCAGCTGCCGCAACTTAATTCCAACATTTACATCTCAATAACATCAGTAAATGATACAGTACCGCAAAATTATAGGTGCAACACCAAATGATATTGTGAGTGCAGCCTCTTACAAGACAGTGCAGATCTGAAGAGTTGTTGTTTTTGGTTATTGTTGTTATTGGTTATTGTTGTTGTTATGGGCAGGACCCGGTGACAGGGCTGTTGCCAGGGACAGCGGATGCACCCCATGCGTGGGTGAGGGACAACGTCTACAGCATCCTGTCTGTCTGGGGGCTCAACCTGGCCTACAGGAAGAACGCAGACCGGGACGAGGACAAGGCCAAGGCATACGAGCTGGAACAGGTACCCTAACCCTAGGGGCTGGGGGTCTGGAGCAGGCTGGTGTTGGGGTCTGGAGCAGGCTGGTGTTGGGGTATGGAGCAGGCTGGTGTTGGGGTCTGGAGCTGGCTGCTGTTGGGGTCTGGAGCAGGCTGGTGTTGGGGTCTGGAGCAGGCTGGTGTTGGGGTCTGGAGTAGGCTGGTGTTGGGGTCTGGAGCAGGCTGGTGTTGGGGTCTGGAGCTGGCTGGTGTTGGGGTCTGGAGCAGGCTGGTGTTGGGGTCTGGAGCAGGCTGGTGTTGGGGTCTGGAGCTGGCTGCTGTTGGGGTCTGGAGCAGGCTGGTGTTGGGGTCTGGAGCAGGCTGGTGTTGGGGTCTGGAGTAGGCTGGTGTTGGGGTCTGGAGCAGGCTGGTGTTGGGGTCTGGAGCTGGCTGGTGTTGGGGTCTGGAGCAGGCTGATGTTGGGGTCTGGAGCAGGCTGGTGTTGGGGTCTGGAGCAGACTGGTGTTGGGGTCTGGAGCAGGCTGGTGTTGGGGTCTGGAGCAGGCTGGTGTTGGGGTCTGGAGCAGGATGATGTTGGGGTCTGGAACAGGATGATATTGGGGTCTGGAGCTGGTAGATGTTGGGGTCTGGAGCAGGTATGTGTTGGGGTCTGGAGCTGATAGGTGTTGGGGTCTGGAGTCGGTAGATGTTGGGGTCTGGAGCAGGTAGATGTTGGGGTCTGGAGCAGGAAGATATTGGGGTCTGGAGCAGGAAGATATTGGAGTCTGGAGCAGGTAGATGTTGGGGTCTGGAGCTGATAGGTGTTGGGGTCTGGAGTCGGTAGATGTTGGGGTCTGGAGCAGGTATGTGTTGGGGTCTGGAGTAGGTAGATGTTAGGGTCTGGAGCTCGTAGATGTTGGGGTCTGGAGCTGGTAGATGTTGGGGTCTGGAGCTCATAGGTGTTGGGGTCTGGAGTAGGGTAGGTGGTAAAGCAAAGCAATTTTTCTTGCCACATCAGACATCCGTTGACAAATGCCATGTTTAATTCTAACTACTCAATGTGTGTGGACCTGTGTATATGTGTGTGTTCATGTGTGTGTGTGTGTGTGTGTGTGTGTGTGGGGGGGGGGGGTGTGTGAATGCCATGGGGTAATGTAGATCAGGTTTACATAATCCAAATAACATATGGAAGAGAGAAGGTCAGGGGTCAAACCTGCTCTCTGTGTACTAGGCTCCATCCATTCATATTCATTGCTTTTTCTTGCTGTTGCTCTCTCTCTGTACCCCTGTCCTTTCTATCCATCCCTTCCTCTCAATCCACCCTTCCCCTCTTCCTCTCGCCAGAATGTGGTCAAGCTGATGAGAGGTCTGCTGCAGTGTATGATGAGACAGGTATGACATCACTTCCTGTCTTCCTTGTGTTGCAGGGAGTGATTGCATGACCGTAGAGCCACCCTACCTTACCGACAGCCATATAGCTAGATAGATGATAAATTGATAGGTAGATTGACATGTACATGCGTACATTGAAAAGAGGTTCATTCTGTTCAGATTGAGAAGGTGGAGAAGTTCAAGTACAGTAAGAGCGTGGAGGACAGCCTGCACGCCAAGTTCAACTCCCAGAGCTGTGCACCAGTAGTGGGGGACAACGAGTGGGGACACCTGCAGGTCGACGCCACATCCATCTTCCTGCTCTTCCTGGCTCATATGACGGCCTCAGGTACGACCCTCTCTCCTTCCAGCCTCCCCTCTTTTCTCTTCTTCTCTCTCCCATGCTCTTGGCTCTTCTCTCGTCCTCCCCTCTCCTCTCCCCTCTTTTCTGTTCACCTCCTCTTCCCTCCTCTCCCCTCCCCACTCGTCAGTTCCCCTTATTTGCTTTTCTCCTCCTCTTCTTTTAAATTCTCTCCTTTCTTCTGTTCTTCTCTCCTCCCTTCCCTCCTCTCCTCTCTCCTCCCTTCCCTCCTCTCCTCTCTCCTCCCTTCCCTCCTCTCCTCTCTCATCCCTTCCCTCCTCTCCTCTCTCCTCCCTTCACCTCTCCTCTCCCCTCCCTTCTGTTCACCTCCTCTTCCCTCCTCTCCTCTCCCCTGTTCCACTTATTAGATTTTCTCCTCCTCTTATATTCTCTCCTTTCTTCAGTTCTTCTCTCCTCCCTTCCCTCCTCTCTCCTCCTCTCTCCCAGGCTTTTTGCTCATCTCTTCTCCTCCCCTCTCCCCTCTGTTCACCTCCTCTCGTCTGCTCACCTCCTCAGCGTGTGACTTGTGTTTGCAGGACTCCATATTGTGTACACTCGTGACGAGGTGGACATCCTCCAGACATCCTCCAGAACCTCCAGGATTCCTACATACCAACTCGATCCAGGGTGAGTTACAACAATGACAAACCCTGGTTTACTGCAAAACTCAGAAGTCTGAGGTCGAAGAAGGAGTTGGCGTTTAAGTCTGGCGACCGTTACAGATTTAAGGAGGCGAAGAAGCTGTTCAGCAGGGGCGTCAGAGACGCGAAACGACTCTACTCAAAGAGACTGCAAGAACAATTCTCCTCAAACGACTCTGCTTCTGTCTGGAGGGGGCTTAGGCAAATTACCAACCACAAGCCCAGAGCCCCACCCACCACCAACGACTCCCGCCTGGCCGAGGACCTGAACGAATTCTATTGTAGATTCGAAGGACAATCGGACAGCCCCATGCCCCAGCCCCCACCCCCCTCCACCCCAACCAGCACCCCACCCCCCACCCCCCCACCTATCAACACCAACACAATGTTGACTCTCTCCGTTCAAGAGAGGGAAGTTAACAAAGTGTTCAAGAGACAGAACCCTCGCAAAGCGGCCGGGCCGGACGCTGTCTCCCCTGCCACACTGAAGCACTGCGCTGACCAGCTGTCTCCTGTGTTCACCAACATCTTCAACACCTCCCTGGAGATGTGCCACGTGCCAGCCTGCTTCAAGTCCTCCACCATCATCCCTGTGCCCAAGAAGCCCAGACCAACAGGACTGAATGACTACAGACCCGTCGCCCTGACATCTGTGGTAATGAAGTCCTTCGAACGCCTGGTGCTGGCACACCTCAAAAACTTCACAGACCCCCTCCTAGACCCCCTGCAGTTCGCCTACAGAGCCAACAGGTCTGTGGATGACGCAGTCAACATGGCCCTCCACTACACCCTCCAGCATCTGGACTCTTCAAACACCTACGCCAGGATCCTGTTTGTGGACTTCAGCTCTGCCTTCAACACCATCATCCCGGCTCTGCTTCAGGACAAGCTCTCCCAGCTGAACGTGCCCGACCCCACCTTCAGGTGGATCACAGGCTTCCTGTCCGACAGGAAGCAGCGCGTCAGGATGGGAACGCAAGTCTCTGACTCCCGGTCCATCAGCACCGGATCCCCTCAAGGCTGTGTCCTTTCCCCCCTGCTCTTCTCCCTGTACACAAACAGCTGCACCTCAAGTCATCCATCTGTCAAGCTCCTGAAGTTTGCGGACGATACCACCCTGATCGGGCTCATTTCTGATGGGGACGAGTCTGACTTCAGGTGGGAAGTGGACAACCTGGTGACTTGGTGCAGCCAGCACAACCTGGAGCTCAACGCTCTTAAGACAAGTGGAGATGGTTGTGGACTTTAGGAAGGAACCAGCCCCACTCCCCCCCATCACACTGCGCGACTCCCAGGTCAACAGTGTGGAGTCCCTTCGCTTCCTGGGCACCACCCTCTCCCAGGACCTCAAGTGGGAGCTGAACATCAGCTCACTCACAAAGAAAGCCCAGCAGAGGATGTACTTCCTGCGGCAACTGAAGAAATTCAGCCTGCCAAAGACAATGATGGTGCAATTCTACACTGCCATCATCGAGTCCATCCTCACCTCCTCCATCACCGTCTGGTACGCTGCTGCCACTGCCAAGGACATGAGCAGACTGCAGCGTATCATACGTGCCGCTGAGAAGGTGATAGGCTGCAACCTGCCATCCCTTGAGGACCTGCACACGGCAAGGTCTCTAAAACGGGTGAGGAAGATTGCTGCCGACTCCTCCCACCCTGGACACTCAGTGCTTCAGCTGCTCCCTTCTGGCAGGAGGCTGCGGTCCATCAGGACTAAAACCTCTCGCCACAAGAATAGCTTCTACCCCTCTGCTATTGCCCTCTTCAACAGGGCCAAGGACTCAGTTTGAGACACACCCCCCTCCAGAATCCCATTGCACTCTGCCACTTTAGCACAAAACACTTTAAACTTAAAAAACTTACAACTGTGATGTTTGCACCACTGTGTATATACCCCCCCCCCCCCCCAACGTACCATATATATATATATACCCATTCCACTCTGTACCCATGTCATTTGCAATTCCATGTTACCTGTATCATTTGCACTACCCGCATCATTTGTATTATTTGTAACATTTGTATTCCATGTTACCTGTATCATTTGCACTACTCGCATCATTTGTATTATTTGTAACATTTGTATTCCTTGTCTATATGTATCATATCTGCAGTGTATCTTTACATTGTATTCATTTTCCTTTTATTAGTAGGCCACATTTATGTTCTATGTCTGCTCATTCCTGCCAAAGTAAATTCTATGTTTGTTTATCTTGCACAGCGAATAAACCCCCATTCTGATTCTGATTCTGAACCTCATGTTTTACATCAAGGCAGCTTATACAGTAGCCGTGAGTAACTCTACATTTGGTCATTCAGCAGACGCTCTTATCCAGAGCGACTTACAGTAAGTACAGGGACATTCCCCCCTGAGGCAAGTAGGGTGAAGTGCCTTGCCCAAAGACACAACGTCATATTGGCACAGCCGGGGTTCGAACCAGGTACTTTCTGATTACTAGCCCGACTCCCTAACTCCCAGAATCCCACTGCCACTTTAGCTCATAACACTTTAAAAACTTAGTACTGTGATTTTTGCACCACTGTTTACACTACTGTGTATATACCCCCCCACGTACTATATATACCCATTCCACTCTGTACCTATGTTATTTGTACTTCCATGTTATTTGTATCATCTGTATTATTTGTATTATTTTTATCATTTGTATTATTTGTTCATCTGTATCATATCTGTAGTGTATTTTACATTGTATTCATTTTTTATTAGTATGCCACATATATGTTTGCTCATTTCTGCCACAGTGAATTCTATGTTTGTTAATCGGACATAGCGAATAAACCCCATTCTGATTCTGATTCTAACCGCTCAGCCACCTGACTTCCCTGTTTTCACAGGATTTTGGCATGTGGGAGCAAGGTGACAAAACCAATCAGGGCATCCCTGAGCTCAACGTCAGCTCAACGTCAGCACCCAAGGTAGGCTAGCTATTAGCATGGCGCTAGCATTACAGGGAGCCAACCGCCTGGCCCTGGTTAACTAGCCGAATGCCGAGCCAAGTTTGGCAAGCGAAAAGCTGTATGATGTTTTTTTGCATGAGCGTGTCTGTTCTTGTCGGTGTTTGTGCATATTTGTGCGACGGTAGTTTTTTGTTTATGGATGTGTGTGTGTGTGTGTGTGTGTGTGCGCAGGCCGCACTGGAGGCCCTGGATGGTCTGAACCTGTTTGGAGCGAAAGGGGGTCCCGAATCAGTGGTCCACGCCCTGGCGGACGACATACAGCACTGCCAGGTACACACACACGCAGACACACACACACACACCAGCAGACACACACACACCCCAGCAGACACACACACACACGCAGACACACACACCCCAGCAGACACACACAAACACACATGCAGACTAACACACACACACACATCCCAGCAGACACACACACACATTTACATTTACATTTATTCATTTAGCAGACGCTTTTATCCAAAGCGACTTACAAGAGAGAGCTTTTACAAAGAGCATCAGTCATTGAGCAAAGCAACGTGATAGACCCCGAACACAGTCGGATTTTTAGATCGTGAATCATACATCATGAGAACCAATAAGTGCCAAAGGAAGAACTATAAATGCATAACACAGCGATTATGAATATAGAGCAAGAGATACAACACATAATACATTAGATCAGGTGAAATGACATGCTATTGTTAAGTGCCATTAAATTCTCTAAATAGGTGAGTTTTAAGCCTTCTTTTGAAGGTTGGAAGGCAGTCCGTGCTTCTGATGGAGGTCGGGAGTTGATTCCACCATTGGGGAGCCAGGCAGTGGAAGAGTTTGTGTTGCGCTCTGGCGCTCTTGAGGGGGGGTACCACTAGACGGTTGTCAGCAGATGACCGTAGGTGGCGGGTGGGGGTATAGGGCTGGAGGAGAGAGTTGATATAGGTCGGGGCAGTCCCGTTTACCGCCCGGAAGGTCAGTACCAGGGTTTTGAATCTGATGCGGGCCATGACGGGAAGCCAGTGGAGGGCGATGAGGAGCGGGGTGACGTGACAGCGTCTGGGTAGGTTGAAAACCAGACGAGCGGCTGCATTCTGTATCCTCTGAAGGGGACGGGTTGCATTTGCAGGAAGGCCGGCTAGTAGCGAGTTGCAGTAATCCAGCTTTGAGAGGACTAGGGCTTGGACTAGCAGACACACGCAGAAACACACACACCTCAGCAGACACACACACAGACAAGGGCACCCGCTCACACCACCTCTCTCCCTCCAGTCCATCCTCAGCTCCATGCTTCCCCGGGCCTCCACGTCCAAGGAGGTGGACGCCGGCGTGCTGTCCACCATCTCCTACCCTGCCTTCGCCGTGGAGGACCTCCGCGTCGTCAACCTCACCAAGGAGGAGATCATCTCCAAGCTGCAGGTCTGGGGCCTGCTTCGGTGCTGGGTTGGGAAGATGAGTGGTGGAGGAGAGGTAACGCACACAGCTCACATCTTCCCTGTCTCTCTCTCTCTCCATCCGTCTGACAGGGGAGGTACGGCTCCTGCCGCTTTCTGCGAGACGGACATAAAACCCCCAAAGAGGTGAGTCCCATGAGCTCTCTCCCTCTCTCGCTTTATCTCTCTCTCTTTTATGTCTTGTCTCTCTCTCTTCGTTCTCTCTACCTTCTCTGTCTCTCTCTTTGTCTCTCTGTTTTCTCTCTGTCTCTTTTCTGTCTCTCTTCTCTCCCTCTCTGTCTCCTCTCTGTCACTGTTTCTCTCTCTTCTCTCTGTCTTTCTCTCTCTGTCTGTCTGTCTGTTCTCTCTGTCTCACGATGACCCGACGATTACCCACGTTTGCGTTGCTTTGTAATGCAAAGTAAACCCCCCCGCCCCAACACCTCCGCAGGACTCCACCCGTCTCTACTATGAGTCATCAGAGCTGAGGCTGTTCGAGAACATCGAGTGTGAATGGCCTCTGTTCTGGACCTTCCTCATCCTGGACGGCATCTTCACCGACAGCCCAGAGCAGGTGGGATTGCGTGTGTGTGCGTGCGCGTGAATCGATGCGTGTGCGTGTGCGTGACCTCTCCCGTGTCCCTCCCCAGGTGCAGGAGTACAGAGAGGCGCTAGAGGCCATCATGATCAAACAGAACGACGGGATCCGTCTCGTGCCGGAGCTCTACAGCGTCCCTCCTGACAAGGTCACACTCGCTGACCCTCACCCCTGACCTTTAACCCTCGAGGTGGTCGCACACCTTCACCTTCTGACCCTGATCTTGACACCTGACCCCCAACCCTGAACCCTGGGCTCAGTCTCTTTACGTGCTGGGCTCCCTGCTGGAGGAAGTGGGTACTGTGCCTCCTGGCCATCAGCACTAGAGGAGAAACGTCTACTAAATGAAAATATTATTATTGTTGTTGTTATGGTGATGAGAAGCGGTCGTAGTATCTGGATGACTAGGTTGACTGGCCGGCCAACCGTCTCCTTCCCCATCTCTACCAGGGCTTCCTGGCTCCGGGGGAAATGGACCCGCTCAACCGCCGCTTCTCCACCATCCACCAGCCTGATGTAGTGGTACAAGGTGGGCAGTACCGGGGTTGACCCACGGGAAGTGGGGAGGGGGGGACAACAGTTCAGCTGAGGCCTGTAGCACGAATCAAGATTGGATATTAACGAGGTAACTTCAGGTTTAACCCCTGGAACCCCAGAAACCCCTGGGTTAAACCTGAAGTTACCTTGTTAACACCCAATCGTGAATCACAACCTGGCTGGTATGTGTGCGAAAGTTCATGCGTGTGTGTTCACGTGTGCGCGTGCGTGTGTTCACATGTGTTTGTGTTCACGTGTGTGTGTGTGTGTGTAGTGATCATCCTCGCAGAGACAGAGGAGATCAAACAGCTTCTGCAGCATCACGGCATCGACTCGGAGACACTGGAGGAAATCCACCCAATCAGAGTCCAGCCTTCCAGAGTGCTGAGTCACATCTACGCCCGGCTGGGTGTGTAACATGCGGGGGGGGGGGGGGCGACATCCAGGAGCTGTACAGCAAGCGCAGACAAGCAGGCAGGGTGTTGGACTGACTTTGAGTGAAGGGGGGGGGGGGGGGGGGGGGGGGGATATCTACTGGTAAATCCTGATTATCTCTATCTAACGCTTTCAGAATAAAAGTTCCAAATGTTCACTTTTTGTGTTTTTGGCCCCCTCCACCCTGCCTGGTTTCTACACCAGTGGCAGAGCCTATAGGGGAGTTTCCCATATTATCTGTACGGCAGCCAGTCAGCCGGGTGGTTGCCATAGAAACCGTGTGTGTTGTGATGCTGCAGGTCGTAACCAACGGTTGGGGTTGACCGGGAGACCGTACCGTCGTATCGGGGTGCTGGGAACCTCCAAGTTCTACCTGATCCGAGACACTGTGTTCTCCTTCACACCACAGGTCAGTGCTGAATCCCACTGTACACATCCCAGAGACACGCTACACCTGACATATTAGACTAGATTAGATTCAACTTTAATGTCATTACACAGGGTAACGAAATGAAGTTAGCATCCAACCAGAAGTGCAAAACAGGTAGCATTAGCGGAATATACAGAGTATACACAAGGTAATTTAAAAGTGATTTGTAAGTACAAATATACAGATGTATTGTACAACATTCTACAGTATTATCACAGTATTTACTGTACAGTACTATATGCAGATGTGCAAAATGGAAAATGGAACAGATAGTGCAAAATGGTAAAGATGGTGCAAAATGACACAGATAGTGCAGAATGCAGAAAATAGTTCAAATATATAAATGGATAAATGTACTGTACTACACAAGCTACAGACACACAGAGCCCTGAGTGTGAGTGTGTGTGTAGTTCTTTGACCACCAGCAATTTTACTTGGCGCTGGACAACAACATGGACCTGTCCGGACCTGTCCTACCTCTGCTCCCACTGGAGAATGACTGGCCGGCCAACCATCTCCTTCCCCATCTTACAGAGCATGCTCAGTATGACCTTTCCCCTTCCTCACAGAGCATGCTCAGTAAGACCTCCCCATTTTTGAACCATCGGGCAGCACCGAATTGTTTTGGACCAGCCACTTACTCAGTTATGGAATTATTCCACCCACATGGTTGAATGTCTCACCAACATTGGTCTGAATTGGTCTCACCAACATCCAGATTAATTGCACAGGTGAGATACCAAATTATTTTAATTTGGCGACCATCAGACAATAGCCTTAGAACACTTCTGGCAACGATACCAGTGTGTGCCTCTGCTGGAACCCTGGTGTTCTAGCTCGTATCCCAAAAGCTTTTGTGGAACCTTATTGTTCCTTCAGTAGCCTTCTGTTCTTCATACTGTTATTATAACTCACAATTATTTTTGATTTGTTTCACACAAAAAAAACGTATTATACCATTAATGGTTAATGGTTCCCTGTTCAACAAACACAGCCATCCATAGTCACTCCCATGTGCAATACTATTATTATTATATTAACACTATGCAGTATTACTTGATGTGCAATATTCCTCATGTGTTCTTGTTGTTCTTATTGTCAACGTGCAATATTCCCCATGGTGGTCTTGTTGTTCCTCAAACAACGTGCAATAACTTGTCTATATGTCTCTCACTTCACATTCGAGACAGGAACCATTTCACTTAACCTCGTACTTGACTTCTACTTTTGATTACTCATAATATTTATATAGTTTGTAAGAATCCAATGCACTGTTTAATAGGAGACACCTGGTGAGATTTTCCTATAGTCTCCAGACTTCACGTCCCCAAGTTACTCAATCGAGAAGCTTGCAGGGGATATCTGCCTCAAAATGGTGTATTGTCTTTGTTGGAGGGTTAAATCATCCCCCCTCTGTCAACAGCTGCCCCATCAGAGCAATGATGATGAGATTGAGAGTGGCTCTCATGGGATAATTTATGAGACCTTTTTCCAAGAACTTTGATCTTAAATGTCCACCGCATAACATTTGGAGCAACACCTCTAGACTATGGCTATGAGACAGCTAGACAGGTATAGCTAGACAACTTTGAACTTTGAACAAGGATTGAAACTTAAGATTTTCAAAAGCAAGTTGATCCTTTTATTTGATGCATTCACACGAATTTAGAAGTTGGTCCTTCTGAATGGTCAAAATGCCTTGGTGACGACTTCAACCGGTCGAGAGAAGACAGAAGATTTTCTGTTTTTTGGGGGTGAATTTATTTATTAAGTGAATGGCACACCATCTCACTCTAAAACAATAGCTGACACATAGCTGTGGCTGTTGAGGAGGCTGGCTGATGAGGAGGCTGGCTGATGAGGAGGCTGGCTGATGAGAAGGCTGGCTGATGAGGAGGCTGGCTGATGAGGAGGCTGGCTGTTGAGAAGGCTGGCTGATGAGAAGGCTGGCTGATGAGAAGGCTGGCTGATGAGGAGGCTGGCTGATGAGGAGGCTGGCTGTTGAGAAGGCTGGCTGATGAGAAGGCTGGCTGATGAGAAGGCTGGCTGATGAGGAGGCTGGCTGATGAGGAGGCTGGCTGATGAGGAGGCTGGCTGATGAGGAGGCTGGCTGTTTAGGAGGTTGGCTGATGAGGAGGCTGGCTGATGAGGAGGCTGGCTGTTGAGAAGGCTGGCTGATGAGAAGGCTGGCTGATGAGGAGGCTGGCTGATGAGGAGGCTGGCTGTTTAGGAGGTTGGCTGATGAGGATGCTGGCTGATGAGGAGGCTGGCTGTTGAGAAGGCTGGCTGATGAGAAGGCTGGCTGATGAGGAGGCTGGCTGATGAGGAGGCTGGCTGATGAGGAGGCTGGCTGATGAGGAGGCTGGCTGATGAGGAGGCTGGCTGTTTTGGAGGCAATCTTCACCCCTTGTGAAGCTTGATGAAAGATAATGAACATGGATGTATATTGCAACACAGAAATAATTCAAGTAAAACACGTACTATGTAGTATCATAATGCAGTGCAGGTAATGAAAATTGTAAAAAAAAAAAAAAACGAACCTTTGACTTGAACCACTTCTTAAAACAAGAAAAGGATTTCGATTTCCTGGTGTTCTTTACCACTGCGGTGGAATTTGTTTCATCCTTCACTTCTTCCGGTTCCTCAATAATGGTACTCTTGATTATGGGAGGGTAAACCGGTACTGATAACCCGGAAGGGATCGAAGTTCCAGGTATTGCTACAAAGTCCTCTTGCTCTGGTCTTGGTTCCAGGACTGTTTCAGGGCTGCTTCCAGAGGATACGGTGTCCTTTGTGAGTGAAGTATCTACAGTAGAGTGACACTTGTCTGTCTCAGCCCACACGGAGGATGGCCCAGGAAGATGGTCCTTTGTCAAGGAGCTACCATCCAGCGACTGGTTTGCGTCCGGGTTCAATACGGGAGATGTGATCATCCCTTTGTTGAACTTGAACAGGAGTTCATGCACAGCTTGCATGGCAGCTTCGTGAAATTCCTCCTGGAACAGCGATCGAACCGAGCAGCTTGAGACAGTCGGGCTGTCCGACAGGTCAATGGTCTCCCAGGAGCCTTCTTCCTCCTTAGCAGAGGAGTGGTCCTCGTTTGAGCCGTCTGCATCGCACAAAGTTAAGAGATCTCTAATTATCTCTGCTGTGCACGTTGTCAATAGGATCTCATGATCTATTGTGTTCTTTGTTGTCCACAGTGGCCTAGAGATGTCGTAGAACACTCCTGGGTAAGGGAAGCCTTCTGAACTGTGTTGTAAGAATGACTCACTTTGGCATGCAGGTGGTATCCTACAAAAGACTGCCTTCAGTTTGTAATCGATTCTTTTGAGAATGTTACCAACCCTTGACCACACAGTTGTGGACCGCTTGTGACACCTAGCAAACTCGTTCAACTGCTCCATACCAGTGGCAAAGGATTCAACAGCAGTTGATACTGCAGCCTCTATGTCAGGGATAAATTCAGCACCAGACTCGGCTGATTTTGAAAACAGCTCCTGGTTCAACAGTTTCCTCATCATGGCCTGAGATCTGTTAACTGAATCAGAATCAGAATCTATTTTAATCGCTATTCAAGATATACAAACATAGGATTCACTTTGGCAGAAAGGAGCAAACATAGAACATATAAGGAGAAAAAAACACAGAACATTTCACTAGTACCTGACTCACTGTTTGTATCCCTTCCAATCAGAGAACCCTTGTTCTGTGACGCCAGTGCTTTCGCGTTGTTATAGTTTGAAGCCAGAATCTTCAACTTTGGCGATAAGGAATGGAGCAGAGCAGCATCCATTTCCTTACCACTGTTTGCAATCATGTCAGAAATGGTTGTCATGACATCTCTTATTAGGCAGACGCTTTCCCAGCCGACTTTGTTTCCACCGTCAAGAAGAACAGGTGAAAAATACTGTTGGTCTGCTGTGGATATCAGAACAAGGTCTGGTTGTGAGGAAGCGCCATGTTCCACATCTGAAACTGAACTGTTCATCTGGATCTCCTGTTACACAGACAAGGGAGAAAATGTATTTTATTTAAGCAAGGCTTAGATGAAAGTGGAATTCATTCACATCATCTAGTACTTTAAATGAAGGCCTTCGTTTGAGATTAGAAACACCATGATCTATAAAACCAAAAACATTTACCTCGTCCGAGGGGTCTGCCTTCTCACAAACTTGAGAGGATACGGTGTCCTCTGTAAATGCAAAAGCTGCAGTAGTGTGACACTGCAGGCTAGATAACCTTTTGCTTGCACCCTTGCATGATTCAATGACAGACTTGTCTGTCTCAGCCCACACGGAGGATGGCCCAGGAAGATGGTCCTTTGTGAAGGAGCTACCATCCAGCGACTGGTTTGTTTCCTAGTTGAATACGGGAGATGTGATCATCCCTTTGTTGAACTTGAACAGGAGTTCATGCACAGCTTGCATGGCAGCTTCGTGAAATTCCTCCTGGAACAGCGATCGAACCGAGCAGCTTGAGACAGTCGGGCTGTCCGACAGGTCAATGGTCTCCCAGGAGCCTTCTTCCTCCTTAGCAGAGGAGTGGTCCTCGTTTGAGCCGTCTGCATCGCACAAAGTTAAGAGATCTCTAATTATCTCTGCTGTGCACGTTGTCAATAGGATCTCATGATCTATTGTGTTCTTTGTTGTCCACAGTGGCCTGGAGATGTCGTAGAACACTCCTGGGTAAGGGAAGCCTTCTGAACTGTGTTGTAAGAATGAATTACTTTGGCATGCAGGTGGTATCCTACAAAAGACTGCCTTCAATTTGTAATAGATTCCTTTCAGAATGTTGACAACCCTTGACCACACAGTTGTGGACCGCTTTTTACACCTAGCAAACTCAATCAACTGCTCCATACAGGTGACAAAGTATTCAACAGCAGTTGATACTGCAGCCTCTATGTCAGGGATAAATTCAGCACCAGATTCGGCTGATTGTGAAAACAGCTCCTGGTTCAACAGTTTCCTCATCGTGGCCTGAGATCTGTGAACTGAATCAGAATCTATTTTAATCGCTATGCAAGATATACAAACACAGGATTCACTTTGGCAGAAAGGAGCAAACATAGAACATATAAGGAGAAAAAACACAGAACATTTCACTAGTACCTGACTCACTGTTTGCATCCCTTCCAATCAGAGAACCCTTGTTCTGTGACGCCAGTGCTTTCGCGTTGTTATAGTTTGAAGCCAGAATCTTCAACTTTGGCGATAAGGAATGGAGCAGAGCAGCATCCATTTCCTTACCACTGTTTGCAATCATGTCAGAAATGGTTGTCATGACATCTCTTATTAGGCAGACGCTTTCCCAGCCGACTTTGTTTCCACCGTCAAGAAGAACAGGTGAAAAATACTGTTGGTCTGCTGTGGATATCAGAACAAGGTCTGGTTGTGAGGAAGCGCCATGTTCCACTTCTGAAACTGAACTGGTCATCTGGATCTCCTGTTACACAGACAAGGGAGAAAATGTAATTTATTTAAGCAAGGCTGCGGTAGATGAAAGTGGAATTCATTCACATCATCTAGTACTTTAAATAAAGGCCTTCATTCGAGATTAGAGACACCATGATCTATAAAACTAAAAACATTTACCTCGTCCGAGGGGTCTGCCTTCTCACAAACTTTCAAGTGTGGAGCCGTAAACTTTGACATCTCTGCTTCTCAAGAGTTAGACATTGAATGACTGTGTTAACAGAAGTGCTCACATATACTAACTGTTTCTAGGCTGTGACAAGTTTAACAACGGAATGAAGAAATAACATGCTGAAGTTCTGGGCAGTCATTATGACATCATAGCAGTTGCTGGACAGGTTTATTTTTCCATTTTATTTACCTTCCATTTCTCAAACTGGCCGCCTGTAATAATAGTTTTGTTGTTCATATCCTTGAACAACACATTCTTATGAATAAACATAACATATGTAACATAACATAAACAACAAAATATAACATAAACAACAACAAGAAAAAAAATCACATTTGATCTCTTATGGGGCTTTCCATATTGTGTTTAGTTGAAGTATCTTTTTGAAAAGTTTGCTCTGCACATGAAACATTAGGACAAAACCCACAAAATAATTTGGCTCTTAGGAAAGTGTAACAGTAGATACAAGATAAGAGAAAGGGAGAGATGAGAGATGGAGAGATGGAAGAGAGGAACAGAGGAAGAAAACGCGATGACTTCACGCTTTCAGTCTACCAGCAAACTTGTTTATGATGATGCTTCTGCTGTGGTATTTTACTTTAGGTCTGTATTTACTAGCCACATTGCAAAGTAACTGCATCTCAGCTGCCGCAACTTAATTCCAACATTTACATCTCAATAACATCAGTAAATGATACAGTACCGCAAAATTATAGGTGCAACACCAAATGATATTGTGAGTGCAGCCTCTTACAAGACAGTGCAGATCTGAAGAGTTGTTGTTTTTGGTTATTGTTGTTATTGGTTATTGTTGTTGTTATGGGCAGGACCCGGTGACAGGGCTGTTGCCAAGGGACAGCGGATGCACCCCATGCGTGGGGTGAGGGACATACGTCTACAAGCATCCTGTCTGTCTGGGGGGCTCAACCTGGCCTACAGGAAGAACGCAGACCGGGACGAGGACAAGGCCAAGGCATACGAGCTGGAACAGGTACCCTAACCCTAGGGGCTGGGGGTCTGGAGCAGGCTGGTGTTGGGGTCTGGAGCAGGCTGGTGTTGGGGTCTGGAGCAGGCTGGTGTTGGGGGTCTGGAGCTGGCTGCTGTTGGGGTCTGGAGCAGGCTGGTGTTGGGGTCTGGAGCAGGCTGGTGTTGGGGTCTGGAGTAGGCTGGTGTTGGGGTCTGGAGCAGGCTGGTGTTGGTGGTCTGGAGCTGGCTGGTGTTGGGGTCTGGAGCAGGCTGGTGTTGGGGTCTGCTGGTGTTGGGGTCTGGAGCTGGCTGCTGTTGGGGTCTGGAGCAGGCTGGTGTTGGGGTCTGGAGCAGGCTGGTGTTGGGGTCTGGAGTAGGCTGGTGTTGGGGTCTGGAGCAGGCTGGTGTTGGGGTCTGGAGCTGGCTGGTGTTGGGGTCTGGAGCAGGCTGATGTTGGGGTCTGGAGCAGGCTGGTGTTGGGGTCTGGAGCAGACTGGTGTTGGGGTCTGGAGCAGGCTGGTGTTGGGGTCTGGAGCAGGCTGGTGTTGGGGTCTGGAGCAGGATGATGTTGGGGTCTGGAACAGGATGATATTGGGGTCTGGAGCTGGTAGATGTTTGGGGTCTGGAGCAGGTATGTGTTGGGGTCTGGAGCTGATAGGTTGGGGTCTGGAGTCGGTAGATGTTGGGGTCTGGAGCAGGTAGATGTTGGGGTCTGGAGCAGGAAGATATTGGGGTCTGGAGCAGGAAGATATTGGAGTCTGGAGCAGGTAGATGTTGGGGTTCTGGAGCTGATAGGTGTTGGGGTCTGGAGTCGGTAGATGTTGGGGTCTGGAGCAGGTATGTGTTGGGGTCTGGAGTAGGTAGATGTTAGGTCTGGAGCTCGTAGATGTTGGGGTCTGGAGCTGGTAGATGTTGGGGTCTGGAGCTCATAGGTGTTGGGGTCTGGAGTAGGGTAGGTGGTAAAGCAAAGCAATTTTTCTTGCCACATCAGACATCCGTTGACAAATGCCATGTTTAATTCTAACTACTCAATGTGTGTGGACCTGTGTATATGTGTGTGTTCATGTGTGTGTGTGTGTGTTGTGTGTGGGGGGGGGGGGGGGGGGGGGGGTGTGAATGCCATGGGGTAATGTAGATCAGGTTTACATAATCCAAATAACATATGGAAGAGAGAAGGTCAGGGGTCAAACCTGCTCTCTGTGTACTAGGCTCCATCCATTCATATTCATTGCTTTTTCTTGCTGTTGCTCTCTCTCTGTACCCCTGTCCTTTCTATCCATCCCTTCCTCTCAATCCACCCTTCCCCTCTTCTCTCGCCAGAATGTGGTCAAGCTGATGAGAGGTCTGCTGCAGTGTATGATGAGACAGGTATGACATCACTTCCTGTCTTCCTTGTGTTGCAGGGAGTGATTGCATGACCGTAGAGCCACCCTACCTTACCGACAGCCATATAGCTAGATAGATGATAAATTGATAGGTAGATTGACATGTACATGCGTACATTGAAAAGAGGTTCATTCTGTTCAGATTGAGAAGGTGGAGAAGTTCAAGTACAGTAAGAGCGTGGAGGACAGCCTGCACGCCAGTTCAACTCCCAGAGCTGTGCACCAGTAGTGGGGGACAACGAGTGGGGACACCTGCAGGTCGACGCCACATCCATCTTCCTGCTCTTCCTGGCTCAGATGACGGCCTCAGGTACGACCCTCTCTCCTTCCAGCCTCCCCTCTTTTCTCTTCTTCTCTCTCCCATGCTCTTGGCTCTTCTCTCGTCCTCCCCTCTCCTCTCCCCTCTTTTCTGTTCACCTCCTCTTCCCTCCTCTCCCCTCCCCACTCGTCAGTTCCCCTTATTTGCTTTTCTCCTCCTCTTCTTTTAAATTCTCTCCTTTCTTCTGTTCTTCTCTCCTCCCTTCCCTCCTCTCCTCTCTCCTCCCTTCCCTCCTCTCCTCTCTCATCCCTTCCCTCCTCTCCTCTCTCCTCCCTTCACCTCTCCTCTCCCCTCCCTTCTGTTCACCTCCTCTTCCCTCCTCTCCTCTCCCCTGTTCCACTTATTAGATTTTCTCCTCCTCTTATATTCTCTCCTTTCTTCAGTTCTTCTCTCCTCCCTTCCCTCCTCTCTCCTCCTCTCTCCCAGGCTTTTTGCTCATCTCTTCTCCTCCCCTCTCCCCTCTGTTCACCTCCTCTCGTCTGCTCACCTCCTCAGCGTGTGACTTGTGTTTGCAGGACTCCATATTGTGTACACTCGTGACGAGGTGGACATCCTCCAGACATCCTCCAGAACCTCCAGGATTCCTACATACCAACTCGATCCAGGGTGAGTTACAACAATGACAAACCCTGGTTTACTGCAAAACTCAGAAGTCTGAGGTCGAAGAAGGAGTTGGCGTTTAAGTCTGGCGACCGTTACAGATTTAAGGAGGCGAAGAAGCTGTTCAGCAGGGGCGTCAGAGACGCGAAACGACTCTACTCAAAGAGACTGCAAGAACAATTCTCCTCAAACGACTCTGCTTCTGTCTGGAGGGGGCTTAGGCAAATTACCAACCACAAGCCCAGAGCCCCACCCACCACCAACGACTCCCGCCTGGCCGAGGACCTGAACGAATTTTCTATTGTAGATTCGAAGGACAATCGGACAGCCCCATGCCCCAGCCCCCACCCCCCTCCACCCCAACCAGCACCCCACCCCCCCACCCCCCCACCTATCAACACCAACACAATGTTGACTCTCTCCGTTCAAGAGAGGGAAGTTAACAAAGTGTTCAAGAGACAGAACCCTCGCAAAGCGGCCGGGCCGGACGCTGTCTCCCCTGCCACACTGAAGCACTGCGCTGACCAGCTGTCTCCTGTGTTCACCAACATCTTCAACACCTCCCTGGAGATGTGCCACGTGCCAGCCTGCTTCAAGTCCTCCACCATCATCCCTGTGCCCAAGAAGCCCAGACCAACAGGACTGAATGACTACAGACCCGTCGCCCTGACATCTGTGGTAATGAAGTCCTTCGAACGCCTGGTGCTGGCACACCTCAAAAACTTCACAGACCCCCTCCTAGACCCCCTGCAGTTCGCCTACAGAGCCAACAGGTCTGTGGATGACGCAGTCAACATGGCCCTCCACTACACCCTCCAGCATCTGGACTCTTCAAACACCTACGCCAGGATCCTGTTTGTGGACTTCAGCTCTGCCTTCAACACCATCATCCCGGCTCTGCTTCAGGACAAGCTCTCCCAGCTGAACGTGCCCGACCCCACCTTCAGGTGGATCACAGGCTTCCTGTCCGACAGGAAGCAGCGCGTCAGGATGGGAACGCAAGTCTCTGACTCCCGGTCCATCAGCACCGGATCCCCTCAAGGCTGTGTCCTTTCCCCCCTGCTCTTCTCCCTGTACACAAACAGCTGCACCTCAAGTCATCCATCTGTCAAGCTCCTGAAGTTTGCGGACGATACCACCCTGATCGGGCTCATTTCTGATGGGGACGAGTCTGACTTCAGGTGGGAAGTGGACAACCTGGTGACTTGGTGCAGCCAGCACAACCTGGAGCTCAACGCTCTTAAGACAAGTGGAGATGGTTGTGGACTTTAGGAAGGAACCAGCCCCACTCCCCCCCATCACACTGCGCGACTCCCAGGTCAACAGTGTGGAGTCCCTTCGCTTCCTGGGCACCACCCTCTCCCAGGACCTCAAGTGGGAGCTGAACATCAGCTCACTCACAAAGAAAGCCCAGCAGAGGATGTACTTCCTGCGGCAACTGAAGAAATTCAGCCTGCCAAAGACAATGATGGTGCAATTCTACACTGCCATCATCGAGTCCATCCTCACCTCCTCCATCACCGTCTGGTACGCTGCTGCCACTGCCAAGGACATGAGCAGACTGCAGCGTATCATACGTGCCGCTGAGAAGGTGATAGGCTGCAACCTGCCATCCCTTGAGGACCTGCACACGGCAAGGTCTCTAAAACGGGTGAGGAAGATTGCTGCCGACTCCTCCCACCCTGGACACTCAGTGCTTCAGCTGCTCCCTTCTGGCAGGAGGCTGCGGTCCATCAGGACTAAAACCTCTCGCCACAAGAATAGCTTCTACCCCTCTGCTATTGCCCTCTTCAACAGGGCCAAGGACTCAGTTTGAGACACACCCCCCTCCAGAATCCCATTGCACTCTGCCACTTTAGCACAAAACACTTTAAACTTAAAAAACTTACAACTGTGATGTTTGCACCACTGTGTATATACCCCCCCCCCCCCCCCCAACGTACCATATATATATATATATACCCATTCCACTCTGTACCCATGTCATTTGCAATTCCATGTTACCTGTATCATTTGCACTACCCGCATCATTTGTATTATTTGTAACATTTGTATTCCATGTTACCTGTATCATTTGCACTACTCGCATCATTTGTATTATTTGTAACATTTGTATTCCTTGTCTATATGTATCATATCTGCAGTGTATCTTTACATTGTATTCATTTTCCTTTTATTAGTAGGCCACATTTATGTTCTATGTCTGCTCATTCCTGCCAAAGTAAATTCTATGTTTGTTTATCTTGCACAGCGAATAAACCCCCATTCTGATTCTGATTCTGAACCTCATGTTTTACATCAAGGCAGCTTATACAGTAGCCGTGAGTAACTCTACATTTGGTCATTCAGCAGACGCTCTTATCCAGAGCGACTTACAGTAAGTACAGGGACATTCCCCCCTGAGGCAAGTAGGGTGAAGTGCCTTGCCCAAAGACACAACGTCATATTGGCACAGCCGGGGTTCGAACCAGGTACTTTCTGATTACTAGCCCGACTCCCTAACTCCCAGAATCCCACTGCCACTTTAGCTCATAACACTTTAAAAACTTAGTACTGTGATTTTTGCACCACTGTTTACACTACTGTGTATATACCCCCCCACGTACTATATATACCCATTCCACTCTGTACCTATGTTATTTGTACTTCCATGTTATTTGTATCATCTGTATTATTTGTATTATTTTTATCATTTGTATTATTTGTTCATCTGTATCATATCTGTAGTGTATTTTACATTGTATTCATTTTTTATTAGTATGCCACATATATGTTTGCTCATTTCTGCCACAGTGAATTCTATGTTTGTTAATCGGACATAGCGAATAAACCCCATTCTGATTCTGATTCTAACCGCTCAGCCACCTGACTTCCCTGTTTTCACAGGATTTTGGCATGTGGGAGCAAGGTGACAAAACCAATCAGGGCATCCCTGAGCTCAACGTCAGCTCAACGTCAGCACCCAAGGTAGGCTAGCTATTAGCATGGCGCTAGCATTACAGGGAGCCAACCGCCTGGCCCTGGTTAACTAGCCGAATGCCGAGCCAAGTTTGGCAAGCGAAAAGCTGTATGATGTTTTTTTGCATGAGCGTGTCTGTTCTTGTCGGTGTTTGTGCATATTTGTGCGACGGTAGTTTTTTGTTTATGGATGTGTGTGTGTGTGTGTGTGTGTGTGCGCAGGCCGCACTGGAGGCCCTGGATGGTCTGAACCTGTTTGGAGCGAAAGGGGGTCCCGAATCAGTGGTCCACGCCCTGGCGGACGACATACAGCACTGCCAGGTACACACACACGCAGACACACACACACACACCAGCAGACACACACACACCCCAGCAGACACACACACACACGCAGACACACACACCCCAGCAGACACACACAAACACACATGCAGACTAACACACACACACACACACACATCCCAGCAGACACACACACACATTTACATTTACATTTATTCATTTAGCAGACGCTTTTATCCAAAGCGACTTACAAGAGAGAGCTTTTACAAAGAGCATCAGTCATTGAGCAAAGCAACGTGATAGACCCCGAACACAGTCGGATTTTTAGATCGTGAATCATACATCATGAGAACCAATAAGTGCCAAAGGAAGAACTATAAATGCATAACACAGCGATTATGAATATAGAGCAAGAGATACAACACATAATACATTAGATCAGGTGAAATGACATGCTATTGTTAAGTGCCATTAAATTCTCTAAATAGGTGAGTTTTAAGCCTTCTTTTGAAGGTTGGAAGGCAGTCCGTGCTTCTGATGGAGGTCGGGAGTTGATTCCACCATTGGGGAGCCAGGCAGTGGAAGAGTTTGTGTTGCGCTCTGGCGCTCTTGAGGGGGGGTACCACTAGACGGTTGTCAGCAGATGACCGTAGGTGGCGGGTGGGGGTATAGGGCTGGAGGAGAGAGTTGATATAGGTCGGGGCAGTCCCGTTTACCGCCCGGAAGGTCAGTACCAGGGTTTTGAATCTGATGCGGGCCATGACGGGAAGCCAGTGGAGGGCGATGAGGAGCGGGGTGACGTGACAGCGTCTGGGTAGGTTGAAAACCAGACGAGCGGCTGCATTCTGTATCCTCTGAAGGGGACGGGTTGCATTTGCAGGAAGGCCGGCTAGTAGCGAGTTGCAGTAATCCAGCTTTGAGAGGACTAGGGCTTGGACTAGCAGACACACGCAGAAACACACACACCTCAGCAGACACACACACAGACAAGGGCACCCGCTCACACCACCTCTCTCCCTCCAGTCCATCCTCAGCTCCATGCTTCCCCGGGCCTCCACGTCCAAGGAGGTGGACGCCGGCGTGCTGTCCACCATCTCCTACCCTGCCTTCGCCGTGGAGGACCTCCGCGTCGTCAACCTCACCAAGGAGGAGATCATCTCCAAGCTGCAGGTCTGGGGCCTGCTTCGGTGCTGGGTTGGGAAGATGAGTGGTGGAGGAGAGGTAACGCACACAGCTCACATCTTCCCTGTCTCTCTCTCTCTCCATCCGTCTGACAGGGGAGGTACGGCTCCTGCCGCTTTCTGCGAGACGGACATAAAACCCCCAAAGAGGTGAGTCCCATGAGCTCTCTCCCTCTCTCGCTTTATCTCTCTCTCTTTTATGTCTTGTCTCTCTCTCTTCGTTCTCTCTACCTTCTCTGTCTCTCTCTTTGTCTCTCTGTTTTCTCTTTGTCTCTTTTCTGTCTCTCTTCTCTCCCTCTCTGTCTCCTCTCTGTCACTGTTTCTCTCTCTTCTCTCTGTCTTTCTCTCTCTGTCTGTCTGTCTGTTCTCTCTGTCTCACGATGACCCGACGATTACCCACGTTTGCGTTGCTTTGTAATGCAAAGTAAACCCCCCCGCCCCAACACCTCCGCAGGACTCCACCCGTCTCTACTATGAGTCATCAGAGCTGAGGCTGTTCGAGAACATCGAGTGTGAATGGCCTCTGTTCTGGACCTTCCTCATCCTGGACGGCATCTTCACCGACAGCCCAGAGCAGGTGGGATTGCGTGTGTGTGCGTGCGCGTGAATCGATGCGTGTGCGTGTGCGTGACCTCTCCCGTGTCCCTCCCAGGTGCAGGAGTACAGAGAGGCGCTAGAGGCCATCATGATCAAACAGAACGACGGGATCCGTCTCGTGCCGGAGCTCTACAGCGTCCCTCCTGACAAGGTCACACTCGCTGACCCTCACCCCTGACCTTTAACCCTCGAGGTGGTCGCACACCTTCACCTTCTGACCCTGATCTTGACACCTGACCCCCAACCCTGAACCCTGGGCTCAGTCTCTTTACGTGCTGGGCTCCCTGCTGGAGGAAGTGGGTACTGTGCCTCCTGGCCATCAGCACTAGAGGAGAAACGTCTACTAAATGAAAATATTATTATTGTTGTTGTTATGGTGATGAGAAGCGGTCGTAGTATCTGGATGACTAGGTTGACTGGCCGGCCAACCGTCTCCTTCCCCATCTCTACCAGGGCTTCCTGGCTCCGGGGGAAATGGACCCGCTCAACCGCCGCTTCTCCACCATCCACCAGCCTGATGTAGTGGTACAAGGTGGGCAGTACCGGGGTTGACCCACGGGAAGTGGGGAGGGGGGGACAACAGTTCAGCTGAGGCCTGTAGCACGAATCAAGATTGGATATTAACGAGGTAACTTCAGGTTTAACCCCTGGAACCCCAGAAACCCCTGGGTTAAACCTGAAGTTACCTTGTTAACACCCAATCGTGAATCACAACCTGGCTGGTATGTGTGCGAAAGTTCATGCGTGTGTGTTCACGTGTGCGCGTGCGTGTGTTCACATGTGTTTGTGTTCACGTGTGTGTGTGTGTGTGTAGTGATCATCCTCGCAGAGACAGAGGAGATCAAACAGCTTCTGCAGCATCACGGCATCGACTCGGAGACACTGGAGGAAATCCACCCAATCAGAGTCCAGCCTTCCAGAGTGCTGAGTCACATCTACGCCCGGCTGGGTGTGTAACATGCGGGGGGGGGGGGGGCGACATCCAGGAGCTGTACAGCAAGCGCAGACAAGCAGGCAGGGTGTTGGACTGACTTTGAGTGAAGGGGGGGGGGGGGGGGGGGGGGGGATATCTACTGGTAAATCCTGATTATCTCTATCTAACGCTTTCAGAATAAAAGTTCCAAATGTTCACTTTTTGTGTTTTTGGCCCCCTCCACCCTGCCTGGTTTCTACACCAGTGGCAGAGCCTATAGGGGAGTTTCCCATATTATCTGTACGGCAGCCAGTCAGCCGGGTGGTTGCCATAGAAACCGTGTGTGTTGTGATGCTGCAGGTCGTAACCAACGGTTGGGGTTGACCGGGAGACCGTACCATCGTATCGGGGTGCTGGGAACCTCCAAGTTCTACCTGATCCGAGACACTGTGTTCTCCTTCACACCACAGGTCAGTGCTGAATCCCACTGTACACATCCCAGAGACACGCTACACCTGACATATTAGACTAGATTAGATTCAACTTTAATGTCATTACACAGGGTAACGAAATGAAGTTAGCATCCAACCAGAAGTGCAAAACAGGTAGCATTAGCGGAATATACAGAGTATACACAAGGTAATTTAAAAGTGATTTGTAAGTACAAATATACAGATGTATTGTACAACATTCTACAGTATTATCACAGTATTTACTGTACAGTACTATATGCAGATGTGCAAAATGGAAAATGGAACAGATAGTGCAAAATGGTAAAGATGGTGCAAAATGACACAGATAGTGCAGAATGCAGAAAATAGTTCAAATATATAAATGGATAAATGTACTGTACTACACAAGCTACAGACACACAGAGCCCTGAGTGTGAGTGTGTGTGTAGTTCTTTGACCACCAGCAATTTTACTTGGCGCTGGACAACAACATGGACCTGTCCGGACCTGTCCTACCTCTGCTCCCACTGGAGAATGACTGGCCGGCCAACCATCTCCTTCCCCATCTTACAGAGCATGCTCAGTATGACCTTTCCCCTTCCTCACAGAGCATGCTCAGTAAGACCTCCCCATTTTTGAACCATCGGGCAGCACCGAATTGTTTTGGACCAGCCACTTACTCAGTTATGGAATTATTCCACCCACATGGTTGAATGTCTCACCAACATTGGTCTGAATTGGTCTCACCAACATCCAGATTAATTGCACAGGTGAGATACCAAATTATTTTAATTTGGCGACCATCAGACAATAGCCTTAGAACACTTCTGGCAACGATACCAGTGTGTGCCTCTGCTGGAACCCTGGTGTTCTAGCTCGTATCCCAAAAGCTTTTGTGGAACCTTATTGTTCCTTCAGTAGCCTTCTGTTCTTCATACTGTTATTATAACTCACAATTATTTTTGATTTGTTTCACACAAAAAAAACGTATTATACCATTAATGGTTAATGGTTCCCTGTTCAACAAACACAGCCATCCATAGTCACTCCCATGTGCAATACTATTATTATTATATTAACACTATGCAGTATTACTTGATGTGCAATATTCCTCATGTGTTCTTGTTGTTCTTATTGTCAACGTGCAATATTCCCCATGGTGGTCTTGTTGTTCCTCAAACAACGTGCAATAACTTGTCTATATGTCTCTCACTTCACATTCGAGACAGGAACCATTTCACTTAACCTCGTACTTGACTTCTACTTTTGATTACTCATAATATTTATATAGTTTGTAAGAATCCAATGCACTGTTTAATAGGAGACACCTGGTGAGATTTTCCTATAGTCTCCAGACTTCACGTCCCCAAGTTACTCAATCGAGAAGCTTGCAGGGGATATCTGCCTCAAAATGGTGTATTGTCTTTGTTGGAGGGTTAAATCATCCCCCCTCTGTCAACAGCTGCCCCATCAGAGCAATGATGATGAGATTGAGAGTGGCTCTCATGGGATAATTTATGAGACCTTTTTCCAAGAACTTTGATCTTAAATGTCCACCGCATAACATTTGGAGCAACACCTCTAGACTATGGCTATGAGACAGCTAGACAGGTATAGCTAGACAACTTTGAACTTTGAACAAGGATTGAAACTTAAGATTTTCAAAAGCAAGTTGATCCTTTTATTTGATGCATTCACACGAATTTAGAAGTTGGTCCTTCTGAATGGTCAAAATGCCTTGGTGACGACTTCAACCGGTCGAGAGAAGACAGAAGATTTTCTGTTTTTTGGGGGTGAATTTATTTATTAAGTGAATGGCACACCATCTCACTCTAAAACAATAGCTGACACATAGCTGTGGCTGTTGAGGAGGCTGGCTGATGAGGAGGCTGGCTGATGAGGAGGCTGGCTGATGAGAAGGCTGGCTGATGAGGAGGCTGGCTGATGAGGAGGCTGGCTGTTGAGAAGGCTGGCTGATGAGAAGGCTGGCTGATGAGAAGGCTGGCTGATGAGGAGGCTGGCTGATGAGGAGGCTGGCTGTTGAGAAGGCTGGCTGATGAGAAGGCTGGCTGATGAGAAGGCTGGCTGATGAGGAGGCTGGCTGATGAGGAGGCTGGCTGATGAGGAGGCTGGCTGATGAGGAGGCTGGCTGTTTAGGAGGTTGGCTGATGAGGAGGCTGGCTGATGAGGAGGCTGGCTGTTGAGAAGGCTGGCTGATGAGAAGGCTGGCTGATGAGGAGGCTGGCTGATGAGGAGGCTGGCTGTTTAGGAGGTTGGCTGATGAGGATGCTGGCTGATGAGGAGGCTGGCTGTTGAGAAGGCTGGCTGATGAGAAGGCTGGCTGATGAGGAGGCTGGCTGATGAGGAGGCTGGCTGATGAGGAGGCTGGCTGATGAGGAGGCTGGCTGATGAGGAGGCTGGCTGTTTTGGAGGCAATCTTCACCCCTTGTGAAGCTTGATGAAAGATAATGAACATGGATGTATATTGCAACACAGAAATAATTCAAGTAAAACACGTACTATGTAGTATCATAATGCAGTGCAGGTAATGAAAATTGTAAAAAAAAAAAAAAACGAACCTTTGACTTGAACCACTTCTTAAAACAAGAAAAGGATTTCGATTTCCTGGTGTTCTTTACCACTGCGGTGGAATTTGTTTCATCCTTCACTTCTTCCGGTTCCTCAATAATGGTACTCTTGATTATGGGAGGGTAAACCGGTACTGATAACCCGGAAGGGATCGAAGTTCCAGGTATTGCTACAAAGTCCTCTTGCTCTGGTCTTGGTTCCAGGACTGTTTCAGGGCTGCTTCCAGAGGATACGGTGTCCTTTGTGAGTGAAGTATCTACAGTAGAGTGACACTTGTCTGTCTCAGCCCACACGGAGGATGGCCCAGGAAGATGGTCCTTTGTCAAGGAGCTACCATCCAGCGACTGGTTTGCGTCCGGGTTCAATACGGGAGATGTGATCATCCCTTTGTTGAACTTGAACAGGAGTTCATGCACAGCTTGCATGGCAGCTTCGTGAAATTCCTCCTGGAACAGCGATCGAACCGAGCAGCTTGAGACAGTCGGGCTGTCCGACAGGTCAATGGTCTCCCAGGAGCCTTCTTCCTCCTTAGCAGAGGAGTGGTCCTCGTTTGAGCCGTCTGCATCGCACAAAGTTAAGAGATCTCTAATTATCTCTGCTGTGCACGTTGTCAATAGGATCTCATGATCTATTGTGTTCTTTGTTGTCCACAGTGGCCTAGAGATGTCGTAGAACACTCCTGGGTAAGGGAAGCCTTCTGAACTGTGTTGTAAGAATGACTCACTTTGGCATGCAGGTGGTATCCTACAAAAGACTGCCTTCAGTTTGTAATCGATTCTTTTGAGAATGTTACCAACCCTTGACCACACAGTTGTGGACCGCTTGTGACACCTAGCAAACTCGTTCAACTGCTCCATACCAGTGGCAAAGGATTCAACAGCAATTGATACTGCAGCCTCTATGTCAGGGATAAATTCAGCACCAGACTCGGCTGATTTTGAAAACAGCTCCTGGTTCAACAGTTTCCTCATCATGGCCTGAGATCTGTTAACTGAATCAGAATCAGAATCTATTTTAATCGCTATTCAAGATATACAAACATAGGATTCACTTTGGCAGAAAGGAGCAAACATAGAACATATAAGGAGAAAAAACACAGAACATTTCACTAGTACCTGACTCACTGTTTGTATCCCTTCCAATCAGAGAACCCTTGTTCTGTGACGCCAGTGCTTTCGCGTTGTTATAGTTTGAAGCCAGAATCTTCAACTTTGGCGATAAGGAATGGAGCAGAGCAGCATCCATTTCCTTACCACTGTTTGCAATCATGTCAGAAATGGTTGTCATGACATCTCTTATTAGGCAGACGCTTTCCCAGCCGACTTTGTTTCCACCGTCAAGAAGAACAGGTGAAAAATACTGTTGGTCTGCTGTGGATATCAGAACAAGGTCTGGTTGTGAGGAAGCGCCATGTTCCACATCTGAAACTGAACTGTTCATCTGGATCTCCTGTTACACAGACAAGGGAGAAAATGTATTTTATTTAAGCAAGGCTTAGATGAAAGTGGAATTCATTCACATCATCTAGTACTTTAAATGAAGGCCTTCGTTTGAGATTAGAAACACCATGATCTATAAAACCAAAAACATTTACCTCGTCCGAGGGGTCTGCCTTCTCACAAACTTGAGAGGATACGGTGTCCTCTGTAAATGCAAAAGCTGCAGTAGTGTGACACTGCAGGCTAGATAACCTTTTGCTTGCACCCTTGCATGATTCAATGACAGACTTGTCTGTCTCAGCCCACACGGAGGATGGCCCAGGAAGATGGTCCTTTGTGAAGGAGCTACCATCCAGCGACTGGTTTGTTTCCTAGTTGAATACGGGAGATGTGATCATCCCTTTGTTGAACTTGAACAGGAGTTCATGCACAGCTTGCATGGCAGCTTCGTGAAATTCCTCCTGGAACAGCGATCGAACCGAGCAGCTTGAGACAGTCGGGCTGTCCGACAGGTCAATGGTCTCCCAGGAGCCTTCTTCCTCCTTAGCAGAGGAGTGGTCCTCGTTTGAGCCGTCTGCATCGCACAAAGTTAAGAGATCTCTAATTATCTCTGCTGTGCACGTTGTCAATAGGATCTCATGATCTATTGTGTTCTTTGTTGTCCACAGTGGCCTGGAGATGTCGTAGAACACTCCTGGGTAAGGGAAGCCTTCTGAACTGTGTTGTAAGAATGAATTACTTTGGCATGCAGGTGGTATCCTACAAAAGACTGCCTTCAATTTGTAATAGATTCCTTTCAGAATGTTGACAACCCTTGACCACACAGTTGTGGACCGCTTTTTACACCTAGCAAACTCAATCAACTGCTCCATACAGGTGACAAAGTATTCAACAGCAGTTGATACTGCAGCCTTTATGTCAGGGATAAATTCAGCACCAGATTCGGCTGATTGTGAAAACAGCTCCTGGTTCAACAGTTTCCTCATCGTGGCCTGAGATCTGTGAACTGAATCAGAATCTATTTTAATCGCTATGCAAGATATACAAACACAGGATTCACTTTGGCAGAAAGGAGCAAACATAGAACATATAAGGAGAAAAAACACAGAACATTTCACTAGTACCTGACTCACTGTTTGCATCCCTTCCAATCAGAGAACCCTTGTTCTGTGACGCCAGTGCTTTCGCGTTGTTATAGTTTGAAGCCAGAATCTTCAACTTTGGCGATAAGGAATGGAGCAGAGCAGCATCCATTTCCTTACCACTGTTTGCAATCATGTCAGAAATGGTTGTCATGACATCTCTTATTAGGCAGACGCTTTCCCAGCCGACTTTGTTTCCACCGTCAAGAAGAACAGGTGAAAAATACTGTTGGTCTGCTGTGGATATCAGAACAAGGTCTGGTTGTGAGGAAGCGCCATGTTCCACTTCTGAAACTGAACTGGTCATCTGGATCTCCTGTTACACAGACAAGGGAGAAAATGTAATTTATTTAAGCAAGGCTGCGGTAGATGAAAGTGGAATTCATTCACATCATCTAGTACTTTAAATAAAGGCCTTCATTCGAGATTAGAGACACCATGATCTATAAAACTAAAAACATTTACCTCGTCCGAGGGGTCTGCCTTCTCACAAACTTTCAAGTGTGGAGCCGTAAACTTTGACATCTCTGCTTCTCAAGAGTTAGACATTGAATGACTGTGTTAACAGAAGTGCTCACATATACTAACTGTTTCTAGGCTGTGACAAGTTTAACAACGGAATGAAGAAATAACATGCTGAAGTTCTGGGCAGTCATTATGACATCATAGCAGTTGCTGGACAGGTTTATTTTTCCATTTTATTTACCTTCCATTTCTCAAACTGGCCGCCTGTAATAATAGTTTTGTTGTTCATATCCTTGAACAACACATTCTTATGAATAAACATAACATATGTAACATAACATAAACAACAAAATATAACATAAACAACAACAAGAAAAAAAATCACATTTGATCTCTTATGGGGCTTTCCATATTGTGTTTAGTTGAAGTATCTTTTTGAAAAGTTTGCTCTGCACATGAAACATTAGGACAAAACCCACAAAATAATTTGGCTCTTAGGAAAGTGTAACAGTAGATACAAGATAAGAGAAAGGGAGAGATGAGAGATGGAGAGATGGAAGAGAGGAACAGAGGAAGAAAACGCGATGACTTCACGCTTTCAGTCTACCAGCAAACTTGTTTATGATGATGCTTCTGCTGTGGTATTTTACTTTAGGTCTGTATTTACTAGCCACATTGCAAAGTAACTGCATCTCAGCTGCCGCAACTTAATTCCAACATTTACATCTCAATAACATCAGTAAATGATACAGTACCGCAAAATTATAGGTGCAACACCAAATGATATTGTGAGTGCAGCCTCTTACAAGACAGTGCAGATCTGAAGAGTTGTTGTTTTTGGTTATTGTTGTTATTGGTTATTGTTGTTGTTATGGGCAGGACCCGGTGACAGGGCTGTTGCCAGGGACAGCGGATGCACCCCATGCGTGGGTGAGGGACAACGTCTACAGCATCCTGTCTGTCTGGGGGCTCAACCTGGCCTACAGGAAGAACGCAGACCGGGACGAGGACAAGGCCAAGGCATACGAGCTGGAACAGGTACCCTAACCCTAGGGGCTGGGGGTCTGGAGCAGGCTGGTGTTGGGGTCTGGAGCAGGCTGGTGTTGGGGTCTGGAGCAGGCTGGTGTTGGGGTCTGGAGCTGGCTGCTGTTGGGGTCTGGAGCAGGCTGGTGTTGGGGTCTGGAGCAGGCTGGTGTTGGGGTCTGGAGTAGGCTGGTGTTGGGGTCTGGAGCAGGCTGGTGTTGGGGTCTGGAGCTGGCTGGTGTTGGGGTCTGGAGCAGGCTGGTGTTGGGGTCTGGAGCAGGCTGGTGTTGGGGTCTGGAGCTGGCTGCTGTTGGGGTCTGGAGCAGGCTGGTGTTGGGGTCTGGAGCAGGCTGGTGTTGGGGTCTGGAGTAGGCTGGTGTTGGGGTCTGGAGCAGGCTGGTGTTGGGGTCTGGAGCTGGCTGGTGTTGGGGTCTGGAGCAGGCTGATGTTGGGGTCTGGAGCAGGCTGGTGTTGGGGTCTGGAGCAGACTGGTGTTGGGGTCTGGAGCAGGCTGGTGTTGGGGTCTGGAGCAGGCTGGTGTTGGGGTCTGGAGCAGGATGATGTTGGGGTCTGGAACAGGATGATATTGGGGTCTGGAGCTGGTAGATGTTGGGGTCTGGAGCAGGTATGTGTTGGGGTCTGGAGCTGATAGGTGTTGGGGTCTGGAGTCGGTAGATGTTGGGGTCTGGAGCAGGTAGATGTTGGGGTCTGGAGCAGGAAGATATTGGGGTCTGGAGCAGGAAGATATTGGAGTCTGGAGCAGGTAGATGTTGGGGTCTGGAGCTGATAGGTGTTGGGGTCTGGAGTCGGTAGATGTTGGGGTCTGGAGCAGGTATGTGTTGGGGTCTGGAGTAGGTAGATGTTAGGGTCTGGAGCTCGTAGATGTTGGGGTCTGGAGCTGGTAGATGTTGGGGTCTGGAGCTCATAGGTGTTGGGGTCTGGAGTAGGGTAGGTGGTAAAGCAAAGCAATTTTTCTTGCCACATCAGACATCCGTTGACAAATGCCATGTTTAATTCTAACTACTCAATGTGTGTGGACCTGTGTATATGTGTGTGTTCATGTGTGTGTGTGTGTGTGTGTGTGGGGGGGGGGGGGGGGGGGGGTGTGAATGCCATGGGGTAATGTAGATCAGGTTTACATAATCCAAATAACATATGGAAGAGAGAAGGTCAGGGGTCAAACCTGCTCTCTGTGTACTAGGCTCCATCCATTCATATTCATTGCTTTTTCTTGCTGTTGCTCTCTCTCTGTACCCCTGTCCTTTCTATCCATCCCTTCCTCTCAATCCACCCTTCCCCTCTTCCTCTCGCCAGAATGTGGTCAAGCTGATGAGAGGTCTGCTGCAGTGTATGATGAGACAGGTATGACATCACTTCCTGTCTTCCTTGTGTTGCAGGGAGTGATTGCATGACCGTAGAGCCACCCTACCTTACCGACAGCCATATAGCTAGATAGATGATAAATTGATAGGTAGATTGACATGTACATGCGTACATTGAAAAGAGGTTCATTCTGTTCAGATTGAGAAGGTGGAGAAGTTCAAGTACAGTAAGAGCGTGGAGGACAGCCTGCACGCCAAGTTCAACTCCCAGAGCTGTGCACCAGTAGTGGGGGACAACGAGTGGGGACACCTGCAGGTCGACGCCACATCCATCTTCCTGCTCTTCCTGGCTCAGATGACGGCCTCAGGTACGACCCTCTCTCCTTCCAGCCTCCCCTCTTTTCTCTTCTTCTCTCTCCCATGCTCTTGGCTCTTCTCTCGTCCTCCCCTCTCCTCTCCCCTCTTTTCTGTTCACCTCCTCTTCCCTCCTCTCCCCTCCCCACTCGTCAGTTCCCCTTATTTGCTTTTCTCCTCCTCTTCTTTTAAATTCTCTCCTTTCTTCTGTTCTTCTCTCCTCCCTTCCCTCCTCTCCTCTCTCCTCCCTTCCCTCCTCTCCTCTCTCCTCCCTTCCCTCCTCTCCTCTCTCATCCCTTCCCTCCTCTCCTCTCTCCTCCCTTCACCTCTCCTCTCCCCTCCCTTCTGTTCACCTCCTCTTCCCTCCTCTCCTCTCCCCTGTTCCACTTATTAGATTTTCTCCTCCTCTTATATTCTCTCCTTTCTTCAGTTCTTCTCTCCTCCCTTCCCTCCTCTCTCCTCCTCTCTCCCAGGCTTTTTGCTCATCTCTTCTCCTCCCCTCTCCCCTCTGTTCACCTCCTCTCGTCTGCTCACCTCCTCAGCGTGTGACTTGTGTTTGCAGGACTCCATATTGTGTACACTCGTGACGAGGTGGACATCCTCCAGACATCCTCCAGAACCTCCAGGATTCCTACATACCAACTCGATCCAGGGTGAGTTACAACAATGACAAACCCTGGTTTACTGCAAAACTCAGAAGTCTGAGGTCGAAGAAGGAGTTGGCGTTTAAGTCTGGCGACCGTTACAGATTTAAGGAGGCGAAGAAGCTGTTCAGCAGGGGCGTCAGAGACGCGAAACGACTCTACTCAAAGAGACTGCAAGAACAATTCTCCTCAAACGACTCTGCTTCTGTCTGGAGGGGGCTTAGGCAAATTACCAACCACAAGCCCAGAGCCCCACCCACCACCAACGACTCCCGCCTGGCCGAGGACCTGAACGAATTCTATTGTAGATTCGAAGGACAATCGGACAGCCCCATGCCCCAGCCCCCACCCCCCTCCACCCCAACCAGCACCCCACCCCCCACCCCCCCACCTATCAACACCAACACAATGTTGACTCTCTCCGTTCAAGAGAGGGAAGTTAACAAAGTGTTCAAGAGACAGAACCCTCGCAAAGCGGCCGGGCCGGACGCTGTCTCCCCTGCCACACTGAAGCACTGCGCTGACCAGCTGTCTCCTGTGTTCACCAACATCTTCAACACCTCCCTGGAGATGTGCCACGTGCCAGCCTGCTTCAAGTCCTCCACCATCATCCCTGTGCCCAAGAAGCCCAGACCAACAGGACTGAATGACTACAGACCCGTCGCCCTGACATCTGTGGTAATGAAGTCCTTCGAACGCCTGGTGCTGGCACACCTCAAAAACTTCACAGACCCCCTCCTAGACCCCCTGCAGTTCGCCTACAGAGCCAACAGGTCTGTGGATGACGCAGTCAACATGGCCCTCCACTACACCCTCCAGCATCTGGACTCTTCAAACACCTACGCCAGGATCCTGTTTGTGGACTTCAGCTCTGCCTTCAACACCATCATCCCGGCTCTGCTTCAGGACAAGCTCTCCCAGCTGAACGTGCCCGACCCCACCTTCAGGTGGATCACAGGCTTCCTGTCCGACAGGAAGCAGCGCGTCAGGATGGGAACGCAAGTCTCTGACTCCCGGTCCATCAGCACCGGATCCCCTCAAGGCTGTGTCCTTTCCCCCCTGCTCTTCTCCCTGTACACAAACAGCTGCACCTCAAGTCATCCATCTGTCAAGCTCCTGAAGTTTGCGGACGATACCACCCTGATCGGGCTCATTTCTGATGGGGACGAGTCTGACTTCAGGTGGGAAGTGGACAACCTGGTGACTTGGTGCAGCCAGCACAACCTGGAGCTCAACGCTCTTAAGACAAGTGGAGATGGTTGTGGACTTTAGGAAGGAACCAGCCCCACTCCCCCCCATCACACTGCGCGACTCCCAGGTCAACAGTGTGGAGTCCCTTCGCTTCCTGGGCACCACCCTCTCCCAGGACCTCAAGTGGGAGCTGAACATCAGCTCACTCACAAAGAAAGCCCAGCAGAGGATGTACTTCCTGCGGCAACTGAAGAAATTCAGCCTGCCAAAGACAATGATGGTGCAATTCTACACTGCCATCATCGAGTCCATCCTCACCTCCTCCATCACCGTCTGGTACGCTGCTGCCACTGCCAAGGACATGAGCAGACTGCAGCGTATCATACGTGCCGCTGAGAAGGTGATAGGCTGCAACCTGCCATCCCTTGAGGACCTGCACACGGCAAGGTCTCTAAAACGGGTGAGGAAGATTGCTGCCGACTCCTCCCACCCTGGACACTCAGTGCTTCAGCTGCTCCCTTCTGGCAGGAGGCTGCGGTCCATCAGGACTAAAACCTCTCGCCACAAGAATAGCTTCTACCCCTCTGCTATTGCCCTCTTCAACAGGGCCAAGGACTCAGTTTGAGACACACCCCCCTCCAGAATCCCATTGCACTCTGCCACTTTAGCACAAAACACTTTAAACTTAAAAAACTTACAACTGTGATGTTTGCACCACTGTGTATATACCCCCCCCCCCCCCCCAACGTACCATATATATATATATATACCCATTCCACTCTGTACCCATGTCATTTGCAATTCCATGTTACCTGTATCATTTGCACTACCCGCATCATTTGTATTATTTGTAACATTTGTATTCCATGTTACCTGTATCATTTGCACTACTCGCATCATTTGTATTATTTGTAACATTTGTATTCCTTGTCTATATGTATCATATCTGCAGTGTATCTTTACATTGTATTCATTTTCCTTTTATTAGTAGGCCACATTTATGTTCTATGTCTGCTCATTCCTGCCAAAGTAAATTCTATGTTTGTTTATCTTGCACAGCGAATAAACCCCCATTCTGATTCTGATTCTGAACCTCATGTTTTACATCAAGGCAGCTTATACAGTAGCCGTGAGTAACTCTACATTTGGTCATTCAGCAGACGCTCTTATCCAGAGCGACTTACAGTAAGTACAGGGACATTCCCCCCTGAGGCAAGTAGGGTGAAGTGCCTTGCCCAAAGACACAACGTCATATTGGCACAGCCGGGGTTCGAACCAGGTACTTTCTGATTACTAGCCCGACTCCCTAACTCCCAGAATCCCACTGCCACTTTAGCTCATAACACTTTAAAAACTTAGTACTGTGATTTTTGCACCACTGTTTACACTACTGTGTATATACCCCCCCACGTACTATATATACCCATTCCACTCTGTACCTATGTTATTTGTACTTCCATGTTATTTGTATCATCTGTATTATTTGTATTATTTTTATCATTTGTATTATTTGTTCATCTGTATCATATCTGTAGTGTATTTTACATTGTATTCATTTTTTATTAGTATGCCACATATATGTTTGCTCATTTCTGCCACAGTGAATTCTATGTTTGTTAATCGGACATAGCGAATAAACCCCATTCTGATTCTGATTCTAACCGCTCAGCCACCTGACTTCCCTGTTTTCACAGGATTTTGGCATGTGGGAGCAAGGTGACAAAACCAATCAGGGCATCCCTGAGCTCAACGTCAGCTCAACGTCAGCACCCAAGGTAGGCTAGCTATTAGCATGGCGCTAGCATTACAGGGAGCCAACCGCCTGGCCCTGGTTAACTAGCCGAATGCCGAGCCAAGTTTGGCAAGCGAAAAGCTGTATGATGTTTTTTTGCATGAGCGTGTCTGTTCTTGTCGGTGTTTGTGCATATTTGTGCGACGGTAGTTTTTTGTTTATGGATGTGTGTGTGTGTGTGTGTGTGTGTGCGCAGGCCGCACTGGAGGCCCTGGATGGTCTGAACCTGTTTGGAGCGAAAGGGGGTCCCGAATCAGTGGTCCACGCCCTGGCGGACGACATACAGCACTGCCAGGTACACACACACGCAGACACGCAGACACACACACACACACCAGCAGACACACACACACCCCAGCAGACACACACACACACGCAGACACACACACCCCAGCAGACACACACAAACACACATGCAGACTAACACACACACACACACACACATCCCAGCAGACACACACACACATTTACATTTACATTTATTCATTTAGCAGACGCTTTTATCCAAAGCGACTTACAAGAGAGAGCTTTTACAAAGAGCATCAGTCATTGAGCAAAGCAACGTGATAGACCCCGAACACAGTCGGATTTTTAGATCGTGAATCATACATCATGAGAACCAATAAGTGCCAAAGGAAGAACTATAAATGCATAACACAGCGATTATGAATATAGAGCAAGAGATACAACACATAATACATTAGATCAGGTGAAATGACATGCTATTGTTAAGTGCCATTAAATTCTCTAAATAGGTGAGTTTTAAGCCTTCTTTTGAAGGTTGGAAGGCAGTCCGTGCTTCTGATGGAGGTCGGGAGTTGATTCCACCATTGGGGAGCCAGGCAGTGGAAGAGTTTGTGTTGCGCTCTGGCGCTCTTGAGGGGGGGTACCACTAGACGGTTGTCAGCAGATGACCGTAGGTGGCGGGTGGGGGTATAGGGCTGGAGGAGAGAGTTGATATAGGTCGGGGCAGTCCCGTTTACCGCCCGGAAGGTCAGTACCAGGGTTTTGAATCTGATGCGGGCCATGACGGGAAGCCAGTGGAGGGCGATGAGGAGCGGGGTGACGTGACAGCGTCTGGGTAGGTTGAAAACCAGACGAGCGGCTGCATTCTGTATCCTCTGAAGGGGACGGGTTGCATTTGCAGGAAGGCCGGCTAGTAGCGAGTTGCAGTAATCCAGCTTTGAGAGGACTAGGGCTTGGACTAGCAGACACACGCAGAAACACACACACCTCAGCAGACACACACACAGACAAGGGCACCCGCTCACACCACCTCTCTCCCTCCAGTCCATCCTCAGCTCCATGCTTCCCCGGGCCTCCACGTCCAAGGAGGTGGACGCCGGCGTGCTGTCCACCATCTCCTACCCTGCCTTCGCCGTGGAGGACCTCCGCGTCGTCAACCTCACCAAGGAGGAGATCATCTCCAAGCTGCAGGTCTGGGGCCTGCTTCGGTGCTGGGTTGGGAAGATGAGTGGTGGAGGAGAGGTAACGCACACAGCTCACATCTTCCCTGTCTCTCTCTCTCTCCATCCGTCTGACAGGGGAGGTACGGCTCCTGCCGCTTTCTGCGAGACGGACATAAAACCCCCAAAGAGGTGAGTCCCATGAGCTCTCTCCCTCTCTCGCTTTATCTCTCTCTCTTTTATGTCTTGTCTCTCTCTCTTCGTTCTCTCTACCTTCTCTGTCTCTCTCTTTGTCTCTCTGTTTTCTCTCTGTCTCTTTTCTGTCTCTCTTCTCTCCCTCTCTGTCTCCTCTCTGTCACTGTTTCTCTCTCTTCTCTCTGTCTTTCTCTCTCTGTCTGTCTGTCTGTTCTCTCTGTCTCACGATGACCCGACGATTACCCACGTTTGCGTTGCTTTGTAATGCAAAGTAAACCCCCCCGCCCCAACACCTCCGCAGGACTCCACCCGTCTCTACTATGAGTCATCAGAGCTGAGGCTGTTCGAGAACATCGAGTGTGAATGGCCGCTGTTCTGGACCTTCCTCATCCTGGACGGCATCTTCACCGACAGCCCAGAGCAGGTGGGATTGCGTGTGTGTGCGTGCGCGTGAATCGATGCGTGTGCGTGTGCGTGACCTCTCCCGTGTCCCTCCCCAGGTGCAGGAGTACAGAGAGGCGCTAGAGGCCATCATGATCAAACAGAACGACGGGATCCGTCTCGTGCCGGAGCTCTACAGCGTCCCTCCTGACAAGGTCACACTCGCTGACCCTCACCCCTGACCTTTAACCCTCGAGGTGGTCGCACACCTTCACCTTCTGACCCTGATCTTGACACCTGACCCCCAACCCTGACCCTGACAAGGTCACAGACCCTAGTTCTGATTGTGACCCTGATACTGACCCCTGACCCCCAACTCTGACCCTGACCACTGACAAGGGTGGGTGCTTAACCGTTGAGCCACCTAACTCCTAAATGTGACTAAATGTAAGGTCACAGACCTTGATTCTGATTCTGACCCTGACCCCTGAAAAGGTCACAAACCCTGATTCTGACCCTGACACCTGAAAAGGTCACAGAACCTGATTCTGAATCTGATCCTGACCCTTGACCCCTAACCCTGACTCTGTTCCCTGCAGGTGGATGAGGAGTATGTGAAGCCACACTCCGTGGAGAGAGTTGCCCAGGGCCAGTGTCCTCTCAAGTGGGCTCAGTCTCTTTACGTGCTGGGCTCCCTGCTGGAGGAAGTGGGTACTGTGCCTCCTGGCCATCAGCACTAGAGGAGAAACGTCTACTAAATGAAAATATTATTATTGTTGTTGTTATGGTGATGAGAAGCGGTCGTAGTATCTGGATGACTAGGTTGACTGGCCGGCCAACCGTCTCCTTCCCCATCTCTACCAGGGCTTCCTGGCTCCGGGGGAAATGGACCCGCTCAACCGCCGCTTCTCCACCATCCACCAGCCTGATGTAGTGGTACAAGGTGGGCAGTACCGGGGTTGACCCACGGGAAGTGGGGAGGGGGGGACAACAGTTCAGCTGAGGCCTGTAGCACGAATCAAGATTGGATATTAACGAGGTAACTTCAGGTTTAACCCCTGGAACCCCAGAAACCCCTGGGTTAAACCTGAAGTTACCTTGTTAACACCCAATCGTGAATCACAACCTGGCTGGTATGTGTGCGAAAGTTCATGCGTGTGTGTTCACGTGTGCGCGTGCGTGTGTTCACATGTGTTTGTGTTCACGTGTGTGTGTGTGTGTGTAGTGATCATCCTCGCAGAGACAGAGGAGATCAAACAGCTTCTGCAGCATCACGGCATCGACTCGGAGACACTGGAGGAAATCCACCCAATCAGAGTCCAGCCTTCCAGAGTGCTGAGTCACATCTACGCCCGGCTGGGTGTGTAACATGCGGGGGGGGGGGGGGGGGGGGGGCGACATCCAGGAGCTGTACAGCAAGCGCAGACAAGCAGGCAGGGTGTTGGACTGACTTTGAGTGAAGGGGGGGGGGGGGGGGGGGGGGGATATCTACTGGTAAATCCTGATTATCTCTATCTAACGCTTTCAGAATAAAAGTTCCAAATGTTCACTTTTTGTGTTTTTGGCCCCCTCCACCCTGCCTGGTTTCTACACCAGTGGCAGAGCCTATAGGGGAGTTTCCCATATTATCTGTACGGCAGCCAGTCAGCCGGGTGGTTGCCATAGAAACCGTGTGTGTTGTGATGCTGCAGGTCGTAACCAACGGTTGGGGTTGACCGGGAGACCGTACCGTCGTATCGGGGTGCTGGGAACCTCCAAGTTCTACCTGATCCGAGACACTGTGTTCTCCTTCACACCACAGGTCAGTGCTGAATCCCACTGTACACATCCCAGAGACACGCTACACCTGACATATTAGACTAGATTAGATTCAACTTTAATGTCATTACACAGGGTAACGAAATGAAGTTAGCATCCAACCAGAAGTGCAAAACAGGTAGCATTAGCGGAATATACAGAGTATACACAAGGTAATTTAAAAGTGATTTGTAAGTACAAATATACAGATGTATTGTACAACATTCTACAGTATTATCACAGTATTTACTGTACAGTACTATATGCAGATGTGCAAAATGGAAAATGGAACAGATAGTGCAAAATGGTAAAGATGGTGCAAAATGACACAGATAGTGCAGAATGCAGAAAATAGTTCAAATATATAAATGGATAAATGTACTGTACTACACAAGCTACAGACACACAGAGCCCTGAGTGTGAGTGTGTGTGTAGTTCTTTGACCACCAGCAATTTTACTTGGCGCTGGACAACAACATGGACCTGTCCGGACCTGTCCTACCTCTGCTCCCACTGGAGAATGACTGGCCGGCCAACCATCTCCTTCCCCATCTTACAGAGCATGCTCAGTATGACCTTTCCCCTTCCTCACAGAGCATGCTCAGTAAGACCTCCCCATTTTTGAACCATCGGGCAGCACCGAATTGTTTTGGACCAGCCACTTACTCAGTTATGGAATTATTCCACCCACATGGTTGAATGTCTCACCAACATTGGTCTGAATTGGTCTCACCAACATCCAGATTAATTGCACAGGTGAGATACCAAATTATTTTAATTTGGCGACCATCAGACAATAGCCTTAGAACACTTCTGGCAACGATACCAGTGTGTGCCTCTGCTGGAACCCTGGTGTTCTAGCTCGTATCCCAAAAGCTTTTGTGGAACCTTATTGTTCCTTCAGTAGCCTTCTGTTCTTCATACTGTTATTATAACTCACAATTATTTTTGATTTGTTTCACACAAAAAAAACGTATTATACCATTAATGGTTAATGGTTCCCTGTTCAACAAACACAGCCATCCATAGTCACTCCCATGTGCAATACTATTATTATTATATTAACACTATGCAGTATTACTTGATGTGCAATATTCCTCATGTGTTCTTGTTGTTCTTATTGTCAACGTGCAATATTCCCCATGGTGGTCTTGTTGTTCCTCAAACAACGTGCAATAACTTGTCTATATGTCTCTCACTTCACATTCGAGACAGGAACCATTTCACTTAACCTCGTACTTGACTTCTACTTTTGATTACTCATAATATTTATATAGTTTGTAAGAATCCAATGCACTGTTTAATAGGAGACACCTGGTGAGATTTTCCTATAGTCTCCAGACTTCACGTCCCCAAGTTACTCAATCGAGAAGCTTGCAGGGGATATCTGCCTCAAAATGGTGTATTGTCTTTGTTGGAGGGTTAAATCATCCCCCCTCTGTCAACAGCTGCCCCATCAGAGCAATGATGATGAGATTGAGAGTGGCTCTCATGGGATAATTTATGAGACCTTTTTCCAAGAACTTTGATCTTAAATGTCCACCGCATAACATTTGGAGCAACACCTCTAGACTATGGCTATGAGACAGCTAGACAGGTATAGCTAGACAACTTTGAACTTTGAACAAGGATCGAAACTTAAGATTTTCAAAAGCAAGTTGATCCTTTTATTTGATGCATTCACACGAATTTAGAAGTTGGTCCTTCTGAATGGTCAAAATGCCTTGGTGACGACTTCAACCGGTCGAGAGAAGACAGAAGATTTTCTGTTTTTTGGGGGTGAATTTATTTATTAAGTGAATGGCACACCATCTCACTCTAAAACAATAGCTGACACATAGCTGTGGCTGTTGAGGAGGCTGGCTGATGAGGAGGCTGGCTGATGAGGAGGCTGGCTGATGAGAAGGCTGGCTGATGAGGAGGCTGGCTGATGAGGAGGCTGGCTGTTGAGAAGGCTGGCTGATGAGAAGGCTGGCTGATGAGAAGGCTGGCTGATGAGGAGGCTGGCTGATGAGGAGGCTGGCTGATGAGGAGGCTGGCTGATGAGGAGGCTGGCTGTTGAGAAGGCTGGCTGATGAGAAGGCTGGCTGATGAGAAGGCTGGCTGATGAGGAGGCTGGCTGATGAGGAGGCTGGCTGATGAGGAGGCTGGCTGATGAGGAGGCTGGCTGTTTAGGAGGTTGGCTGATGAGGAGGCTGGCTGATGAGGAGGCTGGCTGTTGAGAAGGCTGGCTGATGAGAAGGCTGGCTGATGAGGAGGCTGGCTGATGAGGAGGCTGGCTGTTTAGGAGGTTGGCTGATGAGGATGCTGGCTGATGAGGAGGCTGGCTGTTGAGAAGGCTGGCTGATGAGAAGGCTGGCTGATGAGGAGGCTGGCTGATGAGGAGGCTGGCTGATGAGGAGGCTGGCTGATGAGGAGGCTGGCTGATGAGGAGGCTGGCTGTTTTGGAGGCAATCTTCACCCCTTGTGAAGCTTGATGAAAGATAATGAACATGGATGTATATTGCAACACAGAAATAATTCAAGTAAAACACGTACTATGTAGTATCATAATGCAGTGCAGGTAATGAAAATTGTAAAAAAAAAAAAAACGAACCTTTGACTTGAACCACTTCTTAAAACAAGAAAAGGATTTCGATTTCCTGGTGTTCTTTACCACTGCGGTGGAATTTGTTTCATCCTTCACTTCTTCCGGTTCCTCAATAATGGTACTCTTGATTATGGGAGGGTAAACCGGTACTGATAACCCGGAAGGGATCGAAGTTCCAGGTATTGCTACAAAGTCCTCTTGCTCTGGTCTTGGTTCCAGGACTGTTTCAGGGCTGCTTCCAGAGGATACGGTGTCCTTTGTGAGTGAAGTATCTACAGTAGAGTGACACTTGTCTGTCTCAGCCCACACGGAGGATGGCCCAGGAAGATGGTCCTTTGTCAAGGAGCTACCATCCAGCGACTGGTTTGCGTCCGGGTTCAATACGGGAGATGTGATCATCCCTTTGTTGAACTTGAACAGGAGTTCATGCACAGCTTGCATGGCAGCTTCGTGAAATTCCTCCTGGAACAGCGATCGAACCGAGCAGCTTGAGACAGTCGGGCTGTCCGACAGGTCAATGGTCTCCCAGGAGCCTTCTTCCTCCTTAGCAGAGGAGTGGTCCTCGTTTGAGCCGTCTGCATCGCACAAAGTTAAGAGATCTCTAATTATCTCTGCTGTGCACGTTGTCAATAGGATCTCATGATCTATTGTGTTCTTTGTTGTCCACAGTGGCCTAGAGATGTCGTAGAACACTCCTGGGTAAGGGAAGCCTTCTGAACTGTGTTGTAAGAATGACTCACTTTGGCATGCAGGTGGTATCCTACAAAAGACTGCCTTCAGTTTGTAATCGATTCTTTTGAGAATGTTACCAACCCTTGACCACACAGTTGTGGACCGCTTGTGACACCTAGCAAACTCGTTCAACTGCTCCATACCAGTGGCAAAGGATTCAACAGCAGTTGATACTGCAGCCTCTATGTCAGGGATAAATTCAGCACCAGACTCGGCTGATTTTGAAAACAGCTCCTGGTTCAACAGTTTCCTCATCATGGCCTGAGATCTGTTAACTGAATCAGAATCAGAATCTATTTTAATCGCTATTCAAGATATACAAACATAGGATTCACTTTGGCAGAAAGGAGCAAACATAGAACATATAAGGAGAAAAAACACAGAACATTTCACTAGTACCTGACTCACTGTTTGTATCCCTTCCAATCAGAGAACCCTTGTTCTGTGACGCCAGTGCTTTCGCGTTGTTATAGTTTGAAGCCAGAATCTTCAACTTTGGCGATAAGGAATGGAGCAGAGCAGCATCCATTTCCTTACCACTGTTTGCAATCATGTCAGAAATGGTTGTCATGACATCTCTTATTAGGCAGACGCTTTCCCAGCCGACTTTGTTTCCACCGTCAAGAAGAACAGGTGAAAAATACTGTTGGTCTGCTGTGGATATCAGAACAAGGTCTGGTTGTGAGGAAGCGCCATGTTCCACATCTGAAACTGAACTGTTCATCTGGATCTCCTGTTACACAGACAAGGGAGAAAATGTATTTTATTTAAGCAAGGCTTAGATGAAAGTGGAATTCATTCACATCATCTAGTACTTTAAATGAAGGCCTTCGTTTGAGATTAGAAACACCATGATCTATAAAACCAAAAACATTTACCTCGTCCGAGGGGTCTGCCTTCTCACAAACTTGAGAGGATACGGTGTCCTCTGTAAATGCAAAAGCTGCAGTAGTGTGACACTGCAGGCTAGATAACCTTTTGCTTGCACCCTTGCATGATTCAATGACAGACTTGTCTGTCTCAGCCCACACGGAGGATGGCCCAGGAAGATGGTCCTTTGTGAAGGAGCTACCATCCAGCGACTGGTTTGTTTCCTAGTTGAATACGGGAGATGTGATCATCCCTTTGTTGAACTTGAACAGGAGTTCATGCACAGCTTGCATGGCAGCTTCGTGAAATTCCTCCTGGAACAGCGATCGAACCGAGCAGCTTGAGACAGTCGGGCTGTCCGACAGGTCAATGGTCTCCCAGGAGCCTTCTTCCTCCTTAGCAGAGGAGTGGTCCTCGTTTGAGCCGTCTGCATCGCACAAAGTTAAGAGATCTCTAATTATCTCTGCTGTGCACGTTGTCAATAGGATCTCATGATCTATTGTGTTCTTTGTTGTCCACAGTGGCCTGGAGATGTCGTAGAACACTCCTGGGTAAGGGAAGCCTTCTGAACTGTGTTGTAAGAATGAATTACTTTGGCATGCAGGTGGTATCCTACAAAAGACTGCCTTCAATTTGTAATAGATTCCTTTCAGAATGTGGACCGCTTTTTACACCTAGCAAACTCAATCAACTGCTCCATACAGGTGACAAAGTATTCAACAGCAGTTGATACTGCAGCCTCTATGTCAGGGATAAATTCAGCACCAGATTCGGCTGATTGTGAAAACAGCTCCTGGTTCAACAGTTTCCTCATCGTGGCCTGAGATCTGTGAACTGAATCAGAATCTATTTTAATCGCTATGCAAGATATACAAACACAGGATTCACTTTGGCAGAAAGGAGCAAACATAGAACATATAAGGAGAAAAAACACAGAACATTTCACTAGTACCTGACTCACTGTTTGCATCCCTTCCAATCAGAGAACCCTTGTTCTGTGACGCCAGTGCTTTCGCGTTGTTATAGTTTGAAGCCAGAATCTTCAACTTTGGCGATAAGGAATGGAGCAGAGCAGCATCCATTTCCTTACCACTGTTTGCAATCATGTCAGAAATGGTTGTCATGACATCTCTTATTAGGCAGACGCTTTCCCAGCCGACTTTGTTTCCACCGTCAAGAAGAACAGGTGAAAAATACTGTTGGTCTGCTGTGGATATCAGAACAAGGTCTGGTTGTGAGGAAGCGCCATGTTCCACTTCTGAAACTGAACTGGTCATCTGGATCTCCTGTTACACAGACAAGGGAGAAAATGTAATTTATTTAAGCAAGGCTGCGGTAGATGAAAGTGGAATTCATTCACATCATCTAGTACTTTAAATAAAGGCCTTCATTCGAGATTAGAGACACCATGATCTATAAAACTAAAAACATTTACCTCGTCCGAGGGGTCTGCCTTCTCACAAACTTTCAAGTGTGGAGCCGTAAACTTTGACATCTCTGCTTCTCAAGAGTTAGACATTGAATGACTGTGTTAACAGAAGTGCTCACATATACTAACTGTTTCTAGGCTGTGACAAGTTTAACAACGGAATGAAGAAATAACATGCTGAAGTTCTGGGCAGTCATTATGACATCATAGCAGTTGCTGGACAGGTTTATTTTTCCATTTTATTTACCTTCCATTTCTCAAACTGGCCGCCTGTAATAATAGTTTTGTTGTTCATATCCTTGAACAACACATTCTTATGAATAAACATAACATATGTAACATAACATAAACAACAAAATATAACATAAACAACAACAAGAAAAAAAATCACATTTGATCTCTTATGGGGCTTTCCATATTGTGTTTAGTTGAAGTATCTTTTTGAAAAGTTTGCTCTGCACATGAAACATTAGGACAAAACCCACAAAATAATTTGGCTCTTAGGAAAGTGTAACAGTAGATACAAGATAAGAGAAAGGGAGAGATGAGAGATGGAGAGATGGAAGAGAGGAACAGAGGAAGAAAACGCGATGACTTCACGCTTTCAGTCTACCAGCAAACTTGTTTATGATGATGCTTCTGCTGTGGTATTTTACTTTAGGTCTGTATTTACTAGCCACATTGCAAAGTAACTGCATCTCAGCTGCCGCAACTTAATTCCAACATTTACATCTCAATAACATCAGTAAATGATACAGTACCGCAAAATTATAGGTGCAACACCAAATGATATTGTGAGTGCAGCCTCTTACAAGACAGTGCAGATCTGAAGAGTTGTTGTTTTTGGTTATTGTTGTTATTGGTTATTGTTGTTGTTATGGGCAGGACCCGGTGACAGGGCTGTTGCCAGGGACAGCGGATGCACCCCATGCGTGGGTGAGGGACAACGTCTACAGCATCCTGTCTGTCTGGGGGCTCAACCTGGCCTACAGGAAGAACGCAGACCGGGACGAGGACAAGGCCAAGGCATTCGAGCTGGAACAGGTACCCTAACCCTAGGGGCTGGGGGTCTGGAGCAGGCTGGTGTTGGGGTCTGGAGCAGGCTGGTGTTGGGGTCTGGAGCTGGCTGCTGTTGGGGTCTGGAGCAGGCTGGTGTTGGGGTCTGGAGCAGGCTGGTGTTGGGGTCTGGAGTAGGCTGGTGTTGGGGTCTGGAGCAGGCTGGTGTTGGGGTCTGGAGCTGGCTGGTGTTGGGGTCTGGAGCAGGCTGGTGTTGGGGTCTGGAGCAGGCTGGTGTTGGGGTCTGGAGCTGGCTGCTGTTGGGGTCTGGAGCAGGCTGGTGTTGGGGTCTGGAGCAGGCTGGTGTTGGGGTCTGGAGTAGGCTGGTGTTGGGGTCTGGAGCAGGCTGGTGTTGGGGTCTGGAGCTGGCTGGTGTTGGGGTCTGGAGCAGGCTGATGTTGGGGTCTGGAGCAGGCTGGTGTTGGGGTCTGGAGCAGACTGGTGTTGGGGTCTGGAGCAGGCTGGTGTTGGGGTCTGGAGCAGGCTGGTGTTGGGGTCTGGAGCAGGATGATATTGGGGTCTGGAACAGGATGATATTGGGGTCTGGAGCTGGTAGATGTTGGGGTCTGGAGCAGGTATGTGTTGGGGTCTGGAGCTGATAGGTGTTGGGGTCTGGAGTCGGTAGATGTTGGGGTCTGGAGCAGGTAGATGTTGGGGTCTGGAGCAGGAAGATATTGGGGTCTGGAGCAGGAAGATATTGGAGTCTGGAGCAGGTAGATGTTGGGGTCTGGAGCTGATAGGTGTTGGGGTCTGGAGTCGGTAGATGTTGGGGTCTGGAGCAGGTATGTGTTGGGGTCTGGAGTAGGTAGATGTTAGGGTCTGGAGCTCGTAGATGTTGGGGTCTGGAGCTGGTAGATGTTGGGGTCTGGAGCTCATAGGTGTTGGGGTCTGGAGTAGGGTAGGTGGTAAAGCAAAGCAATTTTTCTTGCCACATCAGACATCCGTTGACAAATGCCATGTTTAATTCTAACTACTCAATGTGTGTGGACCTGTGTATATGTGTGTGTTCATGTGTGTGTGTGTGTGTGTGTGTGTGTGTGGGGGGGGGGGGGGGGGTGTGAATGCCATGGGGTAATGTAGATCAGGTTTACATAATCCAAATAACATATGGAAGAGAGAAGGTCACGGGTCAAACCTGCTCTCTGTGTACTAGGCTCCATCCATTCATATTCATTGCTTTTTCTTGCTGTTGCTCTCTCTCTGTACCCCTGTCCTTTCTATCCATCCCTTCCTCTCAATCCACCCTTCCCCTCTTCCTCTCGCCAGAATGTGGTCAAGCTGATGAGAGGTCTGCTGCAGTGTATGATGAGACAGGTATGACATCACTTCCTGTCTTCCTTGTGTTGCAGGGAGTGATTGCATGACCGTAGAGCCACCCTACCTTACCGACAGCCATATAGCTAGATAGATGATAAATTGATAGGTAGATTGACATGTACATGCGTACATTGAAAAGAGGTTCATTCTGTTCAGATTGAGAAGGTGGAGAAGTTCAAGTACAGTAAGAGCGTGGAGGACAGCCTGCACGCCAAGTTCAACTCCCAGAGCTGTGCACCAGTAGTGGGGGACAACGAGTGGGGACACCTGCAGGTCGACGCCACATCCATCTTCCTGCTCTTCCTGGCTCATATGACGGCCTCAGGTACGACCCTCTCTCCTTCCAGCCTCCCCTCTTTTCTCTTCTTCTCTCTCCCATGCTCTTGGCTCTTCTCTCGTCCTCCCCTCTCCTCTCCCCTCTTTTCTGTTCACCTCCTCTTCCCTCCTCTCCCCTCCCCACTCGTCAGTTCCCCTTATTTGCTTTTCTCCTCCTCTTCTTTTAAATTCTCTCCTTTCTTCTGTTCTTCTCTCCTCCCTTCCCTCCTCTCCTCTCTCCTCCCTTCCCTCCTCTCCTCTCTCCTCCCTTCCCTCCTCTCCTCTCTCATCCCTTCCCTCCTCTCCTCTCTCCTCCCTTCACCTCTCCTCTCCCCTCCCTTCTGTTCACCTCCTCTTCCCTCCTCTCCTCTCCCCTGTTCCACTTATTAGATTTTCTCCTCCTCTTATATTCTCTCCTTTCTTCAGTTCTTCTCTCCTCCCTTCCCTCCTCTCTCCTCCTCTCTCCCAGGCTTTTTGCTCATCTCTTCTCCTCCCCTCTCCCCTCTGTTCACCTCCTCTCGTCTGCTCACCTCCTCAGCGTGTGACTTGTGTTTGCAGGACTCCATATTGTGTACACTCGTGACGAGGTGGACATCCTCCAGACATCCTCCAGAACCTCCAGGATTCCTACATACCAACTCGATCCAGGGTGAGTTACAACAATGACAAACCCTGGTTTACTGCAAAACTCAGAAGTCTGAGGTCGAAGAAGGAGTTGGCGTTTAAGTCTGGCGACCGTTACAGATTTAAGGAGGCGAAGAAGCTGTTCAGCAGGGGCGTCAGAGACGCGAAACGACTCTACTCAAAGAGACTGCAAGAACAATTCTCCTCAAACGACTCTGCTTCTGTCTGGAGGGGGCTTAGGCAAATTACCAACCACAAGCCCAGAGCCCCACCCACCACCAACGACTCCCGCCTGGCCGAGGACCTGAACGAATTCTATTGTAGATTCGAAGGACAATCGGACAGCCCCATGCCCCAGCCCCCACCCCCCTCCACCCCAACCAGCACCCCACCCCCCACCCCCCCACCTATCAACACCAACACAATGTTGACTCTCTCCGTTCAAGAGAGGGAAGTTAACAAAGTGTTCAAGAGACAGAACCCTCGCAAAGCGGCCGGGCCGGACGCTGTCTCCCCTGCCACACTGAAGCACTGCGCTGACCAGCTGTCTCCTGTGTTCACCAACATCTTCAACACCTCCCTGGAGATGTGCCACGTGCCAGCCTGCTTCAAGTCCTCCACCATCATCCCTGTGCCCAAGAAGCCCAGACCAACAGGACTGAATGACTACAGACCCGTCGCCCTGACATCTGTGGTAATGAAGTCCTTCGAACGCCTGGTGCTGGCACACCTCAAAAACTTCACAGACCCCCTCCTAGACCCCCTGCAGTTCGCCTACAGAGCCAACAGGTCTGTGGATGACGCAGTCAACATGGCCCTCCACTACACCCTCCAGCATCTGGACTCTTCAAACACCTACGCCAGGATCCTGTTTGTGGACTTCAGCTCTGCCTTCAACACCATCATCCCGGCTCTGCTTCAGGACAAGCTCTCCCAGCTGAACGTGCCCGACCCCACCTTCAGGTGGATCACAGGCTTCCTGTCCGACAGGAAGCAGCGCGTCAGGATGGGAACGCAAGTCTCTGACTCCCGGTCCATCAGCACCGGATCCCCTCAAGGCTGTGTCCTTTCCCCCCTGCTCTTCTCCCTGTACACAAACAGCTGCACCTCAAGTCATCCATCTGTCAAGCTCCTGAAGTTTGCGGACGATACCACCCTGATCGGGCTCATTTCTGATGGGGACGAGTCTGACTTCAGGTGGGAAGTGGACAACCTGGTGACTTGGTGCAGCCAGCACAACCTGGAGCTCAACGCTCTTAAGACAAGTGGAGATGGTTGTGGACTTTAGGAAGGAACCAGCCCCACTCCCCCCCATCACACTGCGCGACTCCCAGGTCAACAGTGTGGAGTCCCTTCGCTTCCTGGGCACCACCCTCTCCCAGGACCTCAAGTGGGAGCTGAACATCAGCTCACTCACAAAGAAAGCCCAGCAGAGGATGTACTTCCTGCGGCAACTGAAGAAATTCAGCCTGCCAAAGACAATGATGGTGCAATTCTACACTGCCATCATCGAGTCCATCCTCACCTCCTCCATCACCGTCTGGTACGCTGCTGCCACTGCCAAGGACATGAGCAGACTGCAGCGTATCATACGTGCCGCTGAGAAGGTGATAGGCTGCAACCTGCCATCCCTTGAGGACCTGCACACGGCAAGGTCTCTAAAACGGGTGAGGAAGATTGCTGCCGACTCCTCCCACCCTGGACACTCAGTGCTTCAGCTGCTCCCTTCTGGCAGGAGGCTGCGGTCCATCAGGACTAAAACCTCTCGCCACAAGAATAGCTTCTACCCCTCTGCTATTGCCCTCTTCAACAGGGCCAAGGACTCAGTTTGAGACACACCCCCCTCCAGAATCCCATTGCACTCTGCCACTTTAGCACAAAACACTTTAAACTTAAAAAACTTACAACTGTGATGTTTGCACCACTGTGTATATACCCCCCCCCCCCCCCAACGTACCATATATATATATATATACCCATTCCACTCTGTACCCATGTCATTTGCAATTCCATGTTACCTGTATCATTTGCACTACCCGCATCATTTGTATTATTTGTAACATTTGTATTCCATGTTACCTGTATCATTTGCACTACTCGCATCATTTGTATTATTTGTAACATTTGTATTCCTTGTCTATATGTATCATATCTGCAGTGTATCTTTACATTGTATTCATTTTCCTTTTATTAGTAGGCCACATTTATGTTCTATGTCTGCTCATTCCTGCCAAAGTAAATTCTATGTTTGTTTATCTTGCACAGCGAATAAACCCCCATTCTGATTCTGATTCTGAACCTCATGTTTTACATCAAAGCAGCTTATACAGTAGCCGTGAGTAACTCTACATTTGGTCATTCAGCAGACGCTCTTATCCAGAGCGACTTACAGTAAGTACAGGGACATTCCCCCCTGAGGCAAGTAGGGTGAAGTGCCTTGCCCAAAGACACAACGTCATATTGGCACAGCCGGGGTTCGAACCAGGTACTTTCTGATTACTAGCCCGACTCCCTAACTCCCAGAATCCCACTGCCACTTTAGCTCATAACACTTTAAAAACTTAGTACTGTGATTTTTGCACCACTGTTTACACTACTGTGTATATACCCCCCCACGTACTATATATACCCATTCCACTCTGTACCTATGTTATTTGTACTTCCATGTTATTTGTATTATTTGTATTATTTGTATTATTTTTATCATTTGTATTATTTGTTCATCTGTATCATATCTGTAGTGTATTTTACATTGTATTCATTTTTTATTAGTATGCCACATATATGTTTGCTCATTTCTGCCACAGTGAATTCTATGTTTGTTAATCGGACATAGCGAATAAACCCCATTCTGATTCTGATTCTAACCGCTCAGCCACCTGACTTCCCTGTTTTCACAGGATTTTGGCATGTGGGAGCAAGGTGACAAAACCAATCAGGGCATCCCTGAGCTCAACGTCAGCTCAACGTCAGCACCCAAGGTAGGCTAGCTATTAGCATGGCGCTAGCATTACAGGGAGCCAACCGCCTGGCCCTGGTTAACTAGCCGAATGCCGAGCCAAGTTTGGCAAGCGAAAAGCTGTATGATGTTTTTTTGCATGAGCGTGTCTGTTCTTGTCGGTGTTTGTGCATATTTGTGCGACGGTAGTTTTTTGTTTATGGATGTGTGTGTGTGTGTGTGTGTGTGTGCGCAGGCCGCACTGGAGGCCCTGGATGGTCTGAACCTGTTTGGAGCGAAAGGGGGTCCCGAATCAGTGGTCCACGCCCTGGCGGACGACATACAGCACTGCCAGGTACACACACACGCAGACACACACACACACACCAGCAGACACACACACCCCAGCAGACACACACACACACGCAGACACACACACCCCAGCAGACACACACAAACACACATGCAGACTAACACACACACACACACACACATCCCAGCAGACACACACACACATTTACATTTACATTTATTCATTTAGCAGACGCTTTTATCCAAAGCGACTTACAAGAGAGAGCTTTTACAAAGAGCATCAGTCATTGAGCAAAGCAACGTGATAGACCCCGAACACAGTCGGATTTTTAGATCGTGAATCATACATCATGAGAACCAATAAGTGCCAAAGGAAGAACTATAAATGCATAACACAGCGATTATGAATATAGAGCAAGAGATACAACACATAATACATTAGATCAGGTGAAATGACATGCTATTGTTAAGTGCCATTAAATTCTCTAAATAGGTGAGTTTTAAGCCTTCTTTTGAAGGTTGGAAGGCAGTCCGTGCTTCTGATGGAGGTCGGGAGTTGATTCCACCATTGGGGAGCCAGGCAGTGGAAGAGTTTGTGTTGCGCTCTGGCGCTCTTGAGGGGGGGTACCACTAGACGGTTGTCAGCAGATGACCGTAGGTGGCGGGTGGGGGTATAGGGCTGGAGGAGAGAGTTGATATAGGTCGGGGCAGTCCCGTTTACCGCCCGGAAGGTCAGTACCAGGGTTTTGAATCTGATGCGGGCCATGACGGGAAGCCAGTGGAGGGCGATGAGGAGCGGGGTGACGTGACAGCGTCTGGGTAGGTTGAAAACCAGACGAGCGGCTGCATTCTGTATCCTCTGAAGGGGACGGGTTGCATTTGCAGGAAGGCCGGCTAGTAGCGAGTTGCAGTAATCCAGCTTTGAGAGGACTAGGGCTTGGACTAGCAGACACACGCAGAAACACACACACCTCAGCAGACACACACACAGACAAGGGCACCCGCTCACACCACCTCTCTCCCTCCAGTCCATCCTCAGCTCCATGCTTCCCCGGGCCTCCACGTCCAAGGAGGTGGACGCCGGCGTGCTGTCCACCATCTCCTACCCTGCCTTCGCCGTGGAGGACCTCCGCGTCGTCAACCTCACCAAGGAGGAGATCATCTCCAAGCTGCAGGTCTGGGGCCTGCTTCGGTGCTGGGTTGGGAAGATGAGTGGTGGAGGAGAGGTAACGCACACAGCTCACATCTTCCCTGTCTCTCTCTCTCTCCATCCGTCTGACAGGGGAGGTACGGCTCCTGCCGCTTTCTGCGAGACGGACATAAAACCCCCAAAGAGGTGAGTCCCATGAGCTCTCTCCCTCTCTCGCTTTATCTCTCTCTCTTTTATGTCTTGTCTCTCTCTCTTCGTTCTCTCTACCTTCTCTGTCTCTCTCTTTGTCTCTCTGTTTTCTCTCTGTCTCTTTTCTGTCTCTCTTCTCTCCCTCTCTGTCTCCTCTCTGTCACTGTTTCTCTCTCTTCTCTCTGTCTTTCTCTCTCTGTCTGTCTGTCTGTTCTCTCTGTCTCACGATGACCCGACGATTACCCACGTTTGCGTTGCTTTGTAATGCAAAGTAAACCCCCCCGCCCCAACACCTCCGCAGGACTCCACCCGTCTCTACTATGAGTCATCAGAGCTGAGGCTGTTCGAGAACATCGAGTGTGAATGGCCGCTGTTCTGGACCTTCCTCATCCTGGACGGCATCTTCACCGACAGCCCAGAGCAGGTGGGATTGCGTGTGTGTGCGTGCGCGTGAATCGATGCGTGTGCGTGTGCGTGACCTCTCCCGTGTCCCTCCCCAGGTGCAGGAGTACAGAGAGGCGCTAGAGGCCATCATGATCAAACAGAACGACGGGATCCGTCTCGTGCCGGAGCTCTACAGCGTCCCTCCTGACAAGGTCACACTCGCTGACCCTCACCCCTGACCTTTAACCCTCGAGGTGGTCGCACACCTTCACCTTCTGACCCTGATCTTGACACCTGACCCCCAACCCTGACCCTGACAAGGTCACAGACCCTAGTTCTGATTGTGACCCTGATACTGACCCCTGACCCCCAACTCTGACCCTGACCACTGACAAGGGTGGGTGCTTAACCGTTGAGCCACCTAACTCCTAAATGTGACTAAATGTAAGGTCACAGACCTTGATTCTGATTCTGACCCTGACCCCTGAAAAGGTCACAAACCCTGATTCTGACCCTGACACCTGAAAAGGTCACAGAACCTGATTCTGAATCTGATCCTGACCCTTGACCCCTAACCCTGACTCTGTTCCCTGCAGGTGGATGAGGAGTATGTGAAGCCACACTCCGTGGAGAGAGTTGCCCAGGGCCAGTGTCCTCTCAAGTGGGCTCAGTCTCTTTACGTGCTGGGCTCCCTGCTGGAGGAAGTGGGTACTGTGCCTCCTGGCCATCAGCACTAGAGGAGAAACGTCTACTAAATGAAAATATTATTATTGTTGTTGTTATGGTGATGAGAAGCGGTCGTAGTATCTGGATGACTAGGTTGACTGGCCGGCCAACCGTCTCCTTCCCCATCTCTACCAGGGCTTCCTGGCTCCGGGGGAAATGGACCCGCTCAACCGCCGCTTCTCCACCATCCACCAGCCTGATGTAGTGGTACAAGGTGGGCAGTACCGGGGTTGACCCACGGGAAGTGGGGAGGGGGGGACAACAGTTCAGCTGAGGCCTGTAGCACGAATCAAGATTGGATATTAACGAGGTAACTTCAGGTTTAACCCCTGGAACCCCAGAAACCCCTGGGTTAAACCTGAAGTTACCTTGTTAACGCCCAATCGTGAATCACAACCTGGCTGGTATGTGTGCGAAAGTTCATGCGTGTGTGTTCACGTGTGCGCGTGCGTGTGTTCACATGTGTTTGTGTTCACGTGTGTGTGTGTGTGTGTAGTGATCATCCTCGCAGAGACAGAGGAGATCAAACAGCTTCTGCAGCATCACGGCATCGACTCGGAGACACTGGAGGAAATCCACCCAATCAGAGTCCAGCCTTCCAGAGTGCTGAGTCACATCTACGCCCGGCTGGGTGTGTAACATGCGGGGGGGGGGGGGGGGGGGGGGGGGGGGGGCGACATCCAGGAGCTGTACAGCAAGCGCAGACAAGCAGGCAGGGTGTTGGACTGACTTTGAGTGAAGGGGGGGGGGGGGGATATCTACTGGTAAATCCTGATTATCTCTATCTAACGCTTTCAGAATAAAAGTTCCAAATGTTCACTTTTTGTGTTTTTGGCCCCCTCCACCCTGCCTGGTTTCTACACCAGTGGCAGAGCCTATAGGGGAGTTTCCCATATTATCTGTACGGCAGCCAGTCAGCCGGGTGGTTGCCATAGAAACCGTGTGTGTTGTGATGCTGCAGGTCGTAACCAACGGTTGGGGTTGACCGGGAGACCGTACCGTCGTATCGGGGTGCTGGGAACCTCCAAGTTCTACCTGATCCGAGACACTGTGTTCTCCTTCACACCCCAGGTCAGTGCTGAATCCCACTGTACACATCCCAGAGACACGCTACACCTGACATATTAGACTAGATTAGATTCAACTTTAATGTCATTACACAGGGTAACGAAATGAAGTTAGCATCCAACCAGAAGTGCAAAACAGGTAGCATTAGCGGAATATACAGAGTATACACAAGGTAATTTAAAAGTGATTTGTAAGTACAAATATACAGATGTATTGTACAACATTCTACAGTATTATCACAGTATTTACTGTACAGTACTATATGCAGATGTGCAAAATGGAAAATGGAACAGATAGTGCAAAATGGTAAAGATGGTGCAAAATGACACAGATAGTGCAGAATGCAGAAAATAGTTCAAATATATAAATGGATAAATGTACTGTACTACACAAGCTACAGACACACAGAGCCCTGAGTGTGAGTGTGTGTGTAGTTCTTTGACCACCAGCAATTTTACTTGGCGCTGGACAACAACATGGACCTGTCCGGACCTGTCCTACCTCTGCTCCCACTGGAGAATGACTGGCCGGCCAACCATCTCCTTCCCCATCTTACAGAGCATGCTCAGTATGACCTTTCCCCTTCCTCACAGAGCATGCTCAGTAAGACCTCCCCATTTTTGAACCATCGGGCAGCACCGAATTGTTTTGGACCAGCCACTTACTCAGTTATGGAATTATTCCACCCACATGGTTGAATGTCTCACCAACATTGGTCTGAATTGGTCTCACCAACATCCAGATTAATTGCACAGGTGAGATACCAAATTATTTTAATTTGGCGACCATCAGACAATAGCCTTAGAACACTTCTGGCAACGATACCAGTGTGTGCCTCTGCTGGAACCCTGGTGTTCTAGCTCGTATCCCAAAAGCTTTTGTGGAACCTTATTGTTCCTTCAGTAGCCTTCTGTTCTTCATACTGTTATTATAACTCACAATTATTTTTGATTTGTTTCACACAAAAAAAACGTATTATACCATTAATGGTTAATGGTTCCCTGTTCAACAAACACAGCCATCCATAGTCACTCCCATGTGCAATACTATTATTATTATATTAACACTATGCAGTATTACTTGATGTGCAATATTCCTCATGTGTTCTTGTTGTTCTTATTGTCAACGTGCAATATTCCCCATGGTGGTCTTGTTGTTCCTCAAACAACGTGCAATAACTTGTCTATATGTCTCTCACTTCACATTCGAGACAGGAACCATTTCACTTAACCTCGTACTTGACTTCTACTTTTGATTACTCATAATATTTATATAGTTTGTAAGAATCCAATGCACTGTTTAATAGGAGACACCTGGTGAGATTTTCCTATAGTCTCCAGACTTCACGTCCCCAAGTTACTCAATCGAGAAGCTTGCAGGGGATATCTGCCTCAAAATGGTGTATTGTCTTTGTTGGAGGGTTAAATCATCCCCCCTCTGTCAACAGCTGCCCCATCAGAGCAATGATGATGAGATTGAGAGTGGCTCTCATGGGATAATTTATGAGACCTTTTTCCAAGAACTTTGATCTTAAATGTCCACCGCATAACATTTGGAGCAACACCTCTAGACTATGGCTATGAGACAGCTAGACAGGTATAGCTAGACAACTTTGAACTTTGAACAAGGATTGAAACTTAAGATTTTCAAAAGCAAGTTGATCCTTTTATTTGATGCATTCACACGAATTTAGAAGTTGGTCCTTCTGAATGGTCAAAATGCCTTGGTGACGACTTCAACCGGTCGAGAGAAGACAGAAGATTTTCTGTTTTTTGGGGGTGAATTTATTTATCCTCTCCGTGAATCGCCACCTTAACGTGGTGGAGGGGTTTGAGTGCTTGGATGATCCTAGGAGCTATGTTGTCGGGGGCTTTATGCCCCTGGTAGGGTCTCCCAAGGCAAACAGGTCCTAGGTGACTAGCCAGACTAAGAGCGGTTCAAAAAACCCATATGATGACAAATAAAACGAAGTCAGTTACGTCGCCCGGATCGGCGAAACCGGGGCCCCACTCTGGAGCCAGGCCCAGAGTGGGAGCTCGCAGGCGAGCGCCTGGTGGCCGGGTCTTTTCCCATGGGACCCGGCCGGGCCCAGCCCGAAAAGGCGACGTGGGACCACCTTCCCGTAGGCCCACCACCCGCAGGAAGGACCGTAAGGGGCCGGTGCTGTGTGATTTGGGCGGTGGTCAGGGGCAGGCGCCCGGACGACCAGAGCCGCGCACACAGTCTCTAGCGCTGGGGACATGGAATGTCACCACGCTGGCGGGGAAGGAGCCCGAGCTTGTGCGGGAGGTCGAGCGTTACCGGCTAGATATAGTCGGCCTCGCCTCCACGCACAGCTTGGGCTCTGGAACCATTATCCTTGAGAGAGGCTGGACTCTTCATTTCTCTGGCGTTCCCCGTGGGGAGAGGCGGCGGGCTGGCGTGGGTTTGCTTATTGCCCCACAGCTCAGTCGCCACGTGTTGGAGTTTACTCCGGTGAACGAGAGGGTTGCGTCCCTGCGCCTAAAAGCCGGGGACAGGTCTCTCACTGTTGTGGCGGCCTACGGGCCGAACAGCAGTGCAGAGTACCCGGCCTTCTTGGAGTCTTTGGGAGGCGTACTGAACAGTGCGCCGACTGGGGACTCTGTTGTTCTACTGGGGGACTTCAACGCCCACGTGGGAAATGACAGTGACACCTGGAGAAGGGTGATTGGGATGAACGGCCCCCCTGATCGGAACCCGAGTGGTGTTCTGTTTTTGGACTTCTGTGCTAGTCACGGTATGTCCATAACTAACACCATGTTCAAGCACAAGAGTGTCCATCAGTGCACGTGGCACCAGGACACTCTAGGCCGAAGGTCGATGATCGACTTTGTTGTCGTGTCTTCTGACCTGCGGCCGTGTGTCTTGGACACTCGGGTGAAGAGAGGGGCGGAGCTGTCAACCGATCACCACCTGGTTGTGAGTCAGATCCGCTGGCGGGGGGGGAAGTTAGACAGACTTGGCAGGCCCAAACGTATCGTGAGGGTCTGCTGGGAACGTCTGGCAGACCCGTCTGTCAGAGGGATCTTCAACTCACACCTCCGGGAGAGCTTCTCACAGATCCCGGGGGAGGCTGGGGACATCGAGTCTGAATGGACCATGTTCTCGACCTCCATTGTCAATGCGGCAGTCCAGAGTTGCGGTCGCAAGGTCTCTGGTGCTGGTCGCGGCGGCAATCCCAGAACCCGGTGGTGGACACCGGAAGTAAGGGATGCCGTCAAACTGAAGAAGGAGTCCTATCGAGCCGTTCTGGCTTGTGGGACTCCCGAAACAGTTGACCGGTACCGGCAGGCCAAGCGTGCCGCGGCTCGGGTAGTCGCAGAGGCAAAAACTCGGGTCTGGGAGGAGTTCGGGGAGGCCATGGAGAAGGACTATAGGTCGGCCCCAAGGAAATTCTGGCAAACCGTTCGGCGCCTCAGGAGGGGGAAGCAGTGCTTCACCAACACTGTTTACGGTGCGGGTGGGGAGCTGTTGACGTCGACTGGGGATGTTGTCGGACGGTGGAAGGAATACTTTGAGGATCTCCTCAATCCTGCCGTCACGTCTTCCGAGGAGGAAGCAGAGACTGGGGACTTCGGGGCGGACCCGCCTATCACCCGGGCTGAAGTCACTGAGGTAGTCGATGGGCTCCTTGGTGGCAGGGCTCCGGGGGTGGACGAGATCCGTCCTGAGTACCTGAAGTCTCTGGATGTTGTGGGACTGTCCTGGTTGACACGCCTCTGCAGCATCGCGTGGCGGTCTGGAACAGTGCCTATGGATTGGCAGACCGGGGTGGTGGTTCCCCTATTTAAGAAAGGGGACCGGAGGATGTGTTCCAATTACAGAGGAATCACACTCCTCAGCCTCCCCGGTAAGGTCTACGCCAGGGTACTGGAGAGGAGAATCCGGCCAATAGTCGAACCTCGGATCCAGGAGGAGCAGTGTGGTTTTCGTCCTGGCCGCGGAACACTGGACCAGCTCTACACCCTCTACCGGGTGCTCGAGGGTTCATGGGAGTTTGCCCAACCAGTCTACATGTGTTTTGTGGATCTGGAGAAGGCATTCGACTGTGTCCCTCGTGGTGTCCTGTGGGGGGTACTTCGGGAGTACGGGGTCCGGGGCCCTTTGTTAGGGGCCGTCCGTTCCCTGTACAACCGAAGTAGGAGCTGTGTTCGCATTGCCGGCAATAGGTCAGACCTGTTCCGGGTGCATGCTGGACTCCGCCAGGGTTGCCCTTTGTCACCGGTTCTGTTCATTGTTTATATGGACAGAATTTCTAGGCGCGCCCAGGGGGCGGAGGGTTTCCGGTTCGGGGAGCACAGGATCTCATCTCTGCTGTTTGCGGATGATGTTGTCCTGTTTGCTTCCTCGAGCCGGGGCCTCCAGCATGCTCTGGAGCAGTTTGATGCCGAGTGTGAAGCGGCTGGGATGAGGATCAGCACCTCCAAATCCGAGGCCATGGTACTCGACCGGAAAAAGGTGGCTTGCCCCCTCTGGGTGGGTGGGGAGCCTTTGCCTCAAGTGGAGGAGTTCAAGTATCTCGGGGTCTTGTTCACGAGTGACGGAAGGACGGAACGTGAGATTGACAGGCGGATCGGTGCAGCGTCTGCAGTGATGCAGTCTCTGTACCGGACTGTCGTGGTGAAGAAGGAGCTGAGCCGCAAGGCAAAGCTCTCGATTTACCGGTCAATCTACATTCCTACTCTCACCTATGGTCATGAGCTTTGGGTCATGACCGAAAGGACAAGATCGCGGATACAAGCGGTCGAAATGAGTTTCCTCCGCAGGGTGGCTGGGCGCTCCCTTAGAGATAGGGTGAGGAGCTCGGTCACACGGGAGGAGCTCGGAGTAGAACCGCTACTCCTCCACGTCGAGAGGAGCCAGTTGAGGTGGCTCGGGCATCTGTTTAGGATGCCTCCTGGACGCCTCCCCCGGGAGGTGTTCCAGGCATGTCCCACCGGGAGGCGGCCCCGGGGAAGACCTAGGACACGCTGGAGGGACTATGTCTCTCGGCTGGCCTGGGAACGCCTCGGGATCCCCCCGGAAGAGCTGGAGGAGGTGTGTGCGGTGAGGGAAGTCTGGGCTTCCCTGCTCAGACTGCTGCCCCCGCGACCCGGCCCCGGATAAGCGGAAGATAATGGATGGATGGAATTTATTTATTAAGTGAATGGCACACCATCTCACTCTAAAACAATAGCTGACACATAGCTGTGGCTGTTGAGGAGGCTGGCTGATGAGGAGGCTGGCTGATGAGGAGGCTGGCTGATGAGAAGGCTGGCTGATGAGGAGGCTGGCTGATGAGGAGGCTGGCTGTTGAGAAGGCTGGCTGATGAGAAGGCTGGCTGATGAGAAGGCTGGCTGATGAGGAGGCTGGCTGATGAGGAGGCTGGCTGTTGAGAAGGCTGGCTGATGAGAAGGCTGGCTGATGAGAAGGCTGGCTGATGAGGAGGCTGGCTGATGAGGAGGCTGGCTGATGAGGAGGCTGGCTGATGAGGAGGCTGGCTGTTTAGGAGGTTGGCTGATGAGGAGGCTGGCTGATGAGGAGGCTGGCTGTTGAGAAGGCTGGCTGATGAGAAGGCTGGCTGATGAGGAGGCTGGCTGATGAGGAGGCTGGCTGTTTAGGAGGTTGGCTGATGAGGATGCTGGCTGATGAGGAGGCTGGCTGTTGAGAAGGCTGGCTGATGAGAAGGCTGGCTGATGAGGAGGCTGGCTGATGAGGAGGCTGGCTGATGAGGAGGCTGGCTGATGAGGAGGCTGGCTGATGAGGAGGCTGGCTGTTTTGGAGGCAATCTTCACCCCTTGTGAAGCTTGATGAAAGATAATGAACATGGATGTATATTGCAACACAGAAATAATTCAAGTAAAACACGTACTATGTAGTATCATAATGCAGTGCAGGTAATGAAAATTGTAAAAAAAAAAAAAACGAACCTTTGACTTGAACCACTTCTTAAAACAAGAAAAGGATTTCGATTTCCTGGTGTTCTTTACCACTGCGGTGGAATTTGTTTCATCCTTCACTTCTTCCGGTTCCTCAATAATGGTACTCTTGATTATGGGAGGGTAAACCGGTACTGATAACCCGGAAGGGATCGAAGTTCCAGGTATTGCTACAAAGTCCTCTTGCTCTGGTCTTGGTTCCAGGACTGTTTCAGGGCTGCTTCCAGAGGATACGGTGTCCTTTGTGAGTGAAGTATCTACAGTAGAGTGACACTTGTCTGTCTCAGCCCACACGGAGGATGGCCCAGGAAGATGGTCCTTTGTCAAGGAGCTACCATCCAGCGACTGGTTTGCGTCCGGGTTCAATACGGGAGATGTGATCATCCCTTTGTTGAACTTGAACAGGAGTTCATGCACAGCTTGCATGGCAGCTTCGTGAAATTCCTCCTGGAACAGCGATCGAACCGAGCAGCTTGAGACAGTCGGGCTGTCCGACAGGTCAATGGTCTCCCAGGAGCCTTCTTCCTCCTTAGCAGAGGAGTGGTCCTCGTTTGAGCCGTCTGCATCGCACAAAGTTAAGAGATCTCTAATTATCTCTGCTGTGCACGTTGTCAATAGGATCTCATGATCTATTGTGTTCTTTGTTGTCCACAGTGGCCTAGAGATGTCGTAGAACACTCCTGGGTAAGGGAAGCCTTCTGAACTGTGTTGTAAGAAATGACTCACTTTGGCATGCAGGTGGTATCCTACAAAAGACTGCCTTCAGTTTGTAATCGATTCTTTTGAGAATGTTACCAACCCTTGACCACACAGTTGTGGACCGCTTGTGACACCTAGCAAACTCGTTCAACTGCTCCATACCAGTGGCAAAGGATTCAACAGCAGTTGATACTGCAGCCTCTATGTCAGGGATAAATTCAGCACCAGACTCGGCTGATTTTGAAAACAGCTCCTGGTTCAACAGTTTCCTCATCGTGGCCTGAGATCTGTGAACTGAATCAGAATCTATTTTAATCGCTATGCAAGATATACAAACACAGGATTCACTTTGGCAGAAAGGAGCAAACATAGAACATATAAGGAGAAAAAACACAGAACATTTCACTAGTACCTGACTCACTGTTTGCATCCCTTCCAATCAGAGAACCCTTGTTCTGTGACGCCAGTGCTTTCGCGTTGTTATAGTTTGAAGCCAGAATCTTCAACTTTGGCGATAAGGAATGGAGCAGAGCAGCATCCATTTCCTTACCACTGTTTGCAATCATGTCAGAAATGGTTGTCATGACATCTCTTATTAGGCAGACGCTTTCCCAGCCGACTTTGTTTCCACCGTCAAGAAGAACAGGTGAAAAATACTGTTGGTCTGCTGTGGATATCAGAACAAGGTCTGGTTGTGAGGAAGCGCCATGTTCCACTTCTGAAACTGAACTGGTCATCTGGATCTCCTGTTACACAGACAAGGGAGAAAATGTAATTTATTTAAGCAAGGCTGCGGTAGATGAAAGTGGAATTCATTCACATCATCTAGTACTTTAAATAAAGGCCTTCATTCGAGATTAGAGACACCATGATCTATAAAACTAAAAACATTTACCTCGTCCGAGGGGTCTGCCTTCTCACAAACTTTCAAGTGTGGAGCCGTAAACTTTGACATCTCTGCTTCTCAAGAGTTAGACATTGAATGACTGTGTTAACAGAAGTGCTCACATATACTAACTGTTTCTAGGCTGTGACAAGTTTAACAACGGAATGAAGAAATAACATGCTGAAGTTCTGGGCAGTCATTATGACATCATAGCAGTTGCTGGACAGGTTTATTTTTCCATTTTATTTACCTTCCATTTCTCAAACTGGCCGCCTGTAATAATAGTTTTGTTGTTCATATCCTTGAACAACACATTCTTATGAATAAACATAACATATGTAACATAACATAAACAACAAAATATAACATAAACAACAACAAGAAAAAAAATCACATTTGATCTCTTATGGGGCTTTCCATATTGTGTTTAGTTGAAGTATCTTTTTGAAAAGTTTGCTCTGCACATGAAACATTAGGACAAAACCCACAAAATAATTTGGCTCTTAGGAAAGTGTAACAGTAGATACAAGATAAGAGAAAGGGAGAGATGAGAGATGGAGAGATGGAAGAGAGGAACAGAGGAAGAAAACGCGATGACTTCACGCTTTCAGTCTACCAGCAAACTTGTTTATGATGATGCTTCTGCTGTGGTATTTTACTTTAGGTCTGTATTTACTAGCCACATTGCAAAGTAACTGCATCTCAGCTGCCGCAACTTAATTCCAACATTTACATCTCAATAACATCAGTAAATGATACAGTACCGCAAAATTATAGGTGCAACACCAAATGATATTGTGAGTGCAGCCTCTTACAAGACAGTGCAGATCTGAAGAGTTGTTGTTTTTGGTTATTGTTGTTATTGGTTATTGTTGTTGTTATGGGCAGGACCCGGTGACAGGGCTGTTGCCAGGGACAGCGGATGCACCCCATGCGTGGGTGAGGGACAACGTCTACAGCATCCTGTCTGTCTGGGGGCTCAACCTGGCCTACAGGAAGAACGCAGACCGGGACGAGGACAAGGCCAAGGCATACGAGCTGGAACAGGTACCCTAACCCTAGGGGCTGGGGGTCTGGAGCAGGCTGGTGTTGGGGTCTGGAGCAGGCTGGTGTTGGGGTCTGGAGCTGGCTGCTGTTGGGGTCTGGAGCAGGCTGGTGTTGGGGTCTGGAGCAGGCTGGTGTTGGGGTCACATTTGATCTCTTATGGCACATATGTCAGAGTCAAGGCCCGCGGGCCACATCCGGCCCGCGAGAAGGTTTTTTACGGCCCCTGGGATGATCTTGATTTATTATTAGAACCGGCCCGCAGACCGCAAGCCGGCAGCCCGCAGATCTTTTACACGCACCAATACTACATTTCCCACAATGCAACGGTGACGCACCGAGCAGTAGGCTGCTTCATTTCAATATTTATTGGCACAGCAGTCGTCAGCATCACAGTAAAATTAACTTTCAGATACCCATCAAAAATGGCAAAACGGAAGGTGGACACTGAGAACCGGGGGTTTCAAACAAGGTGGGAGTCGGAGTATATGTTCACGGAGGTAGCTGGAAAACCTGTGTGTCTTCTGTGTGGAGAAAGTGTGGCGGTACTGAAAGAGTATAATCTGAGACGACATTATGAAACGAAACACGCGGACAAAAACAAGAATATGGACATGGAACAAAGGCTACAAAAGGCAGAGGAATTAAAACGAGGCCTCAAATCTCGACAGGCTCTGTTCAAAAAAGCCAAATCACAAGGCCAGGCTGCTGTCAAGGCCAGTTTTATTTCGGCAGAAGAGATCGCTAAATCAGCCCGGCCATTTACGGAGGGGGATTTCATCAAAAACTGCATGATTAAAGTTTGTGACGAAGTTTGCCCAGAAAAAAGGCAACTCTTTTTAAATGTGAGTCTGAGCAGAAACACCATTGCCGAGAGAGTAGACCAGTTGTCCATCAATCTAAAAGAGCAGCTTGTGAAAAAGGGAAAAGATTTCATTGCATATTCCTTGGCTGTGGATGAGAGCACCGACATTTCTGACATTGCCCAGTTGTCAATTTTCATCCGCGGAGTGGACTCCAGCCTAAGCGTGACAGAGGAGTTTTTGGCTTTACGTCCTATGCATGGCACAACTACGGGGCATGATTTGTATGAAGAGGTGTCAAGATGTGTAAATGAGATGGAGCTGCCTTGGGAAAAACTCGTGGGTTTGACAACCGACGGAGCACCTGCGATGTGTGGACACAGGAGCGGACTGGTGGCGAAGATACGGGAAAAGATGCAAGAGGAAAACGCGACAGGTGAGCTGACAGCTTATCATTGTATCATACACCAGGAAGCGTTGTGCGGTAAAGCCTTGAAAATAGAGCATGTAATGAGCATCATCACGCGCACAGTTAACTTTATCAGAGCCAAATGTTTGAATCACCGCCAGTTCAAGGCATTTCTGACGGAGTTAGAAACGGAGCATGGTGATTTGCCTTATCACACAGAGGTGCGATGGCTAAGCCAGGGAAAGGTGCTTCAAAGATGTTTCGAGCTTCGTGAGGAGATTTGTCTGTTCTTGGACAGCAAAGGGAAAGACACAACACAACTCCGAGACAAAATATTTCTGTGTGAAATGGCTTTTCTGTGTGACATTACGAGTCATCTGAATGCAATGAACTTGCAGCTGCAGGGTCGGGATCGTGTCATCTCTGATATGTACAGTACAGTGAAGGCATTTAAAACCAAACTGACTCTGTGGGAGACGCAGATGCGGAAAGAAAATTTGAGCCACTTTCCCAGCTGCCAGACCATGAAAGAGAAGCTCTCTACCAGTGCGTTCCCGAGCGCACAGTTGGCTGATAAAATAGGTATGCTTGCCGCTGACTTTCGACGCCGATTTGCTGACTTTGAAGCACAAAAAAGCAGGTTGGAACTGCTCGGTAACCCATTTGCTGTTGACGTGGAAAGCTCACCACCAAACCTCCAAATGGAGTTGATTGACCTCCAATGCAATGATGCACTGAGGGCAAAATATGCGGCAGTGGGTGCTGCGGAGTTCGCCCGTTTCCTCCCCGACACAATGCCCCAGCTGCGCATCCAGGCTGCTCAAACGTTGTGTATGTTTGGCAGCACATACCTGTGTGAACAACTGTTTTCCTTGATGAACCTGAACAAAACATCACACAGAAGTCGACTTACTGCTGAACACCTCAACTCAATTCTGAGGATTTCCTCAGCTCAGAGCCTTACCCCGAACATTGATGAACTTGTGAAAAAGATGGGACACCACCAAGTATCACCCTCAACCTCAAACAAGTGAACATTACTGTGCAATCACATATTTAGAGTTTTTACTCAGTTCAAGTTTAAAAGTTAAAGTTTAATATTTGTTTTCACTGCATGTTACTTCTCCTTAAACAAAGTGTTGTTTTTGATTAATAAATTTTTGCACTTTATTTTATTGTATTTCAATCCAATTAAATTTTAAAAATATTTCAGTTGAGTGGATGATAGAAAATTGCTATTATTGTTTTTTTCTTTGAAGTAAATTTAGCCCACTTTTGCTCAAATAGAAAATATAGGCTACTGATGGTGTCTTGAATACCGGTTTCTTTCATTTAATGTTCATGTTATGGGGATATTTTATATAAAGGAAATTTGTCTTTTGTGTCTGTTGAAAATTAAAGATTACTGACAGAGCCATAAGAAAATATTGCTTTATTTATCTGATCATATTGGAATATATTTGTTAGGTTTTCAGTAGGTTCAATTAGGTTCACTAGACTATATGCGTCATTTAAAATTTTTTCAATGAACATTCGAACAGTCCGGCCCTCGGCTTGTAGCTAAAATTTTTATTTGGCCCTCCGTCCATTTGACTTTGACACCCCTGGCTTAGACTATTGTTGCAGACTGTTTAGCTTTGTCCGGCCTGGGTTGCCGTACAACGGTAAACTAGGTTTAGGGTTCTGGTTGGACGGGAGAGAGAGTGGAATACAGAAGCATGGCTGCCAAACTAACTTTAAATTCTCCTTTCCTCTTTAATGGCGATTGTTAACACGTGCTGTTACGTTCCAGCTCCCAAAGGGAGGGGAACATGACAACCCCACTGCTCGTGGTTCGTGCCAGCAAAGGAGGTATGGTGTCGTGGTGCAAGAAAAGGGACACAGAAATTAACTACCGTAAAACAAAGCTTTTATTACTGGGAGAAGGGGAGGGCTGGACGGGCCAAAGCAAAGAAATAAACAAGAAAAGTCCCCTCCCGCAACCTATACTAACCCCCAATGATAATAATCCCTATCTGGCACACGATCACGGCGCCCTAACCAAACTTACAATTGGTGGTCCGCCCAGGTCTAGCTGGTGTTTCTAGACAGAGAAATATTCCTACGGGTGATGTATACCCCGGGGTAGCTCTAACCTACTCCCCAACTCCCTATAAACGGAAAAGAATAATAGTTAACACAAATAATTTGGATACATAAACAACCAAACAAACAAACAAGTTATTATTTAAAAAAATCCAAATGTTAAGGTTAATCAAAGATTTCTCTGAATTCCCCACACAGGGTACAAACCAAAACCAACAGCAGCAGGCGAAACTAATGCAAAACTGGGCTTTTTAAGGAGCCCAGCCAGCTGCATCCACTGACGAGTAGGCGGAGTTTCAGGTCCCAATCAGCCAATCGGCTGCCGGGACAGCCACAGCAGCCACACCGCCTGTCAGAACAAAACACAAACACCAAACAAAACCAGCACAAAATGTCTCCAAAACGAACCCAGAATTCTGGGGACGTAACGCGTGCACTATTAACAGTTTAATGTACAATGCAAAGTACATGAATGGTTAATATTTGAAATGTGCATGCATTAGCGCTTCACAAGTGACTTAAGACTTGCGGATGGATGGCTTCAGTTCGGTAAGATATTTCACTTAATTTTCCACGCTTTCAGGTAGAATCGCCGATGGCATTATTAAGAGTACACTTCTTTCTAATTACGGCGAAAATTTGAGAGATTTTGCTAGGTTACATTTTTCTATTTGAATGACAGAGTGCCACAGCCGTGTTTTCTTTTTCTCTCCGTAATCAGCTGGGCTGAAAACAGTCTAATCTCAATTTAGAAGAAAAGTAGCCATTGTATGTCTCTGTCGAGTGAAATGATTCATTTTCATTTGACTGTAAGTACAACAGCATGTTTGTATGATACAGATTGTATGATAACTTGAACACAATATTATAGTTCAAATATTGTTGTTAGCCTTGTTTTCAGATGGTTAGCTTGTTGCTATGCTCAGTGACAGAGAGGTGTATTTAAGACAACCAAGTGCTTTGCGCGAACAGTATTTTATAATCTGTATTGTTCAGTGTAGGTGTACCAAACTGTACTGTTTTATATTCTGTATTGTTCAGTTATTGAGCTCTGAAAAGCACTCTTTAGTAACTTGCCAGTTGATTAGTTTGGCCAGTGTCAATTGTAATAGCAATAATGTACACTTGAGGAAAACATTAATGTAGTTTTATGACCAGTACTGCTGATCCTATTTATTATTCCTAAATAACTATTCTGTGTTTTTCAGATGCCAAAGAAGAACTCAAACCCAACCACAAGCTCGAACTACTAGGATTTTCCTCCTCTTCCCACCTCTGGATCTTTCCATCAAGGACATGTGATGTGTAAATATAATGCTTGTGCACAATGTGTGACAAACAGTTTGACAGCAATATTGAAGAACAAACTTAAAGATGTACACTACCATTCAAAAGTTTGGGGTCACCCAAACAATTTTGTGTTTTCCAGGGTTAGAGACATTGACAAGGTTAGAAATAATGATTTGTATTTAAAATAAGATTTTTTTAACATCAAACTTTGCTTTCGTCAAATAATCCTCCATTTGCAGCAATTACAGCATTGCAGACCTTTGGCATTCTAGCTGTTAATTTGTTGAGGTAATCTGGAGAAATTGCACCCCACGCTTCCAGAAGCAGCTCCCACACGTTGGATTGGTTGGATGGGCACTTCTTGCGTACCATACGGTCAAGCTGCTCCCACAACAGCTCAATGGGGTTCAGATCTGGGGGGTATTGTACAAAACTAGGATAAGGGATTAAGCCGGGCTATGTTGGTTATCCTGGCTGAATTTAGCCTCAAGTCGGTTGCACGAAAGCCGATAAAACTTAGCCTGGCCAAGTTACCATGGTGATTTATTCTCCGCAGCTAGCCTGCTCCGGACCAGGCTAACAGCCAGGCTAAGATTAATCCTAGTGATTCACCTGCATTTCCACAGGCAATCCTGTGAGGAATTCACGTGTTTTACAGCATGTCCATGATCTTTTTAAATATGTTGCATCATTTTAATTATAATGCATTTAACATTTACACATATTTAGTATATTGTCATTACTCATTTCATTTAAATCTACAACAGTCTTTTAATATTGATTTAAGTGGTATTATTATTACTCTGGCCAAGTGTTATATTGATTTGCTGATGAAGACTGCTTGTCAAACTGCCGTCGAGGTTTCATAAATATGTGTTTTATTGCATTACAGTAAACTATCGCTATATCACGGTTCAGTACTGTGAACCCTCGCGATATCATGGTTCAGTACAGTGAATCCTCGCGATATCACGGTTCACTTCACGGATTTGCCACGTGCATTGTGTTCTGCATTCTGATTGGATAAACAGTCTCTCCGCGTCTTCTCTACCTGTGCATCAATAAAATTGCGGTTTACTGTAATATTTACTGTGTCTGTACACCTACGTAACATTCGCAGAAAAAGTTAAATTTATGGACATGCTTAATTGTAGCCCAATTATGACAGGTCCAGAGGATTGTACACTTTTTGAATACTAACGCATTAATCCGGTCCGCTATTGTCTGCCAGGTTTATTCTCTTTCTTTTATTATGGCTTGAGTATTGTCCTTTTTAATTAATATCCTTCTCCTCCTCATAAAACTCCTTCAGGAGCTGTTGTTCTGCGGCCGTGAAATATGTTGCGCGACTCTTTTCCATGTTCTGATCGGTGATTCTGTGAGCGATCGCAAGGTCTATTTAAGAATGCCGTGAACACGCATTAATCCTGACTACCTACATCTGGCTTGACATAGCCGCGCCTTTTCATCCTGGCTTGGCAAACGTGCAACCAATTAAGCCAGGATACGACGGCCAGACTAGGTCAAGCCGCGCTTGCTCAGTTATTCTGGCTTTCTTTATTCTACTTTCGTGCAGTACCCCCCTGGTGACTGCGCTGGCCACTCCATTACCGATAGAATACCAGCTGCCTGCTTCTGCTCTAAATAGTTCTTGCACAATTTGGAGGTGTGTTTAGGGTCATTGTCCTGTTGTAGGATGAAATTGGCTCCAATCATGCGCTGTCCACTGGGTATGGCATGGCGTTGCAAAATGGAGTGATAGCCTTCCTTATTCAGAATCCCTTTTACCCTGTACAAATCTCCCACCTTACCAGCACCAAAGCAACCCCAGACCATCACATTACCTCCGCCATGCTTAACAGATGGCGTCAGGCATTCTTCCAGCATCGTTTCATTTGTTCTGCGTCTCACAAACGTTCTTCTTTGTGATCCAAACACCTCAAACTTGGATTCATCCGTCCACAACACTTTTTTCCAGTCTTCCTCTGTCCAATGTCTGTGTTCTTTTGCCCATCTTAATCTTTTTCTTTTATTGGCTAGTCTCAGATATGGCTTTTTCTTTGCCACTCTGCCCTGAAGCCCAGAATCCCGCAGCCGCCTCTTCACTGTAGATGTTAACACTGGTGTTTTGCGGGTACTATTTAATGAAGATGCCAGTTGGGGACCTGTGAGGCGTCTGTTTCTCAAACTAGAGACTCTAATGTACTTATCTTCTTGTTTAGTTGTGCAACGTGGCCTCCCACTTATTTTTCTACTCTGGTTAGAGCCTGTTTGTGCTGTCCTCTGAAGGGAGTAGTACACACCGTTGTAGGAAATCTTCAATTTCTTAGCAATTTCTCGCATGGAATAGCCTTCATTTCTAAGAACAAGAATAGACTGTCGAGTTTCAGATGAAAGTTCTCTTTTTCTGGCCATTTTGAGCGTTTAATTGACCCCACAAATGTGATGCTCCAAAAACTCAATCTGCTCAAAGGAAGGTCAGTTTTGTAGCTTCTGTAAGGAGCTAAACTGTTTTCAGATGTGTGAACATGATTGCACAAGGGTTTTCTAATCATCAATTAGCCTTCTGAGCCAATGAGCAAACACATTGTACCATTAGAACACTGGAGTGATAGTTGCAGGAAATGGGCCTCTATACACCTATGTAGATATTGCACCAAAAACCAGACATTTGCAGCTAGAATAGTCATTTACCACATTAGCAATGTATAGAGTGTATTTCTTTAAAGTTAAGACTAGTTTAAAGTTATCTTCATTGAAAAGTACAGTGCTTTTCCTTAAAAAATAAGGACATTTCAATGTGACCCTAAACTTTTGAACAGTAGTGTATGCACATGGGAAAGTAGTGGCCTTGATAATATTCTATTAAACAGAAATTAGCTTTACACATCCGTGCAGAATTGCAATCATGTAAACTATACTCTCATCATCTTTTGGTAAGTGATTTGCCAGCATCACATGCTGCATCATGTTGATTTTTCAATTGAAGTTGAACAAGCATTTTGTACCCTCCAGCCTTTTGTAATCATGTGTCTTATTGAAATTGTTAGCACTATCTGTTGACAGCACTACAAACACTTATCAAATGAATATTACTGTTCTTTTAATTTGTGCCTTATAATGTTCATACTTCTTCACTCTTTCAAAATATTGCCTTGTTTTCCTCTCTTCTTTCTTGTGTTCATTTTGCCATTGTTCTTTGCACCTTCTTTCAAACCACCTTACTTTGGGTATTTATTCAGATGTGATACAGGTTGTGTTTTCATTAAGTGAACAACCGATTACCAGTTTACCTTGGCAACTTGTTACACTGCCATTTGACTTTGCACCATATTACTTCAAAAGACATCCTTATTTTTGTATTTCTTCTATTGTAATGAATGTTGTATTTCCACAGTGACAGATTACTAGTTTTCTCAGTTTCTCATTCACATATTAAATCCTTTGTCCCTTGCAGCACAGGGTTCACTACAGTCTTGGATGTATTCACACCATTGCCTTGTTTTCCTTTCTTCATTCTTTTGTTCATTTGAATTACATATCAATTCCATAAAATGTTCCAGGAGGAATCCACCATCGCTGCTCGCAGCTATATTTATTAGGATTCCTCTGTCAGGAGGAAACCTATTGTTTTTGCAGGTATTATTATTAGGATTCCTCCATCAGAAATTCATTACAGATGCCTTATTTGTCACAATGAACAAAAAAGTCTCAACAACTTATAATGGCAAGTCCTTAGATTTTTCTGTACATCATAAATTCATAAGACGTGCTTTTTTGCCACTCCTCCTGCAATTTCTGTCCAATCTTCTTCATCCTTGCCAGTTATCATCGTCAGAAGAACCCTCACAAATGCTATCAATAACATTTTCATTTTTGTTTGTCTGCTAGAGTCAAGGGGGCGCTAAGGGCCACATCCCACCTTCAATTACACATCATCAGCCATAGGTAGAGCCACAGACCATTCAAATATTTCTCATTCACATTAAATCCTTTGTCCCTTTCAGCACAGGGGTCACTACAGTCTTGGATGTATTTACACCATTGTATTTACACAAAGACCTGGCCATCCGTCTAAACTCAAACAAGATCTGCAATCAGAGATGCAGCCAAGAGGCCCATGATCACTCTGAATGAACTGCAGAGATGGTGGAGGTGGGAGAGTCTGTCCATACTCGTATATACTGTACAAATCTGGCCTATGTGGAAGAGTGGCAAGAAGAAAGGCATTTCTTAAAGATATCCATAAAAAGAGTCTAGGTTTAAAGTTTGCCACAAGCCACCTGGGAGACACCAAACATGTGGAAGAAGGTGCTGTGGTCAGATGAAACCAAAATCAATCTTTTTGGCAACAAGGCAAAAACGTTATGTATGGCGTAAAAGCAACACAGCTCATCACCCTGAACACATCATCCCCACTGTCAAACATGGTGGTGGCAGCATCATGGTTTGTGCCTGCTTTTCTTCAGCACGGACAGGGAAGATGGTTAAAATGTATGGGAAGATGAATGGAACCAAATACAGGACCATTCTGGAAGAAGACCTGATGGAGTCTGCAAAAGACCTGAGACTTGGACAGAGATGTCTTCCAACAAGACAATGATCCAAAACATAAAGCAAAATCTACAACGGAATGGCTCACAAATAAACATATACAGGTGTATAAGACACCTGTCTCCTGTCACCTGTCTCTACTAGTCAGATCCACACTTGAATCCAATCGAGAATCTGTGGAAAGAACTGAAAACTGCTGTTCATAAACGCTCTCCATCCAACCTTCTTGAGCTTGAGATGTTTTGCCAGAAGGAATGAGCAAAAATGTCAGTCTGATAGACATATGGACTATGTCCAAAGCTGATAGACATACCCCAAGCGACTTACAGCTGCAATGTAGTTGTCTATACAGATAGCTTCAACCTAAAATGCCAGTGTTGACATCTCACATGACATTTAGATTCACATTTTAAACTTAGCTTTCTTTTTTTATTATTTCAGATGAAAGGGTTCGGGTGTTTACGTGTAGGTATTTAAAATAATTGTTTAGATTTGGGAAAAGCTTGGAAGAAGTCACAAACTTCCTCTTTACAGCTATTGTGATGTGGATTATGTTTCGAAAAGACACTACTGTCAATGAAATGTGAAGTAAACAAACCCATATTATACAGATGTTTGGTATAATTGTTTGGTCCTAAGTCTTGTATTTAATTATACATTTCATGTCTGTATTTTTTGAAGTGTAATACATGTTTCTGTAAATGTTTTGTGTCGCTTTGTGTAACAACTGTAGAGGGAAAAAAGCCTACCTTTGTAATTGGATAACGGGAGCAGGTGGGTGCATCATCCATTACAGAAGCTTTTTGGCCCTGAAGATGTCTTTGCTTTTGGTATCTGATGAGACAGGATACCAAGTTAATAGATGAAAACATAAGCAGAACAATGTACTCACCTGATACACATTCCAGAGACTTGATTTTACACACACAAAATGCTAGATTGGTGTATACACCAGTCAAAGAAAACCTTTTCAACTGGAGAACGAGGGCAGGTGGGTGCATCTGTCTTTGCGCTTCAGAAGTCATCAAGTTCTTTGACTGTTGAGGAGTCTGTATTTTGGGAATCTGATGATACATGATACCAAATTCATTCATACATCTTAAATACTCAATTGTGAATCAAGATTTTATTCAAGTAGTTAAAAAAACATTAAAGTACAGCAATTTATGTTCTCAGGCCATATCTGTGTGTCCACTCTGAAGTGAAAAAAAACAAAACAACAACAAAAAACTACCCATACCTTGTAGGCTGGAGAATTAGTTGGGGTGGGTGCATTTGTCATCGCCCATAGCCGGCTGGTGGTTGAAGTTTTTCCAGGGATCTAATAAGATATGATATCAAGTATATGAAAATTTACTGTGTTTTTGGAACCTGATTACACTTGACAGGAATGTCATAAAATGCAACAAATCCAAATGTAGTTTTGTGACATCAGCACTATAACATTTACATTTAGCAGACCCTTTTGTCCAAAGTGACTTACAGCATGTACAGGGACATTCCCCCCTGAGGCAAGTAGGGTGAAGTACCTTGCCCAAGGTCATCTAGCCACACTCGGGATTCGAACTCACAACCTTTCAATCATGACGCCTTGACCCACTGAGCCACCTGACTACACTATTGTGTTAACTGTCATCTATTTACTTGTTTCTGTACCTGATGAGTGGAATTGGTTGGGCTAACTGGAGCAGGAGCTGCAAGGTCGAGCCTTGCCCAGCGCACTTTCTGAGGCTGGGATCGCTTTCCCTTCCTCGGCATCTTGAAAACAACTTTACACAATTTACTCACGAAATATATCACAATTGTAACTAAATTAAATGCTAAACTATGTAAACTAAATGTACTCTTAATAGAATCTACTCCTAACCTAACAGTACTGTTTAAACTTCAAAATGTAATGTGCAAAAAATATGAAAAGTTAGCTTAGTCTGTCTTGAAGATTTTTTTTACAGGAAACCTGTAAAAGTCAGAAAACACAATGAATTGTAGACTAAATACTGTCAACCACACATGGAAATACAACATTGTGTGAAACATTTACTCTAATGTAAACCAACAACAAAACTGGGATGTCTTTTTAGGTTTTAGCCTACAAAAATAAGTAAATACAACATATTAATGATACTTTAATACTGAATAACGATTAACCCCAATACACCTTTACTCTATACTTGTAAATCACTGCACATCCTCACAGAACAATGGTTAAAAGTTTTTCATTATCAATCATTGAGTGTTTTGCAACTCTTTAACCAACCTTGCAACCTTACCTGAAAAGGTAGAGATGAGCAACTGGATAGTTGAGGTTCAACTGGACACCGAAGTGAAGAGCAGTGATGTAGCGTTTATCTAGAACAAGACGACACCAGTGAGCACCACAGACATGTAACAAAAACTCACACAGAAAAACATATATAGTCTTGGCAAAACATTTTTACCGATAAAGCAATGGTCAAGTGCTGTAAATCTGTGAGGCGAAAAACAGGATTAAAGACAGCTCCACTTGAGCACACTGCTCAAAAACTTTGTGGATTTTTTGGGGGGATTTCTGGCCAAACCGTGTTTCCAATCATAAAACCAGGTTAACATGAAGCAGGCTGAGCCCTTCCTGAACGTCTACATAGGCATTTTGTGTTGACAAGTGAAGAAATGTGCTCTTGGGAGCAATTCTAAAAAGTTTTCGTTTTCTTTCTTTTTAGTTACAGTCTTACACTATTAACATGGGAGTCTATGAGGCTGTTCATGGGTGCTGCGGCCGAATCTTCGCATGTCAAGCTAAAACAATAAATCTGACAAATAAAGTAAAGCAAGTGTGAGCTAGAGGACACATTTTCCTACGTTTCTATGTATAAATTGTGTCTGTAGTGGTGCATTTGAGGCCATGGTAGTCGAATATGTTTTATTTTTTTTACACATTTCTCTCTCTTCTCCTCACTCTAGCGATGACATCTCCACTCTACCTCTCAAACATTCTTTCCATTGACACCAATGCATTTTTTTGGTGTGGTTTTTGGAAATTTTTGGGCAAAATTGTTAGCCAAAAGTCTTAGAAAAATCATAGCACACATGTCGGGGCCGAGCCGCACGTTTTGATATAACTTTTGTGTATATGTGTCAAAAACTCTGGTAGGTGTTTTGAGCCAAAAAACGGCGTAAGAATAATAATAATAACTAGAAAAAAATTCCTAAAGAAATTTTGAGTGTGCGTGACTCTGGCCTGGGACTCCCCCCCATACATCACTGACACTGTTGAGTAATTTTCAGAATATGACTTCTACCATTGCTTAGGTATGTGACAGATCAAGCTTTCAACAGGTGTTCATATGCTGATGCACTAGTAGTAGCGTAAACACGAATTTCAGCAGGATTAAAGACAGCTCCACTTGAGCACACTGCCACAGTTTAAGTTTAAGTAGTAAGCAAGCAGTAAACCATTGGTCACTCTGTGTCAGGTATCACTTTACATTACAGTTCAGTAGCATAGTATGAGTTTGGTTCTAATTTGATAATAGTGATAAATGCTTTAAAAAACTTAGAGTGTAAAAAGACCCAAATACATCCAATGCCAGAATTAGGCCATCAATGGCTATGACTTTGGTATTAGAAATACACCTTTTATCAAAATGATACCGCATTATAAATATCAGATAACATTATAAAGTTATACAGCTGTGTTAAATGTCAAATCAATCCACATGCAATCAAACATGCAACAAATCAGGATTCAGCAATAAGCTAGCATCAAAACTCACAAAAAGCACTAGGTCACACAGTTCTGATATCACACTAACAAAAACAGTGCTTTTTATCCAACATTAATTGAGGAAAAACACACACGCACATACACATACGCACACGCACATACACACACACACGCGCACATACACATACGCACACGCACATACACACTTACACACGCACATACACACACACACACACACACACATATATATATATATATATATATGTATATACTGTTTTTGTTAGTGTGATTTCAGAACTGTGTGACCTAGTGCTCACACAGTTCTGATATCACACTAACAAAAACAGTGCTTTTTATCCAACATTAATTGAGAAAAACACACACGCACATACACACACGCACATACACACACGCACATACACACACATACACATATATATATCTATCTAGATACATATATGTGCATACACACAGGCAGTCTGTACATTAATGACTTAATGATGAACTGTCAATCAAACCATTCAGTGCAATGAATCACTTAGTAGCAGACACACAGGTTTAATCATCTATAAACTACAGGACTACAGGACTCCCCATATAACACTAGCCAATAGTTTGCAAGGTCAACCAGTATCCAGACGATTATGAATGTTTTACAGCAAGCCCCCCCAACAATTTAAATAGCAATTCCTAAAAGACCTGTATTTAATCCCCACTGTTTCTCTATGGAACCACCCACACACCTCCCCAATACCCCAAACCCTTCCGAAATCGCCCCCCCGAGCCCCCCGCAACGTCACAATCTCCGCTTGAAGGTGCATGTAAATCAATCGCGATTCTCAAACCTCTCCCACAAATAGGCTCATAGCTCATCAACCCGACCTCCCACACACCTCCCCAATATCTCGTTAGAATCCTATGGACCCCAGCACATGAACCCTGCCCTCAAACCACCCCGCACGAGCCCCCCCGCCCCCCGCGAACGCCGATCGCCCCCCCCCCTCCGAAAACGACCCTAAACGGTCAAAATGCACACAAATACCCCCCCCCCATAACCCTCCACCACCGTCCTGACTGATAAGCACATGAATACATATAAGCCCAAATGTTAAAGAAGTCCAAAACCCACATCTTAGCATGCTAGAAACATATGCTGATGCACTAGCAATTAGCTTAAGCGCTAATTTTAGCATTGGTCGCTAATGTTAGCAAACAGCATATCTTTACAGCTAGTTGGAATATCAGTTGTAAATCCTGACTGATAAGCACATGAATACCTATGAGCCCAAATGTTAAAGAAGTCAAAAACCTACATTGTAGATAGCATGCTAGCGAAAGAGTTGAAAAAGATGTTTGCTTACCTTAGAGACTTAGAGCCAGAGAGGAAGAGTTGAGCTGGAGTACAGTTTATAAATACACCCGAAACAAAAAGAGCCAATTTGATTCCTCCAGTAAATATCCTCCAATTAAAGTTATTAAATGTGAAATGAATTACTGTTCATAAAATAGCCACCGTCATTCGTGGCCACCGTCTCTCCTCTTTCAAGCACGTTGCTAAGTAACGAACTAATGAGTTGCAGCTGACAGTTGCAACTGTCATGTCAGTTGAACAGACAGAGAGAAAAGGCTTACCGCACCCCTCGAACAGGAAGGATTTCTGGCCAAACCGTGTTTCCAATCATAAAACCAGGTTAACGTGAAGCCGGCTGAGCCCTTCCTGAACGTCTACATAGGCATTTTGTGTTGACAAGTGAAGAAATGTGCTCTTGGGAGCAATTCTAAAAAGTGTTAGTTTTGTATTCCTCCTGAAATTTTCCTGGCACTTTTAACATGGGAGTCTATGAGGCTCTTCATGGGTGCTGCGGCCGAATTTTCGCATGTCAAGCTAAAACAATAAATCTGACAGATAAAGTAAAGCAAGTGTGAGCTAGAGGACACATTTTCCTACGTTTCTATGTATAAATTGTGTCTGTAGTGTTGCATTTGAGGCCATGGTAGTCGAATATGTTTTATTTTTTTCACGAATTCTTCTGTCTCCTCTCCACTCTAGCGATGACATCACCCACTCTAGTTTTCAAACATTCTCTCCATTAACACCCATTAATTTTTCTGGTGTGGTTTTTGGCAATTTTTGGGCACAATTGTTCGCCAAAAGTCTTAGAAAAATCATAGCACACATGTCGGGGCCGAGCCGCACGTTTTGATATAACTTTTGTGTATATGCGTCAAAAACTCTGGTAGATGTTTTGAGCCAAAAAACGGTGTAAGAATAATAATAATAATAATAAACGCTAGTAATAACATAGTGTGCGCCTTGCAGCACGCACACAATAAACGCTAGTAATAACATAGTGTGCGCCTTGCAGCACGCACACAATAATAAACGCTAGTAATAACATAGTGTGCGCCTTGCAGCACGCACACAACTAGAAAAAAATTCCTAAAGAAATTTTGAGTGTGCGTGACTCTGGCCCGGGACTCCCCCCCATACATCACTGACACTGTTGAGTAATTTTCAGAATATTACTTCTACCATTGCATAGGTATGTGACAGATCAAGCTTTCAACAGGTGTTCATATGCTGATGCACTAGTAGTAGCGTAAACACGAATTTCAGCAGGATTAAAGACAGCTCCACTTGAGCACACTGCCACAGTTTAAGTTTAAGTAGTAAGCAAGCAGTAAACAATTGGTCACTCTGTGTCAGGTAGCACTATACATTACAGTTCAGTAGCATAGTATGAGTTTGGTTCTAATTTGATAATAGTGATAAATGCTTTAAAAAACTTAGAGTGTAAAAAGACCCAAATACATCCAATGCCAGAATTAGGCCATCAATGGCTATGACTTTGGTATTAGAAATACACCTTTTATCAAAATGATACCGCATTATAAATATCAGATAACATTATAAAGTTATACAGCTGTGTTAAATGTCAAATCAATCCACATGCAATCAAACATGTAACAAATCAGGATTCAGCAATAAGCTAGCATGAAAATTCACAAAAAGCACTAGGTCACACAGTTCTGATATCACACTAACAAAAACAGTGCTTTTTATCCAACATTAATTGAGGAAAAACACACACGCACATACACATACGCACACGCACATACACACGCACATACACACACACACACATATATACACTACCGTTCAAAAGTTTAGGGTCACATTGAAATGTCCTTATTTTTTAAGGAAAAGCACTGCACTTTTCAATGAAGATAACTTTAAACTAGTCTTAACTTTAAAGAAATACACTCTATACATTGCTAATGTGGTAAATGACTATTCTAGCTGCAAATGTCTGGTTTTTGGTGCAATATCTACATAAGTGTATAGAGGCCCATTTCCTGCAACTATCACTCCAGTGTTCTAATGGTACAATGTGTTTGCTCATTGGCTCAGAAGGCTAATTGATGATTAGAAAACCCTTGTGCAATCATGTTCACACATCTGAAAACAGTTTAGCTCCTTACAGAAGCTACAAAACTGACCTTCCTTTGAGCAGATTGAGTTTCTGGAGCATCACATTTGTGGGGTCAATTAAACGCTCAAAATGGCCAGAAAAAGAGAACTTTCATCTGAAACTCGACAGTCTATTCTTGTTCTTAGAAATGAAGGCTATTCCATGCGAGAAATTGCTAAGAAATTGAAGATTTCCTACAACGGTGTGTACTACTCCCTTCAGAGGACAGCACAAACAGGCTCTAACCAGAGTAGAAAAAGAAGTGGGAGGCCGCGTTGCACAACTAAACAAGAAGATAAGTACATTAGAGTCTCTAGTTTGAGAAACAGACGCCTCACAGGTCCCCAACTGGCATCTTCATTAAATAGTACCCGCAAAACACCAGTGTCAACATCTACAGTGAAGAGGCGGCTGCGGGATTCTGGGCTTCAGGGCAGAGTGGCAAAGAAAAAGCCATATCTGAGACTGGCCAATAAAAGAAAAAGATTAAGATGGGCAAAAGAACACAGACATTGGACGGAGGAAGACTGGAAAAAAGTGTTGTGGACGGATGAATCCAAGTTTGAGGTGTTTGGATCACAAAGAAGAACGTTTGTGAGACGCAGAACAAATGAAAAGATGCTGGAAGAATGCCTGACGCCATCTGTTAAGCATGGCGGAGGTAATGTGATGGTCTGTGGTTGCTTTGGTGCTGGTAAGGTGGGAGATTTGTACAGGCTAAAAGGGATTCTGAATAAGGAAGGCTATCACTCCATTTTGCAACGCCATGCCATACCCAGTGGACAGCGCATGATTGGAGCCAATTTCATCCTACAACAGGACAATGACCCTAAACACAGCTCCAAATTGTGCAAGAACTATTTAGAGCAGAAGCAGGCAGCTGGTATTCTATCGGTAATGGAGTGGCCAGCGCAGTCACCAGATCTGAACCCCATTGAGCTGTTGTGGGAGCAGCTTGACCGTATGGTACGCAAGAAGTGCCCATCCAACCAATCCAATTTGTGGGAGCTGCTTCTGGAAGCGTGGGGTGCAATTTCTCCAGATTACCTCAACAAATTAACAGCTAGAATGCCAAAGGTCTGCAATGCTGTAATTGCTGCAAATGGAGGATTCTTTGACGAAAGCAAAGTTTGATGTAAAAAAAATCTTATTTCAAATACAAATCATTATTTCTAACCTTGTCAATGTCTTGACTCTATTTTCTATTCATTTCACAACATATGGTAGTGAATAAGTGTGACTTTTCATGGAAAACACAAAATTGTTTGGGTGACCCCAAACTTTTGAACGGTAGTGTATATATACTGTTTTTGTTAGTGTGATTTCAGAACTGTGTGACCTAGTGCTCACACAGTTCTGATATCACACTAACAAAAACAGTGCTTTTTATCCAACATTAATTGAGAAAAACACACACGCACATACACACACGCACATACACACACGCACACACACACATATATATATATATATCTATCTATAGATAGATACATATATGTGCATACACACAGGCAGTCTGTACATTAATGACTTAATGATGAACTGTCAATCAAACCATTCAGTGCAATGAATCACTTAGTAGCAGACACACAGGTTTAATCATCTATAAACTACAGGACTACAGGACTCCCCATATAACACTAGCCAATAGTTTGCAAGGTCAACCAGTATCCAGACGATTATGAATGTTTTACAGCAAGCCCCCCCAACAATTTAAATAGCAATTCCTAAAAGACCTGTATTTAATCCCCACTGTTTCTCTATGGAACCACCCACACACCTCCCCAATACCCCAAACCCTTCCGAAATCGCCCCCCGAGCCCCCCGCAACGTCACAATCTCCGCTTGAAGGTGCATGTAAATCAATCGCGATTCTCAAACCTCTCCCACAAATAGGCTCATAGCTCATCAACCCGACCTCCCACACACCTCCCCAATATCTCGTTAGAATCCTATGGACCCCAGCACATTAACCCTGCCCTCAAACCCCCCCGCACGAGCCCCCCCGCCCCCCGCGAACGCCGATCGCCCCCCCCCCCTCCGAAAACGACTCTAAACGGTCAAAATGCACACAAATAACCCCCCCCCCCATAACCCTCCACCACCGTCCTGACTGATAAGCACATGAATACATATAAGCCCAAATGTTAAAGAAGTCCAAAACCCACATCTTAGCATGCTAGAAACATATGCTGATGCACTAGCAATTAGCTTAAGCGCTAATTTTAGCATTGGTCGCTAATGTTAGCAAACAGCATATCTTTACAGCTAGTTGGAATATCAGTTGTAAATCCTGACTGATAAGCACATGAATACCTATGAGGCCAAATGTTAAAGAAGTCAAAAACCTACATTGTAGATAGCATGCTAGCGAAAGAGTTGAAAAAGATGTTTGCTTACCTTAGAGACTTAGAGCCAGAGAGGAAGAGTTGAGCTGGAGTACAGTTTATAAATACACCCGAAACAAAAAGAGCCAATTTGATTCCTCCAGTAAATATCCTCCAATTAAAGTTATTAAATGTGAAATGAATTACTGTTCATAAAATAGCCACCGTCATTCGTGGCCACCGTCTCTCCTCTTTCAAGCACGTTGCTAAGTAACGAACTAATGAGTTGCAGCTGACAGTTGCAACTGTCATGTCAGTTGAACAGACAGAGAGAAAAGGCTTACCGCACCCCTCGAACAGGAAGGATTTCTGGCCAAACCGTGTTTCCAATCATAAAACCAGGTTAACGTGAAGCCGGCTGAGCCCTTCCTGAACGTCTACATAGGCATTTTGTGTTGACAAGTGAAGAAATGTGCTCTTGGGAGCAATTCTAAAAAGTGTTAGTTTTGTATTCCTCCTGAAATTTTCCTGGCACTTTTAACATGGGAGTCTATGAGGCTCTTCATGGGTGCTGCGGCCGAATTTTCGCATGTCAAGCTAAAACAATAAATCTGACAGATAAAGTAAAGCAAGTGTGAGCTAGAGGACACATTTTCCTACGTTTCTATGTATAAATTGTGTCTGTAGTGGTGCATTTGAGGCCATGGTAGTCGAATACGTTTTATTTTTTTTACACATTTCTCTCTCTTCTCCTCACTCTAGCGATGACATCTCCACTCTACCTCTCAAACATTCTTTCCATTGACACCAATTCATTTTTTTGGTGTGGTTTTTGGCAATTTTTGGCAAAAATTGTTAGCCAGAAGTCTTAGAAAAATCATAGCACACATGTCGGGGCCGAGCCGCACGTTTTGATATAACTTTTGTGTATATGCGTCAAAAACTCTGGTAGGTGTTTTGAGCCAAAAAACGGCGTAAGAATAATAATAATAAACGCTAGTAATAACATAGTGTGCGCCTTGCAGCACGCACACAATAATAAACGCTAGTAATAACATAGTGTGCGCCTTGCAGCACGCACACAACTAGAAAAAAATTCCTAAAGAAATTTTGAGTGTGCGTGACTCTGGCCCGGGACTCCCCCCCATACATCACTGACACTGTTGAGTAATTTTCAGAATATGACTTCTACCATTGCTTAGGTATGTGACAGATCAAGCTTTCAACAGGTGTTCATATGCTAATGCACTAGTAGTAGCGTAAACACTCATTTCAGCAGGATTAAAGACAGCTCCACTTGAGCACACTGCCACAGTTTAAGTTTAAGTAGTAAGCAAGCAGTAAACAATTGGTCACTCTGTGTCAGGTAGCACTTTACATTACAGTTCAGTAGCACAGTATGAGTTTGGTTCTAATTTCATAATAGTGATAAATGCTTTCAAAAACTTAGAGTGTAAACTGACCCAAATACATCCAATGCCAGAATTAGGCCATCAATGGCTATGACTTTGGTATTAGAAATACACCTTTTATCAAAATGATACCGCATTATAAATATCAGATAACATTATAAAGTTATACAGCTGTGTTAAATGTCAAATCAATCCACATGCAATCAAACATGTAACAAATCAGGATTCAGCAATAAGCTAGCATCAAAATTCACAAAAAGCACTAGGTCACACAGTTCTGATATCACACTAACAAAAACAGTGCTTTTTATCCAACATTAATTGAGGAAAAACACACACGCACATACACACACGCACATACACACACACACACGCACATACACACACACACACACACACACACATATATATATATATATATATATATATATATACACTGTTTTTGTTAGTGTGATTTCAGAACTGTGTGACCTAGTGCTCACACAGTTCTGATATCACACTAACAAAAACTGTGCTTTTTATCCAACATTAATTGAGAAAAACACACACGCACATACACACACGCACATACACACACACACACACACACATACACATATATATATATATATCTATATATCTATAGATAGATACATATATGTGCATACACACAGGCAGTCTGTACATTAATGACTTAATGATGAACTGTCAATCAAACCATTCAGTGCAATGAATCACTTAGTAGCAGACACACAGGTTTAATCATCTATAAACTACAGGACTACAGGACTCCCCATATAACACTAGCCAATAGTTTGCAAGGTCAACCAGTATCCAGACGATTATGAATGTTTTACAGCAAGCCCCCCCAACAATTTAAATAGCAATTCCTAAAAGACCTGTATTTAATCCCCACTGTTTCTCTATGGAACCACCCACACACCTCCCCAATACCCCAAACCCTTCCGAAATCGCCCCCCGAGCCCCCCGCAACGTCACAATCTCCGCTTGAAGGTGCATGTAAATCAATCGCGATTCTCAAACCTCTCCCACAAATAGGCTCATAGCTCATCAACCTCCCACACACCTCCCCAATATCTCGTTAGAATCCTATGGACCCCAGCACATGAACCCTGCCCTCAAACCCCCCCGCACGAGCCCCCCCGCCCCCCGCCCCCCGCGAACGCCGATCGCCCCCCCCCCCTCCGAAAACGACCCTAAACGGTCAAAATGCACACAAATAACCCCCCCCCCATAACCCTCCACCACCGTCCTGACTGATAAGCACATGAATACATATAAGCCCAAATGTTAAAGAAGTCCAAAACCCACATCTTAGCATGCTAGAAACATATGCTGATGCACTAGCAATTAGCTTAAGCGCTAATTTTAGCATTGGTCGCTAATGTTAGCAAACAGCATATCTTTACAGCTAGTTGGAATATCAGTTGTAAATCCTGACTGATAAGCACATGAATACCTATGAGCCCAAATGTTAAAGAAGTCATAAACCTACATTGTAGATAGCATGCTAGCGAAAGAGTTGAAAAAGATGTTTGCTTACCTTAGAGACTTAGAGCCAGAGAGGAAGAGTTGAGCTGGAGTACAGTTTATAAATACACCCGAAACAAAAAGAGCCAATTTGATTCCTCCAGTAAATATCCTCCAATTAAAGTTATTAAATGTGAAATGAATTACTGTTCATAAAATAGCCACCGTCATTCGTGGCCACCGTCTCTCCTCTTTCAAGCACGTTGCTAAGTAACGAACTAATGAGTTGCAGCTGACAGTTGCAACTGTCATGTCAGTTGAACAGACAGAGAGAAAAGGCTTACCGCACCCCTCGAACAGGAAGGATTTCTGGCCAAACCGTGTTTCCAATCATAAAACCAGGTTAACGTGAAGCCGGCTGAGCCCTTCCTGAACGTCTACATAGGCATTTTGTGTTGACAAGTGAAGAAATGTGCTCTTGGGAGCAATTCTAAAAAGTGTTAGTTTTGTATTCCTCCTGAAATTTTCCTGGCACTTTTAACATGGGAGTCTATGAGGCTCTTCATGGGTGCTGCGGCCGAATTTTCGCATGTCAAGCTAAAACAATAAACGTGACAGATAAAGTAAAGCAAGTGTGAGCTAGAGGACACATTTTCCTACGTTTCTATGTATAAATTGTGTCTGTAGTGTTGCATTTGAGGCCATGGTAGTCGAATATGTTTTATTTTTTTCACGAATTCTTCTGTCTCCTCTCCACTCTAGCGATGACATCACCCACTCTAGTTTTCAAACATTCTCTCCATTAACACCCATTAATTTTTCTGGTGTGGTTTTTGGCAATTTTTGGGCAAAATTGTTCGCCAAAAGTCTTCGAAAAATCATAGCACACAGGTCGGGGCCGAGCCGCACGTTTTGATATAACTTTTGTGTATATGCGTCAAAAACTCTGGTAGATGTTTTGAGCCAAAAAACGGCGTAAGAATAATAATAATAATAAACGCTAGTAATAACATAGTGTGCGCCTTGCAGCACGCACACAATAAACGCTAGTAATAACATAGTGTGCGCCTTGCAGCACGCACACAATAATAAACGCTAGTAATAACATAGTGTGCGCCTTGCAGCACGCACACAATAATAAACGCTAGTAATAACATAGTGTGCGCCTTGCAGCACGCACACAATAAACGCTAGTAATAACATAGTGTGCGCCTTGCAGCACGCACACAATAATAAACGCTAGTAATAACATAGTGTGCGCCTTGCAGCACGCACACAATAAACGCTAGTAATAACATAGTGTGCGCCTTGCAGCAAGCACACAACTAGAAAAAAATTCCTAAATAAATTTTGAGTGTGCGTGACTCTGGCCCGGGACTCTCCCCCATACATCACTGACACTGTTGAGTAATTTTCAGAATATGACTTCTACCATTGCTTAGGTATGTGACAGATTAAGCCTTCAACAGGTGTTCATATGCTGATGCACTAGTAGTAGCGTAAACACTAATTTCAGCAGGATTAAAGACAGCTCCACTTGAGCACACTGCCACAGTTTAAGTTTAAGTAGTAAGCAAGCAGTAAACAATTGGTCACTCTGTGTCAGGTAGCACTTTACATTACAGCTCAGTAGCATAGTATTAGTTCGGTTCTAATTTGATAATAGTGATAAATGCTTTCAAAAACTTAGAGTGTAAAATGACCCAAATACATCCAATGCCAGAATTAGGCCATCAACGGCTATGACTTTGGTATTAGAAATACACCTTTTATCAAAATGATACCGCATTATAAATATCAGATAACATTACAAAGTTATACAGCTGTGTTAAATGTCAAATCAATCCACATGCAATCAAACATGTAACAAATCAGGATTCAGCAATAAGCTAGCATCAAAATTCACAAAAAGCACTAGGTCACACAGTTCTGATATCACACTAACAAAAACAGCGCTTTTTATCCAACATTAATTGAGGAAAAACACACACGCACATACACATACGCACACGCACATACACACACACACGCACATACACACACACACACACACACACATATATATATATATATATATACTGTTTTTGTTAGTGTGATTTCAGAACTGTGTGACCTAGGCTCACAGAGTTCTGATATCACACTAACAAAAACAGTGCTTTTTATCCAACATTAATTGAGAAAAACACACACGCACATACACATACACACACGCACATACACACACACACACATACACATATATAGATATATCTATCTATGGATAGATACATATATGTGCATACACACAGGCAGTCTGTACATTAATGACTTAATGATGAACTGTCAATCAAACCATTCAGTGCAATGAATTAGTAGCAGACACACATGTTTAATTATCGGCTAGTGTTGTATGGGGAGTCCTGTAGTCCTACAGGACTACAGGACTCCCCATACAACACTAGCCAATAGTTTGCAAGGTCAACCAGTATCCATGTCAAGCTAAAACAATATATCTGACAGATAAAGTAAAGCAAGTGTGAGCTAGAGGACACATTTTCCTACGTTTCTATGTATAAATTGTGTCTGTAGTGGTGCATTTGAGGCCATGGTAGTCGAATATGTTTTATTTTTTCACTGATTTTTCTGTCTCCTCTGCCTTGCAGCGCACACAATAAACGCTAGTAATAACATAGTGTGAGCCTTGCAGCACGCACACAATTACAAACTGTTCACTGAGAGATTAGATTCTCAGAGATTAGATTAGATTCAACTTTAATGTCATTACACAGGTACAAGTACAGGGTAACGAAACACAGTTAGCATCCAACCAGAAGTGCAAAACAGTACATGGCTAATTTTTACGTATTTATTTTTCTACCTATGTTGTATATAGTATATATATATATAGTATACAGTATATAAACTAAACAAATACGAATAGCTTTTGCATCATCAGTACTTTTTTGGGGGATACTGAGGAAGGAATTTCATAATTAGAAGGGCCCTCTGACCTCCAGATGTCAGCAGTGCAATAAGGTTCAATGACAATTTATTATTATTATTATGATTATAATGAAAAGGCAGTGAAGTATTGTATAGTACACAATAAAATGTATAGGCCTATGACATCTTACAAAATGTAAGCTTATGAATAACAGTAATAACTTGCACTGAGCTATGTTATTCCTAACCTCCATTATTTTCAGTTATCAGCATTTTGACCTTCTCTTTTCAAGATCCTCCGCTTTGTAATACGCTACAAATACACTATTGACCCCCGAGTCATATCACCCACCGCGATGCGTCGCCCGCATTGCTCCGCAGACAACGCGGACCCTCCCGCTATACGTCCCTCTAACTCCGCGTCGCTTTGTCTGAGTCGCAAGCGCTGTGATTGGTCCGCTCAGAACGTTTTGTAAATAGTTGAGATACTCGTGTTGTATCGTTTGAGTGCACTTTTTGACGATTTTTTTAAGTTGACTTTTTATATTACATTTATACATACTACAATGCATATTGTTGTTGTATTGTTTTAGTGTTGTGATTTTTTTAAATTATACTTTTTGTATTACATGATTACACACCATGCATAGTTCACAGTTTATTATCACACCATCGTGAAGTTCAATTCATCGGCCACCACTTTTCTCCACTCGCCAGGCTGTATACGGAGAAGCTCGTCAAATCGGCTCGCTGACATTCGAAATTATCGAAAATGCATTTGTTCATCCAGGTCCCTCAGTGGGTGAACCAGTGTTGCAAATTATGCAAGTTATACAAATGTGGGTCATATCATGTTGAAATTGTAAAATGAAGGTATGATAATCTGAAAGTATGAAATATTGACAATGAATGTTTAAGATTTTGGATGGGTGTTTTGTAGATGGCGAGATCCGGCAAGAGCTCCAGTGCAGAAAAAATGAGGCTAGGTGTTCTCTCTACAGTGCTCTACTGTTGAGATTAGACTAGAAAAATGCAAACCTATGTTACGTAAATTCATTCAGGAAAAGGGAATGTGAATGGGTGATGAAGCATTATTAAGAGTTACTGTTATAAACCAATGTTTGTAGTATGTGCATGTGAGTTCTGGTTAGTTCTGGTTTTTGATGACCAATATTTTCAAATGTGATGTCACTTGTAATAGCAATAATTGACACTGGAGAAATAACATTAATGGAGGTTTATGACCAGTACTGCTGATGTGTATATTCTTCATTCCTAAATAACTATTCTGTGTTTTTCAGATGCCAAAGAAGAACTCACGCCAGGGGTCAGCACAAGGTTGCTGATGCTGATGGCTTCGCAGATTTTTCTCCCATCTTGCTCTTCATCCCCAACCCCAAGCTTGAAGGTGTGCTGCAAACTTGCAACTTGAAATTGAACAGCCATACAAACGTTAAACCACAACCTATTAACAAAAAGCATTTATCAAAGTCTGTTGAACATTTGGAAAGTGGTGAGCTGTGCTACACTGTGACTTCAAGCTGTCGTAACAGATATATACAAGGATCTTTCCATCAAGGACATGTGATGTTTAAAGATAATGCACACAATGTGTGACAAACAGTTTGACGGCAATATTGATGAACGAACTGAAAGATGTATGTAGTGACCTTGATAATGTTCTACTAAATGAGCTTTACACATCCATGCGGAATTGCAATCATATAAACCAAATTCATCTTTTGGTAAGTGATTTACCAGGATCACGTGCTGCATCATGTTGATTTTTCAGTGGAAGTTGGACAAGCATTTTGTGGCATTGTAGGACAAGATGACTACCCTCCAGAGTTGGCAAATATGTCAGTGATCTTATATGAAGCACTGCAGAGAGCACTACTAGGACATGGCAGCTGTTTTTTGTCATTGAATGATTGTACTTGTGCCATTATTGATCATACTACTGGTTATGCAGTGTTTGATTGCCACTCACGTAGTAAAGATGGTCTTGTTCATCGAAACGGGAGAAATGTGGTGTGTCAGAGACGCTGGAAGAGTCCAGTCATTTGCAACACATTAATGCTTGCAAATTCAATGAATACCTTTGAAAAACCTTTTGAAATAACTGGAATTAGAGTGACAGTGAGATCTGAAGACAGCAACAACGTAAGCAGCACGGGCCTAGTAGACTGAAACTGACAACGGACTGCGTGTGCAAGTTCTTTTGGAGCCAAAGGTCTGTAATGACAGGTACAAGTATTCAGAAACTTCCTAATATAAGGTTTATTTTCAAGTTTACTATTCCAACATGTTCACATTAGGTGGGAGAATGTTAGGCACTGAAAATGTATATTACTGGAGAATTAAAGCCAGTTTAGTTTTGTATTGTCTTAAAGTGATTTTCGGCCTTCAGTAGCTATTTCAATGGAACCTTTTTGTTTTGTATGAAACATATAAGGTTTCTCATCAAGTCTTATTATTCTAAAATGGTCACATTAGGTCCATCCATAGGAAAATAGTTAAGGCACTGATTTTGTGTATTACTTGTCAGTTATAGCAAACTCGGTTTTTTATTGGCTTAAAGGGATTTTCAGCTCTCAGTAACTTTTTTTAATTAATCATTTTGTTTTGCAAGAATTTCCTAATATATATATATTATATATTATACTAGATATTTCTTATCAAGTTTTACTAATCTACATGTTCATTTTAGGTGGGTGTACATTGAAGATGGTTAAAGCAATGAAAGTGTGTATAACTGAGGAATGATAGCCAATTTCGTTTTTTAGTGCCTTAAAAGTGATTTTCAGCCTTCAGTAGCTTTTTCAATGCATCTTTTTTGTTTCGTATGAAACTTATATAAGGTTACTTATATATTCTTATCAAGTCTTATTATTCTAACATGCTCTAATTAGGTGAATATACGTAGGGAGTATTTAAGGCACTGATTCTGTGTATTACTTGTCAGTTATAGCAAGCTCAGTTTTTTCACTGCTAATGTGACTTTCAGCTCTCACTAGCTATTTCAATGAATCTTAATTGTTTTGTGTGAAACTTCTTAATATAAGGTTCCATATCAGGTTTTACCATTCTAACATGTTCATATTAGGTTATTAAGCTCGGTTATTAAGCACAATCCTACATATTCAGATAATTATCTTGTTACCTTTGGAATGGACCTTTAGTAGAACCTAGGAGGTGCTATGAACATTTCTAGTAGCATAACACATAACTCTAACTACAACTCTGGAAATGGCGAGTATTCTGTTCTATGGGTTAACCCCTCGAGAGGTAACAATTAGTAGCATCATTTGAATGATTAATTTCACTGCATAATTGTAATAACTATTATGAACAGGATTTATTTACAGCTATCCACAACAATTGGTGTAACTTGTTGCACCAAGGTGTCATACATCCTTCATGGGGATAACATGTTCCTGATCCTTGCTTTTAGGTCAGGAAGTTTGCATACCAGTTGGCAGGACAATAACTGAAACCCCATTGATGGGTGGAGGATTTCTTCATCTTTCTGAATCACTTTGTAAAGCATACAAAAGTTAATCCTGGACAACCACAATTCTCATCTTTCAGTGAAGGCACTCACTTACTGCAAAGAAAATTGGCTAGTTCTCCTTTATTTGCTAGTTCTTTATTTGCCACCCCACTGCTCTCATAAGCCCCTCGAAAGCGCCTATGCTCCTTTCAAGAAGTTGATAAACACAGCTACTGATTAGCTAGTCATCTCCTGAATGAAAATGAATCCTGCAAAACAAATAACAATCTATGAAGTCCGGTCTTGTGGGCGAAGTGATGGCAGCCTAAAGTACGAGCTCCCGACTACAACAATCGCGGTAGTCGGTATCATACATAGGATTAAATGCCCCGAAGAAGCAGGAAAACTGCTTCGCAGATCATTGAAAGAAGTGAAGAAGAGGAAGAAGTCCTTTCACAAGCTAGTAGCACTAGCAATATGGAGGAAGATATGCCACATGTCGCCAAAGTGAAAGACGGATTTAGCAAGTTTGATTTAATTCTGTCAGAGCTTCGTGATTTTAGGAAGGAAAACAAAGAGCAATTAGATGCAGTGAGAGAAGACATGTCCAGCATTATCAATAGGGATGGAAGAAGCCGAGGAACGGATAACTTCCACAGAAACTCACTTACAAGCTACTGAGGAGATACTAATTGAGCTAACAAAACGCCAAACTCAAGTGGAATACAACTTGACGACCTGGAGGGGCGTCTTCGGCGTGAGAATATTAGAATATATGGAGTGACTGAGGGGGCCGAGAACAACTCATCGTCTGTGATTAACTTTGTTGAAACTCTGCTTGGAAAAGGCCTTGGTCTACCGTCGCCCGTAGTACTGGACATCGAGAGAGCGCACCGCGCACTTGGGCCGACGCCACCGGTGGGCGCCCCACCGCGGTCCTTTGTGGTCAAATTCGCAAGTTATCGGAGAAAGGAGGATATTCTTAAGCGTGCTTGGCAGGCAAAAGGTTTTGATTTTCAAGGCAAAAAGATCTACCTGGACAACGATTACGCTGCAGATGTACAGCGGAAACGTAAAGAGTATACGGCTGCAAAGGCAACACTCCGAGAGAAAAACATCAGATTTCAGACACCTTTCCCGGCAAGGTTGAGAGAGAGATGAAACCTACAGAGAGAGAGTGCACTACAGTGATGGCACGGTGATGTACACTCCGCACAAGAAGCGACGGAAGACATGGTGAAGAGAGGACTGTCATTAGCGTCGTGAAAAACCCCGTCCCTCTTTTGGAGCAACTAAAGCAACAAATGTGGCAGACCAGCCGAAAAAAAGGAAAGAAAGGCCTTTCGACGACAGGACGACACTGCGTAAGAACCGTATCTCTGGACTTGATGTTTGAGCGTGGTAATGCTTTATTCAACACCGTAAGGACTTTTTTAGTTTGTGTGGTGTTATGGCTTGTTGGTCAATTTTAACGACAAGGGCAAAAAAAGGCACTTAATTTGTAGTCGGGCATTTTACGCTTAAAATAGTAGACCCCACCGACACACGTAACAGTAACTCAAGTGACATAAAGAAAAATGGCTTTTCTGCGGCAACGTTATATGAAGCGGGAGGAAAATCAGCAAAGTTACTGGCTTTTAAATTAAAAAAGCAACAACTGGAAAATACAATACACAAAATTAAGGATCCCCAAACAAACACTATTGTCTCTAAATTGGTAGATATCCAACAATCTTTTTCGAAAGGTTATAGTCACTTGTACACCCAACTCAAAGTAGATGCTAGTCTTATGAATGCTTATTTGGATAACGTTAATTTACCGAAAGTAAGTGAAGAACAAAATAAATCCCTGACCTCAGCGATAACTGAACTTGAAAGCGCCAGGCCGGATGGCTTTCCCTCTGAGTGGTATGAGATGAAGGATCTTATTGTTCAAAATATGACCGCAACATTCAATAACGTTTTAAAACGGGAGCAATGCCTCCTTCCTGGAATGAGGCATCGATTTCTCTAATAGCCAAGGAGGGAAAGGATAAACTTGATTGTGGCAGTTATGGGCAACAGCCATGGGCGTCGTTAGCCCTGTTTTAGGGGGGCTGAAGCCCCCCCTAAATGTTCTTCAGCCCCCCTAAATAATTATGGGGATTATCATCGGGCCGCCGAAGAAAAACGATAATTAATAACAATATTTTATTTCGAAAATTACCGGATGCTCTCGGTTTAATGTCGGTCACTTGAGCGTCAAAAATGTAACCCACAAGTTCTAAAAACGAGTAAAAAACTGACGTCTTTGGGAATCGCTGGCCCCTCTCCCCCCCCCCCCCCCCCCCCCCCCCCCCCCCGTCGACAGAAAATGCCAGGGGCTAAGCCCCCCCTTTCTTTCAATCCTAGAAACGTCCCTGCCAACAGCTAGAATAAAAGTTAATAGAGCCATTTCCAAATCATTTAACTTAGAGAGAGGAAATGACAAGGATGCCCGTGCAGTCCATTATTCTTTGCTATCTTTATCGAGGCCCTGAGCCAGGGTATTATTCAAAATGGTTATTCACAAGCCTACTCTACTGAGATACATGGGATTTGGGTTATATAAAATATCTTGGAGTAAATGTCGCAAAAGATCTAACACAACTGTATGATCTAAATTTTAAACCTTTAGGCCAGAAAACAGTGATTTTAGACGATGGGATTTGATACCAATCCTTAGCTTTGAATCACGCGTTGAAGCAGTTAAAATGAACATATTGCCTAGGATGTTGTGTTTATTCCAAATAATTCCAATACTTGTTAGTGAAGAGCAATTCATTAAGTGGGATAAACAAAGTTCAAAGTTCATTTGGCAGGGGAGGAGGCCAAGGGTGAGGCTGAAGACCATTCAGTTGGCTAAGGAGAAAGGTGGGCCCTGCCTGAAGGATTATTACACCTCGGCCCAATTTAGAACCATGGTGTGCTGGTGTAATGGAGAATATGAGGCCAGATGGAAAGAAATAGAAATGAGAATTTCTGATGCTACCCCAATTCAGGCAATACTAGGAGATAAAAGGCTTATTAAGAAACAGATGCAACAAGGATCAATGTGGCTATGAAACTTTGGTTAAAATTCATTAATAAAAAAATAATTAAATTAATTAAAATATTGAGGTGGGCTCAGCGACCTGGACCTGGACCTGTACCAAACAGATTGGATGGAGTGTATACAAGTTGGATAGGGAGGGGTTTAACAGCATATTGTACATATTGACTTCCAGTCAATTCAAAGGCAACACCAGTTAAATAACGATTTTTTCAGATTAATACAAATACTATGTAAAAAGCTTAATGGGTAAAAACATCCTTGATTTTCCTATACTGAAAATATACGTCATATCAGGATGATTCGGGTCGTGAAATTAATTTCAAGACTTTATAAGGACTTTCAAGACCTTAAACCTAAACAATACATTAAACAATACTTAAACAATACATTAAACAAAAATGGGAAAGAGAAGCAAAAATTTGATTTCTAATTAAGTCTAATGAAGTACAGTGCTTTTTCTAAGAGAAGATCTCTAACTCAAATACATGGAGATGTTTTGGCTGGAAGTGCCTCAACAGATACTTTATAACACCTGATCAAAGTTCTCATTATTCGGGATCTTCCAGTTGTTGGAGAAATTGTGGTGTTCAAGGTGCTAACAATTTCCAACTTTTGGAAGATGATTCAATTCAATTTCTGAAATAAGAAATGTTAAGTGTTAATGTTAAGTTTAGCAGCACGGAAATCTGTCACCAAAAAATGGTTTGATGGAGGCCGGAGCAGAGATGGAGGCCGGAGCTATCCGTCTAAAACGGCCAGAGTATGTTTGATCCTGTGATCGTTGACTGTTTTTGTAAAGTTATAACTATTCACCCTATGTTTGTATTTGTTTCTGTCTGTGTATGTCTGTGAAAATAGAGAACAAAATGTAAAAAATTAAATCTATGACATCCCAGGTCTGATCAGGATTGCATTTCCCCAATGCTGCTACGCCAAGCAAAGTCCCAGCTGGTTTTAGATGTACAGGCATCTTGCCTTTCAATACAGACATTTTCCAGGAGATGGACTATCACAAGTCACAGTTCGCCCTGAACCATCGCCTCTCCGGCCTCCATCTCTGCTGAACCGGCCCAAGCCTCCTTTTTAGCTGACTAGGCAGGTCAAGCCTTTTCTCAGACTCAGCTGTACCTTTCAACTCAAACTACTCAAAAAGATTTAAATCTGCTCTCCGTCCATTTCCCAAAGCAGGATGATTGCAAAAAAAAGAAAAAAGACCATCGGAAATCTTGACAGAAACACCACCTGTGAAACAGGTGTTTTGTCTGTCTCTTCATAAACGGACACAATAAGTACAACAACCTGCAGATTGGGAGCGAAATGACCAGATCTCTGGCACAAAATGAAGACATAGATAGTGACAGTCAAGCAGTAATGACGTTAGTGCTTCAGAGAAAGGGTGTCAGTAGTGACTATACACATAAGTATCAATCAAACTTCTTCCACAGTTCCCACCTTTTTAAATTTAACGTCAACAAAACATGTATTTATCACTCATTATCTGGGGCCTGTTCTATCTAGGCCTTACATTTCACAAGTTATGAAACTCAACAATCTTACATTTCACCAACTCAACAATCTAACAATACATGATGTTATTGTTGCATGCTCTACTCAGCACAGCATACCTGATTTAGGATTGTGATTGTGATTAGATAGAACACAATTTCTTTGAAAGTATCAGGTCACTTAAGTGAATAGCTCTTGTTTAGCTCAATTTATAGGACTCCCAAAAATTGTCATTTTTCCTTGTTTAAGGTTGAATGGCATTATACACTTTGGAGATTTTGCGACCACTGTACTGTCCTAGAACTGCATTTCTAGTGCATACCCCATAGCATTTCCTAGTCAGACCCCACAGAGAACTAATAGCCATTCAAATCATGAGCAAACATCAGGACAGTTTATCAATGACACAAGAAACATGAGCATATCTCTTTCCCGGACATAACCAAAAGTCCTGTTCACGTGAGCTCAACACAACAGTGTAGATCCAAACACCATTCATACAATTCAGATTATTTCAGACAGCATAACGGTAATTATGTCACCTTTATCTGTTATTGTTGACTGGTCTGTGATTCAGGACTGCATACAACATTGTATTTCAGTTGGAAAATAGGAAGCAAACTGACATCTTTATTACATTGGCAAAGTAGTCACTTGGTACTTGACATTATATATCAGACATGTAAATGATACCCAAGGCAATGCAGTAATCATCAGTCTTGCTAGCTTTTGTACTTGGCTTGATTTGGGCTACCACCCACAATCTTACTGGCAGTCTTCAGAGAGCCTACTGCACTGCACTCTCCACAACACGCCGTAGACAAATTCCAAGAACAAAACCACAAGCAGCACAGCTGGTTAAATTGCCCAATTCCCTGTTAACTGATAATTCAAAGAAACCCCCACATAGGTCAGTCAATCAGCAAAATTCCAAGCTTCAGGTTCCAAAGCTAAAATGATCTTTTAATGTGAGCAGCCATGTTTGTAATATAGCATATAGCTAAGCAGCAATTATTAGCAAGTACAATAGTTATGACCTAACAGCAAATGTGACCCCCTGACGACAGTTAATCCAATACCCTACGGTTCTATAGCCATCAACAGACCATCAAGGTGTGGCCTGCAGGAGCTGACTCTGCACTCCAGGACAGATTCCAACACACGGACTGGAGTGCTTCTCAGGCTGAACACAGAAACGGATCACCACGTACCCTAATCAAAAACAATGGATGAACAAGGAGGTTCGGCTCCTGCTGAAGTCTCGCAAGGCCGCTTTCAGACCGCTTTCAGATCTACAGTGCATCCTGGGGTGACTTGAAGAGGGGCATCAAAAAGGCACTGCTACAAGCTGAGGATCGAGGAGCACTTTGACAACTCCGACCCCCGACGCATGTGGCAGGGCATCCGGATCATCAGTGACTTCAAGTCGAACACCATCACCCCGCCATCCACAGACTGAACAAGTTGAACAACTTGTACGCTACCCCAACGTAATGCTACCCCAATCACTCCATCTACAGACCACCAACCCATACACTCAACCCAACATACGTCCTCACCGCACTTAGCCGGATCAACGCGCGCAAGGCTGCTGGCCCAGATGACATCCCTGTCCGCGTGCTCAGAGCATGCACTGGGCAGTTTGCAGGAGTTTTTATGACATTTTCAACCTGTCCCTTGCTCAAGCAGCTGTGCCGGCATGCTTCAAATCCACCTCCATTTACCGGTCGTCATGCCTGAACGACTATCACCCTGTGCACTCATACTGGATCACACGCATACTGGATCTGGCAAAAGGTGAACGCAAATAGATATTGGGTCTCCTCTGCAATTGGAACAGAGAAGCAAAACAACAATCATTCACGATGCAAGAAGGTAACAGGGTTAGGCACAACAGACATGTATCACGCAGGCTACACCTGCTCAGAAACCGTGTCATTGCGTGTTGCGTGATGACCACTGGATTTCTAGGCCAGTGTTTCTTCTCCCAAGGAATAGATAAGAACAGTCTACTAAACAGCATTTCACTAGTCACAATTCAGTTTGTACAAATACCCTTCCAAACAGGTTTACTTGACACCCCATACTTGAAATAAATATGTTGTGGGTCCATTGACCCACTATAAGAGCTAACTGACAGTTGTGTGCACAGAAACTAATACTAATACAATATCATTGATATACTGTTAAACAACCTAACCAGTTAGCTTGACTTGAAAGAAAGGATGCTCTCTGACGACTGGATTTCTAGGCCATTTCAGTAGTGCATTTCACAGTCACAATTCAGTTTGTACAACGACTTTTCCAAACAGGTTTACTTGACACCCCATACTTGAAAGAAATATGTTTTATCATTCAAATATCCATTGACCCACTAATAAGAGCTAACTGACAGTTTTGTCCACAGAAACCCCATCAAATACTAATACAATTTCATTGATTAAACAACCTAACCTCTTAGTTTGACTTGAAAGAAAGGATGCTCTCTGTCTCCCCTATTCTTGATTTGTTATTGTTCTGATTGTGGCTGTTTACTGTCTGAGTGGCATTGAGCAGGCCACAGAAAGCTTCTTGTCTGAGCAAAAAACTAGAAAGGGTGAATGCAGTGCACATTATTTTCTTTCTGAACGACATTCATTTAGCTATGTCATCCTTTTCTTAACTTTTATTCATGCATAAAAGTACAATTACTGTTGTGTTTTTCTATATATGGACATTTCAGAAGTTTATTATTTTATTATTTATTATAAGTTTCATTAAAATGTTTATTTTATACCAGAGCTGCCAACACGTGAGAACTGTTTCAGGTTGAGCAAAAGTGTGGTTTCTCTTTAAGAGTGCAGTGAGCCCATTTGACTGGTGTCACTGTGATAAGGAAGCGGGAGTGTTGTTTGGTGTGTTTTGTATCAGCACTCAATCCAGTGTTCAGCCACTTGGTAAACTCTTTATGTCTGATTTCATGTTGTATGCTCTGTGTTGTCAGCTATCGCCATGTTTGTTGTACTGTGTTGGAGGCATATGATGTTTGCTGTCAATTGATAATTATTTGAGATTGAAATCATTATTATTTCAGGTTCATTACCGGCTGGTTTCCTTTGAAAGACATTAAACAATTAAGAAAACAAAACAAACTGAGTAATATCCATTGGCACACTGGAGAGCCCTTTCCGTGGGGAAAACGGAACAATTACAGGGCCCCAAAATCATATGAACTTTGAACTTGATTCTTAACTTCTACTTGGAATTCAGGGAGCAATCTACATGGAGCACATGAAGTGGCGGAGCGCATACGCGAAGTGGCAACGACCATGGCAACGCGTATACCTAATTAACACAACTCCGTTACCCATGGGTAAAAGACCACAATCCATACTTAATGGAGATTAGTTCATCAATAAACTGCCAGTCTGTCTTGCCCTTAGTATTTGATTGTCCCTCGCTGATTGTTTAATGCCACAAGTATCCCTCACTTGTTTAAAACCCACTTTACCCTTAAAAGTTGGTCTCCTGCATTATGACCGCCCACCTACTGTGCTTGGTCTAAAGGAAAACAACCCAACACCAAAGCGTAATAAACCTACATTTACAGCTAAAAACTATTAAACTAAGGTTTTCAGATGTATCAACACATTATAATTCACACGCCTAATTGGTTCCCCCCCTGGTCTGTATTAAGTAAAAACCTTGGCCTTCAGTCACATTTATCATGTAACTATATTGTAAATATATGTAAAGAACCTTTATCATATTCTTCATTAATCTACTTTTCATTTTACATTCAACTATTTGTCAGATTTGTATACAACACATTGTCAAGAGTCTACATCGGTTGTTGCTTGGCACTTATATAAACATTACATTAGTTTTAGCGATTTTTTTGTTGTTGAAAGATATGAACTTAGCTATTGAATGGGGTTTTATATAATGTATTGTGTTGTTGGTGGCATATCAAGATGAACGTCGTTTAGTTGTGTTATTGCCAAATTAAAAAGGCTTAGCGGACAAAAATATGTTTACATCTTTTGTGAGCCTTGGTCTGACTACCAAAAGGTGCACTATGGGTTCTGCTTTACACTCGTCTCTCCTTGCTTTACCATAGGTCTCTCCTTGATTTGGTGTTGCAGTCCTGTGCCGACACCGCCAACTGATGTAGAAAGTGTTTTGTCCATCTCTTCATAAAATCAACTCAGGGGAGTTTGGGATTAAATAAGTATTCTAATAAACGTCTGCAAAAATTAATTTAATTTAACAACCTGCAGATTGGGAAATAAATTATCAGACCTCTGGCAAAAAAAAAAAAAAATACAGTAGTACTCCCATCTGAAGGCGAGAGAACCTTCATTTATAGGGCACAAGAATGTAAACAAAGGGTGCTCAGTAGGATTAATATATTTACACAGGAAATCCAATTTCTTCCACACAAGGAAAGTTTTAATTTATTTAGATTATTTAAAGAATACACAGGGTACAAAATGTGAAGAGGTACTTGGCTCATTTTTACTTTTTTAATTTTCTACCTCTGTTGTAGAGTACCTCTGTTCTCTACATACTACATACTGTTTACAGTATGTAAACTAAACGAATACGAATAGCTTCTGCACCGTCAGTACTTTTATTTTTTGATACTGAGGGTGGAATTTCAAATTTAGAAATACATCTGACCTCCAGATGTAAATGTTGATTCATGTCTTTCTCCTAAACCTGTAGATACACATTTGCGTAACACCAGTTACAAAGGACGTCTAGTCCCAGTTTTAATGTTAAAAGGTGTGCAGATCACTTTCCAAAGCGTGGTTTGATCACTATGTTCAGGGGTCTCCAATCCTGGTCCTCGGGGGCCTGATTCTAACGAAGTGTTGTTATCAAGCTCTGTGGAGGTGTGCTGGCGCAGGGAAATATCTAAAACCGTCATGACAGCCAGCGGCCCTCGAGGACCAGGATTGGAGACTATTGGCGCTTTTCCACCGCAAATGTAGCACGACTCTACCCGACTATACTCGGTTTGTAGTAAACTCCTGAACCCGTGGGGTGGTTTTCCACCGCAAATTGTACCTGAAAAAGTACTCGGCGAAAGGGGCGTGACGTAGGCCCTGACGTCTTTTTGTACGCGACGTAAATAACACCAACGCAACCCACAAGTGGACAGAACCCACATTATAATTTTAGCCATGTTGACGAACTAGTCTTTTGTAACTTATCTGACTTTTAAAAAGCTTGTAGACTGTTGGTGTAATGGACTGTATCTGATAGTAATAAGTATTAGCTGCGGCGCTGTTGCTTTAAGTCGCTCTCGTGACTTCGTCACACTTTCTGGCCAATCAATGGCCGGCCGTCTGCTGACGTCACCTTTTAGCGCGACTTAAGATCGCCTGGTACCTAGAGCAAGAAGGTACCAAAAAAGTACCCGCTAGCCAGGTAAAAAAGGACCAGGTACCATGGAACTGCGGTGGAAACGCCAAAAATGCGAGTAGGGCCGAGGCGAGGCGAGCTGATTTCATGCGGTGGAAAAGCGCCATAAGGTAGACTCCTCCCAGAAGGCAGGGTTTACGCAGCACAAAGACCAGCATAAATATCACCGTTCTCTGACCATTTTCTCTGATTGAAATTTGCCCCCACCTATTGTCTAGATCAGTGGTTCCCAAACTGGGGGGCGCGCCCCCTAAGGGGGGCGCGGAGGTATTGCAGGGGGGGCGCGGCAAGGTTTAGAAACAAGGGATTTGTTTCAGTCATGGGCGTCAGTATGTTTGTGTCAGTCATGGGCGTCGTTAGCCCTGTTTTAGGGGGGCTGAAGCCCCCCTAAAATGTTCTTTAGCCCCCCTAAATAATTATCGGGATTATTATTATCGGGCCGCCGAAGAAATACGATAATTAATAACAATATTTTATTTCGAAAAATTACCGGATGCTCTCGGTTAAATGTCGATAACTTGAGCGTCAAACATGTAACCCACAAGTTCGAAAAACGAGTAAAAAACTGACGTCTTTGGGAATCGCTGGCTAGCTCACTCGCACCCCCCCCCCCCCCCCCCCCCCCGGCTAAGCCCCCCTTCTCTTTCAATCCTAGCAACGTCCCTGGTGTCAGTGTGGGGGGGCTCGAAAATATTCTAATCTTCAGAAAGGGGGGCCCTGCAGAAAAAGTTTGGGACCCACTGGTCTAGATGGTGATATTAGAGGGAGAGCACTGATGGGATCTTTTCTTTTTGGAGCTTGTGTTTTGTATATTACTACTGATAATTTAGCTTTTGTATATATATTGTCAGGAAGAAGAGAAGCAGCTGCCAATGTGGACATTGCCAATGTGGACCTGCCAAAGTGGACACACCAGTGGAAGGGGTAATCTTTTTCAATGTATCTATTGGTCAGATACCATTGGTGCAGCAGTTATGGTATCATCTTTTTTTCTTTTCCATAGGACTCAATTGAAGTTTGCATTCTTCACAATTAAAGACATGCAGCAGAGTGGACCTGTAACCTACCATTCTTTGTGGACCTGAGGTGATAGTGGCCGGCTCCTCCCACCCAGGACACCCTCTGCTTCAGCTGCTCCCTTCTGGAGGCTGCAGTCCATCAGGACTAAAACCTCTCGCCATAAGAACAGCTTCTACCTTTCGGCGATTGCACTCTATAGGGCTACGGCTCGGAATGACTTTGCCACAAACTCGAACCCCCCCGATCCAGCAGCCCACTGCACATGCCACTTTTGCACACAACACCTCAAAACCCTTTTTGACACCTTAAAATAACTTACTGCTGTGTTTGCACCACTGTATTGTAATGCTGTGTATACCCCCCCCCCCCTGACATTTTTACGCCATATAGTTATTGTACAATATTCTGTTCTTGTTAAATATGTTCTCATGTTGCACTTCCCTGCTAATGTAAAATCTGTGTTTGTATCACTTACATAGCCATTAAAACAAATTCTGATTATGAGTGGGTTGATTCTAAGAACTGTTCTCTGTCAAAGTGGACCTTTGGACCTGCCTGGCATCCTGGGCATGGGGGAAGAGAACCAGGCTAAAGTAGTATGGGAGGGTGTGGAATGACCTAGAAAAGGAAACGATCCTGGAGCCCTTCAAGTTCAAATTTCACAACACAGAAGATGTTGCAATAATGTGCAGAAATAATGGACCAAAGAAAATATTTGGCCTATTCTGAATGTCAATGTGAGTGGTCAAACTGTCGCCCCTGGATTGGAGTGCTGGATCTGGCTCAAATCGGTCCGCTGGACTTGAAACTGCTCCCGGTTCAGCCACTGCGAATGGGTCTCCGCCCCCCCCCTTTGGTGCACTGTCTCCCTTGGAGGGAGGAGTACCCCAGTGGGGATGAGACAAAAGGCAATTTGGAGCAGGCACCATCTGAAGGTGCCCCCGTTCCTCTTTTGGTCCCTGGCTCTCCGTTGAGACCCGTGTTTTTCGGTGGAAGGGCCCTTTTGCAGTGTGTTGCATGGATCCAGGTGGGACGAACCTCCACCTTCACTACCGTGTGAGTCACCAGGCATGGCCCAGGTATGGCCCGGTCCATCTCGGTGAGATAGAAGTCCTCCGTTTGTGCACTTTCACATACACGTAGTGTCCCTGTTGACACGAATCACTTGGCTCCCCAACAGGTTCAGGCAGGGAAGCTTTCACCTGTGAATGCACAGCCCTAGCTGCCCTAGCTAGGGCATAACAAAAGTTTAACATTGTATCATCCGTCTGGTGGATATTCATCTGTTTCATTGATAGTGGGGGAAAGACAATCTCATTGGCCTCCCTAACACTATCTCGTGTGGAGAAAGCCCATTCCTCTGGGGAGTGGACCTCATGGCCATGAGGGCTAGTGGGAGCGCATCAGGCCATTTTAGACCCGTCTCCTCAAATAACTTGGCTAGTTTGTTTTTCAAACTTCCATTCTGCCTCTCCACTGCCCCCGCAGGTTGTAGGGGCAGTGAAACTGCTGGTTGATCTGGAGTGCTTTAAAAAGTTTTTGAACAATTTGAACAATTTGATCTGTGAAATGGGAACCTCTATCACTGGACAGTCTTGTGGGGATCCCATATCTACAGATCACATCTCTCATGAGAATCTTGGCTTCCGTGGAGCATCAACTTTCTGACATGGGTAGGCTACCACCCATTTCGAGAACATGTCAACAATTACAAATACATACTCAAAATTACAACACTTGTTCATCTGAATGAAATCAATTTGTAAATGCATAAAAGGACCACTGGGTGGCGGGTGGGCTATGTCTCTTGTCTTAGGTCCCTTACTGGGGGACATTTCAAGTATGACCCTGAGCACATACTTGGTGGAAAGATTAGGTGCAAACAAATCAGTATTTACTATCAAGCCCCCCCTTGCTCGTATGGTTGCGCCATGCGAGCCAACCAAGGGACCAATGCATGTGGCCCCACCACGCGGCAATCGGCGTGGCTCCACACTGCTGAAGTTGGATCTTTCACACAGCCAATGGAAGGTGGAGCGTGAAGGTCTGCCCCAAGAGAGGGAGTGTGTGCTCTGTGCTCACACACCTAGACAATAATAACACTTATGTGCGTATGTTGTTTGTAGACTCAGCTCTGCTTTCAACACGCATCCCCTCCAAGCTGATCACCAAACTTGGAGAGCTGGGCATCAACACCCCCTCTGCCATTGGATTATGGACTTTCTGACCAACCGACCAACCCGACCACTGCTCCTCCACCATCACACTCAACACAGGTGTACCACAGGATGTGTGCTCAGCCCGGTCCTCTACTCTCTCGTCAGTATGGCTCCAACGCCATCATTAAATTTGCTGATGACACCACGGTGACCGGCCTCATCACCAACCAAATACAGCACCTGGCCATGTGGTGTGGTGACAATATCCTGCTCCTTAAAGCCACAGACCAAGGAGCCTATCGTGGACTTCAGGGAGAACACGCACGACTCCATTCAAATAAACGGGATGGCCGTTGAGGATGCAGCTACAAGTTCCTGGGGAGCCATAAAACCTGCTTTCACGAGAACATTCCTAAATGACATTTGTTTTACATGAAGTGTGGCAGTGTTTTTCCACACTATCAGATGCTGAAATATGTAAATTAACTGTGTGCTTTTCTAATAAAAAGAGGAGCCTCAGATATGGACTTGGGGAGAGCAGGGGGGAGGCCAAGGAGGGCTTTCCCTGGTTTTTGTCTGTGTAAAATTATAACCATTGTCTCATTGTTTGTACTATTATTATTGTTTTATTGTTCTTTATGTACTTTGTTTTTCTCCTTCGTGAGCTACATTTAGATCTGAACCTAACACTTTCACATACACATAGTCTCCCAGTTGATAGGAATGACAATCCATCTTTTCATTTATGTTCCATTCCGCCTCTCCACTGCCCCAGCAGCGGGGCAATTAACAACAATCCTCCATTCTTTCTTGCTCCATCTGAGGAGTTAATGAAAATATTTCTCGCCATATGGCACCTAAATCGTGACAGGTCTAGCTAACGCAATACCTGTGACTGAACCTAGAAAAGACTTCGCTTGTTTGGGTGTTCAAGGCTTCGGTAACAATCAGATGGCCTCCATGCTATCGGGGTCACTACATACACACACTCTGTACCTTTCAGTTGATGGCCCAGATACCTGACCTCCTCAAACCATAACTGGAGTTTTGCTTTCGAGGCCTTTGTCAGCCAAGCTTGTAGCACTGCAACACTGTCCTGTTGGCAGGAGGCAAGATCCTAAGAACATATGGACCAAAGTAGAACTGAGGTGATGGATGTCCTCTGTAAGGCTTGACTAAACAACGTAGGTGATTTAGTGTACCCCTTTGGTACACACGCATACTGAATCTGGCAAAAGGTTAACGCAAATAGATATTGGCTCTCCTCTGCAATGGGAACAGAGAAGCAAAACAACAATCATTCACAGTGCAAGAAAGTAACAGGGTTACTTGCTAAGTTGTCGTAACAGGCTTAGGCACAACAGACATGTATCACGCGTCGCAGGCATTACCTGCTCAGAAACCGTGTAATTGCGGTTTACTTGACACCCCATACCATTACTGACACCCCATACCTGAAAGAAATATGTTTTATCATTCAAATATCCATTGACCCACTAATAAGAGCTAACTGACAGTTTTGTCCACAGAAACCCCATCAAATACTAATACAATTTCATTGATATACTGTTAAACAACCTAACCTCTTAGTTTGACTTGAAAGAAAGGATACTCTCTGTCTCCCCTATTCTTGATTTGTTATTGTTCTGATTGTGGCTGTTTACTGTCTGAGTGGCCTTGAGCAGGCCACAGAAAGCTTCTTGTCTGAGCAAAAAACTAGAAAGGGTGAATGCAGTGCACATTATTTTCTTTCTGAATGACATTCATTTAGCATCTTAACTTTTATTCATGCATAAAAGTACAATTACTGTTGTTTTTTTTTTGTACAATTACAGGGCCCCAAAATCATATGAACTTCGAACTTGATTCTTAACTTCTACTTGAATTCAGGGAGCAATCTACATGGAGCACATGAAGTGGCGGAGCGCATACGCGAAGTGGCAACGACCGTGGCAACGCGTATACCTAATTAACACAACTCCGTTACCCATGGGTAAAAGACCACAATCCATACTTATGGAGATTAGTTCATCAATAAACTGCCAGTCTGTCTTTCCCTTAGTATTTGATTGTCCCTCGCTGATTGTTTAATGCCCAAGTATCCCTCACTTGTTTAAAACCCACTTTACCCTTAAAAGTTGGTCTCCTGCATTATGACCGCCCACCTACTGTGCTTGGTCTAAAGGAAAACAGCCCAACACCAAAGCGTAATAAGCCAGGTAAAAACGATTCAACTAAGGTTTTCGATGCATTATAATTCACACGCCTAATTGGTTCCCCCCTGGTCTGTATTAAGTAAAAACCTTGGCCTTCAATCACATTTCCGTCATATTCATCATTAATCTACTTTTTATCTTACATTCAACTATTTGTCAGATTTGTATACAACACATTGTCAAGAGTCTACATATGACTTGTGATTGAATCGGGCTATCAGTTTTTGCTTGGCACTTATATAAACATTAAATTAGTCTTAGCGACTATGTAACAACAAAGGAACTTTGTGAGGAACTCACATAATCTGTAATTTGTTAAAAGATGTAAAATTTGTAGAAAACATTTTTGAACAGTAAAAGTTGATTAGAAACTGGTAATTCAGAGTTACAGGCAAAACTTTGTCGTTGCAATAACAAACGCTACTAAGGACCTGAATCTATGAACATATAGATTTGATAATGATTAGAAACTGCTCATTCAGAAGTTACATACAAAAAGTTTGTCCTTGCTTTGAAAACGTTACAAAGGTGCTGAAAAGCCAATACAAATACAAAACTGAAAATACAATACAAAACTGAACGTACTTTTATGGACTTGTAATGAACAATTGAATTGCCAAAACAACTTTCAAATGCAGTGAGCAGTGACTAGTCAGTCATGATTTCAGTGCATAAACTATTTTCCCATGTATACAACTCCAATATGAACATATTAGAGTAGTAGAAAATGATTAGAACTGGTCGTTCAGAAGTTACATACAATTAATTTTTTCTCGTTGCATTGAAAACATAACAAATGCGCTGAAAAGCTCTTTAAGGCAATAAAAACCTGAACATACTTTTATGGACTTGTAATGATCGATTTCAGTGCCAAATCTACTTTCCAAAGTATAAACCACCAATGAGAAAATATTAGAATAGTAAAAGTTAATTACAAACTGTTCACTGAGAGATTATATACAAAACTCTGTCGTTGCAATGAATACATTACAAAGGCGCTGAAAAGCACTTCAAGGCAATAAACAACTCCAATATGAACACATTAGAATATTAGAAAATTATTAGACACTGGTCATTTAAACGTTACATACTTTTTTTGTTGTTGCATTGAAAACGTTACAAAGGCGCTGAAATACTTTAAGACAATAATACTAAACATGCTATTACTATTATTAAGTCATGATTTCGGTGCATAAAATCTTTTCCCATGTATACAACTCCAAAATGAACATATTAAAATGGTAGAAAATGTTTAGAAAATGGTCGTTCAGAAGTTAAATACAATTCTTTGCCGTTGCATTGAAAACGTGCATCTGTTCCTAGTTGCGGTAAATTGCAGATTTTCCACAGAAATTAAATGCATGATTTCTTGTCAATATAAATGCCGTAAAATAATAATGTTATAGAAGTATTTAATGATTTACCGAATAACTACCGAATGTTACGAGTCTACTTAGTAGGTAGTTGACATGAAGCTAAAATTGATAACGTCAAAGTTTACTTTCATCAACAAATTATCAGGGATTATTAAACGTTCGCATTTGTATGTAACGTTGTAATGTATAACGTTAAGTAACTTTTCGCATTTGTTTGTGTGTAACGTTATAATACAATTTTGTAAACTCTCCTTGCATTAGCTGGGTATCGTCACAAATTAGATTAGATACAGGGTAACGAAATACAGTTAGCATCCAACCAGAAATTGTATACTCTGTTACAGAGCACAATGAGCATTAATCCATGTTTAATACTGTAGCATCATACATTTGTCTTTAATCACTTTAATCTGTACCTACCCTGTATATTCTGATTATACTGTTCATACTGTGTCTATTCTGAGTATACTTAAATTTATTATATTCTGTTTTAATAACTGTTTTGCATTTCTGGTTGGATGCTAACTGTATTTCGTTACCGTGTACTTATACCTGTGTAATGACATTAAAGTTTAATCTAATCTCAGAATATACACAGTATGAACAGTAAAATCAGAATATACAGGGTACAAAATGTGAAAGAGTACATGGCTCATTTTTACTTTTTTAATTTTCTACCTCTGTTGTAGAGTACCTCTGTTCTACTACAGTATGTAAACTAAACGAATACGAATAGCTTCTGCACCGTCACTACTTTTATTTTTTGATACTGAGGGTGGAATTTCACATTTAGAAGGGCTGACCTCTGACTTCCAGATGTAAATGTTGATTCATGTATGTCTCCTAAACCTGTAGATACACATTTGCGTAACACCAGTTACAAAGGACGTCTAGTCCCAGTTTGAATGTTAAAAGGTGTGCAGATCACTTTCAAAGCGTGGTTTGATCACTATTGCAGGGGTCTCCAATCCTGGTCCTCGGAGGCCTGATTCTAATGAAGTGTTGTTATCAATCTCTGTGGAGGTATGCTGGAGCAGGGAAACATCTAAAACCGTCAGGACAGCCAGCGGCCCTCGAGGACCAGGATTGGAGCCATTGCACTCTTCAATAGGGCCAAGGCTCGGAATGACTTTGCCACAAACTCCAACCCCCCCCACCCGATCCAGCATCCCACTGCACATGCCACTTTTGTACACAACACCTCAAAACCCTTTTTGACACCTGAAAATAACTTACTGCTGTGTTTGCACCACTGTATTGAAATGCTGTGATACCCCCTCCCCCCTGACATTTTTACACCATATTGTTATTGTACAATATTCTGTTCTTGTTAAATATGTTCTCATGTTGCACTTCCCTGCTAATGTAAAATCTGTGTTTGTATAATTTACATAGCCATTAAAACAAATTCTGATTATGAGTGGGTTGATTCTAAGAACTGTTCTCTGTCAAAGTGGACCTTTGGACCTGCCTGGCATCCTGGGCATGGGGGAAGAGAACCAGGCTAAAGTAGTATGGGAGGGTGTGGAATGACCTAGAAAAGGAAACGATCCTGGAGCCCTTCAAGTTCAAATTTCACAACACAGAAGATGTTGCAATAATGTGCAGAAATAATGGACCAAAGAAAATATTTGGCCTATTCTGAATGTCAATGTCACGAATGAACCAGAGGGGGGGGACCCAGAAAGCAGACCAGAGGTGAAGAGTAAATGGAACTGTTTATTAACAAAAAGCAGGGCTGGTGCCGAAACTGGACCAAGGAGCACAGGTGAGTAAAGCAGGGCTGGAGCAGACTGGACCGAGGAGCACAGGTGAGTAAAGCAGGGCTGGAGCAGACTGGACCGAGGAGCACAGGTGAGTAAGCAGGGCTGGAGCAGACTGGACTGAGGAGCTGAGGCACGTAAGTTGACTGAACGAACTGGCAAAGAAGGAGAGGATGAACCATGGTTTTAACTGCAGCTGACGATGGTGGATGAGATGCAGGTGTGCCAATCAGCTCAGGACAGGAGTCACGCCCAGGAAGCTCCAAACAAGGACAGGGGTGGAGGAACACACACACACACACACACACAGGAGGGAGGAGGCACTGAGCCCATGGACAGTACCTCCCCCTCAACGGACGCCTCCTGGTGGACCGCCAGGCTTGTCAGGGTGAGCCCGATGAAAGTCCCTGATCAACTCTGGGTCCAGAATCAAGGCCCGCGACACCCAGGAGCGCTCCTCTGGACCATACCCTTCCCAGTCCACCAGGTACTGCAACCCACGGCCACGCCGACGAACATCCAGGAGGCGACTGACCGTAAAGGCAGGGTGACCATCGATAATCCGGGTGAAAGGAGGGGGTTCGGACGGAGGAGAGAGTGCACTGGAAGATACTGGTTTGATTTGAGATACATGAAACGAGGGATGGATACGGAGAGAGCGGGGCAATTTCAGTTGTACTACCACAGGATTAATGATCTTGGAGATCTTGAACGGTCCAATGAATCGGGGTGACAGTTTTTTAGATTCAGTTCTTAGAGGGATATCCTTGGAAGAAAGCCAAACAGACTGACCTGGGACATAGGACAGAGCAGCAGTCCGGTGGCGGTCGGCGTAGAACTTATTCTGTGCAGATGTTCGACGTAGAGCCTTCCGAGTGTCCAACCAGATCTTCCGACACCGCCTTATGTGAGACAGGACAGAGGGCAAAGCAATCTCCATCTCCTCAGTAGGAAAAAGCGGGGGCTGGAAGCCTAGAGTACATTCAAAGGGGGAGCGACCTGTAGCAGAGGAGACTAGAGAATTATGGGAATACTCCACCCAAGTCAAGTGCTTGCTCCAGGTTGTAGGATTGCTGCCTATTATGCACCGCAAGGCCACCTCCAGATCTTGGTTAGTCCTCTCTGTCTGACCATTAGTTTGAGGATGGAAGCCTGAGGACAGGCTGACTGTGGCCCCTAATGCCTCACAAAAGTTCTTCCAGACATGTGAAGTGAACTGCGGTCCCCTGTCCGAAACTATGTCCTTAGGAATGCCATGGATTCTGAATACATGCTGGACGAGAAGGTTAGCAGTCTCGAAGGCAGAGGGCAATTTAGGAAGAGCAACAAAATGAGCAGATTTAGAAAAACGGTCAACAATGGTCAGAATAACTGTGTTACCGTTAGAGGGAGGTAGACCAGTGACGAAGTCGACGGCTATATGGGACCAGGGTCTTGGCGGTATGGGCAGAGGACGGAGTTGACCCGCTGGAGGTTGATTTGAAGTTTTGTTCCTTGCACAGATCGTGCATGCAGCAACATATTCCCGGACGTCAGCCTCCCTAGTTGGCCACCAGAAGCGACGGCGCACCTGGCCAAGGGTTCGCCCTACGCCGGGATGACAGGACAATTTAGAATCATGAGCCCATTGAAGTACCTGGGAGCGGACGGCTTGGGGCACAAACAGCTTGCCGGGGGGGCCAAGACCAGGATCAGGTTCAGCTGACTGAGCTGCACGAACCGTAGACTCCACCTCCCAAACAAGGGTCCCGAGAATGCAGGAAGTAGGAAGGATGGTTTCAGGTGAGCATATGGAGTCGTCAGAAGAAAACTGCCGGGAGAGAGCGTCAGGTTTAGTATTCTTTGAACCCGGGCGATATGTCAGAGTGAAATTAAAGCGACCAAAAAACAGAGCCCAGCGAGCTTGGCGAGAGTTCAGCCTCTTAGCTGATTGAATGTAGGACAGGTTCTTGTGGTCGGTCCAGGCAACAAAAGGTAGCTCCGCCCCCTCCAGCCAATGTCTCCACTCTTCTAGCGCAAGCTTGACAGCCAGTAACTCCCGGTTACCAACATCATACTTCTGCTCAGCTGGGGAGAGGCGTCTGGAAAGAAAAGCACATGGATGAAGTATGTCCTCCGTCGCTGACCTTTGAGAGAGAACAGCCCCCACTCCGATGTCCGAGGCATCCACCTCTACTATAAATTGCTTAGTTAGGCAGGGCAAGAACAGGGGCTGTGGTAAAGCGACGCTTGAGATCAGCAAAGGCTGAAGAGGCTTCAGGCGACCAGGTGAAAGGTATGCAGGTGGAGGTGAGTTTTGTCAGAGGTGCCGCAATCCGACTGTAATCTTTGATAAAGCGTCGATAGAAGTTAGCGAAGCCCAAAAACCGTTGTAACTGTTTGCGAGAAGTTGGTTCTGGCCATTCCGCAACAGCTTGAATCTTGCTGGGATCTGCCTTCACCTGACCAGCTTCAATGATATAGCCCAGGAACGAGACAGAAGTAGAGTGGAACTCACACTTTTCAGCTTTTACAAACAATTTATTCTCTAGGAGACGCCGAAGAACTAGCAGGACATGAGTTTGGTGTTCTTCCAGATTCCGAGAGACAGACAGACAGTTCCCAAAGACAAAACGATTCAGAAAATCCCTGAGGACATCATTAATGAGAGCCTGGAAGACAGCTGGCGCATTAGTTAATCCAAAAGGCATCACTAGGTATTCGAAATGGCCCATAGGTGTGTTGAATGCCGTCTTCCATTCATCACCCTCCTTGATCCTAACCAGGTGATAAGCATTCCGCAAGTCCAGTTTAGTAAAGATGGTCGCACCCTGGAGCGGTTCGAACGCTGTAGACATGAGAGGCAAGGGATACTTGTTCTTTACAGTGATGTTATTTAACCCTCGATAGTCTATACATGGTCTCAAAGTCTTATCTTTCTTGTCCACAAAAAAGAATCCAGCGCCAACCGGAGAAGATGATGGACGAATGATACCAGCAGCAAGAGAGTCCTTGAGGTAAGTTTCCATGGCCTCCCTTTCAGGTCGGGAAAGATTGTACAGACGTCCAGTTGGAAGTGGCGCCCCAAGTAACAGGTCGATGGAGCAATCATAAGGACGATGTGGGGGCAGAGAGAGAGCCTTTGTCTTACTGAAGACTTCAGCCAAGTCATGGTATTCTGCAGGGACAGTAGACAAATCAGTAGGCTTAGATTCAAGTTCTCTGGCTCTCTCAGTTGGTGGCATAGCAGAACGGAGACAAGAAGCATGACAAAATGTACTCCAACTCACAACCTTGCCTGCAGACCAGTCAATGATGGGATTATGTAGTTTTAGCCAGGGAAATCCCAGGACCAATGGGCATTGTGGTGAATCAAACACAAAGAAACGAATGGACTCATGGTGATTGCCGGAAAGAATTAAATCAATTGGTTCAGTTTGGTGACTGACAAAAGCTAAGTGTTTTCCGTTGAGGGCACTCACCCGGCTTCTTTCTGGTAGTGGTTCGGTGGCAATTCCTGCTTTACGAATCAGGTTAGAGTCCAGAAAGCTCTGTTCAGCCCCGGAGTCGATGAGCGCTTGCAGCGAGAGAGTCTGTTGATGGTTGTTGAGAAAAGCAGGAATCAGAAGTCGTGGGAATTGAAGTTCAGAAACGATGGAGTCGCTCACCAGTACTCCCACTCCTACTGATGAGCTGGGCCTTTTGGGCGAACAGGACATGATCGTAGGAAATGGCCAAGCTGGCCACAATAGATACAAGCCCCTGCAGTCATTCGCCTTTGGCGTTCTCCAGTGGTCAAGCGAGTTCGCCCCAGTTGCATTGGTTCTTCTTGGGGCGGAGCTGGAAGTGCCGGCATCAATGGAGTGTGTTCAAGAGTTCTGCCCGGTGGGGGTATAGATGTTGCGGGGTACCGCTGAATCTTTGGGTCTCTTTCTCGCTTTCGTTCCCTCATTCGATTGTCCAGTCTAATAGAGAGAGAGATTAAACCATCCAAAGCGTCTGAATCATCGCGTACCGCCAACTCATCTTTCATAGATTCGGATAGACCATACAAAAAGACCCCTTTTAAGGCCCTGTCGTCCCAGCCTGACTCTGCGGCTAGAATCCTGAACTCTACAGAGTAATCTGCAACGCTTCGTTGGCCTTGACGGAGATTGAGTAAACGTTTTGCAGCATCTGCAGCTTCATTAGGATGGGCAAAGACTTTCTTAAATTCCTCAACGAAATGATGGTAGGTTGTAGAACTTGCCCCTGTGCTGCCTAGGAAAGCCTCTGCCCAATCCAAAGCTCTGCTTCTTAATAGCCCAGTCATGTACGATACCTTGGCACAGTCTGAAGCAAAGGTTTGAAATTGGCGGTCAAATACCAGCGAACATTGCAGAAGGAATCCTTTGGATTTGGCCAGGTCACCTCCATAAGGTTCTGGTGCAGGAACGGGAGATTCGGAGGCTGGACTGGATGACTGAGTAACGGCAGTTATAGGCTGGCTTTGTGTGGGAGCTGATGAGGGGGACAGGTGGTTAGCAATATGCTCAATGAGCGACCCGATCTGAGTTACTGTAAGAATTTCCCTTAAATCGGTGTCGTGTTACCAAAGAACTATTAGAATTTCTCAGTTGTCCGTGTGTGAAGATCGTTCTCCCAGTTGCGAACCCACGAGCTCGGGAGCACTGAATACACCAACCCAAGCCGTACAGCAAAGAATGGTTTATTCAGAATGCTCAAATAAAGAAGGTTACATACAGAGTATATATAGGTGAAGACAAGGAGGGGCTGTGTACGAAGGAATGTACAGGTGTGTGCATAACAGGACATAAGTCCAAACTTAATCCGTGAGAACAAGAACCAGTTATGTCTCCCAGGCATCATGTCCCGAGAATAACAGAATAACAGGAAACAACAAAAGCGGGGGTGTTATGCAGGGTACAATTAGGCAGACATAAGTTTAACATGACATGACCTTTAAACAATATTCTCACAATCCCCTCTTTTAAACTTAGGTCTGCCAACAGGCGCCAGAGGGATCGGACGGTAAGACAGAGAGGCAATAGTGGCATAAACACGATCCATCAAACAACGAAAAATACAAGGTCCAAAAAGACAGATCAGTAAACACACCAAGAAAATAGGAACCACCATGGATAAATACGGAGACCATGTCCCAAGTAGCCCATAAATCCATCCCCATCCCCATCCATCTCGTCCGTGTTCGTCAAGGTGTAAATCAGAAGATATATCCCTCATTATGCCTAATTGTGTGGCGATAATCCCATGTTCGTCATCCTCAGCAGGGACATAGGTACAACAAGTGTCCCCCACCATGGCACCTACCTTGGCTAATAGCATATCTAAGGCCATGCGATTCTGTACAGTGGTTAGTCTGAGAGCGGTTAACTCCATCTAGACCCTGTGTGGGATAAATAAGAAGAGTGAGTGCAGGATGAACAGGTGGTCGCGTCGTTAACAGCAGGTATACATCGATTTGTGAGGCAAACCTTGGCCAACTCTAGGAGGGTTGTCTCATTACCCGGTAGGGGCCTGAGAGAGTGTGACTTTCCCGCTGTGGGGAGGACGTGACAAACATAACATGAAGCATTCGTATACTGTTTGGCCGTCCAATTAGCAAACTGCCAAAAGGTGTTATCATGAGGATGGGCAGTGGTGGCCCCGACAAGGAGTGTCATAAAAATAAGAAAATACATTGTATGTTTGTTTTGGGGTGATGTCTTCACTGTTCCTGGTGGGCTCGGCAATTGAGCGGACACCCCAGCTATGCACCACCGTGGTCGTTCCTCGTCGGGTGAGTCGGGTGAGTCGGGTCTCCAGCAGGCGTTCCCTGTCCTTTCCTTCCCGTTTCCGTCTGCACACGTGACAATTAGGCTCGTGCCCGAAGAGTCGGCACAACCAGGTCTCAGGTGGCGGGACAGGAACTGGACGTGGCTCGTAGAGAGTATTTAAGAAGTCTTCCCAGAAGGTCATCTATTCTGTAACAGAGAGTTGGGTGAGTACATAGTAATTCACTGAGAGTTTGTTGATCCTGGATTGGGCCTGGGTGCGGCCTTCACTCGACTGGCATGAATCCACTGTGGGAAAAGATCAGTTAGTACAGCAGTTCTTGTTATGGCAACCACCTCTGCAGGATCACTGTAGAGTGTCTGATTCATCTTTAAATCGGAGGGTTTGTGGTACATTTTTACCAAAACTCGTTGTCCCACCTCAAAGGGGTGAGTGTTTTCTCTAGGAAAAGTAGGTTTGTCCTGATTCACCCTAGTCCAATATTCATCTAAAATTTGGAGTAACCCTGCAGAGTATTCCCCCAAATGTATGTCCAGGTCACCTGTTCCCACGGCCTGTGCCCCTCTTCGCCAGGGAATGGGAAACGGTCGTCCCATAACAATCTCATATGGGGATAGGTCGTCAAGGGCAGCTCTTGGCATCATACGCATGTCAGCTAGGACTACGGGTATCACATCCAACCAGTTGTTGGTCCCTGTATCCTGCATTGCTTTCCTAAGTTTACCTTTAATCGTTCTGTTAGCACGTTCTACCATACCTGATGATTGGGGGTGATACGGGATGTGAAAACGCCAGTGAATGCCTAATTCTTTGCAAAGCAGTTGAGTTACTTTGGAAGTGAATGGCGTACCTTTGTCAGAGTCAATGCCCACAGGTATACCATACCTGGGAATGATTTCTTTAGTCAGGGTTTTAACGACAACATTTGCGTTCTCCTTGGTACACGGAAAAGCTTCTGTCCAACGGGAGAATTTATCTACCATTACCAACAGATACTTGTAAGGGCCCTTCTTTGGCATATGAGTGAAGTCGATCTGCCATTCCTGGAAAGGGCTGTCTGGGGTTGGGAGATGTCCATGTTTTGCAGCAGGTTTTGAGACATTATTCTGTGCACAGATAAGACAACTATCCAGAATGTTATTGACTCTGTTCTGCATTTGGTTGATACAAAAAAGTGATTTCATCTGATGAACAGGTGGTCGCGTCGTTAACAGCAGGTATACATCGATTTGTGAGGCAAACCTTGGCCAACTCTAGGAGGGTTGTCTCATTACCCGGTAGGGGCCTGAGAGAGTGTGACTTTCCCGCTGTGGGGAGGACGTGACAAACATAACATGAAGCATTCGTATACTGTTTGGCCGTCCAATTAGCAAACTGCCAAAAGGTGTTATCATGAGGATGGGCAGTGGTGGCCCCGACAAGGAGTGTCATAAAAATAAGAAAATACATTGTATGTTTGTTTTGGGGTGATGTCTTCACTGTTCCTGGTGGGCTCGGCAATTGAGCGGACACCCCAGCTATGCACCACCGTGGTCGTTCCTCGTCGGGTGAGTCGGGTGAGTCGGGTCTCCAGCAGGCGTTCCCTGTCCTTTCCTTCCCGTTTCCGTCTGCACACGTGACAATTAGGCTCGTGCCCGAAGAGTCGGCACAACCAGGTCTCAGGTGGCGGGACAGGAACTGGACGTGGCTCGTAGAGAGTATTTAAGAAGTCTTCCCAGAAGGTCATCTATTCTGTAACAGAGAGTTGGGTGAGTACATAGTAATTCACTGAGAGTTTGTTGATCCTGGATTGGGCCTGGGTGCGGCCTTCACTCGACTGGCATGAATCCACTGTGGGAAAAGATCAGTTAGTACAGCAGTTCTTGTTATGGCAACCACCTCTGCAGGATCACTGTAGAGTGTCTGATTCATCTTTAAATCGGAGGGTTTGTGGTACATTTTTACCAAAACTCGTTGTCCCACCTCAAAGGGGTGAGTGTTTTCTCTAGGAAAAGTAGGTTTGTCCTGATTCACCCTAGTCCAATATTCATCTAAAATTTGGAGTAACCCTGCAGAGTATTCCCCCAAATGTATGTCCAGGTCACCTGTTCCCACGGCCTGTGCCCCTCTTCGCCAGGGAATGGGAAACGGTCGTCCCATAACAATCTCATATGGGGATAGGTCGTCAAGGGCAGCTCTTGGCATCATACGCATGTCAGCTAGGACTACGGGTATCACATCCAACCAGTTGTTGGTCCCTGTATCCTGCATTGCTTTCCTAAGTTTACCTTTAATCGTTCTGTTAGCACGTTCTACCATACCTGATGATTGGGGGTGATACGGGATGTGAAAACGCCAGTGAATGCCTAATTCTTTGCAAAGCAGTTGAGTTACTTTGGAAGTGAATGGCGTACCTTTGTCAGAGTCAATGCCCACAGGTATACCATACCTGGGAATGATTTCTTTAGTCAGGGTTTTAACGACAACATTTGCGTTCTCCTTGGTACACGGAAAAGCTTCTGTCCAACGGGAGAATTTATCTACCATTACCAACAGATACTTGTAAGGGCCCTTCTTTGGCATATGAGTGAAGTCGATCTGCCATTCCTGGAAAGGGCTGTCTGGGGTTGGGAGATGTCCATGTTTTGCAGCAGGTTTTGAGACATTATTCTGTGCACAGATAAGACAACTATCCAGAATGTTATTGACTCTGTTCTGCATTTGGTTGATACAAAAAAGTGATTTCATCTGATCTATTACCCCTCTTCGTCCGCGATGAGTGGAGCCATGAAATTCGCGGACGATAAACGGGAGACAGTGTTGGGGCAGACAAAGACGGTCAGTAGAATCCCTCCAAATGCCGTCAACCAGGGAAGAGCCATTAGAGACCCAGAAAGATCGATCATCTGCGGAGGCCGAAGCTTGGAGATCGACAATATCCAAGCCAGGTAGAATAGCACTCTGCATAGGAGAATGCGAGACACATGAAACATTCAAACCCGGATAAGGCGGGGCGTGCAGGGCAGCAAGTTTCGCCTGGTGATCCGCCAATGAATTACCCTTGATTTCATCAGTGTGTCCTGATACATGGGCCCGCGTTTTTACAATGGCCAAGCTAACAGGTTGGTGGCAGGCAGCAATAAGATCCTGCACCAGGGTAGCATGCGAGATGGGCTTACCGTCAGCGGCACAGAAACCACGAGATTGCCAGATCCTACCAAAATCATGAGCCACCCCAAAGGCATAGCGAGACGGTGTAGATAGTAACAGCTTTCCCTTCCGACAGAGCGCAGGCGCGAGTTAGAGCGAAGAGTTCAGCAGCCTGTGCAGAAGAAAAAGGTAAAGAGTGAGCTTCAACAACCATACCAGGAAGGCGACAGACTGAGTAACCCGTGAGATATGTGCCGTCATGAGGCTTTGAGCATGAGCCATCTACAAAGAGCACGTCCCCCGAAGATAACGGGGTCGAGGATAAATCTGGCCGTATGCTAGTGGCATGCACTATTTCTAACAGACAGTCATGAGTGTCAGTGGAGTCAGGACAAGAATCATCTTGCGCGGAGATAAGTCGATGCAAGGCATGTGCTACAGTGTCGAGGGAGGATGAGGCCCTAATGGTTAAGTTCTCAGTGGCCAACAAAGTAGCCTCGTAACCCGAGCGTCTCTGCGCTGACATGTGTTGTGTGTTGAGATGCCTAAGGATGTAGGAAACCTGATGATGCGTGTGCAACGTAAGAGTGTGTGAGAGAACTATCTTCTCAGCGTCCTGAACCATTAACGCACAGGCAGCCACAGCCCGTAGACACGCAGGCAATCCCTGGGCCACATTATCTAGAGTTTTAGACAGGAACGCACAAGGTCTCATACCCCCACCATGTTCCTGGGCCAGAACCGCAGTGGCCGTGCCAGAGTGCGTAGCCACATAGAGGTGGAATGGTATAGAGTAGTTAGGCAGTCCCAGGGCCGGTGCTCTGCACAGCGACTGCTTCAGGGTGTCATACGCCCGTAGCATGTCCTCCGTCCATACCAGCGGCTGTGATAGGGGGTCGGAGTGGTGTAGGGCCCCACGAAGGCATTTGTCATAAAGGGAACAGTCCGGTATCCACTGCCTACAATAGTTGATCAGTCCCAGAAAGGCCATCAGCGCGTGCTTGGTGGCAGGGCGCGAAGTGTCCATGATGACTTGTACGCGCTCCGGGGTGAGGCGTCGGGTCCCCTGTGACAGTTCATAGCCTAGATAGCGTACAGTGGGGAGACAGAACTGTAACTTAGTTTTGGATACCTTGAACCCTTTGTCAGCGAGGAGTCGTAACAACGCCAATGTCCGCCCAAAGTGTACTAGGCAGGGACAGTAGCTGTGAGGGGATAGGGAAAGGGAGGGGGGAAGAGGAAGAGACAGCAGAGATATTGTGCGGAACAAGACTCCCGTCCAGGGAGACAATGTCGGGCGTGGCATCCTCAGGGGTTTGCACCACCAGAGAGGAACCTGAGAATGACAGAGTAAGGTTAAACATGCTCATGAGATCCCGACCGAGAAGGTTAAACGGGCATTCGGGCATATACACAAAGGAGTGAGAGAGACAGAGCTCAGGGTCAGAGTCACAGGACACAGAGAGGGGGGGTGTGATGGGTGAAGAAAAAGGAACCCCATTGATTCCCACAGAGCGAACAGACCGTGGAGAAAGAAGCCCCTCATAGTCCTTAACAGTGTACGCATCTCTCATATAAGGATAATCCCAATCTGGGTCACCGATCCTATCATAAATCATTCGATGTGCAGATGCCAAGAACCCCGGATCAAACGTCCCTGTACGAGGGAAGGGGGGAAGCTGAGGATTTGCCTCAGTCCATCCGGCTATGTTATCAACAAATGGGTTGACATAATAAGCCTGTCCACATCGGGTCATCCAGTCAACAGGTGACTCATCGGGCTTTGGCCGGGAAACAGATGCCTGACCCCCCATATTTCGCGCAGAGTTCGCGAACGTACACACACGGAGAACTATACAACCAAATCAGACAATTTACTTTCTTTTCCTGTCCTGCGCGCCTGCCCAACTCTCCCAGTTGAGGATTACCTCCTGTGTTTTCCTACCGGATAGGAAAAACAGGGAACACACCGACACCGTCCTCGTATTACTCGAGGGTAACTCTTTGAAACCTCTCTCTAGAGATCCAAGTTCAAATACTGCCAACCAGGAAGCGTTTCAAATAAATAACTTTGTAGCTTACCTGATTGAGAGTATCACGTCACCAAACTGTAAGAATTTCCCTTAAGTCGGTGTCGTGTTACCAAAGAACTATTAGAATTTCTCAGTTGTCCGTGTGTGAAGATCGTTCTCCCAGTTGCGAACCCACGAGCTCGGGAGCACTGAATACACCAACCCAAGCCGTACAGCAAAGAATGGTTTATTCAGAATGCTCAAATAAAGAAGTTTACATACAGAGTATATATAGGTGAAGACAAGGAGGGGCTGTGTACGAAGGAATGTACAGGTGTGTGCATAACAGGACATAAATCCAAACTTAATCCGTGAGAACAAGAACCAGTTATGTCTCCCAGGCATCATGTCCCGAGAATAACAGAATAACAGGAAACAACAAAAGCGGGGGTGTTATGCAGGGTACAATTAGGCAGACATAAATTTAACATGACATGACCTTTAAACAATATTCTCACAGTTACCTTGGCAGATAATGTTTGTTGTCCATCCTCAAGCGTTTGGAGTGTGTGGTGGTGTTGTCCAAGTAGAGTTCCATGATTAGATAAGGCTTGTTTGACTGCATCGGTGTCTGCTGGGTCCATCATGGCCAGTTCGTTATGTCACGAATGAACCAGAGGGGGGGGACCCAGAAAGCAGACCAGAGGTGAGGAGTAAATGGAACTGTTTATTAACAAAAAGCAGGGCTGGTGCCGAAACTGGACCGAGGAGCACAGGTGAGTAAAGCAGGGCTGGAGCAGACTGGACCGAGGAGCACAGGTGAGTAAAGCAGGGCTGGAGCAGACTGGACCGAGGAGCACAGGTGAGTAAGCAGGGCTGGAGCAGACTGGACTGAGGAGCTGAGGCACGTAAGTTGACTGAACGAACTGGCAAAGAAGGAGAGGATGAACCATGGTTTTAACTGCAGCTGACGATGGTGGATGAGATGCAGGTGTGCCAATCAGCTCAGGACAGGAGTCACGCCCAGGAAGCTCCAAACAAGGACAGGGGTGGAGGAACACACACACACACACAGGAGGGAGGAGGCACTGAGCCCATGACAGTCAATGTGAGTGGTCAAACTGTCGCCCCTGGATTGGAGTGCTGGATCTGGCTCAAATCGGTCCGCTGGACTTGAAACTGCTCCCGGTTCAGCCACTGCGAATGGGTCTCCGCCCCCCCCCTTTGGTGCACTGTCTCCCTTGGAGGGAGTGGGGATGAGACAAAAGGCAATTTGGAGCAGGCACCATCTGAAGGTGCCCCCGTTCCTCTTTTGGTCCCTGGCTCTCCGTTGAGACCCGTGTTTTTCGGTGGAAGGGCCCTTTTGCAGTGTGTTGCATGGATCCAGGTGGGACGAACCTCCACCTTCACTACCGTGTGAGTCACCAGGCATGGCCCAGGTATGGCCCGGTCCATCTCGGTGAGATAGAAGTCCTCCGTTTGTGCACTTTCACATACACGTAGTGTCCCTGTTGACACGAATCACTTGGCTCCCCAACAGGTTCAGGCAGGGAAGCTTTCACCTGTGAATGCACAGCCCTAGCTGCCCTAGCTAGGGCATAACAAAAGTTTAACATTGTATCATCCGTCTGGTGGATATTCATCTGTTTCATTGATAGTGGGGGAAAGACAATCTCATTGGCCTCCCTAACACTATCTCGTGTGGAGAAAGCCCATTCCTCTGGGGAGTGGACCTCATGGCCATGAGGGCTAGTGGGAGCGCATCAGGCCATTTTAGACCCGTCTCCTCAAATAACTTCTGATCTGTGAAATGGGAACCTCTATCACTGGACAGTCTTGTGGGGATCCCATATCTACAGATCACATCTCTCATGAGAATCTTGGCTTCCGTGGAGCATCAACTTTCTGACATGGGTAGGCTACCACCCATTTCGAGAACATGTCAACAATTACAAATACATACTCAAAATTACAACACTTGTTCATCTGAATGAAATCAATTTGTAAATGCATAAAAGGACCACTGGGTGGCGGATGGGCTATGTCTCTTGTCTTAGGTCCCTTACTGGGACATTTCAAGTATGACCCTGAGCACATACTTGGTGGAAAGATTAGGTGCAAACAAATCAGTATTTACTATCAAGCCCCCCCTTGCTCGTATGGTTGCGCCATGCGAGCCAACCAAGGGACCAATGCATGTGGCCCCACCACGCGGCAATCGGCGTGGCTCCACACTGCTGAAGTTGGATCTTTCACACAGCCAATGGAAGGTGGAGCGTGAAGGTCTGCCCCAAGAGAGGGAGTGTGTGCTCTGTGCTCACACACCTAGACAATAATAACACTTATGTGCGTATGTTGTTTGTAGACTCAGCTCTGCTTTCAACACGCATCCCCTCCAAGCTGATCACCAAACTTGGAGAGCTGGGCATCAACACCTCCCTCTGCCACTGGATTATGGACTTTCTGACCAACCGACCAACCCGACCACTGCTCCTCCACCATCACACTCAACACAGGTGTACCACAGGATGTGTGCTCAGCCCGGTCCTCTACTCTCTCGTCAGTATGGCTCCAACGCCATCATTAAATTTGCTGATGACACCACGGTGACCGGCCTCATCACCAACCAAATACAGCACCTGGCCATGTGGTGTGGTGACAATATCCTGCTCCTTAAAGCCACAGACCAAGGAGCCTATCGTGGACTTCAGGGAGAACACGCACGACTCCATTCAAATAAACGGGATGGCCGTTGAGGATGCAGCTACAAGTTCCTGGGGAGCCATAAAACCTGCTTTCACGAGAACATTCCTAAATGACATTTGTTTTACATGAAGTGTGGCAGTGTTTTTCCACACCTTATCAGATGCTGAAATATGTAAATTAACTGTGTGCTTTTCTAATAAAAAGAGGAGCCTCAGATATGGACTTGGGGAGAGCAGGGGGGAGGCCAAGGAGGGCTTTCCCTGGTTTTTGTCTGTGTAAAATTATAACCATTGTCTCATTGTTTGTACTATTATTATTGTTTTATTGTTCTTTATGTACTTTGTTTTTCTCCTTCGTGAGCTACATTTAGATCTGAACCTAACACTTTCACATACACATAGTCTCCCAGTTGATAGGAATGACAATCCATCTTTTCATTTATGTTCCATTCCGCCTCTCCACTGCCCCAGCAGCGGGGCAATTAACAACAATCCTCCATTCTTTCTTGCTCCATCTGAGGAGTTAATGAAAATATTTCTCGCCATATGGCACCTAAATCGTGACAGGTCTAGCTAACGCAATACCTGTGACTGAACCTAGAAAAGACTTCGCTTGTTTGGGTGTTCAAGGCTTCGGTAACAATCAGATGGCCTCCATGCTATCGGGGTCACTACATACACACACTCTGTACCTTTCAGTTGATGGCCCAGATACCTGACCTCCTCAAACCATAACTGGAGTTTTGCTTTCGAGGCCTTTGTCAGCCAAGCTTGTAGCACTGCAACACTGTCCTGTTGGCAGGAGGCAAGATCCTAAGAACATATGGACCAAAGTAGAACTGAGGTGATGGATGTCCTCTGTAAGGCTTGACTAAACAACGTAGGTGATTTAGTGTACCCCTTTGGTACACACGCATACTGAATCTGGCAAAAGGTTAACGCAAATAGATATTGGCTCTCCTCTGCAATGGGAACAGAGAAGCAAAACAACAATCATTCACAGTGCAAGAAAGTAACAGGGTTACTTGCTAAGTTGTCGTAACAGGCTTAGGCACAACAGACATGTATCACGCGTCGCAGGCATTACCTGCTCAGAAACCGTGTAATTGCGGTTTACTTGACACCCCATACCATTACTGACACCCCATACCTGAAAGAAATATGTTTTATCATTCAAATATCCATTGACCCACTAATAAGAGCTAACTGACAGTTTTGTCCACAGAAACCCCATCAAATACAATATACAATTTCATTGATATACTGTTAAACAACCTAACCTCTTAGTTTGACTTGAAAGAAAGGATACTCTCTGTCTCCCCTATTCTTGATTTGTTATTGTTCTGATTGTGGCTGTTTACTGTCTGAGTGGCCTTGAGCAGGCCACAGAAAGCTTCTTGTCTGAGCAAAAAACTAGAAAGGGTGAATGCAGTGCACATTATTTTCTTTCTGAATGACATTCATTTAGCAATGTCATCCTTTTCTTAACTTTTATTCATGCATAAAAGTACAATTACTGTTGTGTTTTTTTGTACAATTACAGGGCCCCAAAATCATATGAACTTCGAACTTGATTCTTAACTTCTACTTGAATTCAGGGAGCAATCTACATGGAGCACATGAAGTGGCGGAGCGCATACGCGAAGTGGCAACGACCGTGGCAACGCGTATACCTAATTAACACAACTCCGTTACCCATGGGTAAAAGACCACAATCCATACTTAATGGAGATTAGTTCATCAATAAACTGCCAGTCTGTCTTTCCCTTAGTATTTGATTGTCCCTCGCTGATTGTTTAATGCCCAAGTATCCCTCACTTGTTTAAAACCCACTTTACCCTTAAAAGTTGGTCTCCTGCATTATGACCGCCCACCTACTGTGCTTGGTCTAAAGGAAAACAGCCCAATACCAAAGCGTAATAAGCCAGGTAAAAACGATTCAACTAAGGTTTTCGATGCATTATAATTCACACGCCTAATTGGTTTCCCCCTGGTCTGTATTAAGTAAAAACCTTGGCCTTCAATCACATTTCCGTCATATTCATCATTAATCTACTTTTTATCTTACATTCAACTATTTGTCAGATTTGTATACAACACATTGTCAAGAGTCTACATATGACTTGTGATTGAATCGGGCTATCAGTTTTTGCTTGGCACTTATATAAACATTAAATTAGTCTTAGCGACTATGTAACAACAAAGGAACTTTGTGAGGAACTCACATAATCTGTAATTTGTTAAAAGATGTAAAATTTGTAGAAAACATTTTTGAACAGTAAAAGTTGATTAGAAACTGGTAATTCAGAGTTACAGGCAAAACTTTGTCGTTGCAATAACAAACGCTACTAAGGACCTGAATCTATGAACATATAGATTTGATAATGATTAGAAACTGCTCATTCAGAAGTTACATACAAAAAGTTTGTCCTTGCTTTGAAAACGTTACAAAGGTGCTGAAAAGCCAATACAAATACAAAACTGAAAATACAATACAAAACTGAACGTACTTTTATGGACTTGTAATGAACAATTGAATTGCCAAAACAACTTTCAAATGCAGTGAGCAGTGACTAGTCAGTCATGATTTCAGTGCATAAACTCTTTTCCCATGTATACAACTCCAATATGAACATATTAGAGTAGTAGAAAATGATTAGAACTGGTCGTTCAGAAGTTACATACAATTAATTTTTTCTCGTTGCATTGAAAACATAACAAATGCGCTGAAAAGCTCTTTAAGGCAATAAAAACCTGAACATACTTTTATGGACTTGTAATGATCGATTTCAGTGCCAAATCTACTTTCCAAAGTATAAACCACCAATGAGAAAATATTAGAATAGTAAAAGTTAATTACAAACTGTTCACTGAGAGATTATATACAAAACTCTGTCGTTGCAATGAATACATTACAAAGGCGCTGAAAAGCACTTCAAGGCAATAAACAACTCCAATATGAACACATTAGAATATTAGAAAATTATTAGACACTGGTCATTTAAACGTTACATACTTTTTTTGTTGTTGCATTGAAAACGTTACAAAGGCGCTGAAATACTTTAAGACAATAATACTAAACATGCTATTACTATTATTAAGTCATGATTTCGGTGCATAAAATCTTTTCCCATGTATACAACTCCAAAATGAACATATTAAAATGGTAGAAAATGTTTAGAAAATGGTCGTTCAGAAGTTAAATACAATTCTTTGCCGTTGCATTGAAAACGTGCATCTGTTCCTAGTTGCGGTAAATTGCAGATTTTCCACAGAAATTAAATGCATGATTTCTTGTCAATATAAATGCCGTAAAATAATAATGTTATAGAAGTATTTAATGATTCACCGAATAACTACCGAATGTTACGAGTCTACTTAGTAGGTAGTTGTCATGAAGCTAAATTCGATAACGTCAAAGTTTACTTTCATCAACAAATTATCAGGGATTATTAAACGTTCGCATTTGTATGAAACGTTGTAATGTATAACGTTAAGTAACTTTTCGCATTTGTTTGTGTGTAACGTTATAATACAATTTTGTAAACTCTCCTTGCATTAGCTGGGTATCGTCACAAATTAGATTAGATACAGGGTAACGAAATACAGTTAGCATCCAACCAGAAACTGTATACTCTGTTACAGAGCACAATGAGCATTAATTCATGTTTAATACTGTAGCATCATACATTTGTCTTTAATCACTTTAATCTGTACCTACCCTGTATATTCTGATTATACTGTTCATACTGTGTCTATTCTGAGTATACTTATATTTATTATATTCTGTTTTAATAACTGTTTTGCATTTCTGGTTGGATGCTAACTGTATTTCGTTACCGTGTACTTATACCTGTGTAATGACATTAAAGTTTAATCTAATCTCAGAATATACACAGTATGAACAGTAAAATCAGAATATACAGGGTACAAAATGTGAAAGAGTACATGGCTCATTTTTACTTTTTTAATTTTCTACCTCTGTTGTAGAGTACCTCTGTTCTACTACAGTATGTAAACTAAACGAATACGAATAGCTTCTGCACCGTCACTACTTTTATTTTGTGATACTGAGGGTGGAATTTCACATTTAGAAGGGCTGACCTCTGACCTCCAGATGTAAATGTTGATTCATGTATGTCTCCTAAACCTGTAGATACACATTTGCGTAACACCAGTTACAAAGGACGTCTAGTCCCAGTTTGAATGTTAAAAGGTGTGCAGATCACTTTCAAAGCGTGGTTTGATCACTATTTCAGGGGTCTCCAATCCTGGTCCTCGGAGGCCTGATTCTAATGAAGTGTTGTTATCAAGCTCTGTGGAGGTATGCTGGAGCAGGGAAACATCTAAAACCGTCAGGACAGCCAGCGGCCCTCGAGGACCAGGATTGGAGCCATTGCACTCTTCAATAGGGCCAAGGCTCGGAATGACTTTGCCACAAACTCCAACCCCCCCCACCCGATCCAGCATCCCACTGCACATGCCACTTTTGTACACAACACCTCAAAACCCTTTTTGACACCTGAAAATAACTTACTGCTGTGTTTGCACCACTGTATTGAAATGCTGTGATACCCCCTCCCCCCTGACATTTTTACACCATATTGTTATTGTACAATATTCTGTTCTTGTTAAATATGTTCTCATGTTGCACTTCCCTGCTACTGTAAAATCTGTGTTTGTATAATTTACATAGCCATTAAAACAAATTCTGATTATGAGTGGGTTGATTCTAAGAACTGTTCTCTGTCAAAGTGGACCTGCCTGGCATCCTGGGCTGGGGGAAGAGAACCAGGCTAAGGTAGTATGGGAGGGTGTGGAATGAGCCCTTCAAGTTCACATTTCACAACACAGAAGATGTTGCAATACTGTGCAGAAATAATGGACCAAAGAAAATATTTGGCCTATTCTGAATGTCAGTGTGAGTTTATTGTATGCGAGAATAAAGTCTAATCATGTTGTGGTCAAACTGACGTCCCTGGATTGGAGTGCTGGATCTGGCTCAAATCGGTCCGCTGGACTGGAACCTGCTCCCGGTTCAGCCACTGCGAATGGGTCTCCCCCCCCCCTTTGGTGCACTGTCTCCCTTGGAGGGAGGAGTACCCCAGTGGGGATGAGACAAAAGGCAATTTGGAGCAGGCACCATCTGAAGGTGCCCCTGCTCCTCTTTTGGCCCCTGGCTCTCGTGTTTTTCGGTGGAGGGGCCCTTTTGCAGTGTGTTGCATGGATCCAGGTGGGACGAACCTCCACCTTCAGTACCGTGTGAGTCACCAAGCATGGCCCAGGTATGGCCCGGTCCATCTCGGTGAGAGAGAAGTCCTCCGTTTGTGCACTTTCACATACACGTAGTCTCCCTGTTGACACGAATCACTTGGCTCCCCAACAGGTTCAGGCAGGGAAGCTTTCACCTGTGAATGCACAGCCCTAGCTGCCCTAGCTAGGGCATAACAAAAGTTTAACATTGTATCATCCGTCTGGTGGATATTCATCTGTTTCATTGATAGTGGGGGAAAGACAATCTCATTGGCCTCCCTAACACTATCTCGTGTGGAGAAAGCCCATTCCTCTGGGGAGTGGACCTCATGGCCATGAGGGCTAGTGGGAGCGCATCAGGCCATTTTAGACCCGTCTCCTCAAATAACTTGGCTAGTTTGTTTTTCAAACTTCCATTCTGCCTCTCCACTGCCCCCGCAGGTTGTAGGGGCAGTGAAACTGCTGGTTGATCTGGAGTGCTTTAAAAAGTTTTTGAACAATTTGAACAATTTGATCTGTGAAATGGGAACCTCTATCACTGGACAGTCTTGTGGGGATCCCATATCTACAGATCACATCTCTCATGAGAATCTTGGCTTCCGTGGAGCATCAACTTTCTGACATGGGTAGGCTTCCACCCATTTCGAGAACATGTCAACAATTACAAATACATACTCAAAATTACAACACTTGTTCATCTGAATGAAATCAATTTGTAAATGCATAAAAGGACCACTGGGTGGCGGGTGGGCTATGTCTCTTGTCTTAGGTCCCTTACTGGGACATTTCAAGTATGACCCTGAGCACAATGTTGCTCAGCCCTGGTGGAAAGATTAGGTGCAAACAAATCAGTATTTACTATTGAGCCTCCCCTTGGGACCAATGCATGTGGCCCATTGATCTTTATATTAACTAGATAGGGTATTGAAAAATGGCGGCGGTTGATTTCAATGAAGTTGCTCACCTAGCGCCATGGATGTATAAAGAATGGATACCGGATAGAAAAATGGCGGCCGTTGATTTCAATGAAGTTGCTCACCTGGGCATACCATGGATGTATTAATATTAACTGGATACGGTATCGAAAAATGGCGGCCGTTGATTTCAATGAAGTTGCTCACCTAGCGCATGTGCCGAAAAAGTTTTTTGACTTCCTGGTTTACTTCCGCGGTATGGGGGATGGAATGATGGGAGGCTGATGACGCTCTGGGGCAATGTGAACGAGCAAGTCGCGTTCTGGACAAGCGCTGCGCGCTCATGAGTGCTTGTGGAAGAGTTAATGACCGATAATGACGAATCTACACAATCAAATGATGGATTTATAGGACACATAAACCGATTATGTTTTCATAGTCACGGTTATAGAATATACGAGGTTAATTCGTTTTGTTTGTTTGTTTTTTAAGTTTAAGTAAGGATAAAACGAGTCATTTTAATTAAGGTTAATCTAAAATAAAAAATAAGGGATTCTCCACAATACAAGCTGTCATATTTATCAACCAAATGCCGGTAGTCAAATCTGTTTTGTCTATCATGGATCCCGTATGTGATATAGCCGACGAATTCTTGTCAGATTAAGTTCTTATCGTTTTATAGGCTATATCGGCACATTCAAACAGGCAAGTCTTTCGTTGGCGTTATGCAGCTTCTCTGTTTCTTTTACAGCTACGTGATATAGTTTGGAGGAAAGACCTCCTGGACATTAAGTGTAATTCCTAGCCTGATATATTTTTATAGTCCAACCTAAAACACTGTTTTCTCCTGTAGTGAGATGTCAGAACCTATACTGAGCCACATGTTACTGAATAAATAAATACAAATTCCGTTGTGTGGTCTTTCTAACATAATTTGGTGTTCATATGCAAGGCTTTATAATTAAATAGTTCAACACTTTTCAAAGTAATAATTTTATTTTACTGAACATTAACTATTTCAATATAACGAACATAACAAAACAAAAACAAAAACAGACTTGTGATACAGTGGGTGAACAGTGTGATGAAAAAAAGGCACCAAAAAAGAGAGGCCAGCTTCACTTTGCCTGGTCTATTCGTGGGTTTAAATATATTTAGACCAAAACAATAAAACCCACTATCAGGTTAGGAAAACTGCTACCCCCCGTGTTTACCGTACCTGGTAGTGGGTTTTAAGGGTTTAAAAAATATATTTTCATCATCAGTATGCTCTGCCACGAATTGCATATTTACAGGCCATCAGACTGAGACGGTTCAAACCGTAATAAAAGGTAGTTATTTACATTTACATTTATTAATTTAGCAGACGCTTTAATCCAAAGCGATTTACAAGACAGCTTTCACAAGGAGCATTGGTCACTGAGCAATGTGATAGACCACGAACACAGTGGGATTTTAGATTGTGAAACACGTACATCATGAGAACCAGTAAGTGCCAGGGAAAATCTATAAAAACATAACACAACGATTGCGAACAATAAAGCAAGAAAACAACACTGGTGATTCACCACATGGTGACCGACAAGTAGTTCTGAGCAACATTTGATTATATTATAGGATAAAAAGGATATTGAACTTCAGTCAAGGTGAGACCGAGACCCTGGTGGCACATCTCCTAAAGTATCACATGCATGGTAAATAACTCAAGTGCAATAACTGTATATGTCTACTTAACTTACCTATTTTGTATTTGTTATACTGGACTTTATCGTGCCCCCCTATTGTTATTATTGTTATATTACACTGCAACTCTGTGTGCTGTACTTTACCCTGCTGCTGTTGTGAACTGCAATTTCCACCCCTGGAGGACAAATAAAGGTTTATCTAATCTAATTTTAGATTTTTACACAGCAGTGACACTGGCAGTAAGTGAAAAAAATTTTACGCGTGTAATTTAACGCCAATATACATTTAAAATAGCATTTAGAAATACATGCCGTTCAAATATGAAAGTTGTATCACAACTCTGTCTCGAAAAAACCTCACCCTGGAGTCGTTTAATTCACTTTTCCGACCACGTTTAGCCCCGTTCAGAGCTGTCATTAAGCCAACAGGCATCCTCGTTCCCGAGACACAGCGAGACCGCGCTTGGGAGTGCACGCACACAGCTGTGACGTCACCATTAGAATAAGACTTTACGGGGGCTTTTCTGGCCTTTAGAACAATTTTTTACGTTTTAAAAGTCCATGACTTAAAAATATGGAATAAAAAGATTTGTAATTAATAGTGGTTATAGCTGTAGGTGTCCTGATAACCTTTTTACAGGCTTCTCTTTTACTATTACGGTCTATGGGAAAAATGCTTTCTGGGCCCCATGGGTATTTTATGTTGCAATACCGTTGCCACCGGAAGAAATCGGCACAGCTGCTGAGAGGCAGACCCGGGGCTTGCCGCGGAAGTAAACCAGGAAGTCAAAAAACTTTTTCGGCACATGCGCTAGGTGAGCAACTTCATTGAAATCAACGGCCGCCATTTTTCGAAATCCGTATCCAGTTAATATTAATACATCCATGGGCTTGGGGCATACGCAGAAAAAGTTTTTGGACTTCCTGGTTTACTTCCGCGGTATGGGGAATGGAATGATGGGAGGCTGATGACGCTCTGGGGCAATGATAACGAGCAAATCGCGTTCTGGACACGCGCGCGCGCTCATGAGTGCTTGTGGAAGAGTTTGACCGATAATGACGAATCTACACAATAAAATGATGGATTTATAGGACACATCAACCGATTATGTTTTTATATTCATGGTTTTAGACTATACGAGGTTAATTCGTCTTGTTTGTTTATTTTTGAGTTAAGTAAGGATAAAACGAGTCATTTTTATTAAAGTTAATCTGCAATAAAAAATAAGGGATTCTCTAAAATACAAGCTGTCATATTTATCAACCAGATGCCGGTAGTCAAATCTGTTTTGTCTATCAATGATCTCGTGTGTTATATAGCCTACGACTTCTTGTCAGATTAAGTTTAAAGTTCTTATCGTTTTATAGGCTGTATCGGCACATTCAAACAGGCAAGTCTTTCGTTATTAAGCTTTGTGCGGCTTCTGTTTCTGTTTCTTTTACAGCTACGTGATAGTATTTTGATATTACCTGAGTCATGGAAGGAGCTCCTGGACTTTAAGTGTAATTCCTAGCCTGATATCTTTTTATAGTCGACCCTAAAACAGTTTTCTCCTGTAGTGAGATGTCAGAACCTATACACTGAGCCACATCCTACTGAATAAATAAATAAAAATTCCGTTGTGTGGTGTATTTAACATAATTTGGTGTTCCTATGCAAGGCTTTATAATTAAATAGTGAACACTTTTCAAAGTAATAATTAGATTTTACTGAACATTAACTATTTACAATATAACGAACATAACAAAACAAAAACAACAGACTAGGGAAGAACTATAAATGCATAACACAAAGATTGCGAACAATAAAGCAAGAAAACAACAACACTGGTGATTCAGCACATGGGGACCGACAGTTCTGACCAACATTTGATTATATAATAGGATGAAAAGGATATTGAACTTCAGTCAAGGTGAGACCAAGACCCCGGTGACACATCACCGAAAATATCACATGCTAAATAACTAAAGTGCAATAACTGTCTATATGTCTACTTAACTTACCTATTTTTTTATTTATTTGTTATACTGGCACTTATCGTGCCCCCCTATTGTTATTACGTGCAATACTGTAGATCGGTAATTCTCCTCAAGTGCAATAACTGTCTATATGTCTACTACTGGGGGTCATCTTGGATGACGAGCTCTCCCTCACAGCTCACATTGCTGCAGTCTCTCGGTCATGTAGATTCACCCTCTACAACATCAGGAAAATCAGAAAATACCTCTCTCAACATTCCACCCAACTGCTAGTCCAAGCCCTAGTCCTCTCAAAACTGGATTACTGCAACTCGCTACTAGCCGGCCTTCCTGCAAATGCAACCCGTCCCCTTCAGAGGATACAGAATGCAGCCGCTCGTCTGGTTTTCAACCTACCCAGACGCTGTCACGTCACCCCGCTCCTCATCGCCCTCCACTGGCTTCCCGTCATGGCCCGCATCAGATTCAAAACCCTGGTACTGACCTTCCGGGCGGTAAACGGGACTGCCCCGACCTATATCAACTCTCTCCTCCAGCCCTATACCCCCACCCGCCACCTACGGTCATCTGCTGACAACCGTCTAGTGGTACCCCCCCCTCAAGAGCGCCAGAGCGCAACACAAACTCTTCCACTGCCTGGCTCCCCAATGGTGGAATCAACTCCCGACCTCCATCAGAAGCACGGACTTGCCTTCCAACCTTCAAAAGAAGGCTTAAAACTCACCTATTTAGAGAATTTAATGGCACTTAACAATAGCATGTCATTTCACCTGATCTAATGTATTATGTGTTGTATCTCTTGCTCTATATTCATAATCGCTGTGTTATGCATTTATAGTTCTTCCTTTGGCACTTATTGGTTCTCATGATGTATGATTCACGATCTAAAAATCCGACTGTGTTCGGGGTCTATCACGTTGCTTTGCTCAATGACTGATGCTCTTTGTAAAAGCTCTCTCTTGTAAGTCGCTTTGGATAAAAGCGTCTGCTAAATGAATAAATGTAATGTAAATGTACTTATTTATTTATTTATTTTATACTGTACTTTATCGTGCCCCCCTATTGTTATTATTGTTATATTACCCTGCAACTCTGTGTGCTGTACTTTACCCTGCTGCTGTTGTGAACTGCAATTTCCACCCCTGGAGGACAAATAAAGGTTTATCTAATCTAATCTAAATGTAGACTTTTACACAGCAGTGACACTGGCATTAAGTGAAAAATTCATTAAGCGTGTAATGTAACGCCAAAATAGATTTAAAATAGCATGTAGAAATACATGCCGTTAAAATATGAAACTTGTATCACAACTCTGTCTCGAAAAAAACTCACCCGGGAGTCGTTGAATTCACTTTTCCGACCACGTTTAGCCCAGTTCAGAGCTGTCATTAAGCAAACAGGCATCCACGCTCCCGAGACACAGCGTCATCGCGCTTGGGAGTGCACGCACACAGCTGTGACGTCACCATAAGAATAAGACTTTACGGGGGCTTTTCTGGCATTTAGAACCATTTTTGACGTTTTAAAAGTCCATGACTTAAAAATATGGAATAAAAAGATTTGCAATTAATAGTGGTTACAGCTGTAGGTGTCCTGAGAACCTTTTTACAGGCTTCTCTTTTACTATTACGGTCTATGGGAAAAATGCTTTCTGGGCCCCATGGGGATTTTATGTTGCAATACCACGAGTGGCCACCGGGAAAAATCGGCGTGTCTGCTGAGAGGCAGACCCGGGGCTTGCTTGCGACAGAGTGGCTGAACGTCACGTTACCGAGACACTGCGGGACCGCGCTTAGGACAAGCCCCGGGTCTGCCTCTCAGCAGCTGTGCCGATTTTTTCCGGTGGCCACTCGTGGTATTGCAACATAAAATACCCATGGGGCCCAGAAAGCATTTTTCCCATAGACCGTAATAGTAAAAGAGAAGCCTGTAAAAAGGTTCTCAGGACACCTACAGGTATAACCACTATTAATTACAAATCTTTTTATTCCATATTTTTAAGTCATGGACTTTTAAAACGTAAAAAATTGTTCTAAAGGCCAGAAAAGCCCCCGTAAAGTCTTATTCTAATGGTGACGTCACAGCTGTGTGCGTGCACTCCCAAGCGCGGTCTCGCTGTGTCTCGGGAACGAGGATGCCTGTTGGCTTAATGACAGCTCTGAACGGGGCTAAACGTGGTCGGAAAAGTGAATTAAACGACTCCAGGGTGAGGTTTTTTCGAGACAGAGTTGTGATACAACTTTCATATTTGAACGGCATGTATTTCTAAATGCTATTTTAAATGTATATTGGCGTTAAATTACACGCGTAAAATTTTTTTCACTTACTGCCAGTGTCACTGCTGTGTAAAAATCTAAAATTAGATTAGATAAACCTTTATTTGTCCTCCAGGGGTGGAAATTGCAGTTCACAACAGCAGCAGGGTAAAGTACAGCACACAGAGTTGCAGTGTAATATAACAATAATAACAATAGGGGGGCACGATAAAGTCCAGTATAACAAATACAAAATAGGTAAGTTAAGTAGACATATACAGTTATTGCACTTGAGTTATTTACCATGCATGTGATACTTTAGGAGATGTGCCACCAGGGTCTCGGTCTCACCTTGACTGAAGTTCAATATCCTTTTTATCCTATAATATAATCAAATGTTGCTCAGAACTACTTGTCGGTCACCATGTGGTGAATCACCAGTGTTGTTTTCTTGCTTTATTGTTCGCAATCGTTGTGTTATGTTTTTATAGATTTTCCCTGGCACTTACTGGTTCTCATGATGTACGTGTTTCACAATCTAAAATCCCACTGTGTTCGTGGTCTATCACATTGCTCAGTGACCAATGCTCCTTGTGAAAGCTGTCTTGTAAATCGCTTTGGATTAAAGCGTCTGCTAAATTAATAAATGTAAATGTAAATAACTACCTTTTATTACGGTTTGAACCGTCTCAGTCTGATGGCCTGTAAATATGCAATTCGTGGCAGAGCATACTGATGATGAAAATATATTTTTTAAACCCTTAAAACCCACTACCAGGTACGGTAAACACGGGGGGTAGCAGTTTTCCTAACCTGATAGTGGGTTTTATTGTTTTGGTCTAAATATATTTAAACCCACGAATAGACCAGGCAAAGTGAAGCTGGCCTCTCTTTTTTGGTGCCTTTTTTTCATCACACTGTTCACCCACTGTATCACAAGTCTGTTTTTGTTTTTGTTTTGTTATGTTCGTTATATTGAAATAGTTAATGTTCAGTAAAATAAAATTATTACTTTGAAAAGTGTTGAACTATTTAATTATAAAGCCTTGCATATGAACACCAAATTATGTTAGAAAGACCACACAACGGAATTTGTATTTATTTATTCAGTAACATGTGGCTCAGTATAGGTTCTGACATCTCACTACAGGAGAAAACAGTGTTTTAGGTTGGACTATAAAAATATATCAGGCTAGGAATTACACTTAATGTCCAGGAGGTCTTTCCTCCAAACTATATCACGTAGCTGTAAAAGAAACAGAGAAGCTGCATAACGCCAACGAAAGACTTGCCTGTTTGAATGTGCCGATATAGCCTATAAAACGATAAGAACTTAATCTGACAAGAATTCGTCGGCTATATCACATACGGGATCCATGATAGACAAAACAGATTTGACTACCGGCATTTGGTTGATAAATATGACAGCTTGTATTGTGGAGAATCCCTTATTTTTTATTTTAGATTAACCTTAATTAAAATGACTCGTTTTATCCTTACTTAAACTTAAAAAACAAACAAACAAAACGAATTAACCTCGTATATTCTATAACCGTGACTATGAAAACATAATCGGTTTATGTGTCCTATAAATCCATCATTTGATTGTGTAGATTCGTCATTATCGGTCATTAACAGCGGGTTTTAAGGGTTTTAAGGGTTTCAAAAATATATTTTACTCATCAGTATGCTCTGCCACGAATTGCATATTTACAGGCCATCAGACTGAGACGGTTCAAACCGCAATAAAAGGTAGTTATTTACATTTACATTTATTAATTTAGCAGACGCTTTAATCCAAAGCGACAAGCACTCATGAGCGCGCAGCGCTTGTCCAGAACGCGACTTGCTCGTTCACATTGCCCCAGAGCGTCATCAGCCTCCCATCATTCCATTCCCCATACCGCGGAAGTAAACCAGGAAGTCAAAAAACTTTTTCGGCACATGCGCAATTTGAGCAACTTCATTGAAATCAACGGCCGCCATTTTTCGATACCGTATCCAGTTAATATTAATACATCCATGGCTTGGGAGTGTAGGCGCACAGCTGTGACGTCACCATAAGAATAAGACTTTGCAGGGGCTTTTCTGGCCTTTATAATTTTTTTTGACGGTTTAAAAGTCCATGACTTAAAAATATGAAATAAAAAGATTTGCAATTAATAGTGGTTACAGCTGTAGGTGTCCTGAGAACCCTTTTACAGGCTTCTCTTTTACTATTACGGTCTACGGGAAAAAAGCTTTCTGGGCCCCATGGGGATTTTATGTTGCAATACCACGAGTGGCCACCGGGAAAAATCGGCACAGCTGCTGAGAGGCAGACCCGGGGCTTGATGTGGCCCCACCACGCGGCCATCGGCGTGGCTCCACACTGCTGAAGTTGGATCTTTCACACAGCCAATGGATAACCAACCATCCCTCTCAGCGGCGTGAAGGTCTGCCCCAAGAGAGGGAGTGTGTGTTTCCGACTGCTTGGGACACAGATATAAATTAAGACCTAGCTCACATGAGACACATTTTGACTGCAGCCTTTGCTGCTCTAAATAAGCTTCAGCATTTCCTCCAGAAACACCACCTGTATTGTTAGCATGAGCCCCACACTTCACAATAGCTAGTTTTCCCGGTAGTATTATTGCATAAAGCAAATGATCGATTATCTTTCATTCTTTCTTGCTCCATCTGAGGAGTTAATGAAAACTCTTTCTCGCCATATGGCACCAAAAACAAACAGGTCTGGCTGCTAGCACTTCATCAACAACCATCTCACAGTCTTTGCGGTTTGCCAACATCAATGGTGGACAACTATGGTTCTGGATTCAACGGGGAGCACCCATGGATCATACTGTTAGGTGTGTAACAGACGAACACTTACTGTGTGCGGAACCATCACAGCCATGGGCGACCCCAACACTATATCTGCAGTTGCTTTCACACACGTTGCTGCAGAACAGACTTCTCGTAAACACGGGGGGAAAACCTGCTGCCACATTGTCTAAAGAAAAACTCACATAAGCGATAGGCCTCTTAAGATTACCATGTTGCTGGGTCAGTACGCCCTGGGCAAACCCTTTGGCCTCGTGGCAGTACAGTGTGACTGGCTTGGTGTAGTCTGGTAGACCAAGAGCAGGCGCCTGGGCCAAGACCTGCTTCGAAGATACAAAAGATTTATCATCTTCTGTATTCCACAACAAATGACAATCAGTTTGGCCCTTCATTAAATCAAGGAGAGGTCGAGCTAACACAGCATAATCAAGGATCCACTGACGATAATACCCAACTAAACCTAGAAAAGACTTCAGTTGTTTTGGCGTTCTAGGCTTCAGTATCAATCGGATGGCCTCCAACCTATCAGGAGTCAGAAGACGCTCTGTACCTTTTAGTGTATGGCACAGATACTTGACCTCCTTAGACCATAACTGGAGTTTTGCTTTTGAGGCCTTGTGGCCCTTCTCAGCCAGTGCTTGGGGCACTGCAATAGTGTTCTGTTGGCAGAAGGCAAGATCCTTAGAACATATCAATAGGTAATCAATATACTGCACCAAAGTAGTAGTCTTGTAAGCCTTGACTAAACAACGTAGGTGATTCGGTGTACCCCTGTGGTACAACCACACGTATACTGGATTTGGCGAAACGTGAACGCAAACAGATACTGGTTCTCCTCTGCAATGGGAACAGAAAAGAAAGCACAACAAATAGTCATTCACAGTGCAAGAAAGTAACAGGGTTACTCGCTAAGTATTGTGACAGGTTTAGGCACAGCAGAAATGTACAACGTAGGCATTACCTGCTCAGAAACCCTAATAAACAAAGTATGTATTTGTCTTAAAGGATCTTAACAATGACTCCTTGTTTCAACAAAGCATCAATAACTGGGAAAGTACCTTTCCCCACTGCTCTACTACTAGCATGCTGAGGTTTGCTTGTCAAGAGTCGTACTACAGTCAATGATGACCACTGGAGTAGCATTCTCAATGCACCCACTATGGTTAGCATGTGTGGATCGCAGCAGCTCAGGCCCAGCTTTAAGCAAGGCTACATCTGCTAAAATCTCCGCATTCCATCTGTATGGGATTTCTAGGCCAGTGTTCATACTTGAAATAAATATATGTTTATCCTTCAAAGATCCATCGACCCACTAATAAGAGCTAACTTGTGTCCACAGAAACCCCATCAACTACTAACACAATCTCATTGATGCGAGTTAAACAACCTAACCTAGTAGCTCTGTTTGACTTCAAAAAGAGAAGCTCTCTGTCTCCCCTGTTCTTGATTTGTTATTATTCTGATTGTGGGTGTTTACTGTCTGAGTGTCCTGTCTGGGCAGGCAAAGCTCCTCGTTCTGAGGACAAAACAGGAAAGGTTAAGTGCAGTGCACATTATTTTCTTTCTGAACAACATTCATTTAGCAATGTCATCAATGTATTAACTTCTATTCTTGCATCAAAGCACAATTACATTAGACATGAATCATAATCATATCAACAGTTTAGTTCTCCCAATGCAGAACTTGATTCTTAACTTCTACCTGGAGTTCAGTGAGCAATCCACTAACGAGCATGTGACGATGTGGCACAGGGGAATCATCCGTAAACTCAGAGTGTTTGTCAAACATCCTAGTAAGTCTTTCCAAACAATCTGTAGGCTCCTAATCTTCTGTTTGCAGTCATACACTTTGCTCCAGTCTAGCACACCAACTCCGATTTTTGGTATCACTGCTATCAACAAGCCTTTGAGTGCATCATAAGGTCCTTGTTGCAGTGAATAACCATCAACTGGGGTCACTAGTTTCTCTGGTGATTTCTGTGCTGGCTGCACCTGACCAGATTCTTTCCTTAACATTTGCTTTTCTCTGTCTATGGATCTCCTGCATAGCCACAGCAATAGTAACAACATCATATTCATCAACAGTAAAACAGGCTGCAAATCTTAGTCTTACTTATTTCTCTACAGAAATATTGCTACGCTCCAGCTGTTTCACAATTTATGACTTCTAAGAGCTCTTCTAAACTCTTAGTTTTGGCACTGGCAAATCTGGCAAAGATTTGTACATGTCTGTACAAGCAATGCCATCTTAACATGTTCAAACAAAGAAAGAGTTTTCTCCTTCTGTAACTTTGTTCAGTTTGATCACGTTTTAACCAAGAGTTCTAGACAGAACCTCTCTGTCTCAGGATACTCTTGATCATTCTTAGCTTCTCTATCAGAATCACTTTCAGCTTGCTCACACCGTATCTTCACAAGATAGCTTCAGTTGCCCAGAGCATAAAACACAACAGATTACATATTGTTTGCAAGTACGACATGTTTCCTTTTCTGTCAAGACCGCATTTAAACTCTCCAGTATTTTTTTCATCAAACGTTCACTCCAGTGGGAAACAATGTATCGTGTCATATTTAGTCCATTCATGCCATTTCTCAATGCTTGAAACTGCTTGAATTCAATATAAATCAAACATAAATGGGGCTGGACTATTCTCAAGTAACAATGTCTCTATTGCTCCTGTGATGGAACCTCGATTACCCATACTGAATTAGAATGTATCTGTAACAACTCAGAACAACATGTGGCCAACTCTTAGAACTTTAGCCTTCTGTAGCAAGGATCATACGGCACTTTACAATAGTCACAAACCCACATAGCACTCTAGACCAAGCACATAGCAATATTGAAGAATCACACATCTACACAAACATATGATGGTGAACAATAGAACTACAATATCGTGTGGTAGGGGACTACAAATATGGCCTATTCTCGCCTTCCAGGCGCTTGATAATGGGACGCGCATACACAGCTCACTCATTAGGAACGCGCATACAATAATTAACACAACTCTGTTGTCATGGGTAACAAAAAGGACTACAATTCATACTTAAGAGACAAGTTCATCAATAAACTGCCAGTCTGTCTTTCCCTTAGTATTTGATTGTGATTGTTCAATGCCACATAACACACCTAATAACCTCCTAACTGTCCCTTGACATTGTCAAAGTATCCCTCACTTGTTTCAAACCCACTTTACCCTTAAAAGTTGGTCTCCTGCGTAAAGCCTTTGACCCTAGTACATTGTGACCGCCCACCTACTGTGCTTGGTCTAAATGAAAAAACAACCCAACACCAAAACGTAATAAAACTTAAAAACAAAAAACAAAAAGAAATCTCACTAAAGATCTCTGCTCAACTAAGGTTTTCAGATGTAACAACACATTATCATTTACACACGCCTAATTGGTTCACCCCTTGTCTGTAAGAAGTATAACCACACTCCGTAGACGATCCTTTTCCTCAGATCGAGAGTATGGGTCGTGTCTTACACAATATTACATCCATTCAAATCAGCATCGACCAGAGTTCTTGTACGCTATCAGTATCCGTAGACTCCTGACCAAGACAAAGTAAAGAATGCAAGCCATCTAATGACCACAAACTTCACAAAAACCAATGTCTAATATTACTGTCCTCCTGTTGAGGCCTAGCAGACTATAATTGTAACTAAGGTATTTAGCTGTAACTAACACATTATCATTTACACACATGCACACCCAATTGGTTCGCCCCTGTCTGTATTAAGTATAACCATAATCTTCATTAACTGGTCCTTTTGGAGCAAGAATATCGGTCGTGTCCAATATTACATTTCTTTCAAATACTTGGCGACCAGTGTTCTTGTACGCTATCAGTGTCCCAGACTCCTGACCAAGACAAAGTAAAGATGACAAGTCATCTAATGACCCCCAACTTCACTAAACCAATGTCTAATTTAAGTGCCCTCCAGTTGAGGCCTAGCAGACTCTAGTTTGCTAAGACCAGACTGTCAACTGAACGTCACAATAAAAGTTATTTAAAGGATTTACGTTACCAGTATCGCAGAGGGACAGCAGGCACACCAATAATAAAGCAGTCCGTGAAAGGGGTTTTAGAAAAAGGATCCCCATACCTTTTAGTTTTGGGCGCCACGGTTTCTGCTTTACACTGGTGCTGCCTAGGTCCCTCCTGGATCCAGTGCCGCAATCCTGCCGCCGACAATGCCAATTGTTGAAGAAAGAGTTTTGTCCGTCTCTTCATAAACGGAGTGACAGTTCAGTTGAGTTCTGGACTAAATAAGTATTTAACAACCTGCAGATTGGGAGAGTAATGACTAGACCTCTGGCAACAAAATGAAGACAGTACAAGGCTTAGGTCTCAATCATGGCTCTCTCCCGGACGAAGGCAAGAGAGCATTCTTTTATAGGGCACAAGAATGTAAACATAGATAGTGACAGTCAGGCGGTAATGACGTTACAACAATCTTCATAGAAGGTGTGTTCAGTAGTGATTCATATAAGTACACAGGAAATCTAATTTCTTCCACAAGCCCTCTGTGACATTGCTTGTAAAAGGGGCTATACGATGCAAAAACAGACCAACAGAAATACATCTTGCTAGCTTCATCAGCTTACATAAGGCTTCACGCAACAACAAAAAATTACATGAAAAACACGCTAGAACGTCTCAATCTCACAACAATTGAGACCATGAAGTGCAGTATTATAGTAAATCCTGAAAAGGGGAGGGGCTGTGTTAAAAAAAGAAAGAAAAAGAGGCCTGATGAAACGAAATCTACTAATCAGAGCAAAGCACTTAGGCAAACAAAGTAGAACACGCAAACGATAATGGGAACACGGCAGAACCCAGCCTGGAGACAGCAGCGCCCCCTGTGGTGGGTAGATGCCAGGCAGCGGGAGGTTACCTCTGCAACTTACTCACCTGCCACAGTGACTCTCTGGGGTCAAAGAATAACGTCACAGTTACACAAAAGGTCCATGCTCCATGACACAATACAGGACATTCTGGCTCCCTGTTGTGTGTGGAGTCTGTTTTGATCTAGCATCTCATGACATGTTTTAAAGATGGATGTTCTTGGGTGTTTATGATCTCTTGGAGGAGCAGATCTGATGTTATCACAGTACTTCACACTACCTTCATCCTAATACTACAGCACAGACATATTAGGCACAGCGGGGTCACCCACATACGGGGATATGCTTTACCCAAAACTGCTGCAGCGCCCTGGGAACATGACAGGCCCAGATGTGCAACCCCAGCACGCCAAGTGAAGTAAACCAAGTGCACCTTCTAGACGTACGTGTAAGAGTCCCAGTCCGGCTGAGTGTGGCTGCTTGTTTTGACTCACTTGGACAAAGGAGCACTCTATTATAGAGCCACAGAGCAGCTGGGACTGCGGCCCTGCGGTCTTGATGTCTTGAAGGTTCTGGTCACGGATCTGCAGAGGCAGGAGAGAAGGTGGAAAAACAAGTAAAATGCAGGTGAGTGGAATTATCTTCAACTGTCTACATCGGCCTTATGAAACGTAAACAGCCCAGTTAATCTGAACAAAGGGGGAAAAAGACAGGAGGGTTTTATGGAGGAGGTCACTAGGCGGTCTGTGTTGAAAGATTTAGATTCAGAATACTTTATTAATCCCTGAGGGGAAACTCTTTAGCAACAACGCCACACAGTCTCATCAAAGCACACAGGGGTGTAGCAGAGACCACAACACAACTGCAGGAAAGGACAAATCCACGCCCACAGGCCTGGATTCAACTGGTCCAAATACTCATCAAGAGGATTTCCAAAAAGACAGACACTTTACGGATTTCAAAGCATCTCATAAACTCAATAACAATGGATACTAAAAGGAAGTTTGGACTTCTGTGTGACCTAATGTATGATGTAATGTGATGTTTAATGTAACTCCCTTCCCCTTTGTTACAAATAACTCATTCTTGGTATCTAGATGATCGGACAAAACTAACAATGACATTTCTGAATGTTACAATTGTTAGTTATGGAAGTTAATAGCTCCCACTGACATTGGAAAGATACCCACTCCAGAGAACCTTTCACAACTACATGCCGATCCCAGCATGAGACCATCTTCAGATAAGGAAGCCCAAACCCCCCTTTACCTTAGCTAGTATAAAAGCCCCATACCTAGAATTATTCTCCCTCTTTCATCCGGATCATTCTGAGGAACAACCTCTGGATTTACCTGGTCTATTGAGCAACCTTCCAACAACCAAGAACTTCCTCTTATTTCTTGGACACCACAAGGAAGATCAACTCTACCTCTCTCTTTCCACGGACCTCACCTGAGAACATCAGTCTTCCGCCCGTCTGAAGCAGAATTCCTCCCCCCGGACCCTTGAGAAACCATCCTGTGCTTTTCCCTGATTTGATCAACCAAGGAGGACACAGGGGCTTTCTTCAACTACTACGCGTAACTGGCTAACTTAAATTCTTACTCGTGAACTTTTGGCATTGTCTGTGAACTGTAAATGTTGCTAAGTAGTGAATGTCCTAACCTCATTATAGCAAAGCTTAGCATAACTGTCCTTTGTCATAGACTTGGCCTTCCTAATCCCTTTTCATCCTTGTCTGCCCCTGTCCTTCATATTCGGTATAACACACTGTATCAATTATCCAACTAACATACCTAGGTTCTAGTATTTGTTACCATCAATTCATTTACCTTAAATAAACCTTTGTATAAAATTCTCGGTCATCGGATCTGCATTAATTCTAAGGAACTTCATGATTTCAGTTTATGAGACTGATCATTAAGAGGCTATTATTTGTTCATTAATCCATAAGGTTTCCTCAGTCCCTTTCCAAAATATTGAGGTGGTGCCCCGTGTTTTGGGGAGAGGAAAGGGGGCAGGGGAGTCAGACCCCATAAGGCTGACATCATTAGTATGAGGTAAGGGGAGTTCACTATCCACACGGTGAGACACCCAGGTCGCCACCTGGATCCAGTTCAACCCAACAGGTGAACAGGGAAACACGCCTTTCGGTTTTAAAACGAGGCGAGTCTGGCACAGGACAGGAAGACATCACGTACAGGAAACGAGGGGCACATGCAGCAGGTGGTGAACAACCATCAGGCCATGCCCACCAGAGGCCTCATGTCCTCCCCCCCCACTCTTCCACGACAACACCCACAATGCATTTCACTACTCATGCAACACGGCATGCGCTGGGCAGCTGAACTGGCACTCTGAAGCAGGGGCCGGGTGGTTAGCTATCACTCCTCTACACAGGAGGGGTTTGACTAAGGACAGGACAGGGGCCAATGGGGGAAAAGGGAGAGAGATAGAGAGAGACAGAGACAGAGAGGAAAAAGAGGAGACAACTACCACTGCCCTTCTCTGCAGCGGTCCTCAGTCATCTGATCTATTGCCCCGCCCCCCCAGGGGGGGGCCTAGAGGGCCAGTCAGCTGTCCCAGATCAACAGTAGCAGTAGGTCTAAAGTTAGACACAGACCAAGCAGTTGGTAATACAGTTTGGCACGCAGACACCGGACAAGAGCGACTGCAGCAGGGGTTTGACGTGATCGTGTGTTATGTTGGTCCACACCTTAGTCTTCGCCTTGGGGCTGCTCGCCTCCGAGCCCTCCTCCTTGCCGTCAGGCCGCCCGGCCGAGCCCAGCCAGCGCGCCTTGTCACGCTGCTGCTTCTGAAAGCTGTGCTTGAGCGGGGAGCGGGCACCCGAGTCGCTGTCCTCGCCGTACGAGTAGGAGCCCACGGCCGAGGACGCGAACTTCGCATGTTTGTCCCAGAGCGCTGGGCAGCGGGGGGGAGAGAAGGTGAGCGAGAGCAACAGGGGGGGATAGAACGACGTCAAAGGAAGGGAAGCCATTTTTATTGTCGAACTGTAATAATAGTAATAAGAAGAAGAATAATACCCTGAGGCAGGTAGGGTGAAGTGCCTTGCCCAAGGACACAACATTACATAGCCACAGCCGGGGTTTGAATTCACAACCTTCCGATTCCTGAGGCCAACGCCTTAACCCGCTGAGCCATCTGACTCAAATGTACTAAGCATTCAGTGTCTTATTCAACATCAGCATTCAGACAGGATGAGCTCTTGGCCAACATGCGTTTTGTGGATGGAGAAACCATTCGAGAAAATTTCCTATTTTGCAAGGCACTGCCAGAAAAGTCAACAGGAGAGGAAATATTTAGGGTCACGTCGGAATATCTGGACAAAAGCGGGCTTACATGGGAAAACTGCACAGGTGTCTGCACTGACTGAGCAGCAGCAATGGTCGGGTGCATTAAAGGCTTCGTAAGTAGGGTCAAATTTATATTTTATATAATTTATATTTTTTTATTACTGTCACGCATTGTTTTTTGCACCGTGAGGAAGACCTTAGCAGCAGATCTATCTCCTGTGTTGGACGATGTTGTGCGCATAGTGAACTTTGTGAAGACGCCACCTTTGAAAGGACGCTTATTTGCGGCTTTGTGTGAGGAAATGGGAGCAGAACATCAAGTCTTACTGTTCCAGACGGAGGTCCGGTGGCTGTCGCGCGGCAAAGTGCTGGCCCGTGTGCAAGAATAAATCACCATGGTAACTTGGCCAGGCCCAGGAAATACGATAATTAATAACAATATTTTATTTCGAAAAATTACCGGATGCTCACGGTTAAATGTCGATAACTTGAGCGTCAAACATGTAACCCACAAGTTCGAAAAACGAGTAAAAAAACTGACGTCTTTGGGAATCGCTGGCTAGCTTCAGCCCCCCTAAAACAGGGCTAACGACGCCCATGGTTCAAACAGCACAAGGACACAAATCTCAAAATTATGGCTTTTTAATTAGTTGCTCAGGTCAACAGAAAAATAATTTCAACAAAAGAAGCCTGAGTTGAACCAAACAAAAATCTCTTCAGTATCCAAGCCTTAAACTCAAAGTAAACTCAGAGCAAACAGTTTAATTTTTCCTTTTGGGTTAAAAGCCTTACATTCAGGTTCCAGGGATAAAGGTCCATAAAACAAGCAGTTCCTCAAAGTAAGGTATTCCAACAAGAGTTAGTCCAGCCCAGCAAGTCTCCCTGTCCACGCTATCGGCTCCACTCTCCACAGCCCTCCCCCTTTGTCTCTGTCAGGCTTTTATAGCCCTTCCCTTCATCCACTAATCAAGATCATGACCTGCAGGTGTGCTGTGTAGTAAGGTCTGGTGAGAAGTGTGGCTTGCAGTTCCACCAGCAGATGGAGCCGTGAGTGGTTGGGGTTGGAGCCATTTTAGGGGGATGTAGCGCCCCTCCAGGACCCAGCCTCTCGTGACATCACCCCATCCATCCATTATCTTCCGCTTATCCGGGGCCGGGTCGCGGGGGCAGCAGTCTGAGCAGGGAAGCCCAGACTTCCCTCCCTGCACACACCTCCTCCAGCTCCTCCGGGGGGATCCCGAGGCGTTCCCAGGCCAGCCGAGAGACATAGTCCCTCCAGCGTGTCCTAGGTCTTCCCCGGGGCCGCCTCCCGATGGGACATGCCTGGAACACCTCCCGGGGGAGGCGTCCAGGAGGCATCCTAAACAGATGCCCGAGCCACCTCAACTGGCTCCTCTCGACGAGTAGCGGTTCTACTCCGAGCTCCTTCCGTGTGACCGAGCTCCTCACCCTATCTCTAAGGGAGCGCCCAGCCACCCTGCGGAAGAAACTCATTTCGACCGCTTGTATCCGCGATCTTGTCCTTTCGGTCATGACCCAAAGCTCATGATCATAGGTGACATCACAATATACCGTATTTTTCGAACTATAGGGCGCACTTAAAAGCCTTTAATAAAAATTAAAATAAACGACAGTGCGCCTTATAATCCGTATATATGGATTCATTCTGGTTTTTCTTACTGACCTCAAAGCGAATTTGTGTGGTATAAGGCGTCACGGCGCTAAATCAAAATGTTTTAGTACGACTTTGGTAAACTACAAAGCCGCACCGCTTGCAGCATTACGGCTACCGTAGCCAGGAGCATCGCAGAGTAATACATACTGTGCTTCACCATAATATTACAGTGTGTGTATAAGGATCCCAAAGTGGCACCTGTCAAAAGACACGCTTACGACGCAGATTTATCTGACAGTTTTTTTTTTCCGCTTAATGCGCCTTATAGTCCAGTGTGTTTTATAAAAAATTTGAGTATTATGAAAAATGACAGTTATTCGTGACAGTGCGCCTTATAATCCAGTGTGCCCTATAGTGCGATTTCTTTGTCCAAGCATACTCTTTTTCTTTTTTGTAATTAAACACTTTCACTAACTAGAACCTGTCCGGTTGTTGCTTCCAGTTTAATTTCAATCCCAAAATATGTTACTACTTGTGATGGCAGTTTTTCTTATGGAAGTGTTGTAAGGATACAAAGTTAGGTAGTTCGTTAGATACAAATTTATTGAACCTTTCACAAGAACAGAGTAGCCTATTGCAATAAGAACACATGGAACATGAAACAGACAGGACAGACACCCTTCAAAATAAAACACCTTCCAAAATAAAATACCTTCACAACCATTTGTGTGTCTATTTCTTCCTGTACTTTCAGGTATAGTTAAACATAATTACAGACATTTATAAACAACAAATAATTAACATATGAAACGCATAGTTCAGTACACCAATAACATCACCCAACTTCGCTTCTTTTACTGAATGATTAACTTATTTACATAATTTTAACTGACATTTATTAACCATGAACTTTGACTTTTACTCTTAACTGCTATTTATTATTAAATTAAATTATTTTCTTAGACTAATGTCCTTTTAATCTTCATAAATTTCCACTGGGCTACACTACCATGCCCATGTGTGTATGTGTGTGTTACCTGGGGGGTATTGCACGAAAGTAGAATAAAGAAAGCCAGAATAACTGAGCAAGCGCGCCTTGACCTAGTCTGGCCGTCGTATCCTGTTTTAATTGGTTGCACGTTTGCCAAACCAGGATTAAAAAAAGGCGTGTCAAGCCAGATGTAGGTAGTCAGGATTAATGCGTGTTCACGGCATTCTTAAATAGACCTCGCGATCGCTCACAGAATCACCGATCAGAACATGAGTCGCGCAACATATTTCACGGCCGCAGAACAACAGCTCCTGATGGAGTTTTATGAGGAGGAGAAGGATATTAATTAAAAAGGACAATACTCAAGCCATAATAAATGAAAGAGAATAAACCTGGCAGAGAATAGCGGACCGGATTAATGCGTTAGTATTCAAAAAGTGTACAAACCTCTGGACCTGTCATAATTGGGCTACAATTAAGCATGTCCATAAGTGTAACTTTTTCTGCGAATGTTACGTAGGTGTACAGACACAGTAAATATTACAGTAAACCGCAACTTTATTGATGCACAGGTAGAGAAGAGGTGGAGAGACTGTTTATCCAATCAGAATGCAGAACACAATGCACGTGGCAAATCCGTGAAGTGAACCGTGATATCGCGAGGATTCACTGTACTGAACCATGATATCGCGAGGGTTCACAGTACTGAACCGTGATATAGCGATGGTTTACTGTAATGCAAACACATATTTATGAAACCTCGACGGCAGTTTGACAAGCAGTCTTCATCAGCATATCAATATAACACTTGGCCAGAGTAATAATAATATCAATTAAATCAATATTAAAAGACTGTTGTAGATTTAAATGAAATGAGAAATGACAATATACTAAATATGTGTAAATGTTAAATGCATTATAATTAAAATGATGCAACATGTTTAAAAAGATCATGGACATGCTGTAAAACACGTGAATTTCTCACAGGATTGACTGTGGAAATGCAGGTGAATCACTAGGATAAATTTTAGCCTGGCTGTTAGCCTGGTCCAGAGCAGGCTAGCTGCGGAGAATAAATCACCATGGTAACTTGGCCAGGCTAAGCTTTATCGGCTTTCGTGCAACCGACTTGAGGCTAAATTCAGCCAGGATAACCAACATAGCCCGGCTTAATCCCTTATCCTAGTTTTGTGCAATACCCCCCTGGATCTCACAGGCTGTCACCAGGTTGTGGATGTAGTAGAAACCATCTCTCCCACAGACACCAGACCATGGTTCCTCAGAATCAGCACCTGGACCAAGTTAGCAAAAACGACACGTTAAAACAAGTAAAAAAAAAAAAAATACACACCAAGGATGTATATCACTTCATCCTGTCAAACACAGACAGACCTTTTTTTGTTTTCTTAACCGTATGCACGCACGCATGCACACACACACGCATGCACACACACACGCACAGCCTCACCTTGCTCCTGGGCCCCAATATTTTCTGGATGAGCAGGCTCTCCTCCTGGTCCACCAGGATGCCGTGGTAGGAGACCTCTCCCAGAGACAGGGCCTTCGGAGAGATGGGCAGCAGGCCGCACTTCATGGCAGACACCTGACACACACACATTCGGTCACACCCAGGCTTAGGGGTCTCCCTCTCTGCACCCTATTTCTCCATCCTAGTCCCCCACCCCCTCTTTATCTCCATACCTTCCCCAACCCCCCCCCCCCCCCTTCCCATCCATATCGCGGCGCCGGCTGGTGTGTGGATGTGGACGATGCACTTGCCGTCGGCTGGGCGGCGTAGATGGCAGCGTGGAGGGTGAAGCCCGCCTGGTTCACCCCCAGGTTGGTGCTCCCCCGGTCCACGATCTCCCCTTGCATGTTGATCTTGACCTGGACACACAAGCACACAGTCAAGACAAACAGGACAGGAGGGAGGGAGAGAGGAGGAGGAGGGGAGTGGAGGGTCTCACCAGGCTGGAGGCTGACACCTCACTGTACAGGAGCCCAAAAGGAGTTCACCCTCACCTGGGTCACACAAAGTCAACATTGTTTACCTTTGACATTTATTCATTTAGCAGAGCTTTGATCCAAAGAGACTTACAAGACAGAGCTTTTACAAAGAGCATCAGTCACTGATCATAGCAACGTGCTAGACCCCATAACACATAGCGGGCTTGTAGATTATGAAACATACATCGTGAGAAACCAATAAGTGCCAAGGGAAGAGTTATAAGAGCATTCAGAGGGTCCTTCTGAGGATCCAAAATGCAGCAGCTCGTCTGGTTTTCAATCTACCTTGCTGCTGAACGCCTCAATATTGGAGGTTGTTACGTACCCCCTAGGGTCAAACCAGCCAGGGTAGAACATTTAGCAACAACCAGAGCAGGTGAGGACACAGACAACACAAAACTGTAATTAGGTGTAAATTATGTTTTATTTACACACAAAATAAATAATAGGAAACAAAGGGAGGACGGAAGACGGACTAGAGGTGGCACCAAAGAAAATAAAACAACCCACCACCATAACAAGGGGTTCCTAGGATCCCCTTTAAAAACAGTTGGCGGTGCCACCGATAAGGCCTGTGTGGCTATACATTTCAAATGACTGTGTGTAGTACCCAGATGTAGACCTCAGAGGCATATCTAATCCCTACGTCAACCGCCCCTCCAATGATCCTAATAAAGAATGAACAAAATAAGAGTTAATAATAAAGGGTAAATTATAGCTTTGTCAACATATCAAACACAGGTTCTCAAATCAAATAATGTACATCAAACACAAAGAATTTGCTCTCCTCCTGGCCCTACCACAACACAAGAGAGAAAGACCTGACAAACAGGATGTACTTAAATAGGGGAGGAAACACATGGTGATTGGACGGCTGCAGGATTGGTCAATCAACTGTGATGAGGTGGAATGATGGACAGGTGTATTCTTTAACTGCAAGGATGAAATGTTATATGGGAACAGGAGAGGGAGACAAACAAACATGACAGGTAGGCCTAGACAACAAACAACATTAGACAGGACACGTGACAGAGGTGAATGTGAGACTGTGACAATAACATCATTTTTTTATGACTGATTGATGATGAATTTTGTACATGTTTTAATATGTCGTCAGCCAAACAACGCGTCCCATCCTGCAAAGTCTATCGCTGTCTTTCTCCATTGCTGGTGGGATATTGCATTGAACGGGTAGCAAACCATGGTGTTACGTCCCCAGAATTCTGGGTTCGTTTTGGAGACATTGTGTGCTGGTTGTTTGGTGTTTTGTGTTTTATTCTGACAGGCGGTGTGGCTGTTCCGGCAGCCGATTGGCTGATGGGGACCTGAAGCTCCGCCTACTCGTCAGTGGATGCAGCTGTCTGGGTTCTTTAAAAAGCCCAGGTTTGCATTAGTTTCCCTCTGCCGCTGTTGGTTCTGGTTTGTACCCTGTGTGGGGAATTCAGAAAATCTTTGATTAACCTTAACATTTGGAACAGTTTTGATAACTTGTCTGTTTGGTTGTTTATGTATCCAAGTTGTTTGTTAACTATTATTCTTTTCTGTTTATAGGGAGTTGGGGAGTAGGTTAGAGCTACCCCGGGGTATACATCACCCGTAGAAAAATCCTCTGTCTAGAAACACCAGCTAGACCTGGGCGGACCACCAATTGTAAGTTTGGTTAGGGTGCCTTGAAAGTGTACCAGATAGGGTTTATTACCATTGGGGGTTAGTATAGGTTACAGGGGAAGCTTTTCTTGTTTATTTCTTTGCTTTGGCCCGTCCAGTCCTCCCCTTCTCCCAGAAATAAAAGCTTTGTTTTACGGCAGTTAACTTCTGTGTCCTTTTTCTTGCACCATGACACCATACCTCCTTTGCTGGCACGAACCACGAGCAGTGGGGTTGTCATGTTCCCCTCCCTTTGGGAGCTGGAACGTAACACATGGATAAAGGTTTCAGAAGAAAACAGATCATTTAGTTCTGCGCGGACGGATGCATTTACTTTTCACTATGCTGATTTACATGTGGGCTACACTATCAATCAATCATTCCTGTCTTCAAGGTTCCCACCAAAAAGGATGTACCTTCCAGCAATGTGAGTCATGTGACTTTGGAGCAAACCATTGCTTATTTATAGGGGTTTTATCAATGGGTAACACAGTTAACAGTGATTTCTTGGACACACATAAAGTGAATAATTTCATGTATTTTAATGTTTTAAATAAATTTAAAAACACCTTTATCATGTTTTAATACTTATTTTTTAACAACTAAAGCTGAAATAATATATAAAAACATGTATTTTATTGTTAAGTTTTAAGAGCAAACTGGACATTTAAGAATTTGGACAGCACAAAAACAGCAAATTCCAATATATAATTAGCATTTTTTTCTCCAAAATAAATTATGGAACCTGTTAACTTTTAGTATTAAATGAAAGAGGAATATCATCCAATATAAAATTGGTCATTGTTTGAAATAATAAAATTAACAAATACACCCCATGGACTTGAAATGTACCCCTAATTATAGAATCACTCATAAAATGTAATACAAAAACCAGTCTTTTACTATTTATGAGTCTGAGAACGGTGTTTTGGCGCGCGCCAAAATCCAAGCCATCTCAAAAGATGCCTCTGTTTAACGCTCTGCAGTGGAGGTTGTCCACTGGCTTGCTCCATCCTATGTCGGTCGTCAATCCTCGCTTGGTGCGTAACAGCGCGCGGGTTGGCAGGCTGGCCGTATTCACGCGAGACCGCAGAAAATTACTTAGTTATTACTTCTTAAGTATTATGCAGATTTTTGCACTTGTGTTCACTGCATGTTTATGTAGCACATTTGAAAAAAATTATTGGCTGTGTTACCATATTGTTATAAGCTAGTATGCCAGTGCGAGCCACCAATTCAAGGTTGACGAGCCGCATGTGGCTCGCGAGACGCGCAATGAGTATCGCTGATCTAACTTGTATCACTATCAGGTGCATACGATTATGAATCCGAGGCCACTGTTTACAAAACGGTGCGCACAGATTTATTTTCTTCTCTCTCCTATGTGACCCTAAAGCGGCTCCGTAAAAATGAGTAGGTGTCGGTTAGACGAAACTGGCATTAAAAAACTGGCATTAAAAAACAGACACAGACAAATGCCCCCCAACCGCACCTCAACGCCCCCCTTTTAAAAAGATTGTTCCCAGCGCCCCCCAACGTTCTCTGAACGCCCCCTGGGGGGCGGTACCGCCCCAGTTGAGAAACACTGGTCTAGTGGTACCCCCCCCCTCAAGAGCGCCAGAGCCCAACACAAACTCTTCTACTGCCTGGCTCCCCAATGGTGGAATCAACTCCCCACCTCCATCAGAAGCACAGACTGCCTCCTCACCTTCAAAAGAAGGCTTGAAATAGGATGGTACTTAGAAATACATGTGTTATGCTTTTATAGCTCTTCCCTCGGCACTTATTGGTTCTCACAATGTATGTTTCACAATCTAAAAACCCACTATCACATTGCTATGCTCAGTGACCAACGCTCTCTGTAAAAGCTCTCTCATATAAGTTGCTTTGGATAAAAGCGTCTGCTAAATGAATAAATGTAAATAACAAAGCAGCTAATGAATGGCTAACTTCCATTAAACTCTCAGGAACAAGTGAGCTTTCATCCAAAGCAACTTCAGAGAGTTTCCGAGAGGGGGGGGGGGAAATAAGTCTACAGACAGAACTCTTTGGGTAGCACATTACTCCAGACTTGGATGAATGAGGGTCTACGCTGACCCATACTCCATACTAGCGTGTTCCCTGACCGTGTACGTACTCATGTTGAGGGCAGCCATGCCCCCCTGGGGGGCGGCAGGGTACATGGTGGACATGGAGGTGGTCATGAAGTCGGCGATCTGCTGCAGGGCCAGCAGGCTGGTGGGGGTCTTCCCCTTCTGGAACTGGTCCTGGATCAGGGTGGGGGAGGAGAGGGTACAGGGTGTGTGGGGGGGGGGTACAGGGTGGGGGAGGAGAGGGTACAGGGTGGGGAAGGAGAGGATACATGGTGAGGGGTGAGGGAGGAGATGGTATAGTGTGGGGGTTGGACTCATGGACACACCACCAGGCAGACACAGCTCTGCTCTCTCCTGTCTCCGTCCAGCACTGTCCTATCTAACAGCACGCTATTCGCCTTTGTACGATCCCAAGCCTCCCCTCTAACTATTGAAAAAATATATTTCTTCTTGTTGACTATGTTGTCATACACACAGCCGAGACAGAGATGAACCCTCAATGAACCGGGAGGGGAACAGACACTCTGTTTATAAAGAGAAAGCTGATTTTGTCATGTGATGGGAGGTTAGACTATTAGCCTCTGTGTTTGTGTTTGTCAGTGGGCTGTGTGTGTGGATGTATGTGTTTATGGTCTTTCTGCGTGTATTTAGAATGTTGTGTGTCTGTACCTGCTGTGTGTGAGTGTGTGTGTGTGTGTGTGTGTGAGAGAGAGACTGACCGGACTCTGCAGAATCATGGACACCCTCTTCCTCTGTTCCATCATGTTGAAGTCCTGGCGAAGGTCAGGCGCCATGTTCCTCTCACGCTGATACTCTGCGCTAGTCTCGTCCACGCGGTCGAAGTAGCGCTCCTTGTGGGGCGCAGTGGTGTGAGGCGGGGCCGTCACCACCCCGTCACCTGAGTCACCGTTCATCCTGGTGTCAGCTCCTGGGGGTCAGAGGTCAGGGGTGCGGAGGGTCACATCCTGTTCAGTCTAGCTTAGAACACAACGCGGTGTCGTGCAGAGAGAGGCTCTCCTCTCACTGGCCCAGCGCTCTCATACGCGGCCTCCCCTCAGCACAGTGTGTCTACAACATCACTGTCTGTCCCCATGAGACCCTAACTAAAATAACAACATGTGTCAACTAGGGTAACCAGGCATTTCATCCCTTATCTCGCTTCACACATTGAGACAATGTTGACAAAAACAACAGGATTTCTTGCCTCTGTGAGGAGACCAGCGCCCAGCCACTGTGACATCTGTTTTAATTATATTCAAATGTTTGCCACACTGCACTTTAACTGCCTAGAAAAAAAGTAGGACAGAATATAAATAGGAATTTTGAAGTTTTTAAAAGCTAAATGGACGTCCTATCAAAATGCTAGGCTACCTGTCAGCATTGGTAATGTGTCCTACAGCAACATTCCCTTCTTCTCATTCTAGTTTGGATGGGATCTGATCACCCTGGTGACTGCAAACTGAAACTGGTGTACGAACTCCAGGGGCCTCATGTAGAAAGACTTGGGTGGATTTCCTACTGAAACTTGGCGTACGCCAAAACCCAGAAACTGTCGTACGCACAAATAAATTCAGATGTATCAAAGTGTGCGTAGGCATGGATCCAAGCACGTTTCTTTTGTACATCACAATCAACGTGGAATTGAGCGCACATGCAGAGGTGCCGAACTCCTCCCTGTCCACGCCCCCATTTAAATATTCAAATCAATGTAAATAGGCCCTGGACCTGCAATTTCCACCCCCTGGAGGACAAATAAAGGTTTATCTAATTTTCCTCTTGGTCCGATCAGATAAATCAAAATGAGTAGAGGGAAGAAATGAGTCAATCATGGGGCTTGATAGAAAGTTTTACAGATCTAATTTCAATAAAATAAAATAAACATTTGAATGCGCACCTGCCCAAATGTGCATTTCGCTTGTTTACATAGACAATTAAACGAATAAACTATTTACGCACCCATAGCCACCCATCGCGCACCGCGCCAGCCTCCAGCCTGTTACCAACCATGCTGTTTGTCAGAATTAATGAGTCATGCGTTGAGCCAGGCCACCTTGCCACGATTTTAGTTAACTGCATTTGCGCATCACATATGATTTGAACATTAATGGAATTAAAATGTTTTCTATTAACATAAACAAATTCATCCTGTGATGGTGCTTTTATAGCAATGTGTGTGCAGTCAATATCTCCGATAACCTTAGGGAAACTGGCTATCGCTGCTAATTGCGTACTCCAGTAACACTGGCCTTGGTAAACGAAATCGGTTTATGAGCCAGTTATTGTTTGCAAGTAAATCCTCGCGTTCCCTAAAAACTCGCTCACGTCGGATTGCACCATTTGCAAGGTCCTCAAACAACGCGAACGCTGCCATTGTTAATACCATTTTCTTAATCACATTGCGCATGCTTTTATATTCACCTATGATTACAAACGCCTGGGTGTGTAAATTGTTCACAACGGTGTCTCTGATGTGCACATCACTTGACTGTTTTCACATTATTAACAGTTTCCCAGCATCACCTCTAAGTGACGCCAAAGGAACAATAGCTGTAGAAACGTGCGTACGACAGCTATGAAGCTGGCGTGGGGCACCGCACATTTCCACAGTCATTTCACGTTTGATACATCTGAACGTGAGCGTGGGAAAGGACGTACGCCACGTTTTTGTGCGTACGCAACCTTTGTACATGAGGCCCCTGGTCATTTACACAGATCACTGTGAAAACCATTTTTTTCTCCTCAATACCAAATGTAGAGAGACTTTACAAATCAAAAGATAGGCATTGTTGTCTTTAACAATTATACTGTCAATCCTGTTGAACAAAGGCATCTCATTTTCAACTCCAGTAACCACATACATCCCAACTTGATACTCTGTGCCATAGTTTTTGACCCAGGAAGTGGTGGGAACTGATGACACATCAAAAGCTTTATTCAGCACCTCTCCACCCTCTATACTGCTGACCAGGACTTCGGAGATCGAACCAAACTGTAATCTTTGAAAATAAAAGTTTTCTAAATGGAATGCTAACTGAGCCTGATGTTTCTTAACCAGAGTCTTAGCAATATTTTTGAAGTTTGTTACAGATTTCTTGGAAGAAATTATGTTTTCCTTCAAACCGCATGCACCAAATGTGTATGAGCGGTCCAATTCTTCTAATACAGCTTGGGTAGTGGATCATATGGTGATGTTTTGGAATGAGATTGTGCTCTGGGAAGATGGATTTAAAAAGTTTGTGATGTTCAAAAATTAAATGTTTCAAATAACAAGTCATACCATGAGTTATAATTGGTGAAAACACAATGTTTACAATTTGAATTAAAAGGAGTAGCAATTGCCATCAAGTATCCTCTCTTTTAACTAAATCTCCAAATATCAGCGGGACATTGCGTAGGAGGCACCAAGCCTGGATAGCATCAAGTCCAAGATCTTTACTGTTGTCATCCAGCTTAAGCCCACCTGGCCTGTTCTTTCTCTGTGTGTATCCATAATTAAAACCAACAATTCTTTCAGACAATGAACTTAAAGATATTGAATTCTTGATCAAATACTGAAAAACAAGCTTTAACTCCTTCCACTCCTTCTAGCAGGTCATGCATTATGTCTACAGCATAATTGTTTGATGAATGGAAAAACTGGAGGGAATTGAGTGGACAGTCTTGTTTGACACCAAATGTTGATCTCAAAGCAGGATTTTCCTGGATGACACAAACATGCTCAACATGAAGGTCTTTTGAACGTGGAGTTAAACCTGGGTTTAACTAAATTAACTAAAACTTAACTAAATAAATAAATGTATTTTATTTCCTTATAAGCATTACAGCATCAGTTATAGTAAAGTTTTCTTAAATTACACCATGTATTGAATATGGTTAGCAGTAAGGTGATTTGTAGTAAAGGGGCCAAAAACATGAAAGAACACAATGTCCTCTTTTGTTGTGTACACTAAAGGCATGTGCATCTGTGTCTGTTCAATTAACACTTACCACCATCATCAGACTCCTGTTGTGCAGACAGAAGTAGCTCATCCACATGCGGACTCGGGGTTAGATTCTTGCAGCAATCTGCGATGACTCTTGGTTTGAAAAATGTTGGCCACTTGCATAGGAATTTACCAGACACCTCTTCACCAAAGATCATTGTGAAGTCTTGGTCGATCTTAAATGGAAAACGTTTGTGTGAGTGAGAACACCATTGTAATGGCGCTATGGGTGTCAATTAATAAACGGTCAAGTAAAATAATCTCAAAGTCATCAGTAATTAATTTTATGTTTACCAAGCCAGGTGTATCCAAGAATCTGGGAAAGAGATCCAGGACAGTAGAGGCAGTATCTGGGTCTTGAACCACTTTTTGCCTGTGCTGGAATGTTGCCTTCATCTTATTTTTGACAAGGGTCGTATCACTTGAGTGTTTCATCACCGATATGGCCTCCCTGCATTCATCACCAGTAACCTGCTTCTCATCTGAACGGACACTGCGAGGAGTCTTGGGGCCCTCTTGGAAAGTAGTCCTGGATTTTTTGCCGTCTTGAGCAGAGTTCCGCTGAACAGTTTTCAGCCTCCACGCTAGGTAGCCGGAACCACTCTGGTGATCATAGAAATGTGTAGCAGTCTCCACATGACCATTCCCTTGTCAGTGACACACACTGACGAAACCAGGGTTATGGATTTCCAAACCAGTGCTGAAAGGCCAGGCAGGCCTTGGAGTAACTGGTTCACAAGTCTGAATAGAGGATTTATCCCCAAAACAGACATTTAATGGATTACAAACATCTCACAAAGACAATACTGCTTATTGGACACTAAAAGGATTGGAACTGTGTGAATTTCTCTTTAAATGCTGTGTTGATGTAATGTGTTTTAATGTAATCCCTCAGTTTTGTTACAAAAAGATCTCAAGTCAACATCAGTTCATGTGTGGCAAACACAGCCAAAGTTCATTAATCAAGACATATGTCATTTAAGAGTGTGCTTGTGGACGCTTGTTCTGTGTCTTGTCTGTGATGTACTCAGGTTATCAAGACAAGACCCTCATCCTGCAGATAATAAACCACTCTGGTTTATTTACACTCCAAGTCATTCTCTCTGCATGGGACCATCTTCAGATAAGGAATGACCAAACCCCCTTACTTAGCTAGTATAAAAGCCCCAAACCTAGGAGTATTCTCCCTCTTTCATCCGGATCATTCTGAGGATCGCAACCTGGAGTGATCTGTTATATTGAGCAAACAACCATTCAACGGAACCAAGGACCATAACGGAAGTTAAGGAACACTTCCTTTTCTTTGGACACCACAAGGAAGATCAACTCTACCTTTCTTCAACAGACAAAGTAACTGTGACTGGCTCATTTCTTACGCGTATTACATTGGCATAGTGTGGTGAAATGACTTGATTTAAGTTAGTCTTCCTGTCGTTAGCATAGCTTAGCATAACTGTCCTTTGTCTACTTAGGCCAATAACCCCCCCCATCTTCCCCTGTCTGTTTTTCATTTGCTTTAAATAAACCTTTTGTATACAATTCTCGGTCATCGGATCTGCACTAATTCTAAGGGACTACATGACTTCAGTTTATGAGACTGATCAATAGGCTATTATTTGTTAATTAATCCATAAGGTTTTCCTCAATTCCTTTCCAAAAATAGAGGTGGTGCCCTGTTATTTGATACTTCAACAAGATATGAGATACCCTTAATTCCACTCAAAATACCTTTAAGTACCATTCAGCTCCCCGCTACAAATGTTCCTGTTGATAAAGAAAAACACATGGACTCACATCAATTGAGGTAAAACTCCAGGAAAACCCTTTAACAGGGAAAAATTGGAGAAACCTCAGGTTGAGCAACAGAGGAAAGATCCCTCACCCAGGACTGGCAGACTTGCAATAAATGTTATGTATAGACAAAAACAGTTAACAACACAGAATGTATGGGGATGCATTACTGTTTATACTCACATAGCCATTCTTGGAATCCGGGTCCTTCAATTTAGGGAACAGTGTTGTGATCCCAAGTGCGTAGAGGGTCCGCACATTCACCGGAGGGACCCTCCTGAAAAGAGATAGATCATTCCTCTCAAAACTGCATATTTCATTTATGTGCACTTGGGTTATCATAGTTAACTCAAACAAAACTAGCCGTGAATTTTTCAGAACCAGACAGAAGCTTTCTCCTAAAACCTGAAAAACTAAGACCAAATAAAAACTAGTCAATTCCTCAAAACATAAACTCAACTAAAACTGCTTCATCACTGGTTGAGCAAACTAAAACAGGACTGAAACAAAAAAGAAAATTGAATAGATAAATAAAAATAACTTATTAAATGTTTTAACTCTAATAACCTTGAGGTGCACATGGGTGTGGGTGAAAACATAATTAGCAGCAACTTTTGGAGGTAAAAAAACCAACAAAAAAACAACCACAACCTGTTATTGCAAGTGCATTCACTTACCCATGGCTCTCCACCATATCTGCCACAAGAATGTTTACCATCTTTCTTCTTGTTCCATCACTGATGGTACTTGTTTTCTCATACTCTTGGAATATTTCTTTTCCACCAGGCTTTGAATACAGAGCGACTCTAACAATCTGAAACGACAATTGCATACCATTCACACTGCAGGTACAGTAGGTATTTCAGCCTGTGCCCCGGGCTGATGTAACAGTTGGTTAGGGGGTGCATGATAAATGAGAATTAGCTAATATAACGGAGCTCTGGGTCTTCAGTCCAACACCTACTGAAGCTGCAGTACTAATATAGTTATTGTGAAATTTGAATGCACGGTTTGACATCAGTCTAATTGACATCAGGGTCAATATCAGGTGGTTAACTTGCATTTCTTGCAACGTCGCTATCCAGGGGTCCTTCAACCAGCTGTCTTTTCCGAGCTTTGGTAAATTCCAGTATCAGCGTTGAGTCAGAACCTGATGATGACCCTTGGGATGCACGTGATGGTGATGGTGACCAGTCTGATAAAGATGAGCTCTCTGAGAACTCCACCTCAGCATTGCTACCTAAGAAAACACACAGCCTCCCATTATAAATTACACAATTGACCATTCCAAGAGGAAACAAGTTACACAACTAACTCAAAATCTTAAAAATTTCAAATATAAGCCTGCAAATCCTTACCATAACATTCTTCGGCCCTGAAAGACACACCAAATGACTTCAAGAGTTTATCAAATATGTCCGAATCCACTTCCACATTAGAGGAATCCTTAAGGCTCAAGGAAGCAGAACCTGGCAAATTGAATTTTGCCAGCACTAAAACATAAGATACTTTAGATAAGCATGATTTGGAGGGACACACATGCATTAATGAACAGAGCTGATGAAGGGAAAGATACACAGAGTTAGCAGGAAAGCTACAGATTTTCATCTGTAGTCTTTATGAAAAACATTGGAAAAGCCTAAATGCAGAAAAAAAACGAGAGTCAAATTAGCCTAGTTACCTGCTTGCAAAAATTGGGAGTAATTGTACTCGTCCTCCGCCTGTGGTACCCTGACCCATTTGCTGACTCCTTTATACTCTACAGCAGTGATTCTTAACCATAGTATGGGCCGCGAGCACTACCTAGAGGGCTGCAATAAACTTTCAGTTTTGCACCTGTGGGCCGCTTGGGCCGTGGGACTGCATAGGTATCAACTGAATACACCAGAGATGTTACATTTACATTTATTAATTTAGCAGACGCTTTATCCAAAGAGACTTACAAAAGAGCTAATATTTGCTAAATATTATGTTAATTAATGTGTACGCGCGGATTCGGGTAACGCCAGAGCTACTATGCTATGTTATCATGAGACAATCAGTTATAATGCAGCCTCCGACCACATGGTGTCGGTAATGCGTTAGTCAGTTTAACAAGCTCACAGAATAACAGAAGAAGATCGACATTCAGCCAGTTACTGGTGGAGAGGTTTTTAAAGAGGAAAAATGAAGACAAACGTGGTGCTGGACACCCCCAAAAGACTAAATGTGTGCGAAAATACAATCCCGACTTCATTTCGTATGGATTTGTGAACGTGGGTAGAGAGGAAGAGCCGAGAGCCCAGTGTGTGGAGTGTGGGCTGACTATCTAATGCAATTTTGAAGCCCTCGAAGCTACAGCGGCACCTAGTTAATGAAAGCTTAATAAAAATATTTGTGGTGATCACATTTTATCATGTCATTGTATTATTTATTTAACTTAACTACTTAAGGTTTTAGCTTGTTAGCATGTTAAACTGTACATGGATTTGATCTATTATTGAATACAAATGAGTGAGATCAATTAATCTCTACAGTGTTAATATTTAATGGGCCCCGGGCCACTCTGCACTGAGAAAATTGGGCCTCAGGGTCAAAAAGGTTAAGAACCCCTGCTCTACAGGAACCAGCATGTCGCTTCAAAGACTAGAATGGCATAATTTATTATTATTCCTAATTTCTTACATTTACACCCAGTGTTTCCCGCGCGGGGTGGGGGGTAATTTGAACACTCACTGTCCAATTACTTCTTGGTGTACCTTGCACATGTGTAACGTTGTCAAACTTGTATCGTGTACAACCTTTTCAATATATTCCTTTTACTCAAAAACCCTTTCCTTTATAGACACTCTTAATAATTTGAGGAATTCATGTTTGCTAGACACGTGTCTTTTACCTAGCTAGCTAGCCAACATCGCTAGGTAGCTAGCAGCCAAAGACACCTGTCTTCTAGTTAGCTAGCTAGCCAACTTCACTAGGTAGCTAGCAGCCAAAGTCAACCACAAAAAAAACTCTAATATTAATCCGAAAGAGACAATTTTATCGACTGAAACATAACTTACCGTAGAAAGAAGAGATTTGGACAAGTATGACTGCAGTCTGAGTGCTGACTGTGTGTGCCACCACTGAGTGTGCCAGTCACTGCCAATTACTAATTGAATTAGAGCTGCTATGGTGGGTGTGGCCAATTGAACGAGCCTGAGTGTAAATTCAGAGTGATTCTCAGAACGACAGATATCAACTCTTACACTATCAGCAACGGACTCTAGGGGGAGTTAATTTTGATCAATTCTGAGTAAAATTAATAGTAACCCCTGTTAATTTACACCAACACCAAAAGAATAACACTGGCACATTTGCTGTGTAAGAAGGGACTATGAGAGAGAGTCTGATTGATTGATGAAAGAGAGTTGAATTCAAGATGAAAGAGTTGCTAACCACTTTTTTGCTTAACAGTTTACTGAGAGATGTGTGTATTTTGATTAATACTTGGTTTGGTGGTGGACAAATTGCTAAAACATTTGTTGTAAATCCTAATCAAATTGGTGAATGTCGTTTCCGACCAGAACTAAGATGAGTTTGTAAACGACATATCTGATGTAGAATTTCTAGTTGATGTTTAAAAGTTGAATTTCGTTTTTAATCACTTTTTGTTTAGCTGTTATTTTACTGAGATATATGTGTATTGTGATAAATTCTTAGCTTGGTGGTAAATGGATAAGTTGTTTATTTTAAAAATCCTAACCAAACTGGCGAAATGTAGATTGCTAAACCAGAACTGAGATGGATTTGTGAACGATATATCTGTGATGTATTATTTCCAGTTTACATTTTTGTTTTTAACATTAACAAGTTACTCAACCCAACTTTAGTTGAGCAAATTGATTCTCAGAGAAACTGCGACCACATTTGGTACTTTGAGATTTGCATTGGGGTTCGACCTGGACTCTTGAAGAGTGAGAACGAGGTTCCGCCTTAGGGTCAGGTGACACAATGCTGGATATGGAACAGTGGTGAGTTAATGAGATCTATTGCGTTTGCTAAGTTGTGGTGAAGTACTGTTATGTTTAAGTTTCAGAAATGTTTTGTGTTGTTTTAAGAATTTTTATTTTTGTTGAAACAGTAAGTTTGTCCTACTAAATGAGTTGTTAAATTGAGCCATGGTGAAAACATGCCTCAACAGGAGGGATAGTAAAACAGCTATAATACTATATTACAAATTTCATATATAAAAAAAATTGTAGAGCATGTTTGATGTGTGCTACATTTTTCTTTCTTTTGATTTTCTTTTGATATGATGTTTGTTTGGAGTAGAAAGGAGGTTGGGAACATGTGTTTACAGAAACAGGAAAAGACTGTTCTCCAACCCTGACAAACTGTGGAAACATTGAAGTGTGAAAAGATGCTTGTATTGACAAGATGAGCAGATACGTTGATAACTGTTTGAAGCACTAATGAAGAACCATTGACTTCACAATCTTTCAGGAATTGGTCCTGGAAAAACTCTTTGTGTATACAGGAGGGGCAATGACTGACCCTCTTGGAGCAAATGAGAGTTCAACCTGGGTTCATTTGAGTTACTGCAAGAAGATTTGGCTGACTCTTGAACCAATTAGCAATAAATGACAATAAAGATAACTAATCATGTTGACCCTGTGCAAGGGAAGTTTACCTCTTGAACCAAAGAGCAGAATTACTTATATGCATTGTGTGGAAAATTATGCAACTGCTGTTGAGTGGTTTAGGTGACTTCTGGGTTAACAAGACTTGGATGCAAGTGATTAAGTTAAACTGACTACAATGGATTGTGTTCTATGTTTAAGACCTAGAGACCATTGTTACAAGTTATACCATTAAAGATTGCTATTATTTGCATACTGATGTAATGAAAGAAACTAATCATGGTAAAGTGACTGGTAAAAGGTGAAGTGGAGATTTGAGCAAATATGTGATTAACAGCAGGGAAATGTTAGAATCATTTTTAGTAATCCCATATTTGCTGATACAACTTTCATAGAATTGTAGCTTTTGTATGTGCATTTGAGTTTGTCTTGCAGTGAGGTTGAAGTGGAGATAACCATTTGGTTGATTATCTGCAAGATGGGGGGTTGTGTTGAGAAAACCAGGCCCAACTCAATCAAGCCATGAAACAGGCTTCCTAGAGAACATTCCTGAGACATTTGTTTTAATTGAAGTGTGGCAGTGTTTTTCCACACCTTATCTGATGCTGACCTATGTTAATGAACTGTGAGCTTCCTAATAAAAAGAGGAGCTTCAGAGATGAACTGGGGGAGAGCAGGCAAAGCAGGGGAGATGCCAAGAAGGGTGTCTCTGTCTGACTGTTATCTCCAGGAAAGAGCAGGAGGGGAGATTGCAAAAGTGCATCTCTGTCTGACTGTTCTCTCCATGTTTGTCTCTGTCTCTGTGTCAAATTATAACCATTGAATCATTGCCTCATTCATTGTCTACATTATCATTGCTTCATTGTTTCATTGTTGTCTACATTATTATTGTTTGTGGCATTATTATTATTATTATTATTATTATTGTTTTATGGTTTTACATTGCTTTTATGTAGTTTTGTCTTTCTCCTTCGTGATCTAGATTTAGATCTGAACCTAACACAGTCTCAGAGATCAGAGCATGGAGGAGTTTCTCCAGACAGGAAGTCAGGACCTCCAGCAGCTTGTAGAGAAATGTGGGAACAGGTACCACATCCTCAACATTAAGGACAAGGCCCATGGCACTCAGGTCCCAGAGCTGCTGCTGCACCAGGTAGAGGAGATGGTGGCAGGAAACAGAGAGAGCTTCTACAGCAGTCAGACCTACCAGGAGGCAGAGGCCCAGGTCAGAGAGATGGAGGGAAAGATTCAGAGGGAGAGAGAGGAGAAGAAACACAGGGAGGAGACTGAGAGGAAAGAGAAGTTTGAGAAAGAGTTGCAGAACTCTCTGAAGAAGATAGAGGGAGTGATCCAGGAGCACGAGGGAGACATCAGAACACTCAGCCATCGAACAACTGAACTGGAGAGACAGGTGAAGGAAGACAGGTATGAGGAGAGGAAGAGAGAGCTGGAGAGAGAGCTAAAGAGAGAAATGGACCGGAGGGAGGAGATGAAGGGAAAGCTGGAGAGATTTAGAGAGAAGAGAGAGAATGAGAGGAGGGAGAGAGAGGAGAGACACAGGCAGGAGATGTCAGGAAGAACTATAAAGAATAGGCCAGAGTTGAAGCAGAGAGAAACCTGATAAAGTTGGTCCTACCTGAGCTACAGAGGAGCATCATGATGTCATGATGTCAGCGACTAAAGAATCTCAGTGGTCAGTTTTTACAGGAGGTCAGTGAGATCAGTGAATGGAAAAGCCCTCCCACATAGAGGAGAAGAAGGTGAGAGAGGAGGGCAAGAGTGTGGAGGGTGAGAGGAGAGAGATAGAGAGACTTAGGATCTCAGTGAAGACTTCTTGACAGAGGTCCATGCTGTCAGAGAAGGTAGTAACAGAAGAACTCTTCACATGTAGACAAACAGAGGGAGGTCAGAGACGACATTCATAAACCTTATTTTATAGTATAAATTGCCCTTTTTTGCATAGTTTGGCCGGGGGTGCGACGTATACTCTGGAGCGACTAATATGTGATATTATTAATACGTTATTATATCCATTTTTTTTTTCTTTTTCATATTGGCAACCGCATTGCACGTGATTTATTTTCCCACTGACCGCAAGAGGGCGCTCCGTCTACCTCCGGAGTTGGCAGAGTTTAGAAGTGACACCGAGGAAGAAGAATTCAATGGATTTAGTGATTTGGAGTAATATTGATGCTTGGTAAACTAGTTAGCGTGTTCTTTATGCTATAGTTATCTGAATAATTGTTAATATGCTATGTTAACATACCAGACACTTATGACAATGTGTTGTCTGTGCAGCTGAATGTGTTATGTTAGCATACATCTAAAAGGGTGTGAACAACGATCCCAAACTTAAAACATCTCAGAGTGTCTAAACAGACATTGAGACAAACGATTTTGCATTATTAAACACAAATGCTCAAATCAAGTAAAAAAAAATCACCTGGGTAAAATATCTCAAGATCAATAAACAAAAGTCTAAACAAGTGTAATACTGATAACTATCAACAATAATGATGAGATTATGCAGCGTTATGAGCATGTGGTGGGGATACACTGGACACTGGATACACTGGAAAACCCTCATGATGTTATAGGGAGAAAACCCATAATTACTCAGCAGAGTGGACATTCAGCATCCATGTACCCACAGCAGACCTGGACAAACTTACAGGCTCCCTCCACCACACACATATGAATTTAGCCTAGCCTGATATTGATGGTGTAATAAAGAGTAAAGAATATAGAGTAAATTAAAAACCTCTGTATGGTCACTCGCTCCAGATCAGGCCCCTCACTTGCTGTAATCAGGGGACACGAGTGTCAGGGGACACAAGTATCAGGGGCCACAATTATCAGGGGACACAAGTATCAGGGGACACAAGTATCAGGGGACAAAAGTATCAGGTGACACAAGTAACAGGAGACACAAGTATCAGGGGCCACAAGTGTCAGGGGACACAAGTATCAGGGGACACAAGTGTTAGGGGACACAAGTGTCAGGGGACACAAGTGTCAGGGGACACAAGTATCAGGGGACATGCGTTTATATCAGTCTGGAACCTGCTCAGCCTTTCTAAACTCATAAGACATTTACCTTTATTCATTTAGCAGGCGCTTTTATCCAAAGCGACTCACAGTAAGTACAGGGACATTCTCCCTGAGGCAAGTAGGGTGAAGTGCCTTGCCCAAGGACACAACGTCACACAGCCACCGCCGGGGCTCGATCTCACAACCTTCCGATCATCAGGCTAATGCCTTAACCCGCAGAGCCATTTGATGCCCACGTAAGAGAAACATAAGTCACATCTGTCCAAAACTTATTCGTTGAACTGTGTTTGCAAAATGGTGTCAGTCATGTAAATAATGACTCTGCCACTAAGTAGAGCCAAACCTTGACCTTTCAAGCAGTCACTAACAATATGGGGAAAGTGTGTGTGTAAGAGAGAGAAAGAAAGAGAGAGAGGGAGAGAGAGGGAGAGAGGAAATAAAGAGAGTTGACAGGTTGGAATGAAATGGTCAGAGGATCTTCTCCAGAGTCTGAGGGGAAGGTCAGGGGTCAGGGCTGGTGATGCATGGGCTCACACACGATGCCTCACACAGACCTACACACTTCTGACATCACAAACACGCCCCACGTCACGGAGAAAAGCACAGCCAAACGCAACACTGCTGTGCCTACTGTATGTCTTTAATGTGATAAACCTTTATTTACAGGACCACACCCACAACAGTTTTACAGAACAACTGCAAATGACTGCTTCAGACAATCGTTACAAAATCAATGTTTAAAAACACGCACACATCAACTTCAGCACATTACAAACTCGCATGCCTCCACTGATACTAATCCACACACAGGTACACTACAGTCAGCAGACTGGTTGTGCTCTCAGAACCAGGCTATACAAGCCCATAAAAAGACTGGTGGGTATAATGACTAACCTAGCCTATTCTAACTAGAACTAAATAGACTAACCTGCACTTTGAAGAACCTTAAATCTATAGACTTAAGTAAAAAATAATGAGACCGCAGGACTAAATAGACTAGGTATAAAGACTGCCTAGGCTTAAAAAAACACTACTCTGACAATACAGGCTAGGCTGTTGATAATAAACTATGAAGACTAACCTAGATTCATTTAGGGGTATGAACTAGCCTAGAGGCATATAGACCACCCTGGACCATATCACCAACCTAGACTAGCCTAGTGATAAAATGTATAGTCTATCCAGGAGTGTCGAGTATATAGTCTAAAATATAGACAAACCCAGACTAGCATGTGGGGTATAGACTATAAAGATATACCCAACAAGGCCTTAGGGTATAGACTATACAGACTGATCTAAAATAACCTGGAGGGTATAGACAACATTGATTAGCCTCCGAGTATATACTACACAGCCCATCCTGAACTAGGCTAGGTGTATAGAATGTAGAGCCTAGACTAGGTGTATAGAATATAGAGCCTATCCTAGACTAGCCTAGATGTACCCTGGAGCTAGAGGAGGAGTGTGATGTCCTGGATGTGTTTGATCACCCAGATGTATCCTGGTTCAGGAGATCCCGTCCTCAAATCTTCAGAAGTGTATTTGAACTGTACAGTACAAAAGTTGTGGTATACCTCGCCCCAAAGCTGGAAGCAGCAACAGCAACAAGCAATACTGTAACAATATCATCAGTGTTGGCAGTGTTTCCCAACGTAGTCACTCTGTAAAGCATCCATTTTAGTCAAAGGGTAAATATATATGAGTATATGTGTTATCATTTCCAAAGAACATTATAAAGCCGTTAACAACAACCTTCATTTACCACTTTGTACATTCGCTTGACCATAGAAAGAACAGTGTTTCAAATCGCCGGGATAGTACTTATGAAATGCCCTTGGGACATCAGATTTCACCCATTAAACATAAACTGTGTAAATAATCAGTTGAATTTTTTTTTTTTACATTGTCATGCAATACATGTGTGCTATAATACTTGAGAAAGAGGGTTAGGAAGAGATCGATAAACACCTAGAACAGAACCGGCCAAACACGAATGAATAGAATCAGAACACGGGGGGGGGGGTCGCTTTTCTTCAAAACCCCCCAGGTCTCTGCGGCCTTGGCGCAGCAGGCAGTCAAACACAGCAAGCGGCTTATTGCAGGGGATCTGAGAGGGGCCGGGGTGTTACAGACTTCGTGGGGGGGGGGGGTCACTCAGCCAAACCTGTGACCTGTGGCTGAGTCTTAGCAAAGCCGTTGTAACTCGTACATTTGAGGGGAATTTGAACATTTCAAGGCAGGAAAATATCAAAGTATAGATTTTTGTATTGTTTTTTTTCCGGGGTTGCCCTGGGGGGGGGTTGAGCTGTCAAGCGAAGGGTTTTGGTCTGTGTTCGCGTGCTGCTGTGTCATCCTACACAGAACGGAGACTGACACACCTTGACCCCTGACGAGGCCTGGTTGAGCCTCCAAGGCTAGCAGGGATTGACCTGCAGACTCCTCTAAAGGACTGTAATTGCACGCACACACTACTTCCAAAAACAACTAATGCAAAGTAAATATAGTTGTGGCTTTCACATCTTCAGCCAATAGAACTAACATATAACATTATTAATGTGTCATCGTGTGTGTATCTACTGTGTGTGTACGTGTGTTAGTGTGGGTCAGTAGCTAACAGGTGTTGCGGTGGAAAGGAAAAGTTGTGCGTTAAGGAAACAGAAAATAGGCCGACAAGGTTAAGTTCGAAACTAATCGTAAATTAGCTTAATCTTTTTCTGCAAATCAGACATTTGTCTACCTAAAGGTCAAAAGAGGAAGTGAAAAACATGGAGGCAGGAACCAATACATCTGGTTCTCTACCTCCTTGGAACACAGAGTGACTGGCCTTGTGGGATAGATTATCCAGTCATACAGTACGTGATTAAATGAGATGACGGGGCAATGATTAATCATTGGTCGGTGACCGAGACGGAGAGGAAGGCTAGATGATTTCGAGATGAGAAGCAGAGGGCTGGTTGTTGGTCCTGCCGCTGGGGGGCGGGTCCTTCTGTGTTCCCTCCCACTCAGCCAACTGGTCATCGCTGCTGTCAATCACAGAGACTGTCGCTCACTCTGGAGCTCAACTGAGGACAGGAGAGGAGGGGGAGATGGACAGAAAGAAGAGAAGAGGGAGATGAAGGAGGAGGAGGGGTGAGGGGTGGAGACAGACATACAAGGTTAAGGAACATTCCTTGGCAGGAAGCATGCAGGATACAGGAAGCCTCTAGGATGCAGTGTTGAGCTATCTGGAGCCAGGCCCAGAGTGGGAGCTCGCAGGCGAGCGCCTGGTGGCCAGGTCTTTTCCCATGGGACCCGGCCGGGCCCAGCCCGAAAAGGCGACGTGGGACCACCTTCCCGCAGGCCCACCACCCGCAGGAAGGACCGTAAGGGGCCGGTGCTGTGTGATTTGGGCGGTGGTCAGGGGCAGGCGCCCGGACGACCAGGGCCGCGCACACAGTCTCTAGCGCTGGGGACATGGAATGTCACCACACTGGCGGGGAAGGAACCCGAGCTTGTGCGGGAGGTCGAGCGTTACCGGCTAGATATAGTTGGCCTCGCCTTGGGCTCTGGAACCATTATCCTTGAGAGAGGCTGGACTCTTCATTTCTCTGGCGTTCCCCGCGGGGAGAGGCGGCGGGCTGGCGTGGGTTTGCTTATAGCCCCACAGCTCAGTCGCCACGTGTTGGAGTTTACTCCGGTGAACGAGAGGGTCGCGTCCCTGCGCCTAAAAGCCGGGGACAGGTCTCTCACTGTTGTGGCGGCCTACGGGCCGAACAGCAGTGCAGAGTACCCGGCCTTCTTGGAGTCTTTGGGAGGCGTACTGAACAGTGCGCCGACTGGGGACTCCAAGAAGGTCTGGGGACTCCGTCGTTCTACTGGGGGACTTCAACGCCCACGTGGGAAATGACAGTGACACCTGGAGAAGGGTGATTGGGAAGAACGGCCCCCCTGATCGGAACCCGAGTGGTGTTCTGTTTTTGGACTTCTGTGCTAGTCACGGTTTGTCCATAACTAACACCATGTTCAAGCACAAGAGTGTCCATCAGTGCACGTGGCACCAGGACACTCTAGGCCGAAGGTCGATGATCGACTTTGTTGTCGTGTCTTCTGACCTGCGGCCGTGTGTCTTGGACACTCGGGTGAAGAGAGGGGCGGAGCTGTCAACCGATCACCACCTGGTTGTGAGTCAGATCCGCTGGCGGGGGGGGAAGTTAGACAGACTTGGCAGGCCCAAACGTATCGTGAGGGTCTGCTGGGAACGCCTGGCGGACCCCTCTGTCAGAGGGGTCTTCAACTCACACCTCCGGGAGAGCTTCTCACAGATCCCGGGGGGGGCTGGGGACATCGAGTCTGAATGGACCATGTTCTCGAACTCCATTGTCAATGCGGCAGTCCGGAGTTGCGGTCGCAAGGTCTCTGGTGCTGGTCGCGGCGGCAATCCCAGAACCCGGTGGTGGACACTGGAAGTAAGGGATGCCGTCAAACTGAAGAAGGAGTCCTATCGAGCCGTTCTGGCTTGTGGGACTCCCGAAACAGTTGACCGGTACCGGCAGGCCAAGCGTGCCGCGGCTCGGGTAGTCACAGAGGCAAAAACTCGGGTCTGGGAGGAGTTCGGGGAGGCCATGGAGAAGGACTATAGGTCGGCCCCAAGGAAATTCTGGCAAACCGTTCGGCGCCTCAGGAGGGGGAAGCAGTGCTTCACCAACACTGTTTACGGTGCGGGTGGGGAGCTGTTGACGTCGACTGGGGATGTTGTCGGACGGTGGAAGGAATACTTTGAGGATCTCCTCAATCCTGCCGTCACGTCTTCCGAGGAGGAAGCAGAGACTGGGGACTGCGGGGCGGACCCGCCTATCACCCGGGCTGAATTCACTGAGGTAGTCGATGGGCTCCTTGGTGGCAGGGCTCCGGGGGTGGACGAGATCCGTCCTGAGTACCTGAAGTCTCTGGATGTTGTGGGACTGTCCTGGTTGACACGCCTCTGCAGCATCGCGTGGCGGTCTGGAACAGTGCCTATGGATTGGCAGACCGGGGTGGTGGTTCCCCTATTTAAGAAGGGGGACCGGAGGATGTGTTCCAATTACAGAGGAATCACACTCCTCAGCCTCCCCGGTAAGGTCTACGCCAGGGTACTGGAGAGGAGAATCCGGCCGATAGTCGAACCTCGGATTCAGGAGGAGCAGTGTGGTTTTCGTCCTGGCCGCGGAACACTGGACCAGCTCTACACCCTCTACCGGGTGCTCGAGGGTTCATGGGAGTTTGCCCAACCAGTCTACATGTGTTTTGTGGATCTGAAGAAGGCATTCGACTGTGTCCCTCGTGGTGTCCTGTGGGGGGTACTTCGGGAGTACGGGGTCCGGGGCCCTTTGTTAGGGGCCGTCCGTTCCCTGTACAACCGAAGTAGGAGCTGTGTTCGCATTGCCGGCAATAGGTCAGACCTGTTCCGGGTGCATGCTGGACTCCGCCAGGGTTGCCCTTTGTCACCGGTTCTGTTCATTGTTTATATGGACAGAATTTCTAGGCGCGCCCAGGGGGCGGAGGGTTTCCGGTTCGGGGAGCACGGGATCTCATCTCTGCTGTTTGCGGATGATGTTGTCCTGTTTGCTTCCTCGAGCCGGGGCCTCCAGCATGCTCTGGAGCGGTTTGATGCCGAGTGTGAAGCGGTGGGATGAGGATCAGCACCTCCAAATCCGAGGCCATGGTACTCGACCGGAAAAAGGTGGCTTGCCCCCTCTGGGTGGGTGGGGAGCCTTTGCCTCAAGTGGAGGAGTTCAAGTATCTCGGGGTCTTGTTCACGAGTGACGGAAGGACGGAACGTGAGATTGACAGGCGGATCGGTGCAGCGTCTGCAGTGATGCAGTCTCTGTACCGGACTGTCGTGGTGAAGAAGGAGCTGAGCCGCAAGGCGAAACTCTCGATTTACCGGTCAATCTACATTCCTACTCTCACCTATGGTCGTGAGCTTTGGGTCATGACCGAAAGGACAAGATCGCGGATACAAGCGGTCGAAATGAGTTTCCTCCGCAGGGTGGCTGGGCGCTCCCTTAGAGATAGGGTGAGGAGCTCGGTCACACGGGAGGAGCTCGGAGTAGAACCGCTACTCCTCCACGTCCAGAGGAGCCAGTTGAGGTGGCTCGGGCATCTGTTTAGGATGCCTCCTGTACGCCTCCCCCGGGGAAGACCTAGGACACGCTGGCCTGGGAACGCCTCGGGATCCCTCCGGAGGAGCTGGAGGAGGTGTGTGCGGTGAGGGAAGTCTGGGCTTCCCTGCTCAGACTGCTGCCCCCGCGACCCGGCCCCGGATAAGCGGAAGATAATGGATGGATGGATGGACTTACAGTAAGTACAAAGACATTCTCCCTGAGGGAAGTAGGGTGAAGTGCCTTGCCCATGGACACAACATCATATAGCCACAGCCAGGGCTCAATCTCACAACCTTCCGATCATGAGACCAATGCCTTAACCCGCTGAGCCATCTGACCCCGTCTAAAATACTCAAACCAAGAACTTCCATTATGTAGTCATGTGATGCAGTTGGTTAATGTTTTGGGCTAGTCATCAAAAGGTCTGTGCCTTCAAACCTGGCTGTGTCAACATGATGTTGTGTCCTTGGGCAACATGCTCCCGCTAAAATGTTTTAAAGCATTTGTCATGAAATGAATTCATACTTCAAGTCCTGCGAACAAGCTTAAATGGTATAAAAGGCACGCAGTGAACTGTGAGAGATGTTTGTATTAATATTAAATATAATAATATAATAAATATATAATATATAATATTAAACAAAGTAATAATGTAAAGCAGCATTATACAAGGAATTATCAACGTTTTCACAACTTCACAAAAAAAATGATATCGTAAAAAAAGGAATCAACGACCAGTATGATTCTTAAAAGTGAAGGATGAACTCAGAAGAAAGTCAAGTTATCGGTGATTGGACGCACGGTTTGCCACACCACACTATGTATATTCTGCAAAAAATCTGTAAATCCTGTATATCCTGTATATGCTGCAAAAAACTGTAAATCCTGTACATCCTGACATAACACTGTATATTCAGCAAGACTAATACTTTCATAATTGTAATTGAATTGTATAGACTATAATTGTATAGTCTGTAACCTGCACATTATCCTGTATAACCTGTATATTCAGCAAAAAAAATGTAAATCCTGTACATCCTGATATAATACTGTATATTCTACAAGACCAATACCTGTATAATTGTAATTGTATAGTCTGTACATAATCATTTATCCAAGCCTCTGCCCCCCCCCCCCCCCCCCCCCCCCCTCCCTGTGTGGATTCACTGTTTTTACTTATTGTTATTGACCCCACCCCCCTATCCCTGTGTACACTTTCTAATATTTTACCTCACACCCTTACCCTTGTGTGCTCCCTCTGAATAAATAAAGTAATCTGAATGTGCTTGATTGAACTTGGGAGTCATGCGGCTCAGCGGTTAAGGAGTCAGGCTAGTGATCGGAAGGTTGCAAGTTAAATTCCGGGCTGTGGCTGTGTGATGTCGTGTCCTTGGGCAAAGCACTTCACCCTATTTGCCTCAGAGGGAATGTCCCGCAACCTTTTTTTATTTGCTCTTGATGAGAGCGTCTGCTAAGTGGCTAAATGTAAATGTAATAAAGAAATGGTTAGTTAGTAATGTCCAGACTTGAAGAAGAGGGGCAGAAGCATGTCTCAAAAGCTCTGTCTCTCTCATGAACTAACTCGATTAGTCTCCCGACAGTCAGTCAGGGAGCGCATTCATTTATTTTGCTGGAGCGGCTTGGAGTGGGTGGGATATTAAGGTTTGAATAGTTTGGAATAGAAGTCTAGCTAAAACTTGCCTACACAAGATTGAAACCCCATTAAGATGGTTTGGAGTGAAATTGCAACAAATTAGGGGGAACTGCCTGGGAACAACTTATACTAACAATATTTGATTTCCATTTTAGAAAGAAAGTGTTTTTGGGTGCTACATCTGAAAAAGGTGGGGTCAGGGGGGTCAAATGGGGTCAGGTGGCTGAGCGGTTAGGGCGTTGGGCCAATGATCAAAAGGTCGGCAGATCTTTTCCTGGCTAAGGCAACGTCACATTGCGTCCTTTGGCAAAGCACATCACCCTATTTTCCTCAGCGTCTGCTGAATTACAAAAATAATTAATAAAAAAAAATCTCTAATCATTCATTTGTTTTGTCCTTTCATAAAAATAAAAAAAGGCGTTCTAAAACGTTACTGTGTGGAACACACACACTCGCGCACATACACACACACGCCCCTCCAAATATCCCCTCCCGGCCTTACTTGGTGAGGGCGGAGGGTGAGCCGGAGCGGTGGAAGTGGACTATCTGCCACTTGCCATCGCGGCGGTGCCAGATGCGTGTCTCCTCTGATTGGGCCGTGCGGGGCATGCCTTGGGCATCCAGGTACTGGGTGATGCGGATGTAGGCGATGCAGGCTGCCTCCTCGCCCATCAGGTGGATGTGGGGGTTCAGGATGGTTGTGTGGACCGGTTTGCTATTCTTGGACCACACTGGGGGAGGGGAGGACAAGGGGGGGGGGGGGGGGGCGGCGCACGCACACGTTGGACACGCGGGGGGGACGTAGGAAGGCAGTGGGTTGGGGTGGGGGGGTGGGGTGGGGGTGACACACATACGCAGACACAGGTGCGCACACACGAGCAGATCAGTCAATTAGACAAGGCGCAGGGATAATGAATGTTATCATTATCTCTGTCTGGTCGCTGTCTCAAGCTCTTGACAGGGCGATGGAGAGAGAAGGTGCGGCCGTGCAGAAGCGTGTGGTGTGCGCGTGTGCCTGGGTGTGTGCGTACGGTTCTCAAAGTAGAAATGGTGGAAGTCCAGGCCCTCAACCAGGTTCCCCAGAGCCTCTGGTTCGAACGCCGTCACACTGGGGTCACACATCTTCCTGCAGGGGGGGGCGGGGGAGAAAAGGTAGGGAGGAAGGAGGAAGGGAGGTGAGGAGGGTAAGAAATGTACTTCTGCAGTTCTTCTCTTTGGCACTTTTTACATTTAGTTTCCACAATGTATGGTTCAGAATCTACCCGCTATGTTTGGGGTCTATCATGTTGTTATGACTAGTGACCGACAAGCTCTCTCTTGGAAGTGCCTTTGGATAAAAGTGTTTGCTAAATGAACAAATGTAAATGTATCCACCCTAATCTCGTGTATGTGGGTGTGTGTGGGCAGGATGGGGTTGTGTGAGTGTGTGTGTATGTGGGGGGGGGGGGGGGGGGGGGGGGGGGGGGGGATAGTTAGGAGTCACTCACGTGTAACTCTCAAAGTCTCCATTGCTGATGGCTTCAATAAGCTGCTCCGTCACTTTGATGATCTCCTGTTTCCTAACTGCAGATGCACACACACAACCGCACACACCACCCCACATTCACAATCATATGCACACACACCCGATTACATTATTTATTGCGCCCAATGTAATACGTCTTCAGCTTCCGCCATACAAACACACGCTCATAACCACACACACATTAACCAGTTTGATAAATGGGACTGCCATGGAGTTCATTATTTCCCAGTAGAGCCGATGCTCAGTCAAGGGACATGAATAATCATAAGTGAGATTTGGTTAGCATGTTAAACTGGACTACAGTAGCTCTGAGCTAGCTGTTAGCCTGTTAGCTTGTTTGACTGGACTAGCTCTGATAAAGCTGTTAGCCTGTTAGCTTGTTTGACTGGACTAGCTCTGATAAAGCTGTTAGCCTGTTAGCTTGTTTCACTGGACTAGCTCTGATAAAGCTGTTAGCTTGTTTCACTGGACTAGCTCTGCGACATGTTTTATCCAGTTAGCTGTGTCTATTGATGGTTGATGGCTGTATATATCCCAGCCTAGCTCAGAGATAACTGTTGATGGAGTGGCTATAATCAACCTAGCTCAGAGATAACCATTGATGATAGACTGGCTATAATCAGTCTAGCTCAGAGATAACCATTGATGATAGACTGGTTATAATCAGTCTAGCTCAGAGATAACCGCTCACGATAGACTGGCTAATCAGCCTAGCTCAGAGATAACCGCTCATGATAGACTGGCTAATCAGCCTAGCTCAGAGATAACCGCTCATGATAGACTGGTTATAATCAGCCTAGCTCAGAGATAACCGCTCATGATAGACTGGCTATAATCAGCCTAGCTCAGAGATAACCGCTCATGATAGACTGGCTATAATCAGCCTAGCTCAGAGATAACCGCTCATGATAGACTGGCTATTATCAGCCAAGCTCAGAGATTTGGATGGCTGACTGCTTACATAACCCAAGAAAACGCACCAGCAGTTGCTGCTGCAACATGTGAAGCAGCATTTCATAAGATACTGTAGGTAGGAGGTAATGACTGTGTGTGTATCTCTTGGTGCTCTGTTATGTGTGCGCGTGTGTGTGTGTGTGTCTTAGCGCATTGTTATCGTTGTATGTGTGTGTCTTAGTGAGTTGTGTGTGTGTGAGGTGTGTGAAGTGTGTATGCATATGTATATTTGTGTCTGTGTGTGTCAGCGCTTTTAGTGTGTGTGTGAGTGTGTGTGAGTGTGGGGGTGTGATCTGCCCACACTGAGTGCTGAGAGCACCAGCAGAGAGAATAATTTCCTCCCACCCAGCTCAGTTCTGAGAGGGGGGGGGGCGCTTGCTACTGGCATATGGATGTGCGTGTCGGTGTGTTTGTCTACATGTGGGTTTGGGTGTGCTCTGCGTGTCGATGGATGGATGTGTGTTTGTATGTGTGTGCACACGTTTGTGTGTGTGTTTGTGTGTGAGAGACATATGGAGGACAGTGGCACTTCCAGCCAAACAGGTCGCCCTCTCATTTTCTCCACATAACAGAATGAGAAAGACGGAAAGGGAGGGAGAGAAAGGAGGGACAGAGAACGAGGAGAGGGATAGGGAGAAAGAGACAGAAGAAAGAGGGGAATAGAGAGATGTAGGAAGAGATGAAGAAGGAGAAAAATTGAGGGAATAAATCACCGTGCCAACTTCAGCCTCTATCGTTGTCATGGCAATAAAACACAGGAAACAGCTGAACCCAACTTCAAACCTCAGCGGCTCAAATGCATCACACAGCACTGACTAACTGGATGCCTGAATGACTGGCTGGTTGACTGACTGAATTATTGGTTGGCTGAATGACTGATTCATAGATTGCCTGACTGACTGGCTGGCTATCTGGCTGACTGACTGGCTGGCTATCTGGCTCGCAGGATGGCTGGCTATCTGGCTGACTGATTGGCTGGCTATCTGGCCTTCTGGCTGGATCGCAGCATGGCAGGTTACTGGCTAACTGGCTGGCTGTCTGCCAGGCTGACTGGGTCTCCAAGAATCTTTCAGACAGGGAACCACCAAGGCTGGAACACACAGCTCTTCACCTTGCCTCCCACTCTCTCCTCCCTCCATCCCTCCCTCTATCTATCTCTTCAACACTCTCTCCCACTCACTCTTCTTCACTGTCTGTCTCTTTCCATCCCTACAGCCCAGAGTTTGCTAGTCTCCCTCGCCCACTCTCCCTTTGCCCTCTCCCCCTCGCCTCCTTCTCCCACACTTCTCCCTCCCCTCCCTCCTGCCCTCTCCCCCTCTCATCCTCCTCCCACACTTCTCCCTCCCCTCCCTCCTGCCCTCTCCCCCTCTCATCCTCCTCCCACACCTCTCTCTCCCCTCCCTCCTGCCCTCTCCCCCTCTCCTCCTCCTCCTCCCACACCTCTCTCTCCCCTCCCTCCTGTCCTCTCCCCCTCTCCTCCCACACCTCTCTCTCCCCTCCCTCCTGTCCTCTCCCCCTCTCCTCCCACACCTCTCTCTCCCCTCCCTCCTGCCCTCTCCCCCTCTCCTCCCACAACGCTCTCTCCCCTCCCTCCTGCCCTCTCCCCCTCTCCTCCCACACCTCTCTCTCCCCTGCCTCCTGCCCTATCCTCCTCCTCCTCCTCCTCCCACACCTCTCTCTCCCCTCCCTCCTGTCCATCATGTGTCATGAGTCATGTCGCACAGTTGGTTAGGGTGTAGGGCTAGTAATCAGACGGTACCAGGTTTAAACCCTGGCTGAACCCCAGCTGTTTCAACATGACGCTGTGTGGGCAAGGGACTTCAGCCGACTTGCCTCAGGGGGGAATGTCCCTGTACTTGCTGTAAGTCTGGATAAGAGCGTCTGTTAAATGACCAAATGTAAATGTACCTGCGGCGTAATCATAATGTCACTCCAGTCAAACTATCTTGTCATTCCGGTGTAACTGTAGTGTAACAAATAACATAACTCCAGAGCAACTCACTCAAGTTATATGCTCTGCACTTTCGGTTACAGTGGATGTCTAAACTATATATAGCATTACAGAGTGCCTCTTTCCGAGTCACTGACAGACATGTCCCGACAGCTATGTGTGTGTGTTTGGGTTTGTGCGAGTGTGTGTGCAGGTTACCTCTGGTGTCCTCGTCTTCTATAGTGGTGTTGGTGCTCTCGGACGATTCCTACGAACGACAGACACTCCGTTAGAGAGACACACCCGCATGCACGCACCCGTACCCCCACGGACACAGACGCAAGACGCACACGCCTAACAACACACGCACGGAGAGTTACACAGCGTCCTGCATCCAGCCCCTTCAGAAGAGAAACCAGTCCCAGCCCCTTCAGAAGAGAAACCAGTCAGTCAAGGGAGGGAGGGGGGGTGGGGTACACCTATACTGGAAGGATGGGTGTTTCACAGAACGGTCACATTAGAGCAAAGCCCCAGACTGCAACACTGAGCTGAGTTTAGAGGATGGGGTGTGTGTGTGTGTGAGTCTGCCTGTGTGTGTGGAGGGGGGGTTGTGTGTGGGTGCGTGGGTGGGCATTTCTGCCTGTGAGTCTGTGCATCTGTATGTGTGTGTGTGTGTGTGGGTGTGTCTGTTTGTCTGTGTGTGTGTGTCTGTGTGTGTGTCTTTACATGGGTGTGTCTGTGGGTGCGATGAGATGTCCACAGAGATAAACCAACAAAAAGAAAGTCCAGCTCCATTCTGAATGATCCACAGCTGTTAGCCGCGTGTTGGTTGGACGAAAGTTTTCCCACAGGAAGTTACTGTCGATTTTCCGCTGGCCGGCGCGCTAATCAATCACTTTCCCGAGTGTTGGAGGGGTGGGAGGGGGGGTGAGAATAAAGCCAGGCACGGCACTGAGGGGGAGGGTGGTGGGGCACGCGGTTTCGACAGGAAGTGACATCACTCACCATCAGCTGCACGCTGGAACTGGACTTCCTTTTCTGGAAAAGAAGTTAGAAGAGGTTAAGGAGGGACAGAGGGGATGGAGGGCGAAGGGATGGAAGGATGGAGGACCAGCGGCAGGCTAGGCAGGACAGGCTAGCGTGTGTGTGGTCTTGTGTGTTCGTGCAAGAGTGTACGCGGGTGTGTACAAATACCTGTACGAGTGTGAGCATGTGTCAGCGTGCGTGTGTGTGTGTGTTCCTACAGCATTCCTCTGGGTAGCTACTGCAACGCAACAAGGCAGCTTAGAGAGCCCCGTGTGACCCTTTTTAAAACACAGAAACCACACACACACACATGCACAGACACACATATATATATATATATATATACACACGCACAGACACATATACAGATATACAGTATATCTACGCACAGTCAATCCTAACCCTAAGGACACACCACACCCATACAGAGTTTTGATGCTCTTTTGGACATCGTCGTGCCAACCGCACAGAGTAAGGGGTCTGGGAAGTAGGGATGTGTTTGTGTGTGTGTCCGTGTGTGAGTGTACGTGTGTGAGAGTATACGTATGTGTGTTTGTCAGTGTGTGAGAGTGTATGTGCGTGTGTCAGCGTGTGTGTGTCCATGTGTGAGTGTATGTGTGTCTGTGTGTGAGAGTATACTTGTGTGGGTGTGTCGTTGTGTGAGAGTGTATGTGCGTGTGTCAGTGTGTGTGTGTCCATGTGTGAGTGTACGTGTGTGTTTGTCAGTGTGTGAGTGTGTGTGAGTGGGTGTGTGTGGGTGTCAGTGTGTGTGCAAGCCCTACCTTTACACCATCAGACTTCTTGTTGGCTCCACTCTTCCCCCCTGAGCGAGACAGAAACAGGAAGAGGGAGAACACAGCCATGAGGACGGGCACAAACGCCAGAAGAGGAGGGCGAAGGGCATGACCCCTGACCTCCTGACCCCCCACCCCTCACCCCTGGCCCTTGCTCTCGGGAAAAACTGCCTTCAAAGGGGGAGATCGAAAAGAGTAGCTTCCATGACAACAAAATGAACGAGTGTAGGTCCAGAAGGGCGTCGTTGCCGTTTAGCGTTTCGATCGGTAGGGTTTTCCGATATTCTTGAACCCGACCCAGTCCTGACCCTGGACCTGGACAGGCGTGAGAAGCAGGGCGAGAGAAGGAACTGGCCAGTCTGAGACAGATCCCCACCACCCAGCCCCTCACCCTCCCTCCCCCACCACCCACGTTCCGGCCACGCCCCCACCCGCCCCCCTCCTCAGAGAGGCCAGATATAGGAGCACTTGAGATATGGCACATTCCATACCTTCTCTCGCCATCCCCGAGTAGGTCTTTCTCTCTCTCATGCTCTCCACTGGTCCGCTTGTCTTTATTTGGGGGGGGGGGGGGGCAGGGAGAGGGGGCAAAGCCTGGCTATTTTTTCCTTTTTTTTTGTTGTTCTTCCAAAGCACTCTCGCTTTTCGACAACGAGCTTGAACGCCTGAAAGCCCCCCGGGGACGGGGACGGGGGGGCATGGGGACCCCATGGTGTGTGTGGGGAGGGGGGGGTGGTTAGAGGAGTCCGGTGGAGGGTCATGAAAGGGAAGGGTGGTTTTCCCCCATTCCTTCTTTCAACACGCATCTATTTTTACCCCCCCCTCTCACATAGACTGACACACAGACACACACACACACACCCTCACATACACACACTACAGACCTACAGATATTATTGTTAATAGAAGTGGCAGTAGTGGTTATATAATATACCATATTATACTATAATACTAATTATTATATATAATATTATTGCTTGCTTTCCTAGAGGGTACACTATGGCACTTTTTGAGGTTCATATTGTTTAACTGAATTATTTTGTGGTTCTTCCCTTTGGCACTTATTTGGTTTCCCACAATATCGTGCTTGATAATCTGACTACCTGCAATGTTCGGGGTCTATCTTGTTGCTATGATCAGTGACCAATGCTCTTTTGTAAAGCTCTCTCTTGGAAGTTGCTCTGAATAAAGTGTCTGCTAAATGAATAAATGTCAAATGTAAGTAGTAATATTAACTTTGCTCGTGACATTTGGTGGTACTGTTTTAATTATAACGTGGAATATGCAAGTGTGTTTATGTGTGTGTGTGTCTGTGTGCATGTAAGAACTGAGATTGTATAAATAGACTTGTGATTTGTTATCTGCTCATAAATCTGCCTGGTATTCCTGTCTGAAGGGGAGGAGGAGAGAGAGGGAGGGGGGGATGGACAGAGGGACGGACGGAGGGAGGGGGGGGGGAGAAAGGGATGAGGGGAAGGGAAGGAAGGAAGGGCGTGGCGGGGAGAGAGTAAAAGAGATAGGGGGAGGGAGGTCTGTGGCTGGGCTTCTATTCCAGACTAGAATGAGAATGTGGACCCTAACAGAACACAAGAATATCTCTAGCGTTGCTAACATAGCCTATATTAGACCATGTGACAACACTACACATGGTTAAACGAATCAAAATAATGTTATCCGTGACCACGTCACTGAATGGAAGGTTGCTGGTTGTCAGATTAGTGGTTGTTTACTGGAGAGACAGAACTTACCGGAGAAGTTCCTGGTGGCCAGCATGGTAGTGAGGATGGCACCCTGTAACCAATCACAGAACAGTTATCATCCCTCTCCTCTTATTACACTACAGTTATCATCCCTCTCCTCCAATCACACGCCACGACAGTTATCATCCCTCTCCTCCAATCATACGACCGTTATCATCCCTCTCCTCCAATTATACGACCGTTATCATCCTCTCCTCCAATCACATACAGTTATCATCCCTCTCCT